>JBBDGP010003623.1:0-600000 GCA_037952835.1 Lithobates septentrionalis
GGGAGGGGGGCGGAGAAGACGGGTCTGTGTTTGTTGAGGTTACACGCAGGGATCGCGCCGGGCGGGATTCATATTATGGGAGGTCTTCTGTTTTCACATTCAGAGGCCCAGAATGGAAAACATTTTTTTGTAAACCGCCGAATTAACGAGAGAGGGGGGGGGGGGAGAATTAATCCAGTTATTTGGTTCGAGGCGCAACATTCTCATTTGCTGTACAAAAAAAAATAAAAAAACTTCACCGAATGATTCCGAGGCGACCTAAACAAAGCGCGGAGCGCGGGAGACAAAATAAAGATTTCTTGTATTTCGGGTCTGATGGCAGCAGAAGAAAATCCAGAGATAAGAGGAAATATTGACTCCTGTAATGTGCGGGGGGGGTGTGTGTTGGTTGGGGGGGGGGGGGGGGGCGGTGCGTTATAAGTAATCCGCATTAATGATTGTAATTGGCGGTCTCGGGGCGGCTCATTAACCGTTTCCAGGAAACTTCTCTCCCGCTGGGATTATCGGCTCGGCAGACTTGGCTGGCAGCTGACCTTTGACCTCAATCCGTCTGAGGGGGTTAACCCCACAGAAGATCACAGCTGTGATTGGAAGATGAACACTCTCATTTTTTTTTTTTTTTTACTTTTACACATTGTTTACATAGCAAACAGGTCAGAATTAGAGCTCCTCCATGCACTCAACAGAGTCACCTTTACTAAGTACAGACATCAATGGGGTCTGATCTACAACCCCATCCCCCTTCCACTGGATCAGATACACACCGGTCCAGCCACATGCTGATGTGTACAGTCTCTGTTCCCCCACCCCCAACTGTAAGAGGGGGGACTCTGATAACAGGGAGGACTCTGACGGGGGGAGCTCTTATGTAAGGGGGCACTCTATTGGGATACCGTGATGTTAGAAGGACCCAGATGGGGACTCTAATGACAAAGAGGACTCTGATGTAAGGGGAGGGGACTTTGATGGCCACTTTGATGTAGTGGAGACTCTGATAGGGACTCAGATGTGAGGGACTCTGATGTACGGGTGACTCATGGGGATCCAGATGTAAGATGGGACTCTGATGTAAGGCGCGATTTTAGATGGGGACTCTGATGTAAGGGGGTCATCTGACAGGGAATCCTTATGTATCGGGGGAATATGACAGGGACTCTCATGTAAGGGAGGTACTCTGATGGGAACAATGATGTAAGAGGGACTAAGATGGGGACTCTAATGACGGAGAGGACTCTGATAGGGATCCTAGAGACAGAAAAGTCTCTGACAGAGACTCTGATGTAAGGGGGGGGGGGGGGCAATGATGTCAGGGGGACTCTGATAGGGACTCTAATAGGGACCTTGATGTAAGGGTGGACTGTAATGGCCACTTTGATGTAAAGGCGGGCTCTGACGGGCACCCAGATGTAAGGTGGGACTCTGATGTAAGGGGGACTCTGATGGGAACTTTAATAGGGATCTTGCTGTAAGGGGGGACTGTAATGGCCACTTTGATGTAAAGGGGGGCTCTGAGGGGAACCCAGATGTAAGGTGGGACTCTGATGTAAGGGGGACTCTGATGGGAACTTTAATAGGGATCTTGCTGTAAGGGGGGACTGTAATGGCCACTTTGATGTAAAGGGGGGCTCTGAGGGGAACCCAGATGTAAGGAATGCAAGGAGGGCACTATTCCTTCCACTGACACCAATGATGGGGCACTATTCCTCCCACTGACACCAATGATGGGACACTATTCCTCCCACTGACACCAATGATGGGGCACTATTCCTCCTACTGACACCAATGATGGGGCACTATTCCTCCCACTGATAACAATGATGGGACACTATTCCTCCCACTGATACCAATGATGGGGCATTATTCCTCCCACTGATACCAATGATGGGGCACTTTTCCTCCCACTGATACCAATGATGGGGCACTTTTCCTCCCACTGATACCAATGATGGGGCATTATTCCTCCCACTGATACCAATGATGGGGCATTATTCCTCCCACTGATACCAATGATGGGGCACTTTTCCTCCCACTGATACCAATGATGGGACACCATTCCTCCCACTGATACCAATGATGGGGCACTATTCCTCCCACTGACCTCGATGATGGGGCACTATTCTTCCCACTGACACCAATGATGGGGCACTATTCCTCCCACTGATACCAATGATGGGCCACTAGTCCTCCTACTGATACCAATGATGGGGCACTATTCCTTCCACCGACCCCGATGATGGGACACTATTCCTCCTACTGATACCAATGACAGGGGTGTTGTTAGGTCTGCAAAAGATCTAGGGCTAGAGCCCATAGCAGCGGTCACCAACCTTTTTGCAGGCTTTGTGGATTGTCACTTGCCACATCACCTACCAACATTTGCAGATTTTCACGTCACCTGCCACCAGATGTGGATGATCGCCTGTCACTTGCCATGCCAGTCAGTGCCACCAAATGTGGATTGTCACTGCATTGGAGGCAGACTGGCAGCACTGGTCCATTTAGTTCTGAGTGAGGGCAGGTGATGCGGGCGGCCAGTGAGAGATGATGTCATCTCGCTGCTCCCCGCCGCACCTCGCTCCGACATTGAAGAAGCCCAGCTATGTGGGCGGAAGAGCAGTGATGCGGGGCGGGCGGAGAGAGATGATGTAATTTCTGCTCGTCTGTCCGCTCGCTTCTCTCATTCATTTGCCCGGCTCTCTCATGCAACCTGTCTGCCCGCTGCACCCGTGGCCCCGGCTGCAGAGAGGCCACGGCCCACTGGTTAGGCAGAGTCCCCTGCGGCAAGAGACTCGGGGCTATGGGCCCCAGATTCGGGGCTATAACCTCAATAGCCACCCCCTAGTGACGCCACTGACCAATGATGAAACACTATTCCTCCCACTGGCACCAATGATGGGGCACTATTCCTCACACTGATACCAGTCCAATGATGGGACACTATTCCTCCCACTGACACCAATGATGGGACACTATTCCCCCCCACTGACACCAATGATGGGACACTATTCCTCCCACTGACACTAATGATGGGACACTATTCCCCCCACTGACACCAATGATGGGACACTATTCCCCCCACTGACACCAATGATGGGACACTATTCCTCCCACTGACACCAATGATGGGACACTATTCCCCCCACTGACACCAATGATGGGACACTATTCCTCCCACTGACACCAATGATGGGGCACAATTCCTCCCACTGACACCAATGATGGGGCACAATTCCTCCCACTGACACCAATGATGGGGCACAATTCCTCCCACTGATACCAGTCCATTTATGGGACACTATTCCTCCCACTGACACCAATGATGGGGCACTATTCCCCCCACTGACACCAATGATGGGGCACTATTCTCCCCACTGACACCAATGATGGGACACTATTCCTCCCACTGACACCAATGATGGGGCACTATTCCTCCCACTGATACCAGTCCAATGATGGGACACTATTCCTCCCACTGACACCAATGATGGGGCACTATTCCCCCCACTGACACCAATGATGGGGCACTATTCCTCCCACTGACACCAACGATGGGGCACTATTCCTCCCACTGACACCAATGATGGGGCACTATTCCTCTTCCTACTGACCAAAGGCGTTATGTAATTTTTTTTACTCCCACTGACCCCCCCCAAGTCGGAGACAATGGGGTGGATATACTTAAGGCAAATTGACTGTTCACTTTGCATTCATTTTCTTCTCAGCTATGTGAATCCAGTAAAGCTCTGCTGACTTCTATCATCCAACCATAATGGTGGCCACAGGAGATAAACCGTTTCTAGTTCCTAACAACCCCCTCAGTTTATACCGGTAAGCACAGGTGTGGCCCCCATCATGAGCAGGCTGACAGTTACCTATGTGTCGCCGGGTCAGTTCCACCGCGGCGTTGCGGTTGACGTTGGAGAGAAGACCCAGGCAGAAGCGCTCCGAGTTGAAGGGTCTGTGAATCCATCCACCGTCATGGAAGGTTGGGAGGCGTGAAAGGTTTCCCCGACTCGCTGGTTGAGTTCATAGTATGAGATGGAGCACCAGAAGGCCGGCTCACAATACGTTACAGGCTGGAGATCTAGAAAAAGAAAAAAAAAACATACAAAATGTATGACATGATATAGGTCACTTCCTGACGATACCATTTTATTCAGGAAACAGAAACCTCAACCCACTTCACACCTCCGGGCCCGAGCGCTAAGCAGGACAGGAAAAAACACATCCAGTATCTCACAAAAGTAAGTACACCCCTCACGTTTTCTGTAAATATTTTCTTCTATCTTTTCATGTGACAACACTGAAGAAATGACACTTTGCTACAATGTAAAGTAGTGAGTGTACAGCTTGTATAACAGTGTAAATTTGCTGTCCCCTCAAAATAACTCAACACACAGCCATTAATGTCTAAACCGCTGGCAACAAAAGTAAGTACACCCCTAAGTGAAAATGTCCAAATTGGGCCCAATTAGCCATTTTCCCTCCTCGGTGTCATGTGACTCGTTAGTGTTACAAGGTCTCAGGTGTGAATGGGGAGCAGGTGTGTTAAATTTGATGTTATCGCTCTCACTCTTACATACTGGTCACTGGAAGTTCAACATGGCACCTCATGGCAAAGAACTCTCTGAGGATCTGAAAAAAAAGAATTGTTTCTCTACATAAAGATGGCCTAGGCTATAAGAAGATTGTCAAGACCCTGAAACTGAGCTGCAGACCAGTGGCCAAGACCATACAGCGGTATAACAGGACAGGTTCCACTCAGAACAGGCCTCGCCATGGTCCACCAAAGAAGTTATGGTCACGTGCTCAGCGTCATATCCAGAGGTTGTATTTGGGAAATAGAGGTATGAGTGCTGCCAGCATTGCTGCAGAGGTTGAAGGGGTGGGGGGGTCAGCCTGTCAGTGCTCAGACCATACGCCGCACACTGCATCAAATTGGTCTGCATGGCTGTCCTCCCAGAAGGAAGCTTCTTCTAAAGATGATGCACAAGAAAGACCGCAAACAGTTTGCTGAAGACAAGCAGACTAAGGAGATGGATTACTGGAACCATGTCCTGTGGTCTGATGAGACCAAGATAAACTTATTTGGTTCAGATGGTGACAAGCGTGTGTGGGGGCAACCAGGTGAGGAGGACAAAGACAAGTGTGTCATTGAGGGAACCATGAATGCCAACATGTACTGTGACATACTGAAGCAGAGCATGATCCCCTCCCTTCAGAGACTGGGCCGCAGGGCAGTATTCCAACATGATAACCACCCAAAACACACCTCCAAGACGACCACTGCCTTGCTAAAGAAGCTGAGGGTAAAGGTGATGGACTGGCCAAGCATGTCT
Source organism: Lithobates septentrionalis (assembly GCA_037952835.1). NCBI lineage: Eukaryota > Metazoa > Chordata > Amphibia > Anura > Ranidae > Lithobates > Lithobates septentrionalis. Next base: position 5,340 of record JBBDGP010003623.1, read on the forward strand.
CCAGACCTAAACCCTATTGAGCATCTGTGGGACATCCTCAAATGGAAGGCAGAGGAGTGCAAGGTCTCTAACATCCAATAGCTCTGTGATGTCGTCATGGAGGAGGGAAGAGGACTCCAGTGATAACCTGTGAAGCTCTGGGAACTCCATGCCCAAGAGGGTTAAGGCAGTGCTGGAAAATAATGGTGGCCATACAAAATATTGACACTTTGGGCCCAATTTGGACATTTTCACTTAGGGGTGTACTGACTTTTGTTGCCAGCGGTTTAGACATTATTGGCTGTGTGTTGAGTTATTTTGAGGGGACAGCAAATTTACACTGTTATACAAGCTGTACACTCACTACTTTACATTGTAGCAAAGTGTCATTTCTTCAGTGTTGTCACATGAAAAGATTTACAAAAATGTGAGGGGTGTACTCACTTTTGTGGGATGCTGTAGCTTTGTATAGAAGTCACCTAATCACTCACATTATTCTACTACAGGCTCTTGCAGTATCCAATTGTTAATTTTACTTGGCACTACCGAGGACTGCAGACAACTGGCATGTCTACTATAAAAATGAAGGGAAAAAAAAAACACAATAGAAGGCGCCATTTAAGTGCAGCATTAAAACATTAACTGTATGATAAATACAAGTTGGCAGCTTACATAAAGTAAGTTTGTGAAGCCATGTAGAGCATTTTTTTTTTGTTTATAAAAATTTTAATAAATCAGGGAACCCTGTAGCAGAGCCATCCAGTCCAAAGATTTTGCAGCACTGCTGCTGGCTGGTTAGGCATAGGAAGCTCACAGCATATTCTGGTCGGGAGGAGATTCCAGAGGAAACCAACTGAAGATGTCAGATGCTGGTGGATGCCCTGGGGACCTAGCTACGCGTTTCAAGAGCCAAAGAGGCAGGACCACCTTGAAAACGTGCAGCCACATCCCTGAGGTGTCTCCCGGCATCTGACATCATCATTTGGGTTCTTCTGGATCTCCTGTCAGCAAGTCTTACTACAAGAGCATGGCTGCAACTGGTACTGTTTTTTTTTTTTTTTGTAAAAGTAATCTGAGTGGCTTTTACAGCCTCTGGATCACTTTTATGGTGCTGTGAAGGGACGTCACCCCAACTCTCCTCCCGTGGTGGCTCCCAGGCTCTTCGTTCTTTAAGTGGGCTTGTTAGCCCCTTGTGATAGCAATAAAGTTAAATGAAAAAAAAAAAGTAAAAAAACAATAAAAAAAAGTAAAGAAAAAAGATAAATAAAAATAATTTAATAAAAATGTAAAAGCACCCCTGTCCCCAGGTGCAAAACACACACATATGCAAACAGCGATTGCACCACACATATGAGATATCGCTGCAAACGGAGTGAGAGCGATAATTCTAGGGCCATCATCCATGAATAATTTCAAACTGGTAACCTGTAAAGGCTTTTAAAGGACAATTTTAGGTGCCGTCATTCGCCGTGATTGGGCACAGCTGATCACATGGTAAAGAGCCTACATCACAGGCTCTTTACCGTGATCGGAGATGTGGTGTGTCGGAGCTACTGATCGCCGTGGTGCGCGCCCGAGCGGCTTGTTATGAAGGACGTCATATGACGTCCAGTCAGAACAGGGGAGCCACCGCCCGGCCGTCATTTTGTTATAGGTTGGGTGAGATGTGGTTAACATGTGTGAAAAAAAAAAGAAAAAAATTGCACCAGACAGAAGGTGGTTAATTAAAAAATAAATAAAAAAAAATTTAAAAAAAATAAAACATTTTAAAAATTAAAAAACAAAATGAAAAAAAAAATGTTAAAAAAAAATTGTAAAAAAAACAAAAACAAAATTCAATAGCCACGATTGTATTCCCCAGGCATCTGCTTTCAGAAAAATATATATATGTTTGGCAATTCTAAGTAATTTTCTAGCAGAAAATGCTGATTTTAATGTGTGATTTGTTTTTTTATTACCCAGCAAATGGTTACATTATAAAAAAAAAAAAAGAAAAGAAAAGAAAGATAAAAAAATAAAAATAAAAGAAAATTAAAAAATAAAGGTTTGATCTTTTCTATACAGCAATAAGACAAAACCACAGAGAAAGGAAAGGGCTTTATGTACAAATGAAACCAAAATGTTTTTCTTTGTAAGTTGAGGCGATCCGAGACCAGAAAGTCAGAGAATTGAGGAAGAAACGATCGAGTTGAGCTGATCTCACGCTCGAGACCTCTCTGATAAGGACAAGCCCCTCGTATATTCAGGCCTGGCCCGGCGCCAAACCAAACCGCCTGACCTAAACGCTGCATCCGGCCAATTTCCCTGGGAGCGGGAGGAGAGCGCACCGGGCCGTGTTTCTATTCATATTAATATCCCGCTCCATCGTAATCTATTATTCTTACAGAATCGCTGACAATCCACTTCACTGTACAAATATACAAAGATATGAGATCCTCATAGAGAACAGATGTGGTTTGGTGGCTCCAGGAGAAGGATGTGTCACATCGCACCAGATTAGCGGCAGAAATCTGTCCGCAACTTCACCTCCAACCACTTCGAAATGTGCCGAAATCCGCGCCGTCCAATCAGCAGAAACATCAAATAATACAAAGAAAACCTGGATTCTTTATTTATTTTTTTACTATTTTTAAAACCCGAACATATGGTGGGCGGAGCCCAGACTCTTCCCTGTGTGCTGTTAACTCTTCATGTCCCACCACTGACTTCCTTTCATTGGATCTAGATATTCATATCAGAGTGGGGTGGGGGGGTCCAAACTTTACATTGTATCCATTCTACAGATATTTGCAGGCCGAAAATAAATCAGCTATATACATAAATTAATACAATTTAAATTCCTGAATAAAAACGCTCCAAGAAATAACTTCAGAGGCTGCCCATCATATCAGAGCCCCCCCTTCACAAAAGAGCCCCCTCAAAAGAGCCCCCCCTTCACAACAGAGCCCCCCTTCGCATCAGAGCCCCCTTTCACAACAGCGCCCCCTTTGCAACAGAGCCCCCCTTCACAAAAGAGCCCCCCTTCCTCTTCACAACAGAGTTCCCCTTCACAAAAGAGCCCCCCTTCACAACAGAGCCCCCCTTCCTCTTCACAACAGTTCCCCTTCACAACGGAGCCCCCCCCTTCTCAACAGAGCCCCCCCTTCACAACAGAGCTCCCCCCTCCTCTTCACAACAGAGGCCCCCTTCACAACAGAGCCCCCCCTTCGCATCAGAGCCCCCTTCAGAACAGAGCCCCCATTCACAACAGAGCCCCCCTTTTACAACAGAGCCCCCCGTTCGCATCAGAGCCCCCCCTTCGCATCAGAGCCCCCCACTTTACAGCAGAGCCCCCTTTGCAACAGAGTTCCCCTTGGCAACAGAGACCCCCTCTTTACATCAGAGCCCCCCTCTTCACAACAGAGCCCCCTTTACAACAGAGCCCCCCCTTCGCATCAGAGCCCCACTTCACAACAGAGCCTTCCCTTCTCAAAAGAGCCCCCTTCACAAAAGAACCCCCCTCTTCACATCAGAGCCCCCTCTTCACAACAGAGCCCTCTTCGCAACAGAGCCCGCCTTTGCATCTGTGCCCCCCTTCGCATCAGAGCCCCCCTTCGCAACAGAGCCTACCCTTCGCAACAGAGCCCCCCTCTTCACATCAGTGCCCCCCTTTGCAACAGAGCCCCCTCTTCGCAACCCATCACATTACAGTCCCCCTAGCACTTCAGAGTCCCCAATCACATCAAAGCCACCTTCAAATCATGAGACCCTCTTCACATCAAACCCCCCCTATCACATCAGAGCATCCTTTCACATTAAAGCTTCCTCTTTAAATCAGTGCCCCCCCCCCGCCCTGCAAATCACAGCCCCCCTTTTCACATTAGAAGTTTCTCCTTTGACATTAGAATCCACTCATCACATCAAAGCCCCGTTTCACAACATAGACCCCGCCCCCCCCACCCCCACATCAGAGTCCCCCTTTCATGTTAAAAGTTCCCCAGTACATCAAAGCCCTCTCTTCAAAAAAGAGTCCCCCTTGCACTTGAAAACCCCCCATCACATCATTGCCCCCCTTCACAGAGTACCCCCTAGTACATCAGAGTCTTCCCTTCATATCAGGGCCCCCACTTCATATCAGAGCCCCCCTTTCATATCAGAAAACATCATCACAGTCCCCCCCCCCCAGCTCTTCAGAGCTCCCATCACATCAGAGCACCCTCTCTATAAATCAAAGCCCCCCTTGCACATGAAAATCCCCCATCACATCAGTGCCCCCCCCCCCCCCGCATTCACAGAGTATCCCTTAGCACAGGGGTAGGCAACCTCGTCCCTCCAGCTGTGTTGAAACTACAAATCCCATCATGCCTCTGCCTCTAGGAGTCATCCCTGTGATTGTCAGGGTCTTCAATGTCTCATGTGACTTGTAGTTTCACCACAGCTGGGGGGGCCGAGGTTAGCTACCCCTGCCTTAGCACATCAGAGTCCCCCTTTACATACGAGCCTCCACCTTCACATCAGAGTTTCCTATCACATCTGTGCCCCTCCTTCACAGAGCCCCCCCCCCCCCCCCAGAACATCAGAGACTCCAGTTCATATGAGAGTGTCCTTTCACATTAAAGATCCCCCCCACACATTGGAGCCCCCCCATCACACCACACAAAAGGGGACTGAAGTTCCTCTCTAAAGATACTTTCCCTGGCCTTGTCTGTTATGTGATGGGAAGTTATCTATTCATTTCTAATTTATCCAGAAAAAAAAAAACTGCCTGATTTTTACTGATGACAGAATCCACCTTTAGGCCCCATTCACACTTGTGTGACTTGTCATGTGACTCTGGACCCCAAAGTCACATGACAAGTCACACCCCATGTTTTGCACTGCGTACCATTCATATCTGTGCGACTTTAATGTAGTTCCTGCGCTATTTTGGTCCAACATTCATTCGACTTGAGGGCCATAGACTTCAATGATATGCCTTCAAAAGTCGCATGAAAGTCTCACCTGCATGATATACATGCGACTTTGTAAAGCACAAACAATCACAGTCTGCTTTTGACCCCTGTCCCAGCCGATCCCTACTGCAGAGAAGCCCCTCCCGAGCAAATTGTCCATCCACCTCTGTTCCTGGTGTCCCTTCTGCAAGAGAAATGAGCTCTAACCATAACCCTAACCTAACCCTGGCCATAACCTTAACTCTAGCCTAACCCTAACCCCAGCCATAACCCTATCCCTAGCCATAACCCTAACCCTAGCTATAACCCCTAACCATAACCCTAGCCTAACCCTAGCCATAACCCTAACCTAACCCTAGCCATAACCTTAACTCTAGCCATGAACCTAACCCCAGCCTAACCCTAGCCATAACCTAATCATATCCCTACCTAACCTAAGCCATAACCCTAACCATATCCCTAGCCTAACCCTAGCCATAACCCTAACCCCAGCCTAACCCTAACCATAACCCTAACCCTAGCCATAACCCTAACCCCAGCCTAACCCTAGCCATAACCTTAACTCTAGCCTAACCCTAACCCCAGCCTAACCTAACCCTAGCCATGAACCTAACCCCAGCCTAACCCTAGCCATAACCTTAACTCTAGCCTAACCCTAACCCCAGCCATAACCCTATCCCTAGCCATAACCCTAACCCTAGCTATAACCCTAACCATAACCCTAACCTCAACCTAACCCTAGCCATAACCCTAACCTCAGCCTAACCCTAGCCATAACCCTAACCTCAGCCTAACCCTAGCCATAACCCTAACCTCAGCCTAACCCTAGCCATAACCCTAACCTCAGCCTAACTCTAGCCATAACCTTAACTCTAGCCTAACCCCAGCCATAACCCTAACCCTAGCTATAACCCTAACCATAGCCTAACCCTAGCCATAACCCTAACTTCAGCCTAACCCTAGCCATAACCCTAGCCTAACCCTAACCTCAGGCTAACCCTAGCCATAACCCTAACCTTACCCTAGCCATAACCTTAACCCTAGCCATGAACCTAACCCCAGCCTAACCCTAGCCATAACTCTAACCCTGGCCATAACCCTAACCATATCCTAGCCTAACCCTAGCCATAACCCTAACTATAACCCTAGCCTAACCCTAGCCATAACCAAACTCTAGCCACAATCCTAACCCCAACTCTAGCCATAAACCTAACCCTAGCCTAACAATAGCCATAAACCCTAACTCTATCCTAACCCTATCCATAACCCTAACCCTAGCTATAACCCCAACCCTAGCCTAACCCTAACCCCAGCCGAACCCTAACCCTAGCCATAAACCTAACCTCAGCCTAAACCTTGCTATAACCCTAACCCCAGCCTAACCCTAGTCATAACCCTAACCCTAAACTTAACACTAGCCATAACTCTAACCATAGCTCTGGACTTCAGTAAAATGGCCGCCTCCAGCAAGAAGAATGAGGAACCATGCTGGAGGCAATTTACAGCACACATTCATTTTGGTAGCATAATTATTCATTTGGAATGTACACTCACCGGCCACTTTATTAGGTACACCTGTTTAATTGCTTTGTAACACAATTTGCTAATCAGTCAATCACATGGCAGCAACTCAATGCATTTAGGCATCTAGACGCGGTGAAGACGACTTACTGAAGTTCAAACAGCATCAGAATGGGGAAGAAAGGGGATTTAAGTTACTTTGTATGTGGCATGGTTGTTGGTGCCAGACGGGCTGGTCTGAGTATTTCTGGGATTTTCACACACAACCATCTCTCGGGGTTTTACAGAGAATGGTGGGAAAAAGAAAAAATATCCAGTGAGCGGCAGTTGGGTGGAGGAAAATGCCTTGTTGAGGTCAGAGGAGAATGGGCAGTCTGGTTCCAGAGGATAGAAAGACAACAGTAACTCAAATAACCTCTCGTTACATCCAAGGTATGCAGAATACCATCTCTGACCGCACAACACATCCAGCCTTCAGCAGATGGGCTACAGCAGCAGAATACCTCACCGGGTGTCACTCCTGTCAGCTAAGAACAGGAAACTGAGGCTACAATTGGCACAGGATCACCAACATTGGACAATAGAAGATTAGAAAAACGTTGCCTGGTCTGATGAGTCTGGATTTCAGCCGCGACATTCAGATGGTTGGGTCAGAATTTGGCGCATGGATCCATCCTGCCTTGTATCACCGGTTCAGGCTGGTGGTGGGGGTGTAATGGTGTGGGGGATGGGGTATCACCGGTTCAGGCTGGTGGTGGGGGTGTAATGGTGTGGGGATGGGGTATCACTGGTTTAGGCTGGTGGTGGGGGTGTAATGGTGTGGGGGATGGGGTATCACCGGTTCAGGCTGGTGGTGGAGGTGTAATGGTGTGGGGGATGGGGTATCACCGGTTCAGGCTGGTGGTGGGGTGTAATGGTGTGGGGGATGGGGTATCACCGGTTCAGGCTGGTGGTGGAGGTGTAATGGTGTGGGGGATGGGGTATCACCGGTTCAGGCTGGTGGTGGGGGTGTAATGGTGTGGGGGATGGGGTATCACCGGTTCAGGCTGGTGGTGGAGGTGTAATGGTGTGGGGGATGGGGTATCACCGGTTCAGGCTGGTGGTGGAGGTGTAATGGTGTGGGGGATGGGGTATCACCGGTTCAGGCTGGTGGTGGGGGTGTAATGGTGTGGGGGGATGGGGTATCACCGGTTCAGGCTGGTGGTGGAGGTGTAATGGTGTGGGGGATGGGGTATCACCGGTTCAGGCTGGTGGTGGAGGTGTAATGGTGTGGGGGATGGGGTATCACCGGTTCAGGCTGGTGGTGGGGGTGTAATGGTGTGGGGGATGGGGTATCACCGGTTCAGGCTGGTGGTGGGGGTGTAATGGTGTGGGGGATGGGGTATCACCGGTTCAGGCTGGTGGTGGGGGTGTAATGGTGTGGGGGATGGGGTATCACCGGTTCAGGCTGGTGGTGGGGGTGTAATGGTGTGGGGGATGGGGTATCACCGGTTCAGGCTGGTGGTGGGGGTGTAATGGTGTGGGGGATGGGGTATCACCGGTTCAGGCTGGTGGTGGGGGTGTAATGGTGAGGGGGATATTTTCTTGGCACACTTTGGGCCCCTTAGTACCAATTGCGCATCGTTTAAACCCCACGTCCTACCTGAGTATTGTTGCTGACCATGTCCATTCCTTTATGACTACAGTGTCCCCATCTTCTGATGGCTCCTTCCAGCAGGATAATGCACCATGTCACAAAGCTCCAATCATCTCACCACTGGACAATGAGGTCCCTGTCCTCCAATGTCCTCCACACTCACCACATCTCATCCAATAGAGCATCATGGATGTGCAGCCCGACAAATCTGCAGCCACTGTGTGATGTTATCATGTCACTATGGAGCAAAATCTCTGAGGAACGTTTCCAACACCTTGTTGTATCTATGCCACCAAGAATGAAGGAAGTTCTGAAGGCCAAACCAGATGTATGTTTCTTATTTTTTTTATCAGGTTGTTATGGGTGAAGTTCCTCTCTATTTCTGTTTTTAGCTTTAGCGGTTGCCTGGAGTTCAGCGTCCTGAGTCTTTTCTACATTCACACCGGGGGGGGCGACAATTTTGGAAAGACCGGCGTAACCCAACAGTATGCTTTTAGACTGTGGGAGGAAGCCTGAGCAACCACAAAGATCACATGAAGACACGCCGAGGAAGTGCCCACCAATGGAGCCATTGAGCTCGGGACCCCGGCGCTGAACAGACACATAGTAACCAAGGAGTCACCACGCCGCAGATTTAGGAGAAAAAAAAAAAAGATACCAAAATAAATCTCCGCTGTCCACAACAGTTATCCCAACTTGTCATCCGAGACGAGCTGGAAGAAGGACAGCTGGAATCTGATTGGCCACATGGACAATCCAGACATTCTCCTTCCCCTCCCCCCCCCCCCCCCCCCCCCAGTTTATATAAACGGCCTCTGCTTTTTTTTTTTAACTTAATGAGAAATCATCACAGCGTAAATTATGCAACAATGTATCATACGGCATTTCATAACACGCTGCGGTGCAGAGAAACCTGTGGTTGGAAATGTCATGTGCTGAATTACCACCAATGAGGTAAGTGGTTTGGTGGCTACGGCTGTATTGTTCTACACAAGTCCGATTATTGCACGAGCGAAAGAACTCGCCGATACTCACGTATTAAAAAAAAGTAACTCCACTTTCAAGGGGAAAATTTTTTTTTTTAAATGTAAAAAAAAAAAAAAAATACAAATTAAGCGCTTCAGCCCCGGAAGATTTTACCCCCCTTCCTGACCAGAGCACTTTTTGCGATTCAGCACTGCGTCGCTTTAACTGACAATTGCGCGGTCGTGCGATGTTGCACCCAAACAAAATTGACGTCCTTTTTTCCCCACAAAGAGATTTTCTTTTCGGTGGTATTTGATCACCTCTGCGGTTTTTATTTTTGGCGCTATAAACAAAAAAAAGCGATAATTTTGAAAAAAAAAAAAACGCAATATTTTTTAACTTTTTGCTATAATAAATATCCCCCAAAAATATATAAAACAAAACTATTTTTTTCATCAGTTTAGGCCGATACGTATTCTTCTACATATTTTTGGTAAAAAAAAAAAAATCACAATAAGCGTATATTGATTGGTTTGCGCAAAAGTTATAGCGTCTACAAAATAGGGGATAGTTTTATGGCATTTTTATTGTTAATTCTTTTTTTATTAGTAATGGCGGAGATCTGCGATTTTTAGCGGGACTGCGACATTATGGCGGACACATCGCACACTTCTGACACTATTTTGGGACCATTGTCATTAATACAGCGATCAGTGCTATAAAAATGCACTGATTACTGTGTAAATGACACTGGCAGGGAAGGGGTTAAACACTAGGGGGCGATGAAGGGGTTAAGTGTGTCCTAGGGAGTGATTCTAACTGTGGGGGGGGGATGGGCTTCCACTCACATGACATCGATCGCTGCTCCCGATGACAGGGAGCAGTTATCTCTCTCATGACACAAGGCCGAACGGGGAAATGCCTTGTTTACATAGGCACTTCCCCGTTCTGCGGCATCGTGATACGATCGCCAGGAGACCGGCGGACATTGAGGGGCACGGTCACGCTGTACGCGCCGGGCACGTGTGCGTGCCTGCTATCCCCGCCTCTTAAAGGGGACGTACAGGTACACCCATTTGCCCACCGCTGCCATTGTGCCGACGTATATCGGCGTGCAGCGGTCGGCAAGTGGTTAATATACCGTATAAAATTCCTACACAAGTCATTTTGTAATTGAATGTTAGTAAACATGACTTTTCCTTTTCAATCTGCAGCTGCTGTAATTTTCTGTAAAATGTAATATGGCCGCCTGGAGATGTTCAGTAAACAGATGGTATACAGAGCGCCCCTCAGAAATGTCATTTCCTGCTTGTGTGATTGGCTCCCTGCTTTTCCCAGAAGTCTGCACTGAAATACAAGTCAGATTTTGGGCATCCCCTGCAACAAAAATGTCATTTTTGGTGAGATCCCCCAAATAGGAGATCCCCCAAACGTCTAAAGGGATGCAGATCCTGCCACTTTCCTCATTAGAGCCCTGTAGGCGCAGAAGCTGATTGATAATTATAAAGTTACTCCCATTCACATTCACTCTTCACAAGGACACAGAGAAACAAACAGCTATTTCTTCAGAATAACAAAAGGTAGGAATCTGCAACAAAGTATGTTAAAATCCCTGTAATGTACAGAGATCACCCAGAGGGGGGAGTTACTCTTTAAAGTTCATCTAAACACAGGTCATATCTATCACGCTGACAACTGTAATCAATGCCATGGCATGCCGCCTTCACATCATGACGTGTCTGCCTCTCCATTGCATATTACAGGGGTCTCCAAACCATCCAAACAAAGGGGCAGTTTACTGTCCTTCAGGTATAAGGAGGGCCAAACTGTGGCCAGTGAGAGTAGTATATGCCCCATCATTGGTGTCAGTGGGAGGAATAGTGCCCCATCAATGTAAGGAACATTCTTCTCACTGACCACCAATGTAAGGAACATTCTTCTCACTGACCACCAATGTAAGGGACATTCTTCCCACTGATCACCAATGTAAGGGACATTCTTCCCACTGACCACCAATGTAAGGAACATTCTTCTCACTGATCATCAATGTAAGGAACATTCTTCTCACTGATCATCAATGTAAGGAACATTCTTCTCACTGATCACCAATGTAAGGAACATTCTTCTCACTGATCATCAATGTAAGGAACATTCTTCTCACTGATCACCAATGTAAGGAGCATTCTTCTCACTGATCACCAATGTAAGGAACATTCTTCTTAATGGGAAGAAAGGTTGAGAAATGCTTGTTGCGCATGCATGGAGAAGGTTGTGTATATACAAATGTGCGGAGGGAACCGGAGGGTGTGGAGAAGTGCCGCTCAGCGGGGCCCAAAGCCCTGCAGCACATCTGTGCAAATGCAGAATCCAGGAAGGGGGAAGGGCAACATAAAACTCATTCTCACCTAGGTAAGAAATGTGGAAGTGCTGCTTTGCTACACATGAAATCTAAGGGGAGGTTTTTTTTAATTGACACAAAAATGACACTTCCCCAATTCTGCAAACGTTTGAAGAAAAATGAGAAAGCTGCACAAACTCAAAGCCGACCAACTCCACAGTTCCCAATAGGGAGGTTCCCGCCAATAAGACTGAGTCAGACCCTCACATTAATAAGTAGGAAGGCCAGTATGGTGGCCTGAATTTATGGGAGGAGCCCGGGGGTATTTAAGCAGCACCGCTCACCTGTGGTGCTTGTCGGTTTCCTGTGCGCGATATACGTCACTAAGCCGACTATTCGACATACCAGCGTCCGCAAGTTCTTGCCTCGCAGTTCCCGTATTCGATACTCCGTACTCAAAACTTTCGAAGTCCGCGTTTTCGTTATAGTTGTACCACGCGTCTGGCTTGGCTGTCGCAGGTAAGGTCCCGTCGGACTTTTCGTTTTCATATCATGTCACTAAACCGTGAGTTCTAAATTTCGTTTCACCCGCATCGCACAAACTGCAATGTATATCGCTCGTACTTTCGATATGTCACAATTCGATAGCACAGCGACGCTGACGCCGCTTCATTTCTAGCATGTCGGTATTACTAAACAGCCATAGCCAGTCGCAAATTGCAAATTATCAAACCCATTTCAAAAACTCATTCGGACATTTCAAATCATTTCTCTTTTCTGAAAACATTTCAGAAAACTCATTTCTGACATTTCAAATCATTTCTCATTTCAGTCACCTACCGCGCTCCGATTTGAATCCAATCGCACCAAAAAGGTGCGCCGATTCGTTCCGGTGTGCCCCAGTTATTACGGCCTCATTTCTATACATGCTCCAGAGTTACGTTATTGTCAGTCAATTATACCTCTGTCATGGTTATCATTTCATTCCACGTATCACGTTCCGACATGAATTTAGTCGCATGGAAAATGCACCGATTCGTCTCGGCGTGCCCCAGGATTGGCCTCATTTCTATACATGCTCCAGAGTTACGTTTATCAATCAATTGTATCTCTGTCATGGTTATCATTTCATTTCCATGTATCACGTTCCGACATGAATTTAGTCGCATGAAAATGCACCGATTCATCTCGGCGTGCCCCAGGATTGGCCTCATTTCTATACATGCTCCAGAGTTACGTTTATCAATCAATTGTATCTCTGTCATGGTTATCATTTCATTCCCACGTATCACGTTCCGACAGGAATTCAGTCGCATGAAAATGCACCGATTCGTCTCGGCGTGCCCAGGATTGGCCACATTTCTGATACATGCTCCAGAAATCCGGATCATAGCTGAATCGCAGACACCAGGGATTGACCCGTATCTCTGTCATGCAATTTCTATCATTTCACTCCCACAACGCATCACCGTTTCGAAACCAGTCGCATCCGAGGCGCACCGCTTCATCACGGCATGCATCACTGGTTCCGATCACATTTCATACCTACACCAGAGCTCGGTTAGTTGCCAGTCGCTAACACGGCACAACCAATTCGAGCCTCGGTCAAAACAATCATTTCTCTCATTTCATTTAATACTGCACTCCTACTCGAATCCAGATGCATCAAACAAGCACCGATTCGTCCCAGGAGCACCAATATTTCAGTTGCCTCATTTCAATACATGCTCCAGAGTCCGGTCCACGGTCGAACAAATCGTGACACGACCAGGCCGCACCTCTGTCATGCAGTTCATTCATTTCACAATCAAGGCAAAACATTTCGAACCATTTTTTTTTGTCACAAATTGCAAGCACCATACAAATCATTGCTCCAAGTTACTTAGCAATCCCTTCACGAATTGTCACCTTTCATCTTCCTCAGGTCAGTCAAAGTTCAGTAGGTCCACCCTGCACCAGGTTGGACGATATTCCCCCAGGTAAAAAAAAAAAAAAAGGGGGGAAAGGGAGAATAAGTCGGGTAAGTATGACTCAGCGGATCAAAGAAAAAACTTGAAATTCATGTCACCCCCAATAGGTTACAGTCAACCAGGAAATAAAGCTCGAGATCCTCACCAGAGCAACCATGTCCCAGGCCGGCAGTGAAGACTTCACGGCCCCTCTATCACCTACTCCGGTTTCAGAAAGCGGCAGCGTGCAATCCCTCAGGGGATGGACTATCCCCAAACTGACGGCAGAGCTCAGACGCAGAGGTGTCCCCTTCCCCGCCACAGCGAGGAAAGGCGAGCTCTTCAAACTCCTCTTCCCCCCATCAGCAGCAGGACCCAGTACCCAACAGGCATCCCTCCAGTCCATATCGTCGGCCATTTCGCAGTTACACACGATGGTGTCATCTCTATCCACCTCAGTGGCAGACGTCCAAGCCAGGGTGGCACTTCTGGAGGCCGGACCGGCCACGGCTGTCCCCGACCCAACGGCAATTCAGACCTTGACACCTCTTCCTACAGGTACCTCAGGCTCAAGCGCCATTGTCTACCCCTCCCATCTGGTCCCAACCAGTATCAGGAAGGACATTTTAGACGGCAAGGACGTCAACCTGGCCTCTCTCCTGATCTCCGTGCATGATTTAGCAGAAAATAAGGCCTACTCCTGGGGTGACATATCGGTGGTCCTCAAAGCCAAAGACCCCAGGCTGAACCGCAAGCTATAAGTCCCCGAATTTACCCTGGCCTTTGGCATGCTCAGAGATGTCCTGTGCTCAGCCACCCCTAGCAGGCGGGAAGAGCTGGACTTATACCTCCATACTGTGGTAGACTTGGGCCACAAGTATGGAGGTTTCGCATTCTACGATTATCATCGTTCCTTCTCAGCCAAGGCCGCCGCCAGATTCGCACAATACCAGGTCACCACAGATTGGAGTCTCATGGACACAGAGCTCTTCTGCCGCCACTTTGCCGGCTTACGCTCACCTCTGTGTGCAATTTGCCAGTCTTCCACCCACACTGCCACCTGGTGTGCCAATACGGCGATCAGACGGCCCTTCGAGTTCCCCTCTACCTCAGGTACAGTACAGGGCCAGTCAATCCCTGAACCAACGCCTCAGGTGGACAAACTCGGACGACCAGTCCGAACCGTGGGAGGGGCAGCCATCTGTAACAACTACAACTATGGGTCCTGCAACTTCAGCCAATGCCGTCTACTTCACATCTGCACTATATGCCAAAGAGCACACCCTAGGAATTTGTGTGAAGTCAAGCAACATAAGAGGGCCTGACTAAGCCGAATCAACATCTTATGGCTAGGACTGTATCTCACTTCACACCCCACCCCTTCCCTGGCCACCTACCTTATCCAAGGCTTCACAGTAGGCTTTCACACCGGCCTCATCGCACTGCCCCATAGTACTCACGAATGCGCCAATCTTCGTTCGGCAGTCATCGACGAACAGGCCATAGATCAGCTCTTACAGGCAGAGGTAGATCGAGACTACGTAATAGGCCCTTTCACTTGCCCCCCTTTCAGCACATGGAGAGTCAGCCCTATTGGGCTTGTCAAGGGCAAATTCTCTAATAAATTGCGTTTGGTGTACGACTTGTCTGCGCCTCATTCTTCGCACATACCCAGTCTCAATTCCCTGATCCCCTCCGAAGAGTTTTCCCTAAAATATTCCTCCGTTGACATGGCAATACAAGCCATCATCAAAGCAGGCACAGGTGCCTGGCTCTCCAAAGCCGACATATCGGATGCCTTCAAACTCCTGCCCATCCACCCATCCCTTTGGTGCTGGCATGGCATCAAATGGAAGGAAGCATATTATTTTGCTACGAAACTCACCTTCGGTTCGAAGAGTAGCCCGTGGCTCTTCGACACATTCGCACAGTCCCTCGTTTGGATACTATTACACAAGGGCCAATGCCATGAAGTCATCCATTACCTAGATGACTTCCTACTGATAGAACCGCCCAACAAAACCCCAGCAGATCTCGACAAACTTAGAGTTATTTTTGGAAACCTCAACGTTCCTATCGCCGAGCACAAAGTCGATGGTCCAGCAAACATCATCACCTTTCTCGGGGTCAGCTTGGATACCTGCGCAATGCAGGCCAGTCTCCCCCCCGACAAATTAACACGCATTAGGGCAGTCCTTCACGAGTTTACACACACCAAGGGCTGTACCAAAAAACAGTTGCAGTCTCTCCTGGGTATGCTCAACTTCGCTATGCGAATTATCCCACAAGGCCGCACATTTGTATCACGCCTGCTGAGATTTCTGTCAGAAACTCAAGACCCTGATCAGATTTTGAAATTAGACTCCGCAGCTATAGCGGACCTATCAATGTGGGAGGAATTCTTGTCCGCCTGGAATGGCATATCTCTATTTATACCTATGGTTTCGATCCATTCACCCCAGGTAGTGACTGACGCTGCAGCCTCCACAGGTTTCGCGGCAATTTTTGGCCATCATTGGTTTTCAGGACCCTGGCCTCAACAGATACTGTTGATACCCGGCTTTTCCCAAACATCTGCCTTCTTTGAGCTTTATCCCATAGTGGCAGCCGCACAACTCTGGGGCCACCACTGGACAGGACAAACCGTAGTCTTCACCACCGACAACCAGGCCACGGCAGACATCATCAACAGAGGCAGGTCCAAGTCCCTAGCAGTCATGTCCTTCCTGCGCAGGTTGGTACAACTGTCTTTACAACACCAGTTCAACATACACAGTGAATTCATTCCCGGCAGATACAACTCAGCAGCTGACGCACTATCACGTTTCAACTATTCCTCCTTTTTCAAACAGGTTCCCGATGCCGATCCAATGTCGGCCCCTATCCCCGTCTGGTCACAACTGACCCTGGACTAATGCAACATCTACACGGAGCTACGCAACTCATAAATAATTCCCTCTCCCGCAACACACTCAAAGCCTACCAGACAGCTTGGAAAGCTTTTAATAAATTCCTCACGCCCAACCGCAAAGAACCAACAGATATCAAACAGGTACTGGCCTTCACGGCACACTGCCACACGCAGCTAGCCTTATCCTACAACACCATCCGGTTATACCTAGCCGGCATTCAACATTTCATGGCGCTTGAAGACCCGACGAAATCGTCACTGTTCTCATCTCACGCTATACGAGCCATCCTAAGGGGAATACAGAGACAACAACCAGTCATCAGCACTAAGCGCTTGCCCATTACGGGGCCCATCTTTAGGGACATGTCAAATATTCTGGCTACTTCGCCATTCGGCCTGCTCCCCAGCACGGTCTTACAAGCAGCCATATATTTAGCTTACTATGGGTTCTTGCGGCCTGGCGAATTCACCTCTAACAAACCCACAGACCAAGTACTATGCAGACGACACTTGCTTCGACACCAAGACCACTTTATCCTGCACCTCGAGGTCTCTAAAACCCAGCAAACGGGCTCGAGAGTAAACATCCACCTCTACAGAACCAACAACAGCTGGTGTCCAGTCGCTGTACTCAACCGACTCCTATCTCTCCTGCCTGAGCAACCAGACAGCAGTCCCCTTCTACCATTTCCAGTCAAACCCTTAAACGCCTCTCAGTTTGTGAGCCACATAAGGATACTTCTCCGCAATCTTCACCTTAACCCCAGTCAGTATTCCGGACACTCTTTCCGCATCGGAGCAGCCTCCGCGGCGTCCCGCCACGGGGTGCCAGATCACATCATCAAAAGACTAGGCAGGTGGAAATCAGCCTGCTTCGCCCGGTACATCCCCAATCCACAAACTGAGATGGCACAGGCATTCTCCAAATTGGCTCAATAAGTAACTGAAAACCAATAAAATTATAACCCTACCTGAATGTTTTTGCCCCCTTATTTTGGCATACCGGCCATGAGACCAAGGCACACTTTCAGGTCCATTTCTTTACTATAAGTGTTTTCTATGTCCATATCGGACATAGGGCTCCGACCATAAGTAGGAAGGCCAGTATGGTGGCCTGAATTTATGGGAGGAGCCCGGGGGTATTTAAGCAGCACCGCTCACCTGTGGTGCTTGTCGGTTTCCTGTGCGCGATACCCACCCTCCCATCCCCATTTCATAGCATTTCTCAACTATTCATTTCATTCATTTCTCTTACAGAATAATCATTTCATAAACCAGGGTATGCCCCCTTATTTTGGCATACCGGCCATGAGACCAAGGCACACTTTCAGGTCCATTTCATATGGTAAGTCCACACTTTTAGGTCTATTTCCGATGGTAAGTCTTATCTTTACTATAAGTGTTTTCTATGTCCATATCGGACATAGGGCTCCGACCATAAATAAATAATGTCTTCCTTTCTACAAAATCCCAAAAGTAAAGATCTTACAGGAATTCCTTTTTCGCTATCTGGCATCAGTAATGTACAAAGGATTTAAGACCAACCCACATCCAGATTATCTCATATAATAAAGACATTCTATCCATATGGGTTTACTATGCTGAGCAAATTTTCTAATCAGCTCATTTAGTACCATCTCTTGTATCAGGTTTGCAGTCTCTAAATATCTCCTGTATCCTGTCTGCAGTCTCTGACCATCTCTTGTATCATGTCTGCAGTCTCTGACCATCTCTTGTATCATGTCTGCAGTCTCTGACCATCTCTTGTATCATGTCTGCAGTCTCTGACCATCTCTTGTATCCTGTCTGCAGTCTCTGACCATCTCTTGTATCATGTCTGCAGTCTCTGACCATCTCTTGTATCCTGTCTGCAGTCTCTGACCATCTCTTGTATCATGTCTGCAGTCTCTGACCATCTCTTGTATCATGTCTGCAGTCTCTGACCATCTCTTGTATCATGTCTGCAGTCTCTGACCATCTCTTGTATCCTGTCTGCAGTCTCTGACCATCTCTTGTATCATGTCTGCAGTCTCTGACCATCTCTTGTATCATGTCTGCAGTCTCTGACCATCTCTTGTATAATGTCTGCAGTCTCTGACCATCTCTTGTATCATGTACGCAGTCTCTGACTATCTCATGAATAATGTCTGCAGTCTCTGACCATCTCAAGAATCATGTCTGCAGTCTCTAACCATCTCTTGTATAATTTCCAGTCTCTGACCATCTCTTGTATCATGTCTGCAGTCTCTGACTATCTCATGAATAATGTCTGCAGTCTCTGACCATCTCTTGTATCATGACTGCAGTCTCTGACCATCTCTTGTATTATGTCTGCAGTCTCTGACCATCTCTTGTATCATATGTGCAGTCGCTGACTATCTTTTGTATCATGTCCATAGAATATGACTATATCCTGTTGTGTTTATGCAGTCTCTGAGTTTTATGTGGGGCCCTTTGGTGATGTTGAGGGCTGCACTTGAGGCCCCCCATATCAAGAATGTTGACCACCACTGGCTTACTCTTTGTATCTACATGTAACAGCAAAAGATAAAATTCTTTACATAAACAAGATGGGCCGGAGTGTAACCCTCAGCCTTGTATCGGCTCCAATAGAGCATTATAAACAACCACATAGAAGGAAGAGATTTATGGATGCTGCACGGACTGTTTATATAAATGACTCTGAAGGATTCTGGGATGTGTCATATACTACACTGCACAGATCAGATGGAGGACAGAGCTGAAGATTGGAGAAGGGAATGGTTGAGTCATTGGGCTTGAAAGATGACTTTCTGTGGCCAAGAAGTGATAAAGAAACTTACTAGTGGTTGTATCCCACATCCTCCCACATACACTTCTATAGACAAGTTCATTAACGTCTTCTGTGTAAGAGAACCGTATACTCCAAATGATGAAATACGGGAAAGTGGGACATAGTTCCCTCAACTTCTGGCACTGGGGGAAGGTCTAAATCACTGGCGATCAACTTTCTTGATATTGGGAACCTCGAGCGCGGCCCCTGACATCACCGAAGGGCCGCACAGAAAATTCAGTGAATATTCATTATCAGAGACTGCAGACATAATACAGGAAATGGTCAGAGACTGCAGACATGATACAAGAGATGGTCAGGGACTGCAGACATAATACAAGAAATGGTCAGAGACTGCAGACATGATACAAGAAATGGTCAGAGACTGTAGACATGATACAAGAGATGGTCAGGGACTGCAGACATGATACAGGAGATGGTCAGAGACTACGGACATGATACAAGTGATGGCCACAGACTGCAGACATGATACAAGAGATGGTCACAGTTTGCTGACATGATACAAGAGATGGTCAGAGATTGCAGACATGAGATGATCAGAGACAGCAGACATGATACAAGAGATGGTCAGAGACTGCAGACATGATACAAGAGATGATCAGAGACTGCAGACATGATACAAGAGATGATCAGAGACTACAGACATGATACAAGAGATGGTCAGAGACTGCAGACATGATACAAGAGATGGTCACAGATTGCAGACAGGATACAGGAGATGGTCAGAGACTGCAAGCATGATGCAGGAGATGGTCAGAGACTGCAGGTATTATGCAGGAGATGGTCAGAGACTGCAGGTATTATGCAGGAGATGGTCAGAGACTGCAGGTATTGTGCAGGAGATGGTCAGAGACTGCAGACATGATACAAGAGATGGTCACAGATTGCAGACAGGATACAGGAGATGGTCAGAGACTGCAAGCATGATAAAAGAGACGGTCAGAGTCTGCAGACATGTAACAAGAGATGGTCACTAAATTGCAGACATGATACAATAGATGGTCAGAGACTGCAGACATGATACAAGAGATGGTCAGAGACTGCAGACACGATACAAGAGATGGTCACAGATTGCAGACAGGATTCAGGAGATGGTCAGAGACTGCAGACACGATACAAGAGATGGTCAGAGACTGCAGACACGATACAAGAGATGGTCACAGATTGCAGACAGGATTCAGGAGATGGTCAGAGACTGCATTCATTATGCAGGAGATGGTCAGAGACTGAATTCATTATGCAGGAGATGGTCAGAGATGGTGAACATGGTATATGAGTTGTACGAAAATGAAGACTTGCTTCAGGAGACTGGAGATGTTACAAGAGACTGCAAGAAATCACTACTATAACAGAGCAATAGGGAAACACAGATCAGTGTCTGCAGGGGCCCCAAGGACTGCACAAAAAGTGCCAAAGGGCCACAGGTCAGGCATCAAGGGCCTAAAGCAATACCCCCTGATACACATATATAAATATGTTTCTATAAGAGAAAAAGACTTCCTGGGAATTCCTGGTTTTATGAGGCGGGTCTTTAGGGCTCATGCACACAGATGTTTTCAGGTACAAAAAAGGTAACCCCGTATTTCTTCATCTTTCACTGACCTCCCAGCAGGTTCAGCATTGTCATGTAGTCGGTAATTGTGGGGTCTACTAATGCAAATACTGACCGTGATAAAACCCCACTGAGATTCTCGCATGTAACCTGCGATGGCCCCATTTACAAGTGTGAATGGGGCCTTAAGCTGTATGTTTGCATGTCTTTTAAAGAAACCAATGGCCTTTGGAATGCCCTCTTGGCAAATGTATACTTATGACGTCCTCCTACCTCTGTCTTTCCACCTCTACTCAAAATTCAAGTGAAGTCACTTCTGGCAGACCAGTGTTAAAGAAGCCCAGTGAGTAGAACACCCATCTATGATCAGAACCATTTTGAAGTCAGCAAGGTCATCTTATACGTAGAAAACCCAATGGCAGTGACGTCTTCTCAATGTAGGGCACATGGTCCGCTAGGAGGACCCCCTGACTGCACACATTGGAGATTTCTAGCTGTAGGACCTCTGCAGAATCTTCCCCAGTGGCCCTTAACATCGCACGACAACGTAGTGTCTTGGAAGCGTAACGCTAGGGGATTCTAGAGAAACCAAACTGTGGTAACTGTCAATGCTCAATCCGGACTGGAATGTTAAGCTGATGCTGCCCTCTTAAGGTCGGGGAATCTTGTAACTGTACAAACAAAATTAATCAAAAGGGCGGAAACGCATTATCAACAACTCTTTATTAAAGGATTAAAAAAAAGAGTACATACTCACAAAAGCAAATAGTATAACAGTGTTGTACATGAACCAAAGGAAGGACCAAAGGGTCTTGCACACGGTGGAACTCATAAGGTCCAAACGAACATCATAATACCAGCTAATGCATTTCGGGGGACACATCCCCTTCTTCAGAGCAAAATAAGAGTCTAAAAAAACCAGTTTTGCTCTGAAGAAGGGAGTATGTCCCTTGAAACCCGCCAGATGGTATTATGATGTTCCTTTGGACCTCATGACTTTCACTGTGTGCAAGACCTTTTGGTCCTTTGGTCCATGTACAACGCTGTGATACTATTTGCTCTTGTAAGTATGTACTCTTTTTATCCTTTATTGAAGTGCTGTTGATAATGCACTGGGCCTTTACGCCCATTTGTGTGATTTTGTTTGTACAGTTGCAAGATTCCCGGACCTTAAGGCCCCTTTCACACGAGCTGTCCAATCAGGTCCGCCTGTCCCGTTTTTCAGGCGGACCTGATGGGATCCTCCATTCACCCCTATGGAGCGGATAGTGGCGGATGTCAGCGGTGACATGTCCGCTGACATCCGCCACTATCCGATCCGGTCCGCCAAATCCAGACGGATGGTGGCCCTATTTTTGCATCCAAATGGACGCGATCGGATGAAAATGGACAGGCGGTCCGTTTTCACTTGATCTCTCAACAGAGGATCTGTATCACACACATAGGTTGGACTTGATGGACTTTTTTTTCAACCTCACCTACTATGTAACTATGTAGGAGAGCGGGACTGGGTCTGTCTCTGCTCTGCACCTCTGTTGGAAGGACCCCGCATGCTCAGCGGCGGCGGTGTGATCACTCTGCTGATTCCCGCTGAGCAAGCAGAGTCCATCCGTCCAACAGAGGCGCCGCGTGAAAGGGACCTAAGAGGGTAGCATCAGCCTAACATTCCAGTCTGGGTTGAGCACTAACAGTTACCCCCTGAGGTAGTTGGTTTGGTTCCTCTAGAATCCCCTATGGTTGTTCATGAGATATACATGCTCGCATTGGGACAAGCTGGACCAATGTAACTATACAATGCAAATCATACCTGGAGTTCAGCTTCAATAAAGTAATTAGACTGAACATGTCATTATAAGAGGCCTGTCCCTCCACTTAGCATTCTCTTATATAGGTCTTAGCTGATTTATCTTTTAAAAAGCACGACAAGCTCAAATCTGCTGGTGGCAATATTTCCATGTATCCAACGTTCACTTCTATGGTTCAGCAGTCCTAATGTACAGTGCAGGGTAATAATTCCTGCCACAGCACGTTGTAGTTAAGCCACTTTTTTTACTGGCCCTCAACTACTCCCCTTTTACCTGAAAAGGTAGCAGATAGGGGTATATACATATTATGGCCATAATGCTTTGGTTCGTAGCTGTGGCAGGAATTATACCCCCAGTCACGCTCGGTGGGCACTAGAACCCGTTGAGCGCAACGCATTCAAGTGAATGAGGCCATGCTGCAACTGTGCACAACGCCTGTGGTACTAGCTCGATAGTCCTGCATCTTGGGGGTTAAAACAGGCAGTGAGGAGGTGATAGAATGCATTTTGTTGCTACTATGTATTCAAGTTGCATTGACTTTTAAATGTAGACCATTGCCATCCACAACAGCTGTACCCATTGGAAGTACCATCCAAAGTGGTCCATGCAGCAGATGGGTCTGTGTTGCAATGGGGCATGGAGGCCCACACAACGAACCTCCCAATTTGACCTCTGCCAAAATGGTGTAGGCTCCAAAATTCTGCCAATATGGTGTAGGCTCCTGAACCTCTGCCAATATGGTGTAGCCTCCTGAACCTTGGTCAATATGGTGTAGGCTCCTGAACCTCAGTCAATATGGTGAAGGCTCCTGAACCTCGGTCAATATGGTGCAGGCTCCTGAACCTCAACCAATATGGTGTAGGCTCCTGAACCTCAGACAATATGGTGTAGGCTCCTGAACCTCAGCCAGTATGTTGTAGACTTTTGAACCTCAGCCAATATGGTGTAGACTACAGAACCTCAGCCAATATGGTGTAGGCTCCTAAACCTCAGCCAATATAGCGTAGGCTCCTGAACCTCTGTCAATATGGTGTAGGCTTCTGAACCTCTGTCAATATGATGTAGGCTTCTAAACCTCTGTCAATTTGGTGTAGGCTCCTGAAGCACTGCCAATATGGTGTAGGCTCCTGAACCTCTGCCAATATGGTGTAGGCTCCTGAACCCCTGCCAATATGGTGTAGGCTCCTGAACCTAGGCCAGTAGAGTGTAGGATCCTGAACCTGGGCCAGTAGGGTGTAGACTCCTGAACCTGGTCCAGTAGGGTGTAGGATCCTGAACCTTAGCCAATAGGATGTAGGCTCCTGAACCTCGGCCAATATGGTGTAGGCTTCTGAACCTCTGTCAATATGGTGTAGGCTTCTGAACCTCTGTCAATATGATGTAGGCTTCTGAACCTCTGTCAATATGATGTAGGCTTCTGAACCTCTGTCAATATGATGTAGGCTTCTGAACCTCTGTCAATTTGGTGTAGGCTCCTGAAGCACTGCCAATATGGTGTAGGCTCCTGAACCCCTGCCAATATGGTGTAGGCTCCTGAACCTCTGTCAATAGGGTGTAGGCTCCTGAACCTAGGCCAGTAGAGTGTAGGATCCTGAACCTGGGCCAGTAGGGTGTAAACTCCTGAACCTGGTCCAGTAGGGTGTAGGATCCTGAACCTTAGCCAATAGGATGTAGGCTCCTGAACCTCGGCCAATATGGTGTAGGCTACTGAACCTCTGCCAATATGGTGTCTGCTCCAGGACCGCATCAGCCTGTGGTAAATGCCTGAGGGGTTTAGTTATCATGGGGAGTGGAGTCATTAGGATGAAGATATCTTTTGGCCTCCTTCAGGCTTTTATGATGTGCATTTTACCGCACTGGCAACACACTGCACAATTTTTGGGGTGCTGCTGTGCTTTTAATTGAAAATGGCACCCCAATGAACAAGTACAGTAGCTGTCACCATCCACCCCTCCTTCCTTCGCTGCCCACTGCAATTCTTTCACAAAAACTGCCAGTGGCTGGTGCAAATACTTATTATAGGGCAAGTACCCTGATTTGTCTTGGGGCTCAATTAAAGTCTAAGGGGTTCTACTGCCCATGTGTAGAAAGCAGGATCCAGACTCAACATTTTGTGACAGTGTTGCTGATCTCTTCTAACTTCCAGCAGGCCCCACACATACCCCCCATCACTAATACCTTATTTGTGACTCTCTTCAGTTATTACCGTGACATGTAGGAGCCGCATATCATATATTAGTGACCAGGAGACTTCCTGTGCTGGGAGTGGAGTGCTGTTAAGAGGACTTCAGGTTACAGGAGCTCAGCAATGCTGTCCCTAAATGCCACGTCTACTCAGTGTAGAGTCTAAGCTATAAGCCAAAATGGCACCAATTAAAAGAAAAAAAAACTTGCTCTGTATCATCCATTGTAATGATTCTTTATTGACTACATGACAGGGTACAGCAATAATACACTAACGCGTTTTAGCCAAAGCCTTACGCATGATGCTATGAGTAAGGCTTTGGCTTAAACATACACATAAATTGTCAAAAGTATTGGGACGCCTGCCTTTACACGCACATGAACTTTAATGGCATCCCAGTCTTAGTCCGGAGGGTTCAATATTGAGTTGGCCCACCCTTTACAGCTATAACAGCTTCAACTCTTCTGGGAAGGCCGTCCACAAAAAACCTGCAGCTGTAATTTATGCCCCCAGTGCCCTCAAAGGGGCCGGACGCATGAAGAGGGGGTGGCCGCGGCAGCCGTGGATAGATTCATGCTATGCATGAATCTTTCCATTACCATATAGGGGGGTGGAGCGGAGAGAGGGGGCGGCGCCCGGGCGCCCCTAATGGACCGGCCTCCACTGCTTACAAGAAGGCAAATTAAAAGCACATAGGTATGATAAACAGACGGCAAGCATATCCCAGTCACAGCAGACATAAGGATGGGCATCGTACCTCACCCGACCAACAAGCCAGTACACACGGAGCGTAACATCCGGTGATACATAAACGCCACTTCCGGTTGCAGTACAGCCACGTTCCGACGCGTTTCGTCATTACGACTTTCTTCATTACTACTCACTGGGTGTGTAATATATATATTTAAGTTCATTGCTTATGTTATTGCGTGTTCAGCGCCACTATTTACCTTTAGGTTGTGTTTGGTAGATTTTGTTTATCACTATTGAGTTGGCCCACCCTTTGCAGCTTTAACAACTTCAACTCTTCTGGGAAGGCTGTCCACAAGGTTTAGGAGTGTGTCTATGGGAATGTTCAACCATTCTTCCTGAAGAGCATTTGTGAGGTCAGGCACTGATGTTGGACGAGAAGGCCTGGCTCGAAGTCTCCGCTCTAATGCATCCCAAAGGTGTTCTATTGGGTTGAGGTCAGGACCCTGTGTAGGCCAGTCAAGTTCCTCCACCCCAAACTAGCTCCATTGTCTCCCGCTGCTATCAAAGTCAGTCAGCCAATGAGGAGAGAAAGGGGCAGGGCCTTGCCACGGCTCCATGTCTGAATGGACACAAAGAGCTGTGACTCGGCTCGGGTGCCCCCATAGCAAGCTGTTTGCTGTGGGGAGGAGGGGCACTTAACAGGAGGGAGGGGCCAGGAGCACCGAAGAGGGACCCGAGAAGAGTAGGATCTGGGCTGCTCTGTGCAAAACCATCAATCAAAATTCTATCATAGTAAATAATAATTCAGTAAACTCACCCATGTTACTGTGTGCTGGAGACATGGAGTTGGGAGATAGATTTGGTGACCCTGAAAAAGAATTTCAGATATTACACAATGGATTCAACCAACACCCCCCCACCTTGTATACTGGAAGCTCTTTCTTACCCGAGTCTATGCTGTGATTCATCTGATCACTGGTTTCTCCATCTTCACTCAGGTAACCCGGAGGCGGAGTTTCTAAAGAACACGAAAAGTACACAATTATCATCATCCTCCCTCCAATACTGTCTTAAAGGATATCTCCACATTCATGGAAAAATAATTAAAAAAATAATAAATAGAAATAATAGAAATAGAAATAAATATAAATAATATTAAATAATAAAGAAAAAAATAACATAGCTACACGAATAATGTGTATTTAATTTTATTAAAAAACACCTTTCCATTGCAATCTACAGCCACTGTAATTTTCTGTAAGATTCAATGCAATATGGCCACCTGGAGGAGATATTTACATCATTGGTGGGATACTCCCTAATGATTAAATACTTCTATAGGGATGCAGACACTGCAGCTTTTTTAAATATAACACTGAAAGAGCGCGCCAGGTGATTATGATGAATCAGACCCTCCTGTTCAGAATCAGCCTGCACAGAATATGACAGGGATATGCAATTAGCGGACCTCCAGCTGTTGCAAAACTACAAGTCCCATCATGCCTCTGCCTCTGGGTGTCATCCTTGTGGCTGTCACAGTCTTGCTATGCCTCATGGGACTTGTAGTTCCACAACAGCTGGAGGTCAGCTAATTGCATATCCCTGGAATATGGTCTAACCAAGAGCTATTCCTTTGGGGCCAGTTCACACCAGAACGCGGGTGCAGAAAAGGTTTGTTCCATGCGCGTTTCCCCGCACAGCACTCGAAAACGCACTGCCTTCGCAATCCGCTAATGTAATGTTACCAGCAATCCCAAACGCAGTGCATTCGCGGGTATCAAATCGCATGTTCCCATAGTACCCCATGCGATCTTGTGCAGCATGTTTGTTTAAAAAGTAGTGCATACACTACCTTCTCTGCGTTCCGGTGTGATTTCAGCCCATTCAAATAAATGAGCTGCAAAATCGCACCATGCAGGAACGTGCAGTAATCGCACAGGAAGGCGGCACGCCTCCTCGCCCTCTGAAAAAGGATTTTACACTGAAATCCGTGCTCACCGTGTCGCAACCCATGTCTATTAGACACAGTTGCAAAGCAGTTGCAGAGGGCTCCGTTCACTTCTATGGGGTGTGTTGGCAGTTGGTATTGCCTGCTGAACACGACATGCCCTACTTGTTTGCTTTGCAGTCTTGCAGCTGTGACAGTGTGCATGGGTTCATCCGGTCGCTATTGCCAAGGTGGATTTTCGCATGTAATGACCTGTTAGACAACCCCTTATTCCTTTTGCGAGTCTTTGATATAGTATCTGTCGGGGGTGATCAACACTGCAAATTTAATATGGAAGCCTTTCTCAACCTTTTTACCCCAATGGAACCCTTGAAATAATTTATGGAACCCTGGCTAAAACCAATACATTTAGGGTCATTTGGAAAAAAATGCCCCTTATATTGGTGTCCAGTGGAAAGAGTGCCACCATGACAGTAGTGGTCAGAAGTGCACCCTTACAAACAGCTCTAAAGATCATCAGTGTCATGCCACTGACTCAGGCCAAATGGCATTGGCCTCTGAATTATGCAGGCACCATCAAATAAGAGGTCAACCAGCCACAGCCCGAGGAACCCCCAAACAACCTCTGGAACAAGGAGTAGGCAACCTCGGCCCTCCAGCTGTAGTGAAACTACAAGTCCCACCAGACATTGCAAGACCCTGACAATCACAGGCATGACTCGCAGAGGCAAGATGGGATTTGTAGTTTCGCCACAGCTGGAGTGCCAAGGTTGCCTACCCCTGCTCTAGAAGAACCCTAGGTTTCCCCCAAAAACCCAAGTTGAGAATGGCTGCTATATGGAATCACCACATTTTTGAATTTCTATGTAATAGATAAATAGTAAAACATTCTCTGTTTATCTGTTTATAAACCAACCCAGCACTACATATTTAAAATGCCCCTGTGTACCGCCAAGTATTGGAGAAAACAAGACCTGCCTATTCCCTTACATAGATGTATTACCCAGTATGTGTGGCCATATGGAACTATGCTTACTACCATATCTATAGGCAATTACATTAGATATTACTACCATATCTATAGGCAATCCTAGAACAATGCTTACTACCATATAGTAAGTTTGTTAGTGTATGAAAATGTGGTCTGGCTGAGAGCCAGGCCTGGGTTGAATCTGGGTCAGGGTTGAGTGACTCAGGGAGGCTGGATGACTCAGCAAACAGCATCTTTGGTAACTCCCCCTGCTTTCTGGAACCCTGGAGAAGCTTCCAGAAGTAGGGGGTGGAGTCTAGGAGGATCTGCTTGGATTTAGTGATGAGGGCCCCAGCCAATCCCAGCAAAATGGGCTGGCAGGGTGCAGGAACGGTAGCCACCTCATCCCTTTAAAACCAAACACATATGAATTACACAGGTTCTGTGGCTGATTAAGGTGGTAATTAAACTCACTTGGTGCCTCATCTGCATTAAATTAGCCCCAGAACCTGTGTAATAATATGTGATCGGGTTTAAAGGGATGAGCTGGTAACCCTAGGGGAAGGCCATCAGGGGTTGCCTACCATATCTACTGGCAACCTCGGCCGCCCAGCTGTAGTGAAACTACAAGTCCCACAAGACATTGCAAGACCCTGACAATCACAGGCATGACTCCTAGAGGCAGAGGTAAGATGGGATTTGTAGTTTCACCACAGCTGGAGTGCCGAGGTTGCCTACCCCTGCTCTAGAAGAACCCTTGGTTTCCCCAAAAACCGTTTCGGTGTCAACCTGCGTTGGCTATTTTTATAGGACTTTTTTTTTAATCAACAATTAAAATAATTTTGGACTTTTTCATCCAGTCTTGGCCGGTTGCTCTTTTTTCTGTATTTCTATAGTTTGAACTACTGTTGGGTGCCCATCGAGGGAAGCCTTGCTAGAGCTATAGAACTTGTTTGAAGCTTTCCCTTATCTGACTACACATGTAAGTCTAAAGGTCTCCAGTGCCCCCCCTTAGTATGTTGCTCAAGGAACCCAATGGCAGATTTGAACACCTACCTATTCTTGCTTGGCAAAAAAAACCTTAAGGTGGTTCTAAAGGCAGAAAGGTTTTTTTATCCTAATGTATTCTTTGTGTGAACCCCCCCCCCCCAATAATTACTTGAGCCCCACCTCGATCCAGTGATGTTGCACGTCAGCTGTCCAGGGACTCTCCCTCATTGACTGAGACAGCAGCAGGCGCCATTTGGGCCCGCTGCTGTCAAACAAAGGCAGCGAGTCAATTAGGAGAGAGAGGGGGAGGGGCCGAGCCAAGGCTCCGTGTCTAAATGAACACACAGAGCAGCGGCTCAGCTCAGGTGCCCACATAGCAAGCTGCTTGCTGTGGGGGGCACTTTGAAGGAGGGAGGGGGCAAAAGCGCCAGCAAGGGACCCGAGAAGAGGAGGAGGATCGGGGCTGCTCTGTGCAAAACCATTACACAGAGCAGGAAAGTATAAAATGTTTGTTAGTTTTAAACAAAAAAAACAAAAAAAAGAGACTTTAGTACCACTTTAAAGTGATGGTAAAGGCTGTTTTTTTTAAATAACAAACATGTTATACTTACCTTCTCTGTGCAGTTGGTTTTGCACAGAGCAGCCCCGATCCTCCTCTTCTCGGGGTCCCTCTTCGCTGCTCCTGGCTCCTCCCTGCTATCGAGTGCCCCCTCAGCCAGGAGCTCTCTATGGGGGCACCCGATCTGAGTCAGAGCTCCGTGTATCCATTCAGACACAGAGACCCCAACCTGGCCCTGCCCCCTCTTTCCCCTGATTGGCTGACTGACTTTGATTGACAGCCACGGGAGCCAATGGCCAACACTGCTGCGTCTCAGCCAATCAGGAGGAGTGTCCCAGACAGCTTAGACACTCGTGGACATCGCTGGAGAGAGAAGGGGCTCAGGTAAATAATTAGGGGGTTCTGGGGAGGCTGCTACACACAGAAGGTTTTTTATCTTAATGCATAGAATGCCCCTGCTGCCTTTACAACACTTTTAAACCCTCAATTTGATGTTGCCTCCTCTCCACCCCTTCACCTAGACCGGGGATCTCCAAATTACAGCCCTCCAGCTGTTGCGGAACTACATTTCCCATGAGGCATTGTAAAACTCTGACATTCACAGACATGACCAGGCATGATGGGAATTGTAGTTTTTGAACAACTGGAGGGCCATAGTTTGGAGACCCCCGACCTAGACGAATGACATGCACTTTGCCCGCTGTGCCTCCTGGGATAGGCACATCGCGTATCCCAGGAGACATAGTCCTTCAGTGAGAAAGGAGGAGTGGGGGTGGCGGGCCTAGCGGCTCTTCATTGGGAGAGACGCAGAATGAACTCGGGAAGAGCTGTCAGCTTCCCGATGGCGTCACGGAAGAAGATGGCGGCGCGGGACCGAGCAGGGGGCAGAAGAGAAGAGTATCTTAGCAGGACAATGCTGGATCTGCTGGGCAGGTGAGTATATTAACGGTGCAGGACCCACAAACAGGTAAGCAGGGGTTATAAAAGAAAATATGGGAGGGGGGGAGAGAGTTGAAGATCAATTTTAACTTCTTATTAGCATCAGGCAACCGGATGGTATTCAAGCCCAAATGACAATAACCACCACCAGGGGCATTGCTAGGTCTACAAAAGATCTGGGGCTAGAGCCCATAGCAGCGTAGTAAAGAAAGTCATACACTTAGGTGGGCATACACATGTTTATACAGTAATATACGTGTGTGTGTATATCCCTAGAGAGCCCCCCACTTACATCAGGGTCCCCAGAGAGCCCCCCCTTACATCATGGTCCCCAGAGATCCTCCCCCTTTACATCAGGGTCCCAGAGAGCCCCCCACTTACATCAGGGTTCCCAGAGAGCCCCCTTTACATTAGGGTCCCCAGAGAGCCTCCCCCTTAAAATTGGGGTCCCCAGAGAGCCTCTACCTTGCATCAGGGTCCCCAGAGAGCCCCCCACTTACATCGGGGACCCCAGAGAGCCTCCCTGCCCCTTGGGGATCCCTGCAGAGACTCAAGGCTATGGGCCCCAGATTCGGGGCTATAGCCCCAAAAGCCACCCCCTAGTGACGCCACTGACCACCACCAACCTCCAATTTCCAACACACGAATGGCTCCATGCGGGTGTTGGATTGTTTAGCATAATAATCCTGCATTAAAGAAAAGGTAACTGGAAAAAAGCATTGTGAATCCAGACCTGGAATGTAGTTGATCTGTGGCTCAATGCCGGCTGGAAAGTTGGTGTTCTCTGGAATGGAATGGCTGTAATCATCGAGAGGAGGAAACTCTGCAGGAATCTCGGTGTTTCGTGGCACTAATACTGGGGGCAGGACTGAGACAAAAAAAAAAAAGAAGAAGGACATAGGTGAGACATAGTCATTCAATTCATGGATCGCAACTAGACTTGGAGATTCACAAAATACACCAAACATCTGAATAATACAAGTTTGAAGCAGCAAAAGCCCCCTTTCGAAAACGTACGTATTCAGGCTTCAATTGGCATTCCTATTTGCTAGCTCATTAGCGCTAAAATTTGCTGGAAAAACCAGCATTTGACGCCAAAGCTGGCTACACTAGTAAAAATGTTCATACGTAAATTCTTTGGACATTGAAAGACTGGATGAAGTTCTTCAAAATTGTATTTCCCTTTAACGTTTTGCTCAGAACACTTGGTTTTGGAATTAAATGTAATTTGCCAAAAAACAAACACAACATTCAAGGTTATAAATGAATTTGTTCAAGAAAAATTTTCCATCCAACTTCCGAATTTTCTCGTCACTATAGTCGGAAAAAAAAACGACTGTTGGTTTCACCCCACTAACCATTAGAAAAGTCAAAACGTTCTTAACCACTTGGCGCCGGTAGGACGTCATCTGACATGCTGGTGGTGTCGGTGGTTATTATTATTATTATACTATTATTATCGTATAGGATTTATGAAGCTCTGACCTGGAAACAAGACTGCAGAACAAGACTTCTTCACTCTGACTTACCACGCTAAATAAATACCTTCTTCCAGGTCAGTCGCTCAACTACTGAAAACAGAGAGTACTTACAGAGCAAGCCCAGTGATGATCCTGCTATGATAATACCAACCCATGTGCATTTTAGAATGGGAGGATACTTTTGGAGGGGTGTCAAAAAAAATAAAATAAATTGACCCTCTCTTGACACAAGCCTCCCACTGAAACCAATGATGGGGCACTATTCCTCCCACTGACACCAATGATGATGCACTAATCTTCCCACTGACACCAATAATGGGCTAATATTCTTCCCATTGACACCAATGAAGGGGCACTATTCTTCCTACTGACACTAACAATGGGCTACTATTCCTCCCACTACCAATGAAAGGGTGCTATTTCTCCCACTGACACCAAAGATGGGAAACTATTCTTCCCAATGACATCAATGATGGGGCACTATTCCTCCCACTACCAATAATAGGGTACTATTCCTCCCACTGACAACAATGATGGGGCACTATTGTTCCTTCTGAAACCAACAATGTGGCACTATTCTTCCTACTGACACCAACAATGGGCTACTATTCCTCCCACTATCAATGATAGGGTGCTATTCCTCCCACTGACACCAATGATGGGGAATTATTCTTCCCAATGACACCAACGATGAGGTACTATTCCTCCCACTACCAATGATAGGGTACTAATCCTCCCACTGACACCAATGATGGGGCACTATTCCTCCCACTGACACTAACGATGGGCTGATATTCCTCCCACTACCAATGATAGGGTACTAATCCTCCCACTGACACCAATGATGGGGCACTATTCTTCCCATTGACGGGGCACTATTTTTCCCACCCACACCAACGATAGGCTACTATTCCTCCCACTACCAGTGATTGGGTACTATTCCTCCCACCGATACCAATGATGGGACACTATTCTTCCCACTGTCACC
Organism: Lithobates septentrionalis; assembly: GCA_037952835.1. Lineage (NCBI taxonomy): Eukaryota > Metazoa > Chordata > Amphibia > Anura > Ranidae > Lithobates > Lithobates septentrionalis. The sequence continues at coordinate 38,514 of JBBDGP010003623.1, forward strand.
CATGATCAGGTACAATTCCTCCAATGATGAGGTACTATTCCTCTCACTGACACCAACATCCACCCCCCCTAAAGTCTGAAGGACAGTAAACTGACCCTTTGTTTAAAAAGTTTGGAGACCCCTGATGTAGATCTACCATCGGCAACCATCAAGGGTGCAATTTCCATACTTCAGTCTAGACATATATACTTCTGATATAAACTACATATTTCCTTTACCTGGAGTCTCCACTCTCTGGTAGTGATATGGATTGACGCAGACTTCATCTTTCTTCATGTTGAAAGCATATTCGCACATCTCCATGGCACGTAGTTCGTGGTGGCTGTGAAGATCTGGCCACCTCCAAAGACGGCAATATATGACATGAGGCAGACCTTTGCGGTGTGATACTTGGAGCCTCCCATCTAAGGACCTGCAGAGATAAAAGAAGGTCCATCAACGAACGTAAGAAACAGTGAGATTGACGGTTGGACTGCCGTGAGTCATGTTTGTCACACACTGGTACTTCATTCATATCATACATTCGCAAGAAGTCACCATATTAGGCTGAAAGTCAATCATGGATGGAACTTCACAGGTAGACAAGTCTCAACATTTCCTAATCCAACATCCTCCTGGCTCCTACAGTATATAGGAAGTCTGGCTCCAGAATTCTTCACTTGTTTGCAGTGCCGGGGCAAGGTCATTCAGTGCCCATGGCGAAGATGCCAAACTGCATCTCAAATGAATGACCTTGTCTCGGCACTGCAAACCAGTGAATTCTGGAGCCAGACTCTCTTATATAGGAGCCAGGAGGACGTTGGATTAAGAACTGTCAAAGTACACCCGAAGTGCCCAATGGTTACTTGACAGCTGTCATCTGGAGAGGAAGGGATGCCTCATTCGATCTTATCCCCCTGCAGCTCCCCTGGTGACCAATCTCCTCAACATCAAAAGTGCTACACCGTTACATGCAACTCTGCTGCAACTCTAGCACTTGCGATGTGGAGGAGATTGGGCGCTGGGGAGCGGCAGGAGAAGAAGATTGGATGAGACCAACAGTGCCCCTCTCAATGTAGCGCCCGGGACACATGTCCCTCCTTGCCCACCCAACCACCCCCAGATTCAGCCCTACTGGTTTGTTCACATCGTATTATATGAAAAACAAGTGCCTGTGCTGCCCACAGCAATCAGATTCTAAGCCCCATTCTCATAATGCAAGGTGGCCACACACGGGCTAAGACCATTATACAATAAAATGTTCTCAATGGCTTTAAAGGACAATGATGCACTTCCCCACAAAGTCCCAGAGAATTAGCTCTCGAAAAAAGTCTTTCATTGATCTAACATGCATTTTAACTACTTACATGGTGTGCTGGGAGGCAGAACTAGGTAAAACTTTATCAGATGAGAACTGGACAAAAATCTGGACTTCTGCTAAGAGCTCATCTAGAGAATTCATATAAAGTTCTAGTTTGTGAGACGTTTAACTCCTTCTCGTATTGCTAGATATGTACCTCGCTACTCACCTCTTTACTTTCGGGGCTGTGGACAACAGGGTACGATGCTACATGTTAGGTGGTCACACCCCACGGCACAAAGGTTGTGGACCTGAGGTCTACTTTCTTATATATACAAGTTCTAAATTGTAACTCATTCAAGGATCCCAATCAAGTCTTACTAAATTACCCGACCCAAAATGTTCCACACACCATGGTGAAATTGGTCAGCTTCATGTTCAATGCCACCAAACAGACCAAAGCTTATTCATGGAAGTTCCCGGTGTTAAACTTTCCAGAAGTTACCACAAGACGAGGCAATCATTATTGAATACTATACAAGAAACACACAAGAAACTTCTTAATACTTGGTCCCCATGGATGGCCTACTCCCAACCTACCGCATATACTCGAGTATAAGTCGAGTTTTTCAGCACATTTTTTTGTGCTGAAAGTGCCCCCCTCGACTTATACTCGAGTCAAGCACTTTTCTGCAGCAAAAAAATTCATTTTCCGAACCGACTTTGGGGCCCCCTATCTCAGGGTCACTTTGTGCTAGGAATTTGGTGTGCAAACCCAGTGGAACTGGTACCACAACATATCCAAAGCTGGGGTTCCTAGGACCAAGTGGCCCCGAGATACGGGGCCCCAAAGCCGGTTTGGAAAATGTCATTCTCTGCTGCAGAAAAGTGCTTGACATTTTCTGAACCGATTTTTGGGGCCCTGTATCTCAGGGACATTTGGTGCTAGAAACCCCAGCTTTGGATATTTTATGGTGCTAGTTCCACTGAGTTTGCACACCAAATTTGGGGTTCCTAGCACTAAGTGGCCCCGTGATACGGGGCCCCAAAGTCGGTCAACTGTGTCCACCTGCAGCAATGTCATTTCGGGACCATTTGGGTTCAGAGACCCCAAATTTTGGCTGCAGCTAGGGGGCATCTAGGAACCCTTAACTACGGAGTTTGAAGTTCGGGGGACCTTTGGCTGCAAATGGGCACAGTGAGGCTGCAAATAGGCATTGTTGACCCTCTTTTGCACTTACAGTAGCTGTGCATTTCTCACCCTCGTCTTATACTCGGGTCACTAAGTTTTTCCCATTTTTTTGTGGTAAATTAGGGCCTCGACTTATACTCGGAACGACTTATACTGGAGTATATACGGTAACTTTGGAGCCCTGCATATGTAGCTATAGGTGGGCGATTGCCTGACCCCTGGGGATGGGAGGTTTTCCCTACTTCTCTTCACTTGCCTCCCTTACCTCTCATTTTCTCCACCCTCCTTTTTCGCCTGCAATAGTCCTTCTCGCTCTCTCTTTCTTTTCTTCTGTTTTATTACACACGTTCTCCTTGTTCTTCCTATGTTCCCTTTGAGTAGTTTGGATATAGTATAGTAAACTTACTGGCTCTCTACAGTACATCTTTTACTATATATTAACTGACACAGGAAAATGTTCCACTCTGGACTAGTCTATGCTATAGCTTCCGTGCAACTCTAAAGGAGTGGTCTCCGAACTGCGGCCCGTGGCCAAGATGTGGCCTTTTGCTTGCCTTTATCCAGCCCTTGGAGCACTATTCTTTCCACTGACACTAACAATGAGACACCATTCCATTCACTAACACCAACAGTGGGGCATTATTAGTCTTACTGACACCAATGTTGTGTACACACGGGCGGACTTTTCGACCGGACTGGTCCGACGGACCGAATCCGGCGGACAATCAGACCGTGTGTGGGCTCCATCGGACCTGCAGCGGACTTTTTCGGTCAAAAATCTGACGGACTTTAGGTTTGGAACATGTTTCAAATTTGTCCGACGGGCTCGAGGCCGGTCAAAAAATCAGCTCGACTGTATACTAGTCCGACAGACGAAAACCCACGCTAGGGCAGCTACGAATCCGTCATACTTTGGTGTGATCGTGTGTAGGCAAAAACCGTTCATTCAAAAGTCCGTCAGAAGTCGGAAGTCCGTCAAAAGTCCGTCGGACCAGTCGGTCGAAAAGTCCGCCCGTGTGTACACAGCATAACAATGGGACACTATTCCTCCCACTAACACCAATTATGAGGCACTATTCCCCCCACTAGTACCAATGACGGGACACTATTCCTCCCACTAACACCAATGATGGAACACTATTCCCCCCACTAGTACCAATGACGGGACACTATTCCTCCCACTAACACCAATGATGGGACACTATTCCTCCCACTAACACCAATTATGAGGCACTATTCCCCCCACTAGTACCAATGACGGGACACTATTCCTCCCACTAACACCAATGATGGGACACTATTCCTCCCACTAACACCAATGATGGGACACTATTCCTCCTACTGACACCAATGATGGGACACTATTCCTTCCACTAACACCAATGATGGAACACTATTCCCCCCACTAGTACCAATGACGGGACACTATTCCTCCCACTAACACCAATGATGGGACACTATTCCTCCCACTAACACCAATTATGAGGCACTATTCCCCCCACTAGTACCAATGACGGGACACTATTCCTCCCACTAACACCAATGATGGGACACTATTCCTCCCACTAACACCAATGATGGGACACTATTCCTCCTACTGACACCAATGATGGGACACTATTCCTCCCACTAACACCAATGATGGGACACTATTCCTCCCACTAACACCAATGATGGGACACTATTCCTCCTACTGACACCAATGATGGGGCACTATTCCTCCTACTGACACCAATGATGGGGCACTATTCCTCCCATTGATACTAATGATGGGACACTATTCCTCATCTGACCACCAAGCCTGAGACATAGTCTATTTCAACTGGCCACATTCTGGCCCCCGTAAAGTCTGAAGGGCAGCAAATTGGTCCTTTGTTTAGAAAGTTTGGTGACCCCCTACTCTAAAGGAAATGTCTAATACATGTTTACAGTCTCAGCAGTACCATACTGTAAAACCCTTACATGTGATCACATGATCCCCCCACAAGGTGGCTGGGTACCGGGATCCATAATCTGTTGTCGGGGCTGGGGGGGGGGGGAGCAGGCACAATGATACCTGATTGTGCCTGCAGGTGCTGCCCTGCCACAGTATAATTAGTGTGGCGGGTCAGCAAGTGGTTAAGGCTTGACATTTTTGGTATCTATTTACCTAACGCAGTCTTTTATATTTTATTAGAAATTGTGTATAATATTATGATTGTTTAAACTAAAATTTATTTTAGTGGATTTTTCTTGAAAATATACATTTGATAGATATTTGGGCAAATAATGTGCCACATAAAATATTGCAGCTACCACTATTTTATTCTCCAGGGTCACTGCTTTCAGAAAATACATAATTGTTTAGGGAGGGGGGGGGGTGTTAAGCAATTTCTTGCATGAAGTGCATATTTTAACATATGTGAAAATGTAAAAAATTTCCACAGTAGGAAAGTGGTTAAGAAAAATTTTTTTTTAAAAATTTGGGATCTTTCTTAAACGAGAAGCATTTGTTTGTTTTGTGGGCCGAAGAATGGTTTAATCTTTGCTCTTCTTGTAAACCACACAGAGGGCTTAACCAGGAGAATTCTATATATAAATATGCAGGATTTTGCACACACACAGGATGTGCAGGTCATAGGAGGTCTGGCCGGATAAGATAAAGTGTAGATAATGGGTGGGGGGTTGACCAGCCAAGGCAATAGATTTGCTTACTACTCTCACCCAGAAATGTACAGTATCTCACAAAAGTTAGTACACCCCTCACATTTTTGTAAATCTTTTCTTCTATCTTTTCATGTGACAACACTGAAGAAATGACACTTTGCTACAATGTAAAGTAGTGAGTGTACAGCTTATATAACAGTGTAAATTTGCTGTCCCCTCAAAATAACTCAACACACAGCCATTAATGTCTAAACCGCTGGAAACAAAAGTCAGTACACCCCTAAGTGAAAATGTCCAAATTGGGCCCAATTAGCCACTTTCCCTCCCCGGTGTCATGTGACTCGTTAGTGTTACAAGGTCTCAGGTGTGAATGGGGAGCAGGTGTGTTAAATTTGGTGTTATCGCTCTCACTCTCTCATACTGGTCACTGGAAGTTCAACATGGCACCTCATGGCAAAGAACTCTCTGAGGATCTAAAAAAGAATTGTTGCTCTACATAAAGATGGCCTAGGCTATAAGAAGATTGCCAAGACCCTGAAACTGAGCTGCAGCAAGGTGGTCAAGGACAGGTTCCACTCAGAACAGGCCTCGCCATGGTCCACCAAAGAAGTTGAGGTCACGTGCTCAGCGTCATATCCAGAGGTTGTCTTTGGGAAATAGACGTATGAGTGCTGCCAGCATTGCTGCAGAGGTTGTAGGGGTGGGGGGTCAGCCTGTCAGTGCCCAGACCATACGCCGCACACTGCATCAAATTGGTCTGCATGGCTGTCGTCCCAGAAGAAAGCCTCTTTGAAAGATGATGCACAAGAAAGACCACAAACAGTTTGCTGAAGACAAGCAGACTAAGGACATGGATTACTGGAACCATGTCCTGTGGTCTGATGAGACCAAGATACACTTATTTGGCTCAGATGGTGACAAGCGTGTGTGGGGGCAACCAGGTGAGGAGTACAAAGACAAGTGTGTCTTGTCTACAGTCAAGCATGGTGGTGGGAGTGTCATGGTCTGGCACTGCATGAGTGCTGCCGGCACTGGGGAGCTACAGATCACTGAGGGAACCATGAATGCCAACATGTACTGTGACATACTGAAGCGGAGCATGATCCCCTCCCTTCAGAGACTGGGCCGCAGGGCAGTATTCCAACATAACGACCCCAAACACACCTCCAAGATGACCACTGCCTTGCTAAAGAAGCTGAGGGTAAAGGTGATGGACTGGCCAAGCATGTCTCCAGACCTAAACCCTATTGAGCATCTGTGGGGCATCTTCAAACGGAAGGTGGAGGAGCGCAAGGTCTCTAACACCCACCAGCGCCGTGATGTCATCATGGAGGAATGGAAGAGGACTCCAGTGACAACCTGTGAAGCTCTGGTGACCTCCATGCCCAAGAGGATTAAGGCAGTGCTGGAAAATAATGGTGGCCACACAAAATATTGACATTTTGGGCCCAATTTGGACATTTTCACTTAGGGGTGTACTGACTTTTGTTGCCAGTGGTTTAGACATTAATGGCTGTGTGTTGAGTTAGCTTGAGGGGACAGCAAATTTACACTGTTATACAAGCTGTACACTCACTACTTTACATTGTAGCAAAGTGTCATTTATTCAGTGTTGTCACATGAAAAGATAAAATACAATATTTACAAAAATGTGAGGGGTGTACTTACTTTTGTGAGATGCTGTATATAATACTGATCAGCGAGATATAGAACTCTCCTCTTTCTCAGATGAACACATGAATTGGGTTGGTTTTTGAAGCCATGCCACCGCTTTTCCCCGAGTATGATTCAGTGCTCTCTCCCGGGAACGTGGCTCACGCCACGCGGTGAAAGGTGACACCGCTTCCAGGAATGGAGAGAACGATTCCCCAGCAACATTCGGAGAAATAAATATTACATTTACAGGTGTTGAAAGGACTGAACAAACCACGGCCCACTCAGGAAACGCTCCCTGTGCCTCGTCTAACGCAATATGGGAAACGCCATCAAATTCCAGCCTTGTACCGGGAAGCAAAGCCAAGGGACTGCAAACCAGGCGCAACAAACACCGGAACAGTCAATTATTATCAATAATAATAATCAATTCATAAAAAAAATATTGAGTACATGTACCCTTAACCCTTTTCACTTTAGTCCTGAGGATCTATGAAGGAGAAAAAGATACAATGTATAATATAATGTATCCTGTATATATACAATGTATTATATAATGGATCCTGTATGTATACAATGTATTATATAATGTATCCTGTATGTATATAATGTATTATATAATATATTCTGTATGTATACAATGTATTATATAATGGATCCTGTATGTATACAATGTATAATATAATGGATCCTGTATGTATACAATGTATTATATAATGGATCCTGTATGTATACAATGTATTATATAATGGATCCTGTATGTATACAATGTATTATATAATATATCCTGTATGTATACAAAGTATTATATAATGTATCCTGTATGTATATAATGTATTATATAATGGATCCTTTATATATACAATGTATTATATAATGGATCCTGTATGTATACAATGTATTATATAATGGATCCTGTATGTATACAATGTATTATATAATGGATCCTGTATGTATACAATGAATTATACACACACCAGCCACTTTATTAGGTCCACCTGTTCAATTGCTCGGTAACAAAAATTGCTAATCAGCCAATCACATGGCAGCAACTCAATGCATTTAGGCATCTAGATGTGGTGAAGACGACATCTGAAGTTCAAACTAAGCATCGGAATGGGGAAGTAGTATTTCAAAAACTGCTGATCTACTGGAATTTTCACACACAACCATCTCTCGGGTTTACAGAGAATGGTGGGAAAAAGAGAAAATATCCAGCGAGCGGCAGTTATGTGGAGGAAAATGCTTTGTTGGTGTCAGAGGAGAATGGGCAGACTGGTTTCAGATGATAGAAAGGCAACAATAACTCAAATAACCTCTCGTTACACCCAAGGTATGCAGAATACCATCTCCGAAACGCACAACACATCCAACCTTGAAGCAGATGGGTTACAGCAGCAGAAGACCACACCGGGCGCCACTCCTGTCAGCTAAGAACAGGAAACTGAGGCTACAATTGGCACAGGATCACCGACATTGGACAATAGAAGATTGGAAAAACGTTGCCTGGTCTGATGAGTCTGGATTTCAGCTGCGACATTCAGATGGTGGGGTCAGAATTTGGCCCATGGATCCATCCTGCCTTGTATCACCGGGTCAGGCTGGTGGTGGGGGTGTAATGGTGTGGGGGATGGGGTATCACCGGGTCAGGCTGGTGGTGGGGGTGTAATGGTGTGGGGGATGGGGTATCACCGGTTCAGGCTGGTGGTGGGGGGTGTAATGGTGTGGGGGATGGGGTATCACCGGTTCAGGCTGGTGGTGAGGGTGTAATGGTGTGGGGGATGGGGTATCACCGGTTCAGGCTGGTGGTGGGGGGTGTAATGGTGTGGGGGATGGGGTATCACTGGTTCAGGCTGGTGGTGGGGGGTGTAATGGTGTGGGGGATGGGGTATCACCGGTTCAGGCTGGTGGTGGGGGTGTAATGGTGTGGGGGATGGGGTATCACCAGTTCAGGCTGGTGGTGGGGGTGTAATGGTGTGGGGGATAGGGTATCACCGGTTCAGGCTGGTGGTGAGGGTGTAATGGTGTGGGGGATGGGGTATCACCGGTTCAGGCTGGTGGTGGGGGGTGTAATGGTGTGGGGGATGGGGTATCACTGGTTCAGGCTGGTGGTGGGGGTGTAATGGTGTGGGGGATGGGATATCACCGGTTCAGGCTGGTGGTGGGGGTGTAATGGTGTGGGGGATGGGGTATCACCGGTTCAGGCTGGTGGTGGGGGTGTAATGGTGTGGGGGATGGGATATCACCGGTTCAGGCTGGTGGTGGTGTAATGGTGTGGGGGATGGGATATCACCGGTTCAGGCTGGTGGTGGGGGTGTAATGGTGTGGGGGATGGGGTATCACCGGTTCAGGCTGGTGGTGGGGGTGTAATGGTGTGGGGGATGGGGTATCACCGGTTCAGGCTGGTGGTGGGGGTGTAATGGTGGGGGGGATGGGGTATCACCGGTTCAGGCTGGTGGTGGGGGTGTAATGGTGTGGGGGATGGGGTATCACCGGTTCAGGCTGGTGGTGGGGGTGTAATGGTGGGGGGGATGGGGTATCACCGGTTCAGGCTGGTGGTGGGGGTGTAATGGTGTGGGGGATGGGGTATCACCGGTTCAGGCTGGTGGTGGGGGTGTAATGGTGGGGGGGATATTTTCTTGGCACACTTTGGGCCACTTAGTACCCATTGATCATGGTTTAAACACCACGGCCTTCTTGAGTATTGTTGCTGACCATGTCCATCTCTTTATGACTACAGTGTCCCCATCTTCTGATGGCTCCTTCCAGCAGGATAATGCACCATGTCACAAAGCTCCAATCATCTCACCACTAGACAATGAGGTCCCTGTCCTCCAATGGCCTCCACACTCACCACATCTCATCCAATAGAGCACCTTCAGGATGTGGTGCAGCCAACAAATCTGCAGCAACTGTGTGATGTTATCATGTCACTATGGAGCAAAATCTCTGAGGAACGTTTCCAACACCTTGTTGTATCTATTCCACAAAGAATGAAGGCAAAAGGGAGTCCAACCCGCTACTAGCAAGGGGGACCTAATAAAGTGGCCGGTGAGTGTATAATGTATACAATGTATTACTGTGGGGAAAAGAATTCTTTATTGATGTGAACCCGGTCCTAGGGTGATATGTACGAGACGTACAAGAATCTGTTCCACCATTTGTGGCACCACCACAAGACAGATGAGTATCTGCGACAACCCTTTCTAAATTCCAATGGAATCGGCTCAGGTGACGGCACAAGCCGCAATCCTCGCTGCGACTCCTGGAGGAACACCGCGAGGAATGCGCCCAGACCTGAGCTCCGGGTCACCATACTCCACATATTTCCCGAAGTTATTCTCGGGGACGGAGCGAGCTGAGACTTGCCTTGTGTCAGAAAACATTTTTACGGCCTGCAATCCGCCCGGCAGTGTTGGCCGCGGTCCAGGGGAACGGAGCCGCGCGCTTTTCACACTATTGTTGCCATCTAAAAAAAAAAACTGGATACAGCAAGGCTGCCCTGCAATTAGTTCAAGTGCAGAATGCGTGTCTGAAAGCATCGGGGGGGCTGGGTATGCCCGAGCAACTTCCAATGACAATCATAACCGAGACTGATAACATTGTAACAACATTTCTCATATGAAATGATACACAAAAAAAAAAAAATCACTTCCGTAAACTGTTAGGCCTCATGCACACGAGACGCCGGTGCAAACCCTGCTGAACACATGTCTTTAAAAGCTGAAACCCGCATTTAGAAACGCCCGTTTTGACGCGTTTGCATCTAGAAGCGTCTGCAGAGCAAAGAATGACATTTTGCAACCCAAATTTGGGGCCCCGTATCTCGGGGCCACTTGGTGCTAGTAACCCTAAATGTGGTGTGCTAATACAGTGGGACTAACACTATAACATATACAAATTTGGGGGTCCTAGCACCAAGTGACCCCGAGATACGGGGCCCCAAAGTCAGGTTGGAAAATATCATTCTCTGCTGCAGAAGTGCTTGACATTTTGCGACCCGACTTTGGGGCCCCGTATCTCGGGGCCACTTGGTGCTAGGAACCCCAAATTTGGTGTGCAAACACAGTGGAACTAGCACTACAACATATCCAAATTCCTAGCACCAAGTGGCCCTGAGATACGGGGCCCCAAAGTCGGGTCGCAAAATGTCAAGCACTTCTGCAGCAGAGAATGACATTTTCCGACCTGACTTTGGGGCCCCGTATCTCGGGGTCACTTAGTGCTAGGACCCCCAAATTTGGATATGTTATAGTGTTAGTCCCATTGTATTAGCACACCACATTTAGGGTTCCTAGCACCAAGTGGCCCCGAGATATGGGGTCCCAAATTCGGGTCGCAAAATGTCAAGCACTTTTCTGCAGCAGAGAATGACATTTTCCGACCTGACTTTGGGGCCCCATATCTCGGGGTCACTTGGTGCTAGGAACCCCAAATTTGGATATGTTATAGTGTTAGTCCCACTGTGTTTGCACGCCAAATTTTCCTAGCACCAAGTGGCCCCGAGATATGGGTCCCCAAAGTCGGGTCGTAAAATGTTCCTTTAAAAACACTTATAAACGCAAACGCGGCTAAACGCGGTACCGGCGTTTAACCGCGTTTGGCGTCTGAAACGTGGAAAACTTTTGCGTCTGACCCCATTTTTTTTGCTTCTGGAAAAGCTAGGTTAAACGCAACTGCCTAAAAACGCCAAAAAAAATCGAGACTGTGTACATGGACACATAGGACAACATTGAATGAGTTCAGGGGAAGTTGAAAAAAGTGTCCAACTGCCTCTGAACGCGCGTTTAACAGCGTCTCGTGTGCATGAGGCCTAACAGTTTTCTAAAAGCCTGCGTTCACGCTTGTGTAGCGATTTTGCACACCTTAACAAAAAGCGCGTCGCGCGCGTGGTAGAGCTGCACGATTCTTTTTTTTTTTTTCTTTTTTTTTACTTTTTTTTTTTTTTTATCATTTCTTGGTTTCTTTTTTTTTTTGATTCAGTACTTTTTTATTCTTTTCATATCTGTTATACATTTATCCATACATTTTATTCCAGATACATAATCTTGCTTCTAACAACAGAGCCGCACGATTCTGGCTAAAAAAGGGTTTGGTCTTTAAGTGGTTAAACTTCCCTCATTTACAGACTGAAGTTCATCCCTTTGATATAAGAGCGGAAAAGTTACAATGTATATAGTTATCTACCAGCGCCAACAATGTTGTGAAAAATTTGGCAGACTGCCTGTTTTTTTTTCTTTTACATAGTTACATAGAAGGTGATGTTGAAAAAAGACACAAGTCCATCAAGTCCAACCTATGTGTGTGATTATATGTCAGTATTACATTGTATATCCCTGTATGTTGTGGTCGTTCAGGTGCTTATCTAATTTTGGGTCGGGGACACACTGGACGCCTTTGCTGCCATTGCTGGGTGTCCAGTGTGTGTCCTGTCCCTTTAAGGGGGCTAGGGCGGCCTCCAGGCTCACCTGTCTCACACCTATCCATTCAATGCATGTGCTTCCACTGTGGAGACACTTATAAATTTAGTGTTAGGACTGCAAGTAATACAGGGTGCCTTGACGAGGCCTTGCAGCTTTCACATGCGTTTGCAAATGTGTGCTAACTAAACCCCTGCTTTTAACAGACGGTTAGACAGGCTAATTTGGTTGGTCAGCAGACTGGTTGGTAAGTTGAGCTATGGAATTGTCTTTGTCTTACATGTATATGCCCTCCATGTGCTCCTTACTGTGAAGGCCAGTTATGGGTGTGGGTGGTGGCCAGTGTCTTGTTGCTTATCTAATAGTTTCTTGAAGCTATCGATGCTCCCCGCTGAGACCACCGCCTGTGGAAGGGAATTCCACATCCTTGCCGCTCTTACAGTAAAGATCCCTCTACGTAGTTTAAGGTTAAACCTCTTTTCTTCTAATTTTATTGAGTGGCCACGAGTCTTGTTAAACTCCCTTCACTTTTGACAGCTGAGTGAGCAGAGAACTCTCTACAGATAGCTAATGAGGAAGTTCCACTTGTCTGCATGCTCCCCCTCCACTGCCACTTTTCTGGGAGCGGGTACCTGATTTTGACAGGTACCGAGCTCTGGGATCTACGAGGATGGTCGCCACCCCCCCCCCCCCCTCCCCCTGCGGCCTTTTTTCGGACACACACGGGTCCCAGAAGACTGCGGGACCATTCACAAAGCGCAGCATGGCTCGCGCATGCGCAGAAGGAAACCGGCTGTGAAGCCAGAAGGCTTCACTGATGATTTTCCTTACCTAAGATGCCGGCACCTGCATCCGAAGCCAATTGAAGGATCGGCTCGGGCGAGGACATCACTGGATCCCGGGACAGGTGAGTGTCCTTATATTAAAAGTCAGCAGCTACAGGATTTGTAGCTGCTGACTTTTATTTTTTTTGGTGGGGAGCTCCTCTTTAAATAAAAGATGCACATTGTTAGGCACACAGTAAACCTCTAGATGTTAACCTCTTCCCAGCCAGTGTCATTAGTACAGTGACAGTGTATAGTATTATCACCGATCACTATATTAGGTTCATCATTGTCAGTTAGTGACCCTCCTAAACAGTGTCAGTTAGCGCCCGACTGCCCGCCACACTGTCACAGTCCCACTATAAGTCGCTGATCACCCCCATTACAGTAAAGCGTCTATAGCTGCGTAAATTCCAGCATGTATCCCATAGTTTGTAGACGCCATAACTTTCACACACACCAACTAATATAGACTTGGGATTTTTTTTTTGTGTGTGAAGGGGGGTGTGCCCCTTCCCTCCAATCAGCTCTCAGAGCTCTCCACGCTGACTGTAATTCCAGCTCTCCGCCCTTTGTTTTCTGACAACTCAGACAAGCTTTATAAATTCTGGACTTTGAAAGGCTGTAGAGGAAGAGAAGACCGCAGATAAACAGGTACAACTTATGTAGGAGGATTTGTTTCATCTCTGTGCATCACCTGAGGCCGGTCACTTCACTGGGTGTATGTTGAGGGTTTACAAGCGCTTTTGAGACATTTTGGAGAGAAGTGTGCGCTTAGCACAGGTTGGCTCTATGCGGTTCAGGCACCACATGCGATTCTTCAGCAGTGCGATATGAGCCGTTATCCTGCATGGCTCCAATTGCACCGATCGCGCAGGATCATTTTTTTTTTGGGCCACACCAGAATCGGATCCCATGGATGTGAACACCCATGGGATCCGATTCTGCAAATCGCACTGCTTTTTCAATCCGATTTCGGGGTGTCGTTAACGTAAAATACACACCCGCAGCGGGGGGTGCGACTTGCATGCGGATTCGCAGCCCACAAATGTGAACCGGTGTTCTGTCGAATAGTGCACCTCGTCGGATAATGCCTCAGATGACCTGCGCATGCGCAGGACGTAACGTCACTCCAGCTGATATGTTGATCAGCTTGCGCGACGGCAACACTTGCACATGGGCAGATCATCGGAGGCTTTATCTGACGATCTGCAAAGCGCGGAGGGAAAATCGAATTGTCAGATTCTGCCTCGCTGTCTCTGCGCATGCGCGAGAATTGACACCGCCCCACAACACGCCCAAATCCGCCTCAACAACAATCGTTTTCCTGCCTATGACGTCGCTCAAGTTTTGTGCGTGCGTAGAGAGAGCGGGGCAGAATCTGACAATTTGATTTTCCCTCTGCACTTTGCAGATCGTCGGATAATGCCTCCGATGATCTGCGCATGCGCAGGACGTAACGTCACGTCACTCCAGCTGACATGTTGATCAGCTGGCGCGACGACAACACTTGCGCATGCACAGATCATCGGAGGCATTATCCGACGATCATCGGAGGCATTATCCGGCGATCTGCTAAAGCGCGGAGGGAAAATCGAATTGTCAGATTCTGCCTCGCTGTCTCTGCGCATGCGCGAGAATTGACACCGTCCTGCAACACACCCAAATCTGCCCCAACAACAATCGTTTACCTGCCTATGACGTCGCTCAAGTCTTGTGCGTGCGCAGAGAGAGCGGGGGGCAGAATCTGACAATTTGATTCTCCCTCTGCCCTTTGCAGATTGTCAGATAACGTCTTCAATGATCTGCGCATGCGCAGTTTTGACGTCACGCCAGCTGATCAAGATATCTGCATTGCGCAGATCATTGGAGGCATTATCGGAGATGCACTATTCCATAGAACGCCGGCACTCAAGCAAAGAAGAGGTTAGTGAATTTAAAGTAGAACTAAAATTAATTTTTTTTTTTTTTTTTCGTTTTTTTATAATCCCTGTCAGTTCTTTTGTCATCTGTGTCCCCATTATATCGATTTTCTTCACTTCCTGTCCCATAGCTAAAACCGGAAGGGAGAGAGAGAGAGGAAGAGAGAGAGAGAAGAAATCCCTCCAGAGCATGTCCCCACTAGAAGATTCCCCCTCTATTCCTGTGCTGGTGACAACACAAAAATTTGGGATTTTCTTTCACTTTCAATAATAATGGTAAACAGGATAAATATAGAGGATGAATCTCCCTAATGGGGGACACAGACAGCAATAAAAACTGACAGGGGTTCTAATCCCTCTCCACTCCATCCGAAACTAGATGTAGGAGAGAGGATTGGGATTTTTAAGGTACAAAACGATTTGAAATAGTATTAACTATAATGTAGAAGAATTTTTTTATTTTATAGAGCAAAAATAAAAAAATGTTAAAAACATAACAATTGGCAAGCACAGATCAACAAGTTTTTATGGATACGGCACTATAAGATGGAGTTCCCAACATGTTTCACCCATATATCGGGCTTCTTTAGGGGATGCTGTCCAATTGGAGGTACAAGCCTTCTAGGTCTCTTGAAATATAAATCAACTCACTAAAAGCTTTTTTTACGCTGCTGGAACCCAGAGACATATACATGCTGTTACCAAAAGCCAGTCTTAGCAATTATTGGCGGTTTTAGACAGCATTCGTCCCTTGGTGCTGAGTCCACTGCGGAACTTTTGTTTTTTCCGGTCCTTGAATGCCCCCTATGGTCACCTCTAGCACATGGTTCTCCAGACGCAGAGAGACATCTGTGACCTTTTAGTGAGTTGATTTATATTTCAATAAGATGGAGTTCCCAGCACGTTTCACCCATTTATCGGGCTTCTTCAGGGGATGCTGTCCAATTAGAGCTCCAAGCCTTCTAGGTCTCTTGAAATATAAATCAACTCACTAAAAGCTTTTTTTACGCTGCTGGAACCCAGAGACATATACATGCTGTTGCCAAAAGCCAGTCTTAGCAATAAGTATTGGCGGTTTTAGACAGCATTCGCCCCTTGGTGCTGAGTCCACTGCGGAACTTTTGTTTTTTCCGGTCCTTGAATGCCCCCTATGGTCACCTCTAGCACATGGTTCTCCAGACGCAGAGAGACATCTGTGACCTTTTAGTGAGTTGATTTATATTTCAATAAGATGGAGTTCCCAGCACGTTTCACCCATTTATCGGGCTTCTTCAGGGGATGCTGTCCAATTAGAGCTCCAAGCCTTCTAGGTCTCTTGAAATATAAATCAACTCACTAAAAGCTTTTTTTACGCTGCTGGAACCCAGAGACATATACATGCTGTTGCCAAAAGCCAGTCTTAGCAATAAGTATTGGCGGTTTTAGACAGCATTCGCCCCTTGGTGCTGAGTCCACTGCGGAACTTTTGTTTTTTCCGCTCCTTGAATGCCCCCTATGGTCACCTCTAGCACATGGTTCTCCAGACGCAGAGAGACATCTGTGACCTTTTAGTGAGTTGATTTATATTTCAATAAGATGGAGTTCCCAGCACGTTTCACCCATATATCGGGCTTCTTCAGGGGATGCTGTCCAATTAGAGGTACAAGCCTTCTAGGTCTCTTGAAATATAAATCAACTCACTAAAAGGTCACAGATGTCTATCTGCGTCTGGAGAACCATGTGCTAGAGGTGACCATAGGGGTCATTCAAGGACCGGAAAAAACAAAAGTTCTGCAGTGGACTCAGCACCGAGGGACGAATGCTGTCTAAAACCGCCAATACTTATTGCTAAGACTGGCTTTTGGCAACAGCATGTATATGTCCCTGGGTACCAGCAGCGTAAAAAAAAAAAGCTTTTAGTGAGTTGATTTATATTTCAAGAGACCTAGAAGGCTTGTACCTCTAATTGGACAGCATCCCCTGAAGAAGCCCGATATATGGGTGAAACGTGTTGGGAACTCCATCTTATAGTGCCGTAGCCATAAAAACGTGTTGATCTGTACTTGCCAATTGTTATGTTTTAAACAATTTTTCTCCCCTCGTCTTTCAGGACAGCACCTGGAGAGAGCGCAGCTCCACCCACTTTTCCCAGGAAACACTGCAGTCAGTTTTTTCTTTAAAGACCGGACACTTCCACCATGGCCTCAGTTGTAGTGTTTCCTCCGCCATGGTGGAAGCGCTGCAGGGAACCAGGGGTGTGCTGCGCTGTCTCCAGGTGGAGAGAGTTGGGGCATACCGGTATTCTGTTTTGTTTTTTGGCAGGCCAGCCCAGCTTCCTCCCTTCACGTGCGGGGGTTGCTCCGGCGTCCTCCTCTCTTCATACCCGGCGAGGGTCAGGCTGCGGGGGGTCCCAGTCCCTTTAGACCGGCGGCTGGCTTGGAAGGAGCGGCGTCTCCTCTTCAACCCCATTGCACAGCCTTCCGGGTTCCGGTGGCGAGCGCGTCACTACGGCCAGGGGCGGGACCTCCAGCGGCGCGACGCGGCTTCCGGTTCCGGCCGCTGGAACGCAGGAGGGGAGGGCAGGTCTCTTCCGGCTGACGTCATTTCCGGCCCTCGCAGCGGCGTGTGGACCGGGAAAGTTTAAAAGACAAGCACCAAACGCCATTGCAAATCCTGTCAATATGGAGGAGGAACAATCGGTGGTGGCAGGAGCAGGAGCCACACAAGTCAGCCAGGCCCAGGTAAGCAGGGACAGCGTGTCTCTGTAACTTACTCGATGGGCATGTTTTAGTTCCCTCTTTTGGTAAATGTTTTAAAGAGCCTGCAGCATTCTTCCTGGGTATTGAAGCAGGAAGTAAATGTGTTTAAGATTGTGAAGTAAATCTGTGGGGGGATTTACTGGCTGAGTGAAGGAGGGGGTTAAAGTGTTAGCTCTCCACTCTTTTTCAGCATGCTGTTTATAGGTGTTTTCTGTTTGTGTATTTCAGAAGGCAAAAGCAAAGACCAAGCATTCGTCTTTTCCTGTTAAAAGAAAATGCCCATCTTGTAAAAATGTGCTTAAAGAGTCTTGGGCAAAGGTGTTATGCAAGGGGTGCATTGCAGACTTAGTTAAGGAGGAAACCACTCCTAGTGTACCTGTGGTTCAGCAGGACTTACTGAGCTCATTTAGAAAGGATTTGGCGGAGACCTTTGATTCATTTAAATCCTATCTTGACAAACGTCCAGCCGCAGGCAGCTCAGTACCTCGTTCCCAGTCTTCTGTTTCCGCATATAGGGGTGACAGTGACTCGGAGGAGGAAAATCGTAGCGTGGCTACGGAATCAGAGGAAGAAGCAGATGAAGAGAAAGAATCTTCTTCTTCTTCTTCTCGATATAAGTTATCTCTAGAGGAGGTGGATGATCTACTAAAAACTATCCACACTACTCTTAATATTACAGAGGACAAGGCCCAGCTGTCGTTACACGATAAGATGTTTCAAGGCATGGGTGAGGTGAAACACAGGATGTTTCCGGTGCACAAGTTTCTGTCAGAAACAGTTAAAAGAGAATGGAAGGACCCAGAGAGGGCCCCCTTCTTTTCTAGATCCCTCAAACGCAGGTTTCCCTTTGAGGAAGATAGCGCACAGGTCTGGAACAAAAAACCTAGACTGGATGCGGCCTTCTCGCAGGTGTCGAGAAACACTGACCTCGCGTTTGAGGACATGGGTATCCTCAAGGACCCCATGGACAAGAGGGCGGACTCCCTGCTAAAGAAAGCCTGGGATTCCACCCTAGCAAATTTAAAGCCAGCTATGGCATCAACAGTGGTAGCCAGAAACCTGGAGCACTGGTTGGAACAGCTAAAGAGTCATATCGAGGCAGGTACACCTCGTAAGGATCTTTTGGAGACCTTACCAGTGCTTATGAAAGCCGTTGGATATATAGCAGATGCTTCGGCCGAATCAGTTAGGATGTCGGCCAGATCTTCTGCCCTAATCAACTCAACGCGCAGGGCTCTGTGGGTCAAGACTTGGACCGGGGACACAGCCTCTAAAGCCAAGTTATGCGGTTTACCCTTTGAGGGGGATTTGGTTTTTGGCCCAGGTCTTGAAGCCATTCTTGAGAGAACGGCTGACAAAAAGAAAGCCTTTCCCATTAAGAAAAAGGTGGTTCCTCAGGGCAACAAAAATTTTCGTCCTTTTCGGAAAACCACAGACTCAAAGGAGACAGGATATAAAAGACCTTGGAGGTCTCAGAGAGGCAGGGGCAAGTCAGGGGTACTCTTTCGCCCCCCTACCCCAAATACTAAGAGCCAGTGACGGTCCCCTGTCGGTGGGAGCAAGGTTACAAACCTTCTTCCCACAGTGGCAGAGGATAACAGACAGTCCGTTTATCCTAAAAACTATAAGGGAGGGTTACGGACTGGAGTTTGCCCAACCCCCTCCGGTTCGGTTTTATTTAACTCAGGCTCCCACAGATCCGGAGAAGCTTACGGCTATGTCAGCAATTCTGCAGGAGTTAATTCAGCAGAAGGTGGTAGTAAATGTTCCCCCCAACGAGGTAGAACAGGGGTGCTATTCACATGTCTTCCTGGTGAAGAAACCTTCAGGCAAGTTCAGGTTGATCCTGAACTTGAAGATACTCAACAGAGCGGTCAGGTACAAAAGGTTCAAGATGGATACGATCTTTTCGGTAAAGGGTCTCCTGACCCCAGACTGCTTTATGGTATCCATAGACCTAAGAGATGCATATCTCCATGTGCCTATAGCACCAGCATCACAGAAGCACCTCAGATTTGCGATCAGGATAGGGGGATCTGTCCTACATCTGCAATTCAGAGCTCTCCCCTTCGGGCTGTCATCCTCTCCGAGGATATTTACAAAAATTTTGGCGGAGGCCTTAGCCCCTCTCAGAATAGAAGGAATTTCGATTGTCCCATATCTAGACGATCTGCTAATATTTGCCAAATCAAGGCACATATTGGAGAGAGATCTACAAAGGACGAGGAGGCATCTGGAGAGCCTAGGGTGGTTAATAAACGAGGAAAAATCGAACCTGATCCCATCACAGGCAATAACCTTTCTAGGTTACACTATCGACTCCATACAGGGAAAAATGTATCTCCCAGAGGAGAAGATAGTAAAGCTTCAGAACGCTGTAAAAAAGGCCCAGACAAACCTGCCAATTTCTATCAGGGCAGTGATGTCTGTTTTAGGGCTCCTTACTGCAGCAATACCTGCAGTACAGTGGGCACGGTTGCATGCAAGGGAACTTCAACAGACAATCTTGAAAAGTTGGTCTTATGGAGAGTCCCTAGAAAAGATGATAACGATATCTCCCCGAGTTCAGAGGAAGCTCTGGTGGTGGAGGAGCTACTCCAATCTGAACAAGGGCCTGCTCTGGTTTTTTCCCCAGGAGAGGAGGTTAACAACAGATGCGAGTTCCTGGGGGTGGGGAGCCCACCTGGAAGGACAGATGGCTCAAGGCAATTGGACAAGAAGGGAAGCCAGGAGATCCTCCAATTGGAGGGAATTAAGGGCTATTCTCCTAGGGCTATGGGCTTTCGAGGAAATAGTCCGGGGGCATCATGTTCAGGTGCTATCAGACAATGCCACAGCAGTGGCATATGTTACAAGACAGGGGGGCACGAGAAGCAAGGTCTTACTAGCCTTGTCAGTTCAGTTGCTATCCTGGGCGGAAGGCAATGTAAAGTCCCTAACAGCTGTACATCTAAAAGGAGAGCTGAATCTAGTGGCAGACTTTCTAAGCAGAGAAAGGATACTAGAGGCAGAATGGAGTCTGAACAAGGAGGTATTCCAGGAATTGACAGAGAAATGGGGAATTCCTCAGATAGACCTGTTCGCATCCCACAAGAATGCAAAGGTGAGAGCCTATTACTCGCTAAACAGGCAAGATCAGGCGAAAGGTTTGGATGCGCTGGCACAGCCATGGAACTTCCACTTGTGCTACGCCTTTCCCCCCTTTCAAATGATCCCTTGGGTGTTGAAAAAACTACAGCGAGAGACCACAAGTTTAATCCTAGTGGCTCCTTTTTGGCCCAAGAGACCCTGGTTTGCAACCATACAGAGATTGGCAGTGGAACCACATTGGGTTCTTCCACTTCGAAAGGATCTGCTATCCCAGGGACCCCTTCAGCATCCAAATGTCAATCAGCTCAGGCTGACAGGTTGGTTACTGAGGAGCAGTTGCTAAAGAGAAGGGGCTTCTCAGATAAGCTGGTATCAACCCTGTTAAATAGCCGAAAGAAGGTTACCAGGGGTATTTATTTTAAGACATGGAAGCGGTTTAATTCCTGGTGCATGACTAAAAAATGTTCACCACAGGAGTTGCCCTCAATTTTAGAGTTTCTCAATGAGGGTATGGAGATGGGGCTGGCAGCCAGTACCCTGAAGGTTCAGGTAGCTGCCTTGTCGGTGTTTCTTGAGAGAAAGTTATCTCAAGAACCATTTATAGTGAGATTTTTCAAAGCATTAGCCAGGCTTAGGCCGGTACCTTTCAAATCCTTTCCGAAATGGGATTTATCTCTGGTGCTACAAGGGTTGATCAGATCACCTTTTGAACCACCACAGGAAGCAACTTTAAAAGTATGGACGCTTAAACTGGTTCTTTTGGTGGCAGTTACCTCAGCCAGAAGAATTAGTGAGTTACAGGCTCTATCTATAGTAGAACCCTTTTGTTTGATATTTTCGGACCGGGTAGTGCTGAAAACTGACCCGGGTTTTTTGCCAAAGGTCGCAACCTTTTTTCATAGGACACAAGAGATAGTTTTACCTACTTTTTGTCCTACACCATCCAACTCTAAAGAGGAGGCTTTTCATACCCTGGATGTGAGGAGATGTTTACTCCATTATTTAGAGATTACGAGAGAGTTTAGGAAGACAAATTCTCTTTTTATTCTTTTTTCTGGATCACGCAAGGGTCATTGTGCTTCTAAAAGCACTATAGGCAGATGGCTTAGAATGGCGATCAGTGAAGCCTACAGGGCTGCAGGGGCTGATCCTCCCACAGGGGTAATGGCCCATTCAACAAGGGCAGTAGCAACGTCCTGGGCAGAAAGAGCGGGGGCTTCTCCAGGCCGGATCTGTAAAGCGGCCACGTGGACAAGTTTCTCCACCTTCACCCGCCACTACAGGTTGGACTTGCTATCAGCAGCGGATCAATCGTTTGGCAGGAAGGTCCTGCAGGCGGTGGTCCCACCCTAGAGTAAGTACTCTTTTATCATCTCCAGGTGCTGTCCTGAAAGACGAGGGGAGAAAAACCCTAGTTAGACTTACCGGTAACGGTATTTCTACGAGTCTTTCAGGACAGCACCGATGACCCGCCCTAAATGGTTTATAAAAATGTGGTGTTATTGCTATGTTCTGCTTATCTAATTTCAGCATGGCTGGAGGTACTCTATGAACAACTGAGGCCATGGTGGAAGTGTCCGGTCTTTAAAGAAAAAACTGACTGCAGTGTTTCCTGGGAAAAGTGGGTGGAGCTGCGCTCTCTCCAGGTGCTGTCCTGAAAGACTCGTAGAAATACCGTTACCGGTAAGTCTAACTAGGGTTTTTTTATTTTTGCTCTATAAAATAAAAAAATTCTTATGCATTATAGTTGATACTATTTCAAATCATTTTGCACCTTAAAAATCCCAATCCTCTCTCCTACATCTAACGAATTAAGGGATTTGGTGCTAATATTAAGTTGATTTGTCCCTGATCCTAAAATTCTTTTTTTCTTCTTCACCCAAAACTAAAAAAAAAACTAAAAAAAATAGGATGTTGTCTTTATACATTACAATGTACAAAGTATCCATAAGAGACACATATTGCTACAAGTCCGACAGGCCATTAAATAGATATGTATCTCAAGACTGAAGTGGAATAAAGTGTCAGGCGCGTGTATGAGGTGTGAGTATATACAATGTGTATACGGCGGCCCCGTATCCGGCGATATCACCCCGAAATTCCTGTGACGTGGTCCAGGCTGTGGGAACACGCTGGGTGGTCCATCACCAGACCACAGAGACTAATACTGAGCCCTCCAGATCACAAAACGACACTCGTATTTATTTCTGGAACATTTTCAATCTTAAACATTCTTTCTTCCTCGGCACCGGCGATTATTTCCGTTGAACTTTTCTTTTTTCTTTTTTTTTTTTTTTTTTACGAGTCGGAACTTTTTCTCCACATCACAGAATGCCACACCGATCGCAACCGTTTAACTGTTTCACAACTTTAAAAGCCTAAAGCACATGTGTCAAACACAAGGCCTGAATCCGGGACCCCCGCCCCAGGACATTTCATGTGACCCTCGCACCTCTCCTGTAGCTGCAGCACCCCCCCCCCTCATAGTCTCCATTCCCACCTGGTCTCAGCAGCAGAGAGGACAGAACTACAGATCCTGCGCCTGTGTAGATGCGGCACCCTCCTTGTCTCCGCTTCCACCTTGTTTCAGCAGTCGGCAGCAGAGAGGAGGACAGAACTCCTCCTACAGATCCTGCACCTCTCTGTGCAGCTGCGGAACCCCCTCATCTTCACCTCCACTGTGTCTCAGCAGTCAGCAGCAAAGAAAAAGACAGAACTCCTGCTACAGATCCTGCGCCTCTCTGTGAAGCCGCTCATCTTGTCTCTGCCTCCCCTGGTCTCAGCATTCAGCAGACTTCGGCAGCTGACCTCAGCCCTCCTTTGGTCCTCCTCCAGACCCTGCACGTTCGACTTCCAAGCAGCAGCACAAGGTAAGGCGGGGTGCACTGTGCTGTAAAGGGAAGTTGGAGGACTCTTGATTTCTGATGGGGGGGGGGGTCTTGACTTCTGATGGTGGGGGGCTCTTGATATCTGATGGTGGGGATTCTTGACTTCTGATGGCGAGGGACTCTTGATTTCTGATGGTGGGGGCTCTTGACTTCTAAAGGTGGGGGACTCTTGACCTCCGATGGTGGGGGACTCTTGATTTCTTATGGTGGGGGGCTCTTGACTTCTGATGGTGGGGGACTCTTGACTTCTGATGGTGGGGGCTCTTGACTTCCGATGGTGGGGGACTCTTGACTACTGATGGTGGGGGAGTCTTGATTTCTGATGGTGGGAGGCTCTTGACTTCTGATGTTGGGAGGCTCTTGACTTCTGATGGTGGGGGGCTCTTGATATCTGATGAAGGGGACTCTTGACTTCTGATGGTGGGGGGCTCTTGACTTCTGATGGTGGGGGACTCTTGACTGCTGATGGTGGGGGCTCTTGACTTCTGATGGTGGGGGGCTCTTGACTTCTGATGGTGGGGGGCTCTTGACTTCTGATGGTGGGGGACTATTGACACCTGATGGTGGGGGGCTCTTGACTTATGATGGTGGGGGGCTCTTGACTTATGATGGTGAGGGACTCTTGACTTCTGATGGTGGGGGACTCTTGACTTCTGATGGTGGGGGGGGGGCTCTTGACATCTGATGGTGGGGGGCTCTTGACTTCTGATGGTGGGGGCCTCTTGACTTCTGATGGTGGGGGGCTCTTGACTTCTGATGGTGGGGGGACTCTTGACTTCTGATGGTGGGGGACTCTTGACTTCTGATGGTGGGGGACTCTTGACTTCTGATGGTGAGGGACTCTTGACTTCTGATGGTGGGGGGCTCTTGACTTCTGATGGTGGGGGCCTCTTGACTTCTGATGGTGGGGGGCTCTTGACTTCTGATGGTGGGGGGGACTCTTGACTTCTGATGGTGGGGGACTCTTGACTTCTGATGGTGGGGGACTCTTGACTTCTGATGGTGAGGGACTCTTGACTTCTGATGGTGGGGGACTCTTGACTTCTGATGGTGGGGGACTCTTGACGTCTGATGGTGGGGGGCTCTTGACATCTGATGGTGGGGACTCTTGACTTCTGATGGTGGGGGACTCTTGACTTCTGATGGTGAGGGACTCTTGACTTCTGATGGTGGGGGACTCTTGATTTCTGATGGTGGGGGACTCTTGACGTCTGATGGTGGGGGGCTCTTGACATCTGATGGTGGGGACTCTTGACGTCTGATGGTGGGGGGCTCTTGACATCTGATGGTGGGGGACTCTTGACTTCTGATGGTGGGGGACTCTTGACTTCTGATGGTGGGGGACTCTTGACTTCTGATGGTGGGGACTCTTGACTTCTGATGGTGGGGGACTCTTGATTTCTGATGGTGGGGGACTCTTGATGTCTGATGGTGGGGGGCTCTTGACATCTGATGGTGGGGGACTCTTGACTTCTGATGGTGGGGGACTCTTGACTTCTGATGGTGGGGACTCTTGACTTCTGATGGTGGGGGACTCTTGACTTCTGATGGTGGGGGACTCTTGACTTCTGATGGTGGGGGACTCTTGACTTCTGATGGTGGGGGACTCTTGACTTCTGATGGTGGGGGACTCTTGACTTCTGATGGTGGGGGGCTCTTGACAACTGATGTTAAGGGGGGTGAGGTGCTCCTGACATCTACTCTTACAGATACAATCCGACTTGGAGGCGAATTCCATTAAGGTCTATGGGCACAAGTCGGATAGAAAGTCCCCTTGAAGTAGTACAGGAACCTTTACTAAAGTCAGAGTGACTTCAGTAGTAATAATTAAGACGACTCTCATCAACTAACATAGGATGTCACAAGTCGTATCCCAAGTTGCGGCAGTATCTAGACGTGGTGAAGACGACTTGCGGAAGTTCAAACTGAAGAATGGGAAAGAAAGGGGATTTAATTGATTTTGAACGTGGCGTGGTTGTTGGTGTCAGACGGGCTGGTCTGAGTATTTCTGGGATTTTCACACACAACCATCTCTCGGGTTTACAGAGAATGGTGGGAAAAAGAGAAAATATCCAGTGAGCGGCGGTTGTGTGGAGGAAAATGCCTTTTTGGTGTTAGAGGAGAATAAGCAGACTGGTTCCAGATGATAGAAAGGCAAAAGTAACTCAAATAACCACTCGTTACACCCAAGTAGAGCTGAATGATTCTGGCTAAAATGAGGATCACGATTTTTTTTTTTTGCTTAGAATAAAGATCACGATTCTCGCGGCGTAACATCCTCTTTCACATTATACAAAAAAATTGGGCTAACTTTACCGTTTAGTTTTTAAATTCATTAAAGTGTATTTTTCTTTGAAAGACCGCTGCGCAAAAACCACGTGACATAAAATATTGCAACAACCACCATTTTATTCTCTTGGGTCTCTGCTAAAAAACAATATATATATATATAATGTTTGGGGGTTCTAAGTAATTTTCTAGCAAAAAAAAAAATACTGATTTTAACTTGTAAGCAACAAATGTCAGAAAAGGTTTAGTCTTTTAAGAGAAACTGCAGTCTGCTCACATAATTTGTAATAAAAAGATCTTTGCCATTCTGAAGCTTCCCTCCAACCACTTTGCATATTATTTTATATATGCTTTGATTCTGTACTTGCCAAATATGCTGCAGAAATCTCCCTCCAACTGAGTCTGGCTGCAGCCATTTTAACTGTGGGCAGCTGAAGCTGCTGCCAGTTCACCTACTGGATTTACACAGAGGCACACCTCCAGCTCTGCAGCTCTCATTGGCCCTCTTATAACTCATCCCCCCTCCCTTCCTGGCAAACTCTCAGGAAAGTGAGAGAGAGAGCTGTGCATGATGTCATAAGCCTAGGCTAATGACCAGACAGGAAACAGGAAGTGGGCTGTATAAGGGATTTACTGGCAGAAAAAAAAAATGTTTTATTATCCAAAGTTAAAACAACAACAACAAGGGCAGAAGATTTAATAGATGGAAAGATGAAAAAATGACTGAAGGTCCACTTTAAGTGGTTAAACTGACCTCATTTACAGACAGAAGTTCATCCCTTTGATCTAAAAGAACTAAATGTTACAATGTTTCTCTTTAGCGATGTGGTCAGAAACTTGGCAGACTGCCTGGGGTTTTTTTTTTTTTTTTGACAGCTGTCGGATTGAGCAGAGAACTCTCTGCACTGAATCGAGGAAATGCTTTTTTAAGATCGGGAGGGGGGGGGGGTAGAATCGCGATCTCAATTCTTTTAACGATCAATCATGCAGCTCTACAAACAAGGTATGCAGAATACCATCTCTGAACGCACAACACATCCAACCTTGAAGCAGATGGGTTACAGCAGCAGAAGACCACACCGGGTGCCACTCCTGTCAGCTAAAAACAGGAAACTGAGGCTACAATTGGCACAGGATCACCAAAATTGGACAATAGAAGATCGGAAAAAACGTTGTCTGGTCTGATGAGTCTGGATTTCAGCTCCGATATTCAGATGGTGGGGTCAGAATTTGGCGCATGGATCCATCCTGCCTTGTATCACCGGGTCAGGCTGGTGGTGGGGGTGTAATGGTGTGGGGGATGGGGTATCACCGGTTCAGGCTGGTGGTGGGGGGTGTAATGGTGTGGGGGATGGGTTATCACCGGGTCAGGCTGGTGGTGGGGGTGTAATGGTGTGGGGGATGGGGTATCACCGGTTCAGGCTGGTGGTGGGGGGTGTAATGGTGTGGGGGATGAGGTATCACCGGTTCAGGCTGGTGGTGGTGTAAAGGTGTGGGGGATGGGATATCACCGGTTCAGGCTGGTGGTGGGGGTGTAATGGTGTGGGGGATGGGGTATCACCGGTTCAGGCTGGTGGTGGCGGTGTAATGGTGTGGGGGATGGGATAACACCGGTTCAGGCTGGTGGTGGGGGTGTAATGGTGTGGGGGGTGGGATATCACCGGTTCAGGCTGGTGGTGGGGGTGTAATGGTGTGGGGGATGGGATATCACCGGTTCAGGCTGGTGGTGGGGGTGTAATGGTGTGGGGGATGGGGTATCACCGGTTCAGGTTGGTGGTGGTGGTGTAATGTTGTGGGGGATGGGGTATCACCGGTTCAGGCTGGTGGTGGGGGTGTAATGGTGTGGGGGATGGGATATCACCGGTTCAGGCTGGTGGTGGGGGGTGTAATGGTGTGGGGGATGGGGTATCACCGGTTCAGGCTGGTGGTGGGGGGTGTAATGGTGTGGGGGATGGGGTATCACCGGGTCAGGCTGGTGGTGGGGGTGTAATGGTGTGGGGGATGGGGTATCACCGGTTCAGGCTGGTGGTGGGGGTGTAATGGTGTGGGGGATGGGGTATCACCGGTTCAGGCTGGTGGTGGGGGGTGTAATGGTGTGGGGGATGAGGTATCACCGGTTCAGGCTGGTGGTGGTGTAAAGGTGTGGGGGATGGGATATCACCGGTTCAGGCTGGTGGTGGGGGTGTAATGGTGTGGGGGATGGGGTATCACCGGTTCAGGCTGGTGGTGGGGGTGTAATGGTGTGGGGGATGGGATAACATCGGTTCAGGCTGGTGGTGGGGGTGTAATGGTGTGGGGGGTGGGATATCACCGGTTCAGGCTGGTGGTGGGGGTGTAATGGTGTGGGGGATGGGATATCACCGGTTTAGGCTGGTGGTGGGGGTGTAATGGTGTGGGGGATGGGGTATCACCGGTTCAGGCTGGTGGTGGTGGTGTAATGTTGTGGGGGATGGGGTATCACCGGTTCAGGCTGGTGGTGGAGGTGTAATGGTGTGGGGGATGGGGTATCACCGGTTCAGGCTGGTGGTGGGGGTGTAATGGTGTGGGGGATGGGATATCACCGGTTCAGGCTGGTGGTGGAGGTGTAATGGTGTGGGGGATGGGGTATCACCGGTTCAGGCTGGTGGTGGGGGTGTAATGGTGTGGGGGATGGGATATCACCGGTTCAGGCTGGTGGTGGGGGTGTAATGGTGTGGGGGATGGGGTATCACCGGTTCAGGCTGGTGGTGGTGGTGTAATGGTGTGGGGGATGGGATATCACCGGTTCAGGCTGGTGGTGGGGGTGTAATGGTGTGGGGGATGGGGTATCACCGGTTCAGGCTGGTGGTGGTGGTGTAATGGTGTGGGGGATGGGGTATCACCGGTTCAGGCTGGTGGTGGGGGGTGTAATGGTGTGGGGGATGGGGTATCACCGGTTCAGGCTGGTGGTGGGGTGTAATGGTGTGGGGGATGGGGTATCACCGGTTCAGGCTGGTGGTGGGGTGTAATGGTGTGGGGGATGGGGTATCACCGGTTCAGGCTGGTGGTGGGGGTGTAATGGTGTGGAGGATGGGGTATCACCGGTTCAGGCTGGTGGTGGGGGTGTAATGGTGTGGGGGATGGGGTATCACCGGTTCAGGCTGGTGGTGGGGGTGTAATGGTGGGGGAGGGATATTTTCTTGGCACACTTTGGGCCCCTTAGTACCGATTGATCATGGTTTAAACCCCGCGGCCTACCTGAGTATTGTTGCTGACCATGTCCATCCCTTTATGACTACAGTGTCCCCATCTTCTGATGGCTCCTTCCAGCAGGATAATGCACCATGTCACAAAGCTCCAATCATCTCACCACTGGACAATGAGGTCCCTGTCCTCCAATGGCCTCCACACTCACCACATCTCATCCAATAGAGAACCTTTGGGATGTGGTGGAACGGGAGATTGGCATCATGGATGTGCAGCTGACAAATCTGCAGCAACTGTGTGATGTTATCATGTCACTATGGAGCAAAATCTCTGAGGAACGTTTCCAACACCTTGTTGTATCTATGCCATCGAGAATGAAGGCAAAAGGGGGTCCAACCCGCTACTAGCAAGGTGTACCTAATAAAGTGGCCGCTGAGTGTAGATTCTTTTTCTTGTAATAGGAGGAATTCTCCTTTAACCACCTCGCGCCCGCCGGCCGTCAAATGACGTCCACCCAGAACGACCGCTCTCGCGCGCCCGTTAGGGGAGCGCATTGCGGCGATCGTTGTTGCGGGGTGTCAGTCTGACACACCGCACCACCGATTTTGGTAAAGAGCCGCTGATGGCGGCTCTTTACCACGTGATCAGCCGTGTCCAATCACGGCTGATCACGATGTAAGCAGGGAAGAGCCGTTGATCGGCTTCTCCGCACTCGTGTCTGACAGATGTGAGTAGAGGAGAGCCGATCGGCTGCTCTCCTGACAAGGGGGGGGGGTCTGTGCGGAATGTTTATCAGTGCAGCCCCCCCTCAGATGCCCCCCCAGGACCACCAGGGATTGGCACCACCGTAGACCACCAGGCAGCTGCCAATCACTGCCCATCCCCAATGCCTGCCAGTGCCATCAGTGATGTCTATCAATGCCGCAGATCAGTGCCCAGCAGTGCCGCCTATCAGTGCCTAGCAGTGCCCACCAGTGCCACCCATGAGTGCCCATCAGTGCCGCATATCGCTGCATATCAGTGCCACCCATCAGTGCCATCTACCAGTGCCCATCAGTGCCGCCTATCAGTGCCCATCGTCAGTGCGCATCAGTGCCACCTTATTGGTTCCACCTCATCAGTGCCGCCTTATCAGTACCCACCAGTGCCACCCATATGTACCCATCAGTGCAGCCTATCAGTGCCCATCAGTGCCCACCAGTGTCACCCATGAGTGCCCATCAGTGCCGCATATCACTGCATATCAGTGCCACCCATCAGTGCCGTCTACCAGTGCCCATCAGTGCTGCCTATCAGTGCCCATCATCAGTGCGCGTCAGTGCCCATCAGTGCCACCTTATTGGTGCCACCTCATCAGTGCCGCCTTATCAGTGCCCATCAGTGCCACCCATATGTACCCATCAGTGCAGCCTATCTGTGCCCATCAGTGCCACCCATATGTACCCATCAGTGCAGCCTATCAGTGCCCATCAGTGCCCACCAGTGCCACCCATGAGTGCCCATCAGTGCCGCATATCGCTGCATATCAGTGCCACCCATCAGTGCCGCCTATCAGTGCCCATCAGTGCCGCCTATCAGTGCCTATCGTCAGTGCCCGTCAATGCCACCTCATCGGTGCCGCCTTATCAGTGCCCTTCAGTGAAGGAGAAAACTTATTTACAAAATTTTATAACAGAAACAAAAGAAAAACTTTTTTTTTTCAACATTTTCGGTCTTTTTTTTATTTGTTTAGCAAAAAATAAAAAACCGCAGAGGTGATGAAATACCACCAAAAGAAATCTCTATTTGTGGGAACAAAATGATAAAAATCTTGTTTCGGTACAGTGTTGTATGCCCGCGCAATTGTCATTTAAACAGCGACAGCGCTGAAAGCTGAAAATTGGCTTGGGCAGGAGGGGGTCGGGGGGGTAAGTGCCCCGGTATTGAGGTGGTTAAGAGACCAAAATAATGCTTTTTTTTCACCCCTATTTGTGTCAAAGTAGCTTAACAAATGCGGTTTGGTAATGAAAAAAAAAGAACGCACTAGGAAAGTGTTTGGCTCCTCCCACCAGAAGACACAGCTACTGAACATTACAAGACTGAACGCTGTGCGGTTTTCTATGACTTTCGGTTTGGTTTAAAATAGAAATAAAGGAACCGCTCAGGATAGGAAGATGGTGACTGCTGACTTGTTTTTTTTTATGGCGCACGCTCTGATTCACTACCTACGGCACCGACCCAGAACAAGCATGCGGCCAGTGAAGCTTGGATCTCCTGAACAGCATTTTTTTTCCAGGGCTTTTTAACCTCTTGAACCCCCCCTCCAGGATTTTTTGTGGCACTTTTTATTTACATGTAACAATCAGTATTTTTTTGCTAGAAAATTTCAGGGAACACCCAAACATGATATTGATATATATATATATATATATATATATATATACTGTATTTATTGGCGTATAACACTCACTTTTTCACCATCGGGTGCAAATAGCGCGTGCGTGTTATACGCCAATACTTCAATTTTAGCTGCCTCGGGGGGGACAGGGAGGAGGGCGGGACGAGCGCCATCAGATTACATACAGTGAGAATCTCCTGTTTACTTGGCGGTCTCTGTAATAGGAAGTCCCGTCTCCTGGGCCGCCATTGGACTGCTGTTCTGTCTATCGTAGGAGATTCTCACTGTGTATAATCTGTCGGCTCTCGTCCCGCCCCCCCTCCCTGTCTCCTCTGGGCTGCAGATGGGCATCGATCAGGCTGCACTGATTGCAATGGTGAGGCTGCTGCATTCATGGCAATGGTGAAGCTGCATTGATGTGGACTGATGAGGCTGCATTGATGGCACTTGTGAGGCTGCAGATGGGCACTGACCTTTATTTTGCTTCAAAGTTCCTTATTTAAAATGTAAGTTTTTTTCCTGAAACTTCCCTCTTAAAATGAATGTGCGTGTTATATGCCTGTGCGTGTTATACGCCGATAAATACGGTATATATATATATTTTTTTTTTACAGCCCTAGAGAATAAATTGTGGGGTTTTGGAATTTTTTAGGTCACGCGGTATTTGTTCAGCGTTTTTTCAAAGGCGATTTTTTTTTTTTTGGGGGGGGGGGATACACTTTTTTTTTTATGCTAAAAAAACACAATATATAACCCAATTTTTGGTAAAATAAAAAAGAGAATGTTACGCCGAGTAAATAGATACTAAACATGTCACGCTTCAAAAGTGCGCACGCTCGTGCAATGGCGACAAACAACGTACATTTTACCATCCATAGGCGACACTTTCAAAGCCTATACAGGTTACCACTTTAGATGAATGCAGGCCATACATGGGTCGAACGCCGAACAAATTTTTTATTTCGGAAATCAGAAATTTCTCCTTGCCCCAAAGCACCCACCTATGTTGAGGGCATGTGGCCTGGTATGGTTAAGGGGGGGGGGGGCGCTCGCTCATTCCCCCCCCCCTGATCTGGCCTGCTAGGCTGCATGCTCAGATAAGGGTCTGGTTTGGATTTTGGGGGGGGACCCCACGCCATTTTTTTAAAAAAAATTGGCGTGGGGTCCCCCTTAAAATCTCTACCAGACCTGAAAGGGCAAGGTATGGATGGATCCCCCCCCCCCGATCTCTCCTGCTAGGCTGCATGCTCAGATAAGGGTCTGGTTTGGATTTTGGGGGGGACCCCACGCCATTTTTTTTTTTAAATTGGCGTGGGGTTCCCCTTAAAATCTGAACCTGAGACCTGAAAGGGCAAGGTATGGAAATCAGAAATTTCTCCTTGCCCCAAAGCACCCACCTATGTTGAGGGCATGTGGCCTGGTATGGTTAAGGGGGGGGCGCTCGCTCATTCCCCCCCCCTGATCATGCCTGGTAGGCTGCATGCTCAGATAAGGGTCTGGTTTGGATTTTGGGGGAACCCCACGCCATTTTTTAAAAAAAAAAATTGGCGTGGGGTTCCCCTTAAAATCTCTACCAGACCTGAAAGGGCAAGGAATGGATGGATTAGTGGGGGGACCTTTTCACGATTTTCCAGTTGCCGGCAATGTTTTTTTTTTTGTACATTCAGCTGTCAGCGGGGAACCCTCGCTGACGGCTGATGAGTCATGTTAAGGACGCAGCGGCAGGCTTCCTGGCCCAATGTTAATGGTGCAGGTGGCCGCCGGCTCCAAAATTCTGCATTTGAACCCCATCTAAATTCTCAGCTAGACCGCTGCTTAGGAAATTTGCAGTGAAAACAGAGGGGAAATTCGCACCGGACGTGTGTGAACCTAGCCTTAGTGTGAATTCTGCCTGCTGCCTCCTTCCTCTGCTATCTGCATGAGTCACTTCCGACAGGTTGTGCCAACTCCAAGGGATCCAGGGGGGATGAGTAGGGGAGCTCCAGCACACAGCCTACGATTGACAGTCTATGAGACTATGCAGAGGAGGGGGGGTGTCCATTCCCTCCACTCAGGTCTCAGATTACACTCAGCTCCCTGCTCTATGCTGTGCGGTGTGTGTGACATCAGATCCCTGCCTCCTGCCTTCTGGAGCTCAGAAATGCTGTGTAAATTCTGGACTTTGAACAGCTATAGAGAAGAGAAGACTGCAGATAAACAGGTACAACTTATGTAGGAGGATTTTTTTCATCTCTTTGTATCACCTGAGGCCAGTCACTTCACTGGGTATATATATATGTGAGGGTTTACAACCATTTTAAGTAGTGAAGGAAGAACGTGCATTAAAAGCCCTAAAAGTTGCACCATCAAAAATACGTGAGGAAATCACACCTTCTATATTTCTACCTTACCAGTCTTTTCGTGATCATCTCCAGTCACCGCTGACTATTTCAGATTTGCTCAGTTGCAACATTAATGTTTTTCTAGACAGGGAATTCCCAGATTGCAACGGCTGGTAAAAATCCAAACCCCCTTCAAATGCGGTTTTCAAAATGTATGCTTAAAGGGCAACTCCACTTTTGCGGGAAAAAAACAACAACAAAAAAAAATAATATTAATACTAATATAGCGTATACAATCGCTACACAAGTCATATTGTAATTGAATGTTATTAAAAATGACCTTTCCTTCTCAATCTGCAGCCACTGTAATTTTCTGTAAAATGCAATATGGCCACCTGGAGGCGCTCTATACACAGATGGTATACAAAAAACCCCCCGAAGAGACAACCCCCCCCCCCACAGAAATGCAACTTCCTGCTTGTGTGATTGGCTCACTGATTTTCCCAGAAGTCTGTACTAAAACACAAGTCAGATTTTGGGCATCCCCTGGAACAAAGATGTAATTTTCCCAAATAGAAATCACATCCAAAGGGATGCGAACCTACCACTTTCCTCATTAGAGCCCTTGCAAGTGCAGCAGCTGATTGACGTGGGCACATGTACACAGAGAAACAAATAGCCATTTCTTCAGAGACCCTACGGAATAAAATGGCGATCGTTTGCAATTTCCCTAGGGAATAAAATGGCGATCGTTTGCAATTTTTTTATGTCACACGGTATTTGCGCAGGTGGGTTTTTCAAATGCAATTTTTTTGGGGGGGGGAAAAAACATTTTAATAAATCAAAAAATAAAATAAAATAAAATAAAACACAATATATAACTCATTTTGTATAATGTAAAAGATGAAGCAAGATAAACAGATACCTAATATGTCACGCTGCAAAATTGCGCACACTTGTGGAATGGTGACAAACTACGGTACTTAAAAAACTCCATAGGCAATGTTTTAAATGCCTTAGAGTTAGTTACAGAGTTCCTGCGCTAGAATTATTGCTCTCGCTTTAACGTTCCTGGCGATACCGCATATGTGTGGTGTGAACACCGTTTACGGGCAGGACTTTGGACGTCTTCGCTTCTGCGTGTGAGCATCGAGGGATGGGGGCGCTTTAAATTTTTTTTTTTTCCTTATACATATTTTATTTATTTTTTTATTTTTTAATCACTTTTATTCCTATTACAAGGAATGTAAACATCCCTTGTAATAGAAATAAGGGATGACAGGTCCTCTTTATGGAGAAATGTGGGGTGAAAAAGAACCCAAATCTCTCATTTAACTTTAAAAGCAAAAGATCTTTTGCTTTAAAAAAAAACAACTATTTACTTCCACCCTGGACTGGAAGTGACGTCATGACGTCGCTCAGGTTCTCCAAGGCCATAGAGGCGATCAGAGACAAGCTACTCTTTGATCGCCTCTGTGACCAGCCGTCCCGCACCGTCAGATCGTTTTATCGGGCGAGCCGGTGGAAACGGTAAGCCAGAGAGACACCAGCGAGCTGCGTGGGGAGGGGGGGGGGGCAACGTCATCTGCCCTTACTCAAGATGGCCGCAGCTAGAGATGGTAGGAGGGGGGCAACGTCACCTGCCCTTACTCAAGATGGCCGCAGCTAGAGATGGTAGGGGGTGCTTTTCAAAGTGATTTCTCAACAAAACGAAACATGGAGACATGGATAGATTGGGAGAGGGGGGGGGGGGTTTGCTTTGTATGTTAAAAATTATAAATAGCATTATTTTAGAGTTTTTGGTGTTAGTTCTGTTTAACGTTCATTGAGTATTTCTAGGGTGGACTTCCACTTTAATTTCCCAGCTTGCCGGAGTTGAACTTTAGGTTACATTGTTTTGGAATCGGTCATAGTGCTCTATAGAGTTTCCAGCGTTGTGTGAACAAGTGAGAACCAAGAGCTCAACGTGACCTGTCAGAACGTAGAAAATATAGTGGAAGCAAATAGATGACATCTGGTGATGATTGTAACCATTCTTCTTCACTGTCATCGGTCATCCGTTCCATCACGGAACAGATTTTTTAGATCATGATGTCATGCGAGGAGGAGGATATTGTTTAGGAATATATGTCAAAGGTGAGGATGAGTGTAAATGTATTGTCATGGCGCACGTTGGCCCTGCCCGTCACAGAACAATCTTAAAGTGGAACTAAACCCACCGATGAAAAAAAACAGATACATTCCTGGCACGTGTCGGGATTGCTAACTGTCACATTTGCTTGTCCTTTCAACCAAACTGTCAAACCCCCCAATGGCTGGCATCATAACTGATCACATGTGCAGCATCATGTGCAGCAGTTGCAGATCAAACAGAGGCCAAGATGGCAGCTTCCTTGGCTGAAAAGGATAGGGTGGGTTTAATTCCGCTTTAACCAATGGCCGACCGCATAATGCATATGTGGGCTTCAACGCCCACATGCCAAACCTATGCATCCATGACCAGCAGAGATTTCTGTGCTGAGTACACGCTCCCCAGCACAGTGACCAAGCTCTCAAGCTCCTGATTGGTAGCCAGTGGAATAGACGCCTGATCATGTGACCACTGTGACAGACAATCACAGTGGAAGACATTAAGAGGTTCCTCTCTGCTCCAAGCCACGCCCCCCCCCCCAACACCGGGTATCGGAAGTCAAGCCAAGCTCATGAACTCGATGCAGGAAGAAAAGACCGCCGCGCATCAGGAACCCACGTTAATTGTGTAGAACAGTCATTCTCAACCAGGGTTCTATGGAACCCTAGGGTTCCACCAAAGATTGCTAGGGGTTCCTTGAGCTGTAACTAATTGATCTCCCATGGGATGGCATCTGCATAGTTCCAGGGCCAACACCACTTGGTAAAGTCTGTGGCATGAAACCAATAATCTTTTTAGCCCTCTTTAAGGGTGGCATCGGTAAGGTCACTGGAATCCACGTTAACTGTATGGAATAGCTGTTCTCAAACAGGGTTCTGTGGAACCCTAGGGTTCCTCCAGAGGCTGCTAGGGGTTCCTTGAGCTGCGGCTAATTGACCTCCTATTTGATGGTGTCTGCGTAGTTTCAGGGCCAACGCCACTTGACAAAGTCAATGGCATGAAACCAATGATCTTTTCAGCCCTCTGTAAGGGTGGCATTCTGACCACCCCAGTAAGGGGGCATTTTTCTCACTGACTTCCAATGAATTGGTTTTACCAGGGGTTCCCTGAGAACTGAAAATTATTTCAAGGGTTCGTCTGAGGTAAAAAGGTTGAGAAATGCTGGTATAGAATCACCATTGCAATGGGACCACTCCACTAACGTGTTTCACCCAATAGGGCTTAGTCATAAAGATGAGACCTATTCGTCGAAACGTGTTGAAAGGGGGGTGCTCCCAGGGCTGGGATTGTCATTGCAATGCTCACGTTTGTTCTATACAATAAACCTGGATTCCAGCGACGTTACTAGTGTGCCAAACTCTTTCGTTCCTGCATCAAGGCAATCACAGTGGTCATGTGATCGGTCGATCCCTCCCATCGCCCGGCGTAAAGGTACATTGAGACTGGACAGGAAGGGGTTAATTAAAATGAACATTCGCCTTTCTACCCCTGACCATCACTCAATTGGATATTGGTTAAATATCTTTGGTGCAGGATCTGGACCCACCTAGGCTAGAATGACTTCACCACCCCAGCTGAAGCCTCTTAGGATAACGGTTTCACACATTCCAGGAGGTTTTTGGTTAATCTCCACCTGGTGCAAGAACCAGAAAGAGACAGCTGGTTCCTGATGACGTCAGAAGAGAGGATGGCGGCGCGGGACCCGTTATGCTGAGGTGGAGCAGCGGCTTACACCAGACAACGCTGGATTTGTGGGACGGGTGAATATGTTTTTGTGGTCAACCCAGCAGACAAAGTAAGAGGGTCAAAAAAACATTCTTCTTTTGAAGATTGCAAATTCCAGGCCCTCCATTTAACACATTTGGAAAGTTTGGGGGGTATTTTGGAAGTATTTTGGAAGTAGTAAGCACCCCCTGTTGTAGTTATTCCCAGCTCGTCTATTTGGGGATGATGTTTGCTGGGTCAGCCTCCCAAATAGCCTCCAGGGATACAACACACACCTCAGAAGACTTTGGGATGGTCTATTTCAATCCGCGCATCTCGAGCCTGTGTGGTTGGGAGTCAGCTGTGACTGATCAGGAAGTCACAGTCGGCTTCCAAATTCAAAACCGTGTTGCTGGAACAATTTTGCTCCTACCTTGCTTAGGTGAGGATGACGTTTGCTGGGTCATTCCTCCAAAGCAACCTCCAGGGATACACCACACATCCCAGGAGGCTTCGGGATGGTCTTCCTCAATCCGGGGATCTGGAGTCTGTGTGGTTGGGAGCTGGCTGTGACTGATCAGGAAGTCACAGTCGGCTCCTGAATGCAAGATGGCGGTGCTGTAACAGCTTTGCTCCTAGCTTGTCTAGGTGAGAATGACGTTTCAATGGTCATTCCCCCAACGCAGCCTCCAGGGATACACCACACATCCCAGGAGGCTTTGGGATGGTCTGCTTCAATCCCGAGTCTGTGTGGTTGGGAGCTGGCTGTGACTGATCAGGAAGTCACAGTCGGCTCCTGAATGCAAGATGGCGGTGCTGTAACAGCTTTGCTCCTAGCTTGTCTAGGTGAGAATGACGTTTCAATGGTCATTCCCCCAACGCAGCCTCCAGGGATACACCACACATCCCAGGAGGCTTTGGGATGGTCTGCTTCAATCCCGAGTCTGTGTGGTTGGGAGCTGGCTGTGACTGATCAGGAAGTCACAGTCGGCTCCTGAATCCAACATGGCGGTGCTGTAACAGCTTTGCTCCTAGCTTGTCTAGGTGAGAATGACGTTTCAATGGTCATTCCCCCAACGCAGCCTCCAGGGATACACCACACATCCCAGGAGGCTTTGGGATGGTCTGCTTCAATCCCGAGTCTGTGTGGTTGGGAGCTGGCTGTGACTGATCAGGAAGTCACAGTCGGCTCCTGAATCCAACATGGCGGTGCTGTAACAGCTTTGATCCTAGCTTGTCTAGGTGAGAATGACGTTTCAATGGTCATTCCCCCAACGCAGCCTCCAGGGATACACCACACATCCCAGGAGGCTTTGGGATGGTCTGCTTCAATCCCGAGCCTGTAAGGTTGGGAGCCAGCTATGATTGATCAGTTGGCTTCCAAATCCAAGTTGGCGGCGCCGTTACAGCTTTGTTTCTACCTTGCCTAGGTGAGGATGATGTTTGCTGGGTTGGCCTTCCAAAACAGCCTCCAGGGACACACCACACATCCCAGAAGGTTTCGGGACGGTCTCCTTCAATCCATGCATCTCCAGCCTGTGCAGTTGGAAGCCGGCTGTGACTGATCAGGAAGTCACGGTCAAATCCCGAAATCCAAGATGGTAACACCGGACAAAAAGTGGTCCACCACTGAAGATATCGGTTTGCACAAATACAGCACTGAAGATATTGGGCTGAATGAAGACAGCCCGGGACTCCATGAGCTGGTAAGTACCTATTTTTGTGACATTCAGCAACTACAGCAGTTGCTGACTTTTTGCATTCAGGACTGAAGTTCCTTTTTCACTTTCAATAAATTTTTATTGAAATTTTTTACAAAATACAAAGCATAAGGCCCCTTTCACACGATAAGCCCGCTCGGATCCGCCTGTCCATTTTTCAGGCGGATCCGAGTGTGCCATCCATTGACTACTATGGGGAGACGGATGTCAGAGTATGGCGATACGTTCACCATCCATCTTGGGTGATCAGATCGGATGAGATCTGATGAAAAACGGACATGCTGTCCGTTTTCGTCCAATCTCTCCAAAGGAATCAGCGGCGCTCTGACAGGCCCCTCCCCGCTCAGTGAGCAGAGACAGACCTATCATCCGCCGGCTGATCTCCCGTTGAGTTGGCGGACTCCACTGAGTGGATCCGCCTCATGTGGAAGGGGCCTTACCCATGTTAGTGCTTGGGTAAGTACAATGTATCAAAAGCTTCTCGGATAGTAACCATCAAGTGTCAAGAGGGAAAAACAACTAAAGTAGAAAACAATAAGATATATTTTGAATTACAAGCAAGTGCTACAATAATAGCTAGTGTTGTACCTAGGAAGGCAGAGCGAGCCCTAGCTGGGTGCCAAAAGACACTGATAAGTGTATTGAGTCAGGTCCGCTAAACGAGAAAACAAGGAGACATGTAAACAGAGGCCTCCATGACAAGGGGGTAAAAGAGGATAGAGAAAGGATGTAGGGAAGGAGAGGAGGAAGGACATCAGGGACACCCCAGCCGGTGCCCTAGGACCTCATAAGCCTATAGAGATGCATAACTTGCCATAGACCTGGATGGGTGGGGGGGCTGTATCCATGAGGTCCAAATTTATAAAAATGCCTGTGTGTATCTAGGAGAATACTGGTGAGTGTTTTATCGATGAAGAAGGTATCAACTGCCGTTTCCAGGCTCTAGCTACAGTCTGCTTCGCCTCCAGTAGGAAATACATTGCCAATTTTAAATGAGACCACGAGAGTCCCGGGGGCTTTAGGTGCAGCAGGATATACTAAGGGTCTCTAGGGAAGGGACAAGTCAGCAAAGATTGTAAGAGTTTAAGGACCTGGAGAGCATGGGCCACGACGCGCGGCGACCAGGTAGAGTAGAGCAGCCAAGAAAACAGGTGCCAGGGGAGGACGGGTGGAGGTGTGCTAAACGAGATGGGACCACCTTGAGACAGTCTTAAAAACTGATTCAAGTGTACAGTAACTACGTCGATGGGCGCAGTAAGCTACTGTGGGCCAGATAGGCTGCCAGGCCTCCGTGTCTTTGGTTTATTTTAGATCTTGATCAGGAAAAGTCAGAGTCGGCTCCAGAATCCAAAATGGCAGCACTGGA
This sequence comes from Lithobates septentrionalis, assembly GCA_037952835.1. Taxonomy (NCBI): domain Eukaryota; kingdom Metazoa; phylum Chordata; class Amphibia; order Anura; family Ranidae; genus Lithobates; species Lithobates septentrionalis. The sequence goes on from JBBDGP010003623.1 coordinate 79,240, forward strand.
CAAAAGCTGGTACAGCACTGAAGATATTGGTTTGCACAAAAACAGATTGCAAAAACATTAAGTGGCTGGTGGGGCAGTTAAGAGCGTTCAACAGCAAGTAGGTGACAGAAATAAGTCTGGGAGAGAGAGGAGTACGATAAACGAATATGCCCAAAGAGGGAAAGTTGTGATGTCAGGTCCTTGTTAGCTGAAGTTCCTCTTTAAAGTCCAATGTATTACACATCAACATGGTTGGTCACTTGCAAGGTTTCATAAGCCCGGCGAAGAAGTTGATCCTCTCCAAACAAAACCTTTCTACAGCCTACGTGTGAATGAAATAAGTTCTGGAGGCTTATCTTGTGTAGGTGAGGAGGTTAGAGAGAGTTCCCCTGAGTAAGCCTTCGGTTCACAACACCCACACAAGCCTCAGTAAAAAGCCACAGAAAACAACATCATTCTCCAAACACAGGAAATGAGCAATCACACCTCCTCCGAGAGAGAGAGAGAGAGAGAGAGAGAGAGATATGGCTCTTCTACTTGGAGGCCCAGTCTGCTCCCACAGACCCATTGGAGTGTAAATGGAGAGAAACATAAACTTGGCTTACTGGTCATGTGACCGGCCTGGAGCATGTGTGTGCTAAATACACAAGCCAATAATCCAAAAACTTCCTGCTCTTTGCTACAAATCCCCGCCCTGTGCACCCGACACATTAAATCCATGTGTTCCCTTTCAGCTTAAAGCCGGACCTTCACCCATTAATAGGACTTCCTTTGCTTTGCCTCCTCCACCCTCCCTTTTTACACAATGGCAAATTTAGTTTTTAACCACTTGTTGGCCGGGCATTTTTCTGACACTAGTTTACTTTAGTAAAAGTAAAAGTAAAAATCAGTATCGTTTGCTAGAAAATTACTTAGATCCCCCCAAACATTCTAATATTTTTTTTTTAGCAGAGAACCTAGCGCATAAATTGGTGGTCGTTGCAAAAGTAAAAATCAGTATCGTTTGCTAGAAAATTAATTAGAACCCCCAAATATTCTAATTTTTTTTTTTTTTTTTTTAGCAGAGAACCTAGCGAATAAATTGGTGGTCGTTGCAAAAGTAAAAATCAGTATCGTTTGCTAGAAAACTAGCAAACGACATTATATATTTTTTATATTTTTAGCTGAGACCCTAGAGAATAAATTGACGGTCGTTGCAATTTTTTATGTCACACGGTTTTTGCACAGTCGTTTATCAAATGCTATTTTTTTTTGGAAAAATTAATAATGAATAAAAAAAAAAAAAAAAAAAAAAAAAAAAAAAAATAATAATAATAATAATAAAAATAATGAATAAAAAAATAATAATCTATATACCCCCCAATTTTTTTGTATAACATGAAAGATGATGTTACTCCAAGTATATAGATAACTAACATTTAACCACTTGCCTACTGGGCACTTTCACCCCCTTCCTGCTCAGGCCAATTTTTACGCTTTCAGCGCTGTCACATTTTGAAGGACAATTGCGCGGTCATTCAACACTGTACCCAAACTAAATTTTTATCAATTTTTTTTACACAAATAGAGCTTTCTTTTGGTGGTATTTAATCACCACTGTTTTTTTTTTTTTGGCTAAATAAACGAATAAAGACCCGAAATTTAAAAAAAAAACAAAAAAAACTTTTTCATAGTTGGTTATAAAATTTTGGTGGGTACAGATTGGCAGCACTGGCGGGACTGCCCTGATTATCAGTGTACATGTCCCTTTTAGAGAAGCTGGTTCTCTCCTCTCCTCTCCTCTCCTCTCCTCTCCTCTCCTCTCCTCTCCTCATGCTGTTAGCTGACTGTAGGTGTCCAGTAGGAGAAGTAGTGTCTCGTAGCAGTGGGAGGAATAGTACTCCAATGGTATCTGGCCTATGTGGAGACCACTGCTCTACCCCCTAGACATAACAAGCATATAACCCTTGCAGTGAGGGGGATGGGGAGGGGTGGCAACTGCAAGGGTAGATTTTGTCTAATTCCTGGGGTTAAGCTTTAGCACAGATAAACAAGAACTCTGCTAGGTCTCCACACTTAGTATATAAGACCAACTTAACGGGGCAGCACGGTGGTGTAGTGGGTAGCACTTTCACCTAGCAGCAAAAAGGGTCGCAGGTTCGAATCCCAACCATGGCACCATCTGCCTAGAGTTTGCATGTTCTCCCTGTGCCTGCGTGGGTTTCCTCCGGGTACTCCGGTTTCCTCCCACACTCCAAAGACATGCTGGTAGGTTAATCGGATCCTGTCTAAATTGTCCCTAGTATGTATGAATGTGAGTTAGGGACCTTAGGTTGTAAGCTCCTTGAGGGTAGGGACTGATGTGAATATACAATGTATATGTAAAAAACGCTGCGTAAATTGACGGCGCTATATAAGTACCTGAAATAAATAAATAAATAATAAATGATCTAATATTATGACATCAGGAAGAGCTGAATTTGCAGAAAGGATTTGTCATCGGAGAGTTTCCCTTCCCTTTAGAAGCAGGAAAAGAAAGCTTCCATGAAAGCCGCCAGTCAGACATGGAAACATCTCCACAAATAATCTTCCCTTTACAACTATTGACTCTCCAAGTTGGTTTTATTGGTGGCTGCTGACCGCAGCTAAGTGGATCTGGCCAACCAAACTTCGTCCTCACTGGGATCCAACAAAAAAGTAGAGGATGTCACTTGTTCACCTGATTTTAGGGAGTTACAAACACGGTCATCTGGCGATGTTTGAAGATTGTCTCAAATTCTCCCCTAGACTCGTTGTCTGTTAGTTGCATCATTCTAGGATGAATCCTTCGGAAAAAAAAAAAAAAAAAGTGCACGGGTGCAAAATGGGCCACCGTGCTGCGTTTAATTTCTTTTACATAAGCAAAACTGGCCATGATTGTCAAGGGTGGTGCTTCCAACTCACCTTCTGCCAATACAAGTCAATGGAAAAGCAGCTGGAAGGAGTTTGATACAGCTTAGAAGAACAGAAGAAGATCAGACGGAGGTCACAAGCACCCCTGAAGTATCTCAAATGTAAGTTAAACACACCTGGACGCATGTTGTAAATTCCTATCTATACAAAACCCAACACACGTACACATCTGCACTGATCCGTCAACACAATATGGCCCCTCACCTAATACTGAGTAGATCCCCCTTTTGCCACCTAAACTGCCCTGACCCGTCAAGGCATGGACTCCAAAATATAATCCACATGAATGGCAAGACCCAAGGTTTCCCAGCAGAACTTCGCCCAAAGCATCACACTGCCTCCACCGGCTTGCCTTCTTCCCATACTGCATCCTGGCACCATCTCTTCACCAGGTAAGTGACGCACCCAGCCATCCACATGATGTAAAAGAAAACGTGATTCATCAGACCAGGCCACCTTCTTCCATTGCTCTGTGGTCCAGTTGTGATGCTCATGTGCCCACTGTAGGTGCTTTTGTGGATACGTGTCAGCATGGACACCCTGACCAGTCTGCGGCTACACAGCCCCATACAAAACCACCTGCGATGCTCTATGTGTTCTGACACCTTCCTATCACAACCAGCATTACCTTTTTTTCAGGAATGTGAGCTCAAGTAGCTCTTCTATTGGATCGGACTACACAGGTAAGCCTTCGCTCCCCACCTCCATCAATGAGCCTTCGCTTCCCACCTCCATCAGTGAGCCTTCCCTCCCCACCTCCATCAATGAGCCTTCCCTCCCCAACTCCACCAATGAGTTTTCCCTCCCCATCTTCATCAATAAGCCTTCCCTCCCCACCTTCATCAATGAGGCTTTCCTCCCAACCTCCATCAATGAGCCTTCCCTCCCCACCTCCATCCATGAGCCTTCCCTCCCCACCTCCATCAATGAGCCCTCACTCCCCACCCCCATCAATGAGCCCTCACTCCCCACCTCCATCAATGAGCCTTCCCTCCCCACCTTCATCAATGAGCCTTCCCTCCCCACCTCCATCAATGAGCCTTCCCTCCCCACCTCCATCAATGAGCCTTCCCTCCCCACTTCCATCAATGAGCCTTCCCTCCCAACCTTTATCAATAAACCTTCACTCCCTACCTCCATCAATGAGCCTTCCCTCCCCACCTTCATCAATGAGCCTTCCCTCCCCACCTCCATCCATGAGCCTTCCCTCCCCACCTCCATCAATGAGCCCTCACTCCCCACCCCCATCAATGAGCCCTCACTCCCCACCTCCATCAATGAGCCTTCCCTCCCCACCTTCATCAATGAGCCTTCCCTCCCCACCTCCATCAATGAGCCTTCCCTCCTCACCTCCATCAATGAGCATTCCCTCCCCACCTCCATCAATGAGCCTTCCCTCCCCACTTCCATCAATGAGCCTTCCCTCCCAACCTTTATCAATAAACCTTCACTCCCTACCTCCATCAATGAGCCTTCGCTCCCCACCTCCATCAATGAGCCTTAGCTTCCCACTTCCATCAGTGAGCCTTCCCTCCCCACCTCCATCAATGAGCCTTCCCTCCCCAACTCCACCAATGAGTTTTCCCTCCCCATCTTCATCAATAAGCCTTCCCTCCCCACCTTCATCAATGAGGCTTTCCTCCCAACCTCCATCAATGAGCCTTCCCTCCCCACCTCCATCCATGAGCCTTCCCTCCCCACCTCCATCAATGAGCCCTCACTCCCCACCCCCATCAATGAGCCCTCACTCCCCACCTCCATCAATGAGCCTTCCCTCCCCACCTTCATCAATGAGCCTTCCCTCCCCACCTCCATCAATGAGCCTTCCCTCCCCACCTCCATCAATGAGCCTTCCCTCCCCACTTCCATCAATGAGCCTTCCCTCCCAACCTTTATCAATAAACCTTCACTCCCTACCTCCATCAATGAGCCTTCCCTCCCCACCTTCATCAATGAGCCTTCCCTCCCCACCTCCATCCATGAGCCTTCCCTCCCCACCTCCATCAATGAGCCCTCACTCCCCACCCCCATCAATGAGCCCTCACTCCCCACCTCCATCAATGAGCCTTCCCTCCCCACCTTCATCAATGAGCCTTCCCTCCCCACCTCCATCAATGAGCCTTCCCTCCTCACCTCCATCAATGAGCATTCCCTCCCCACCTCCATCAATGAGCCTTCCCTCCCCACTTCCATCAATGAGCCTTCCCTCCCAACCTTTATCAATAAACCTTCACTCCCTACCTCCATCAATGAGCCTTCGCTCCCCACCTCCATCAATGAGCCTTAGCTTCCCACTTCCATCAGTGAGCCTTCCCTCCCCACCTCCATCAATGAGCCTTCCCTTCCCATCTTCATCAATAAACCTTTCCTCCCCACCTTCATCAATGAGGCTTTCCTCCCAACCTCCATCAATGAGCCTATCCTCCCCACCTCCATCCTTGAGCCTTCCCTCCCCACCTCCATCAATGAGCCCTCACTCCCCACCCCCATCAATGAGCCCTCACTCCCCACCTCCATCAATGAGCCTTCCCTCCCCACCTCCATCAATGAGCCTTCCCTCCCAACCTCCATCAATGAGCCTTCACTACCCACCTCCATCAATGAGCCCTCACTCCCCACCTCCATCAATGAGCCTTCCCTCCCAACCTCCATCAATAAACCTTCACTCCCTACCTCCATCAATGAGCCTTCGCTCCCCACCTCCATCAATGAGCCTTCGCTTCCCACTTCCATCAGTGAGCCTTCCCTCCCCACCTCCATCAATGAGCCTTCCCTCCCCATCTTCATCAATAAACCTTCCCTTCCCACCTTCATCAATGAGGCTTTCCTCCCAACCTCCATCAATGAGCCTTCCCTCCCCACCTCCATCCTTGAGCCTTCCCTCCCCACCTCCATCAATGAGCCCTCACTCCCCACCCCCATCAATGAGCCCTCACTCCCCACCTCCATCAATGAGCCTTCCCTCCCCACCTCTATTAATGAGCCTTCCCTCCCCACCTCCATCAATGAGCCTTCCCTCCCCACCTCCATCAATGAGCCTTCCCTCCCCACCTCTATCAATGAGCCTTCACTCCCCACCTCCATCAATGAGCCCTCACTCCCCACCTCCATCAATGAGCCTTTCCTCCCAACCTCCATCAATAAACCTTCACTCCCTACCTCCATCAATGAGCCTTGGCCACCCATGACCCTGTCGCCGGTTGGCCGGTTTTCCTTCCTTGGACCACTTTTGGTCGGTCCTGACCACTGCAGACCAGGAACATCCCAAAAAGCTGCAGTTTTGGAGTTGCCTGGTGTCTGTACTGACCCTGATGGTTTATTACTGAGAACCTGTCACTTAAAAATGCATCACACATAAAAAAAAAATTACAAATGTTAAGATACACCCAAGCATCTAAAATCCCCCCCCCCCCCAAAAGTTTTCAAGCCCCACCAAACCCCTACATAATCTGAGCATAAACGTGCATGTTGGGGGTTCCTACACGTGAAAACATCAATTGCACTACATTTTATACTGAGTGAGTGAGAGCGTTACCCATGGAAAATACAGGATACCAAAGTTTGTCATGGTAATTTTAAGGCTTGACATGTTTGGGTATATATTTATTCAGTGCGGCGTCATCTTTCATATTTTTCAAAAAAATTGTGTCATTTATTGGGTTTACTCAGGAGAGCCTGAGACAGTAGTAAATGGCACCAACAGTGAGAGAAGGATGAGGTCTCCTGTTACGACTAATGAACCTGGAAGTGACGTGTATTACATCACTTACTGGCTCAAAGCTGTCATTCCTCGGTTATTGTAGCTGGGAATGCAGCTAATCAAGCATGATCTCTGCTTGATTAGCTGCAGTGGAGGTCAGGGGAGACATCGGGGGTTTAACAGACCCCTGATCTCTCCACAAAGAGTACCTGTCACCTTCCATGACATGTTGGATATCTATTCACTTGGCACAACCTTATCTTTTATATTTTACCGAAAAAATGGGTAATTTGCAGTGATTATGTGCCCTAAAATTAACCTTAGTGTATTATTTACTATAATTTTGTATTACATAAACTGTTGTGTTAATATTGTGTGACATAAAAAATTGGAACTGCCACCGTTTTATTCTGTAGGGTGTCTGCTTTCAGAAAATATATAATGTTTTGAGGGTTGTATGTATTCTTGATTTTTAAACACGTATGCCGAAAAAGTATGCCAAAAACGGCTCTGGCAGTGAAAGGGTTAAAGTATACATTTCCTCGTCCCGTCCTGGCACTTCCCTGCAGTTTGCAGCTCCATTTTTCTTATTTGTTGTATCCCGGACGCTTCCCCTCCCAATGGAAGAAACTGCGAAACCTCACCTTTATTCCCAAAAGAAACAATACAAATGAATGCTTTTAATTTCCTCCGCTAAATAGCAGTGTGCTGACTTGTAAAGCTCTGGAATGAATGACTTGAATATTTTCCATCTCCCAAAAAAAAAAAAAAAAAAGTTTTCAATTGAAAGCCGTTACTCAGAGCGGCTACCAGACCTTTCCAGTAATTACAGCTCCTCTACCGAACCTATAACTTTCTCTGCAACCACCAAAATAAAGACTTCCAGTAACACTGGTCACGGAATGGCCATGTAAGAAAACACATTTTTACCAAAATGAATTCACTCAAAGCTATTAAAAAAATATAATAAAAAAAATAAAATAGTTACTTTAACCTTCGGAAAACCAAAATTTTAAGCTAAACTTTGGGCATAGAAACTTCCATGTGCCTCAATAGCCAAAATGGATATACAGTGAATTTACACCCCTTGAAATTTTCCACATTTTGTCATGTTACAAACAAAAATGTTAATGTATTTTATTGGGATTTTATGTAATATATCAACATAAAAAGGCACATAATTGTGAAGTGGAAGGAAAATGATAAATGGTTTTCAACATTTTTTTACAAAAAAATATCTGAAAGTGTGGGGGGGCAATTGTATTCAGCCCCCCTTTACTCTGATACCCCTAACTAAAATCTAGTGGAACCAATTGCCTTCAGAAGTCACCTAATTAGTAAATAGAGTCCACCTGTGTGTAATTTAATCTCAGGATAAATGCTGTTCTGAGGTTTGTTAGAGAACCTTAGTGAACAAATGGCATCATGAAGGCCAAGCAACAAACCAGACAGGTCAGGGATAAAGTTGTGGAGAAGTATAAAGCAGGGTTAGGTTATAAAGAATATCCCAAGCTTTGAACATCTCACGGAGCTCTGTTCAATCCATCATCAGAAAATGGAAAGAGTATGGCACAACTGCAAACCTACCAAGACATGGCCGTCCACCTAAACTGACCGGCTGGGCAAGGAGAACATTCATCAGAGAAGAGCCAAGAGGTCCATGGTAACTCTGGAGGAGCTGCAGAGATCCACAGCTCAGGTGGGAGAATCTGTCCACAGGACAACTATTAGTCGTGTTCTCCACAAATCTGCCCTTTATGGAAGAGTCATAAGAACTCCTGTTTGTAGTTTGTGAGAAGCCATGTGGAGGACACAGCAAACATGTGGAAGAAGGTGCTCTGGTCAGATGAGACCAAAATGTAACTTTTTGGTCTAAAAGCAAAACGCTATGTGTGGGGAAAACTAACACTGCACATCACCCTGAAGACACCATCCCCACCGTGAAACATGGTGGTGGCAGCCTCATGTAGTGGGGATGCTTTTCTTCAGCAGGGACAGGGAAGCTGGTCAGAGTTGATGGGAAGATGGATGGAGACAAATACAGGGCAATCTTAGAAGAAAACCTGTTATGCCCCGTACACACGGTCGGCCTTTGTCCGGACATCCCGACAACAAAATCCTAGGATTTTTTCCGACGGATGTTGGCTCAAACTTGTCTTGCATACACACGGTCACACAAAGTTGTCGGAAAATCCGATCGTTCTGAACGCGGTGACGTAAAACACGTACGTCGGGACTATAAACGGGGCAGTGGCCAATAGCTTTCATCTCTTTATTTATTCTGAGCATGCGTGGCACTTTGTGCGTCGGAAAAGGCCACACACGGTCGGAATTGATGCGATAGGATTTTGTTGTCGGAAAATTTTATCTCCTGCTCTCCAACTTTGTGTGTCGGAAAATCCGATGGAAAATGTCCGATGGAGCCCACACACGGTCGGAATTTCCGACAACACGCTCCGATCGGACATTTTCCATCGGAAAATCCGACCGTGTGTACGGGGCATTAGAGTCTACAAAAGACTTGAGACCGGGGCTGAGGTTCACCTTCCAGCAGGACAACGACCCGAAACATACAGCCAGAGCTACAATGGAATGGTTTAGATCAAAGCATATTCATGTGTTAGAATGGCCCAGTCACAGTCCAGACCTAAACCCAATTGGGAATCTGTGGCAAGACTTGAAAATTGCTGTTCACAGACGCTCTCCATCCAATCTGACAGAGCTTGAGCTATTTTCCAAAGAAGAATGGGCAAAAATCTCTAGATGTGCAAAGCTGGTAGAGACATCCCCAAAAATTTGCAGCCGTAATTGCAGTAAAAGAGGGTTCTACAAAGTATTGACTCAGGGGGGCGCCATACAAATGTACCCCACACTTTTCACATATTTATTTGTAAAAAATTTTGAAAAACATTTATCATTTTCCTTCCACTTCACAATTATGTGCCACTTTGTGTTGGTCTATCGCATAAAATACCAATAAAATACATTTACGTTTTTGGTTGTAACATCACAAAACGTGGAAAATTTTAAGGGGTATGAATACTTTTTCAAGGCACTGTAAATCCTCTTAGTGTGCACCAAATACTCTTACAAACCCAGAAATTACTTGTAAACGTAGCATTGACCTCATCACTGAGCTGTACACAGCCTGTGCAGAGAGCAGAACTGTGGGAGGGACCCAGCAGGACCCGCCCACTCCAGGCTGCCTGCAGAAAACTACAGCAGGGGGGCGGAGACAAGACCAGTCACCCTGCATAAGAAGAGAGAGCAGCAGTGAGCGGTCTTTATTACAGGAAATCTCACACTGGATTACTGCACAGATCTGGAAAAAATACACAAAATCGCACCAAGATTCAAGAAGAATGCACATTATGCACGAATGCAGATTAGTTAAAACCTCCAAAACATGATAGATTTTCTGAAAGCAGAACCCCTATGTCAGGGCTGGGCTCAGCCCTTCCTTCTCTGAGCTGGCCGCTCAGCTGTCGGCTAATTGCCAGCTCCTATCTCTCCACAGTTACTCAGCTGTTGATGATATCCTGCTCGTCAGTCCTGCCTACTTAAGCCGTCCAGTCCAGAGGAGCTCTGCCTTCGCCTTGGTGAACATCAAATGAATGAACATCTGCGATCCTGTTCAAGACTTGCTTTGCTGACACCCCTTCTGGCTCAAGATCCTGCTTGCTGTTCCACTACATTGATCCCTGACTTCTGGCTTGGCTGGCTACCCGTTCCGGTTACTGAACTTTGACTAGGTTTTGACTAAGTTTGTTCTTTTTTACTGTTATTATTAAACAAGTGTGATTTAACTGTGCTTCTGTATTGGCCCAATTTCATGGTTTCTGATACCCTACAGAATAAAAAGGTAGTTCCAATTTTTTTACCTGACAGTATTTGCACAACGGAAATGCAGAATTATAGTAAAAAAAAAAATACACCAATGTTTATTTTAGGGCCCATAACAAAAGCTTAAAGTGGTTACACATCTGAGAGGTAAAAATTGGTTGAGGAATCACTGGAAGCCTTTGGGGGAACCTTGGTTGAGAAAGGCTGCCATAGGGTGCTATTTGATAAAGATGAACCAACCAAGAGCTCTGGTTGATGAAGTTATTGTTCTCACTCTGGCATGCGCAGCGGATGTGTATCCCAATCAAACTCAGATTTGCTTTACAGAACGGCAGAGCTTTCGCAGAATTAGAAAAGACGAATAACGGGAGCGGACTGCGGAGTATAAAGTTATGGCGTGGAGCGCACTCGTGGTAACACGAGGCACCTGGGGGGGGGGGGACATTGGGATTCCAGTCATACTACGTACACATGTGGAAAGACGAGAGTTTATTACTCTGGCAGGTGAAGCGGAAGGATGGAGGAGAATTAAATAATTAGGAGAGCAGAGATGCACACATATCACCAGCCAAGGTCTTTGACGTTTCTTGGTAAGGCCAGATGAAGATATTTGTCTTCCCGGTATACACAGTTCCAGGGAAAAGGAAATCCACACAGAGTGATGGAGTGAACAGCTAAGTCTGAGACAAACATAATACAAGTGTGACCTGGGACCTAAAACCCCCCCAAAAAAAAAAATCTGCAGGGAGACTGAACCTAATCAACATAGTGGCCATCATCTGTGGGCTTTAAAGGCCGACTCCACCAATCCAACTCCACAGACTCTGACCACGTTTCATGTTACACCCCAAATATGAGTATAACCAGAACCATGCTCAGAATGGTGGAGTTGGCCTTTATAAAGCCAACATGACCAGCAGAAAGGGGTTAAGGGCGGGGCTACAGACTCTGACACCATGTTCCATTGGTCACATAGTTACATAGTTAGGTTGGAAAAAGACACAAGTCCATCTAGTTTAACCATAAAAAATAAATAAATAAAAAAAATTAAAAATAAATAAAATAAAAAATATCATACAATCCCATATACCCAATCCTATACCCACAGTTGATCCAGAGGAAGGTGAAAAAACCCCAGAAAAGCATGATCCAATTTGCTACAGCAGGGGAAAAAATTCCTTCCTGACCCCCAAGAGGCAATTCGGATTTTCTCTGGATCAACTTTACCTATAAATGTTAGTATCCCGTTATAATGTGTACATTTAGGAAAGAATCCAGGCCTTTCTTAAAGCAATCTACTGAGCTGGCCAGAACCACCTCTGGAGGTGGTTCTCTGGAGTCTACTCCACATTTTTCCACATTTTCACAGCTCTTACTGTGAAGAAACCTTTCCGTATTTGGAGATGAAATCTCTTTTTCCTCTAGTTGTAAAGAGTGCTCCCATGTCCTCAGTGTTGACCGTAAAGAGAATAACTCAACACCAAGTTCACTATATGGACCCCTTATATATTTATACATGGTGATCATATCCCCCCTTAATCTCCTCTTCTCCAGAGAGAATAATTCAGTTCCTCTAATCTTTCCTCATAGCTGAGCTCCTCCATGCCTCTTATCAGTTTGGTTGCCCTTCTCTGCACTTTCTCCAGTTCCCCGATATCCTTTTTGAGAACTGGAGTCCAAAACTGAACTGCATATTCCAGATGAGGTCTTACTAATGATTTGTACAGGGGGGCAAAATGATATCTCTCTCTCTGGAGTCCACACCTCTCCTAATACAAGAAACCCATCATACCAGCTCCTAATTGGCAATATATGACTGTTGGTGACAGCTCAGTAACAGTTCTGGGGGCACCAATTGAGAGCACCCCAAAACAATACATATATGTGACAGCTGGGCATTAAGGCACACCCACCCTGCTGCCACCTACCTGCGAACAGTGGTTCATAAATCAGTTAAACTGCTTCTTTGTGAAGCCATGGGTGCCGCTGGCTCCCATCAAATTTGAAATTAGGTGCGGCTATGTGTGGCTCCGCCCACACAGTCGCAGCGTTCATTTGCAGGGATCTGTAAATCAAAATACTACAAAGTCCTACGGGAGACGTCACCGCACTTGTAGTCCACTAATACTTTCTCCAGACCTTGGTTCGAACACAGCAGCAGGAGGAATAGTCTGTAGGAGCCACAGCCTTGCAACTACCACCCACCCGGTTGCAGTTTCAATGCTTTCCAAGTCCCCCTATTTTCTTCAGGCCCCATTTTCTTGGGACTACACTCCCAAGCAATGGCTGCAAGGCGTTTCTCAAGGTGGGTTACCTTCTGACGACAGCAGTGGGCCATGGCGGGGTGTGATGTGTCTCCATCAGAAGCCCCTGTAACAGGGTGGCAACACACTGTGACCATAAGGGCTCATGCACGCAGGACACGTTTTAACTGCCTCTAAAAGCCCCTTTCATGTTAGCCTAGGTGTCCATGCACACATAAACTGTCAGAGGCGTTTGGAGGCATAAGCGTTTAGGGGCAGTAGAAAAAAAACAAAAAAACAACAGCCTGTGCTTCCAGGAGCAGTAAAAACAAAAACGCAGAAAAACGCGGCTAAACGCGTCAATCCGCGTTTAGCCACGTTTGACATTTTTAGGCATCTTTACATTATAGGGAGTGTTTACAATGAAAAAAAACGTGCAAAAACGCTAACGCAGGAAAAACGCGTAATTATGCTAATGTAAAAACGTGGCTGAATGCGGAAAAAAACGGGTGTTTTTAGAGCTGCTGTAGCGCTGGCGTTTTTAAAAAATGTCCTGTGTGCATGAGCCCTAAGCCTCAAAGACTTGGGGTGCTGTAACGGGTGCTCCGGTGACTCCCACTGATTTGAAGGTGCCGGCGTTAAGCGGGACCATCCCGTCTCTATGTGCACACATGGGAAGGAAGCGTCAAACACATGAGGTCAGTTTCTGATACTAATACATATGGATCTGTACTGATTGAACTGTTGTATACAATTGTATAACATTATATATATAATCATTATTTTTTTGGTATTAACCTTATAGATTGTTCATATTTTTCTGGAAGCCTTTCAGCCCTCTCTCCTTTCTCCCTGAAGAAGACCCTTACTTCACATGTCGAAACGCGTTGGATTTCATCGGTCTGGTTGGCAGTTGGTTTGGGCTTCTTCCATTCTTTTATGCTTCAACTCCATGTGTATTTCAATGTTATTATGTGTTTTAGCTCCTTCTTTGATATGATGTTAATTAAATAAAAAAAATTTTTTTTTTTTTACTAAACATTTTTTCTTGAGTGTTCATGGTCCTTTAAAGTCCCGTGTTTTGAGGAAACCTTCCTTTTGCACATGGAAAGGAAGAGGATGAAACTCGGCACTTCAGAAAAAAAAACAGCCCAGGTGCAGAGGAAAAGTGAAAGCGGTTTCAGCGCAAGTCCTCCCAGGCCACACCTCCGACGCATTTCACCCCCACCTACAGGACGCAGAAGCACAATATGGAGACATGGACAGATCGGAAACACAATGAGCAGGAAGCACTGAACAAGGATCTTATTGGCACGATCTGTAGTTTCACTTTCACTTACAGATCTCCTCCCAATCCCCACCCTGTGACTGCCAGGGTGGGGTTGCTTCCCCGCTCCTTAGTCCCTTTACATTGGCTTGCCAATAGAAAGCAGGTGGCCTTGGATGAGTACAGTGAAAGGAGAAGCAGCACATTGATGAGCTCTCCTCCTACCCCCCCCCCCCCCCCCACAGCCACTTCATTCATTCACAGAGTTGGCGAATGAAAAAACTACAACTGCAGCAGAGGAAGTTCCATACATTGGCTGTACAGTCGACCTGATCGCTTTCTCTGAATCCCCAGAAGTGTGCCCTCCTGGACATGCCTTCCAGAATCTGCTGACCCACCTGTGTCGCCAGGCGGTGGGAAGACTCAAGACCAGTGAATATCTGTCCACTGATCTCCCCCCTCAGCTGCAAGGGACCTGCAAGTGATGTGTATAGCATCACTTCCGGTTTTCAGGTGTCCCTATCCCTGGCCAACCGTGGCCAGGGAAGAAGCTAATGAAGCATAATTTGTGCTCCATTAGCTTGGAAGGCAGACATCAGGAGTCTAATGCCGCGTACACACGAGCGGACTTTACGGCGGACTTTGCCCGGCGGACTGGATTTCGTCGGACAATTCGATGTGTGTGGGCTCCAGCGGACTTTGTTTTCTCAAAAGTTGGACGGACTTAGATTTGAAACTTGTTTAAAATTTATCCGTTGAAATCGAGTCCGGTCGAAAAGTCCGCCGTCTGTATGCTAGTTCGACGGACAAAAAGCCACGCTAGGGCAGCTATTGGCTACTGGCTATGAACTTCCTTGTTTTAGTCCGGTCGTACGTCATCACGTACGAATTCGACGGACTTTGGTGGATTGTGTGTAGGCAAGTCCGTTCATTCAGAAAGTCCGTCGGAAAGTACGTCGAAAAGTCCGCTGGGCAAAGTCCGCCGTAAAGTCCGCTCGTGTGTACGCGGCATTATAGGTATGAACCAGCAGCAGGAAAAATAAAATGCAAGAGCCAAAGCATTGAAAGTTGCAATACTTTCCAGGCTCCTATGCAAAAAAAAAAGATAAATACACATTATTATGGGTAAAAAAATGTTTTTTCAAACAGTGGACTTGGCTTTTTTTTTTTCTTTGCCGCTGCATTTCAGATTTTATATTATTTAAAAATCCTGGAAAATTAAGCGGATTTTAACAAGGGTAGTGCCGATCAGGGTGGATAAAAATCAATGATTTTTTTTTTTTTTTTTTTAATCAGATTTTTGGGATTTAAATCAGATTTTTTTGATTTTTTTTAAATTTATTCTAATAAAATGCTTTTCAAGCAAAAAATCGATCTAAAGATAGTTTTCTATTTAAGATACATTAACTGCTTCAGCCCCAGAAGATTTTACCTCCCCTTCCCGACCAGAGCACTTTTTGCGATTCGGCACTGCATCGCTTTAACCGACAATTGCACGGCCGTGCGACGTTGTACCCAAACAAAATTGACGTCCTTTTTTTCCCACAAATAGAGATTTCTTATGGTGGTATTTGATTGCCTCTGCGGGTTTTTTATTTTTTGCGCTATAAACAAAAAAAGAGCGACAATTTTGAAAATATAATAAATATCCCCCAAAAATATATAAAAAAAAATTTTTCTTCTCAGTTTAGGCCGATATGTATTCTTCTACATATTTTTGGTAAAAAAAAATAAAAATCAAAATAAGCGTATATTGATTGGTTTTGCGCAAAAGTTATAGCAAAATTTATAGCGTCTACAAAATAGGGGAACGTTTTATGGCACTTTTGTTATTAATTTTTTTTTTATTAGTAATGGCGGCGATCTGCGATTTTTACCGTGACTGCAACATTATGGCGGACACATTGGACACTTTTGACACTATTTTGGGACCATTGTCATTTATACGGCGATCAGTGCTATAACAATGCACTGATTACTGTGTAAATGACACTGGCAGGGAAGGGGTTAACCACTAGGGGGCGATGAAGGGGTTAAGTGTGTCCTAGGGAGTGATTCTAACTGTGGGGGGGATGTGCTACCACTGACATGACAGCGATCACTGCTCCTGATGACAGGGAGCAGTGATCTCTGTCATGACACGAGGCAGAACGGGGAAATGCCTTGTTTACATAGGCACTACCCCGTTCTGCAGCTCCATGACACAATCGCCGGGAGGCCGATGGACATTGAGCCTGCGGGTCCCGCGGGCACGGTAACGCTCTACGCGGTGCGCATGCCTGCTAGCCCTGCCAATTAAAGGGGACGTACAGGTACGCCCATTTATCCACCGCTGCCATTATGCCGACGTATATCGGCGTGCAGTGGCCGGCAACTGGTTAAATATCAGGCTGCGATAACATGCACTGCATTGATGCATTCACACGTCACAGTAACCATGAGATGAAACAAAGTTCAGGAATATTCCTTTATCCCATTGTTTTGCAAATCTATGTACACTACAAACTGTATGATTGAATTGGTTCTGACATCGCAATTTTACTAACCTGACAGCTTATCATTCTAAACAGGAAATCTTCATTTTGTTTGCAAATATTAAAAGATTCTAACTACCAGCAAAAATGAGTCCTCACATTTAAAGAGCACCTGTCATTTCAGCTCCTGTTAGCGGGCATCCACTCACCCGCTGCCGCCATGTCCCTCACCTTGTTGTGTCACTGCCGCATCACCAGCCGTCCCATTAAAGTGAATGGAACTGTCGGTGAGTCAACAGTGGGTAAGAGGAGGAGCCAACAGCGGGTCAGAGGAGGAGCCACCAGCGGGTCAGAGAAGGAGCCACCAGCGGGTCAGAGAAGGAGCCACCAGCGGGTCAGAGAAGGAGCCACCAGCGGGTCAGAGAAGGAGCCAGCAGTGGGTCAGAGGAGGGACAAACAGCGGGTCAGAGGAGGAGCCAACAGCGGGACAGAGGAGGAGCCAACAGCGGGTTAGAGGAGGAGCCAACAGCGGGTCAGAGGAGGAGCCAACAGCGGGTCAGAGGACCCAACAACGGGACAGAGAAGGAGCCAACAGCGGGTCAGAGGAGGAGCCAATAGTGGGTCAGAGGACCCAACAGCGGGTCAGAGGAGGAGCCAACAGCAAGTCAGAGGAGGAGCCAACAGCGAGTCAGAGGAGGGGCCAACAGCGGGTCAGAGGAGGAGCCAACAGCGAGTCAGAGGAGGGGCCAACAATGGGTCAGAGGAGGAGCCACCAGCGGGTCAGAGGACCCAACAGTGGGTCAGAGGAAGAGCCAACAGCTGGTTAGAGGAGGAGCCACCAGTGGGTCAGAGGAGGAGCCAACAGCAGGTCAGAGGAGGAGCCAACAGCGGGTCAGAGGACCCAACAGCGGGTCAGAGGAGGAGCAAACAGCAGGTCAGAGGAGGAGCAAACAGCGGGTCAGAGGAGGAGCCACCAGCGGGTCAGAGGAGGAGCCACCAGCGGGTCAGAGGAGGAGCCAACAGGGGGTCAGAGGAGGAGCCAACAGCGGGTCAGAGGAGGAGCCAACATCGGGTCAGAGGACCCAACAGCGGGTCAGAGGAGGAGCAAACAGCAGGTCAGAGGAGGAGCAAACAGCGGGTCAGAGGAGGAGCCACCAGCGGGTCAGAGGAGGAGCCACCAGCGGGTCAGAGGAGGAGCCAACAGGGGTCAGAGGAGGAGCGACAGCGGGTCAGAGGAGGAGCCAACAGGGGGTCAAAGAAGGAGCCAACAGCGGGTCAGAGGAGGGGCCAACAGCGGGTCAGAGGAGGAGCCAACAGCAAGTCAGAGGGGGAGCCAACAGCGGGTCAGAGGAGGGGCCAACAGCGGGTCAGAGGACCCAATAGCGGGTCAGAGGAGGAGCAAACAGCAGGTCAGAGGAGGAGCAAACAGCGGGTCAGAGAAGGAGCCAACAGTGGGTCAGAGGAGGAGCCAACAGCGAGTCAGAGGGGGAGCCAACAGCGGGTCAGAGGAGGGGCCAACAGCGAGTCAGAGGGGGAGCCAACAGCGGGTCAGAGGAGGGGCCAACAGCGGGTCAGAGGACCCAACAGCGGGTCAGAGGAGGAGCAAACAGCAGGTCAGAGGAGGAGCAAACAGCGGGTCAGAGGAGGAGCCACCAGCGGGTCAGAGGAGGAGCCACCAGCGGGTCAGAGGAGGAGCCAACAGGGGGTCAGAGGAGGAGCGACAGCGGGTCAGAGGAGGAGCCAACAGGGGGTCAAAGAAGGAGCCAACAGCGGGTCAGAGGAGGGGCCAACAGCGGGTCAGAGGAGGAGCCAACAGCAAGTCAGAGGGGGAGCCAACAGCGGGTCAGAGGAGGGGCCAACAGCGGGTCAGAGGACCCAATAGCGGGTCAGAGGAGGAGCAAACAGCAGGTCAGAGGAGGAGCAAACAGCGGGTCAGAGAAGGAGCCAACAGTGGGTCAGAGGAGGAGCCAACAGCGAGTCAGAGGGGGAGCCAACAGCGGGTCAGAGGAGGGGCCAACAGCGAGTCAGAGGGGGAGCCAACAGCGGGTCAGAGGAGGGGCCAACAGCGGGTCAGAGGACCCAACAGCGGGTCAGAGGAGGAGCAAACAGCAGGTCAGAGGAGGAGCAAACAGCGGGTCAGAGGAGGAGCAAACAGCGGGTCAGAGGAGGAGCCACCTGCGGGTCAGAGGAGGAGCCAACGGGGGTCAGAGGAGGAGCCAACAGCGGGTCAGAGGAGGAGCCAACAGGGGGTCAAAGGAGGAGCCAACAGCGGGTCAGAGGAGGGGCCAACAGCGGGTCAGAGGAGGAGCCAACAGCGAGTCAGAGGGGGAGCCAACAGCGGGTCAGAGGAGGGGCCAACAGCGGGTCAGAGGAGGAGCCAAAAGTGGGTCAGAGGTGGGGCCAACAGCAGGTCAGACGAGGAGCCAACAGCGAGTCAGAGGGGGAGCCAACAGCGAGTCAGAGGGGGAGCCAACAGCGGGTCAGAGAAGGAGCCAACAGCGGGTCAGAGGAGGAGCCAACAGCGAGTCAGAGGGGGAGCCAACAGCGGGTCAGAGGAGGGGCCAACAGCGAGTCAGAGGGGGAGCTAACAGCGGGTCAGAGGAGGGGCCAACAGCGGGTCAGAGATGACAGTTGCTCTTTAAAAGTTATGAATTAAATCGAGGTGATTTAAATCAAGCCTTTTTACTGCTGATTGAAATCGTTATTTAAATGGAATCCCTCCATGGTCCCGATCCTGGATGGAATTTCTAGTCGCGTTGTTCGGTGGGGCTCGGCAGTTTTCAGCACTTGCCAAGTGAGGACAAATGTCAGACGACGTTCTTGTCAATGCGAGACTGTCAGGGCTCCTGTCTGCGGAGATGGTTTATATGCTGATAATGACCCCGGCCGTGTATTCTTCCGGCACTGGAACGCTCGCACAAGGCCACGGGAGCACAAGGCCACGGGAGCACAAGACTTACATTCTATTACATCAGCCGCTCGGAGGGAGCGAGGTTCATACCCAGCCATGCTCAGGTCTCAGACTATGTACATGTAAGGCTTGTGTCATGTCATCAACACCGATTATTTCACAACCGTCCTTAGGACATGCGAAGGATAACCTCCATACAACCCCCCGGATTCAGCTGCTATGAGAGCAACAGGACAACCCAACCCTGTATAGAGTATAACTGGCCAGCAGAAAATGGATTATCTTCATTGCATTTTAGTGCAGGCTTAACCACTTCAGTACCGGGCACGTTCACCCCCTTTCCTGCCCAGGCCAACTTTCAGCGCTGTCACACTTTGAATGACAATTGCGCGGTCATGCAACATTGTACCCGTATGACGTTTATATATATATATTTTTTCACACAAATAGAGCTTTCTTTTGGTGTTATTTAATTACCACTGGGGTAAACAAAACAAAAAGACTGAAAAAAAAAAAAAAAAAAAAACTATTTTTCATAGTTTGCTATAAAGTTTTGCAAACAGGTAATTTTTTTCCTTCACTGATGAGCGCTGATGAGGCTGCACTGATGGGCACTGATAGGTGGCACTGATGGGCACTAGTAGTTGGGACTTGTAGGTGACTAATGATGTGGCACTGATAGGTGGCACTGGTGGGCACTGATGGGTGGCACTGATGATGATGCAGAGATAGGTGGCACTGGTGGGCACTGATGATGCTGCATAGATAGGTGGAACTGATAGGTGGCACTGATGGGCACTGATGATGCTGCATAGATAGGTGCACTGATAGGTGGCACTGGTGGGCACTAGTAGGTGGCACTGATAGGTGACTGATGATGTGCCACTGATGGGCACTGATAGGTGGCACTGGTGATGCTGCATAGATAGGTGGCACCGATGGGTGGCACTGATGGGCACTAGTAGGTGGCACTAATGGGTGACTAATGATGTGCCCCTGATGGGCACTGATAGGTGGCACTGATGGGTGGCACTGGTGGGCACTAGTAGGTGGCACTGATAGGTGACTGATGATGTGGCACTGATGGGCACTGATAGGTGGCACTGGTGGGCACTGATGATGCTGCATAGATAGGTGGCACTGATGGGTGGCACTGGTGGGCACTGATGATGCTGCATAGATAGGTGGCACTGATAGGTGGCACTGATGGGCACTAGTAGGTGGCACTGATAGGTGACGGATGATGTGCCACTGATGGGCACTGATAGGTGGCAGTGGTGGGCACTGATGATGCTGCATAGATAGGTGGCACTGATGGGCACTGATAGGTGGCACTAATGGTGCTGCATAGATAGGTGGCACTGATGGGTGGCACTGGTGGGCACTGATGATGCTGCATAGATAGGTGGCACTGATGGGCACTAGTAGGTGGCACTGATAGGTGACTGATGATGTGCCACTGATGGGCACTGATAGGTGCCACTGGTGGGCACTGATTAGCAGCACTAATGGGCATTTATTGGCAGCACTGATGGGCACTGATAGATGGCACTGGTGGGCACTGATTAGCAGCACTGGTGGGCACTGTTGGGACCGATGTTCCTGTAACAGAAGTCGGTTATTGGCTTTCTTCTGTCAGCGTGAGGAAAGAAAAGCCGATAACCGGCTTGTGTTTACATCCTGTGATCAGCTGTCATTGGCTGACAGCTGATCACATGGTAAAGGGGGCACTGCGATTGGCCCTTTACCCCGATCTGTGATTAGCCAAATCCCAAGGACTCGGCGATCGCACAGCACGCCACCTGCGTGCCACAGGGCGATCATGGAAGCACATCCTTGTACGCCCTCCCGGCATTGTAAGCTCACGCTGTAGCCGTCTTTCAGCTATAGCGTGGGCGGGAAGTGGTAGAAGGATAAGTTCACCTTTGTGAACATGTTACATTCATATTTAACCCCTTTCTGCCTAAGCCTTTTTCTGACATTTGTTGCTTACAAGTTAAAATACGTATGTTTTGCTAGAAAATGACTTAGAACTCCCAAACATTATATATATATATATATATATATATATATATATATATATATATATATATATATATATATATATATATATTTAGGAGAGACCCTAGAGAATAAAATGGCAATTGTTGCAATATTGTATGTCACACAGTATTTGCGCACTATTTGCGGTCTTTCAGGCGCAATTTTTTGGGGGAAAAATACACTTTCACGAATTAAAAGAAAACAAAAAAGTAAAGTTAGCCCAATTTTTTTTGTATAATGTGAAAGATGATGTTGTGCTGAGTAAATAGATACCCAACATGTCTTGCTTTAACCACTTAAGGACCGAGCCTCTTTCTGAGATTTGTTGTTTACAAGTTAAAAACAGGTTTTTTTGCTAGAAAATTACTTGGAACCCCCAAAGATTATATATATTTTTTTCTAACACCCTAGAGAATAAAATGGCGGCCGTTGCAATACTTTCTGACACAGCGTATTTGCGCAGCGGTCTTACAAGCGCACTTTTTTTTGGAAAAAATACGTTTTTTTGAATTAAAAAAATAAGACAACAGTAAAGTTAGTCCAATTTTTTTTTTTTACATTGTGAAAGATAATGTTACCGGAGTAAATTGATACCCAACATGTCACGCTTCAAAAATTGCGCCCGCTCGTGGAATAGCGACAAACTTTTACTCTTAAAAATCTCCATAGGCGACGTTTAAAAAATTCTACAGGTTGCATGTTTTGAGTTACAGAGGAGGTCTAGGGCTAAAATTATTGCTCTCGCTCTACCGATCGCGGCAATAAATCACATGTGTGGTTTGAACATAGTTTTCATGTGCGGGCGCTACTCACGTATGTGTTCGCTTCTGCGCACGAGCTCCGCGGGACGGGGAGCGTTTAAAAATGTTTTAAATTTTTTTCTTATTTATTTTACCTTTTATTTTTACACTGTTCTTTTTAAAAAAAAAAAAAAAAACGGTGTCACTTTTATTCCTATTACAAGGAATGTAAACATCTCTTGTAATAGAAAAAAAAGCATGACAGGACCTCTTAAATATGAGATCCGGGGGGTCAAAAAGACCTCACATCTCATATTTACACTAAAATGCAATAAAAAAATAAAAAAAATTGTAATTTATAAAAAAAAAAAAAAAAAAAAGATGCCCCCTTAAGAGCTATGGGCGGAAGTGATGTTTTGACGTCGCTTCCGCCCTACAATGATATGGAGATGGGTGGGGGCCATCTTCCCCTCATTTGTCACCATACTAAGCAGGACTGTGGACCCGATCGCCTCCGCCGCTACCGAGGGATCCGGTAAGCGGCAGAGGGCGTCGGAGCGTGGCGGGAGGGGGGGGGGCCCTCTCCCGCCACCGATAAAAGTGATCTCGCAGCGAATCCACCACAGAGACCACTTTTATCTTGAAGCGGACCGCCCGCTGAAGACAGGGATACCGGGGTTATGGCAGCTAGCTGCTGCCATAACAAAGATATTCCTCTTCAAAGTAGCAACATAAAACTGCGGCGGGCAGTCCGTAAGTGGTTAAAATTGCGCTCACTCGTAGAATGGCGACAAACTACGGTACTTAAGAATTTCCATAGGCAACGCTTTAAAAGGAGGACTTATGCTAGAATTATTGCTCTCGCTCTCTAACGATCACGTCAATACCTCACATGTGTGGTTTGAACACTGTTTACATTTACAGTCGCGGCTTACGTATTGGTTCGCTTCTGCACGCGATCACGGAGGGATGGGGCGATTTACATTTTATTTATATGAATTTATTTTTATTTTTAATTTTTTTACACTGTCCCTTTGAAAAAATGCTGTCAACCGTTCTGTAAACCTGTAAACGGTTCTGTAAACCGTAAATGATGTCATGATCCATCCCGGAGCCCCTGATTTCCTGCAGAAACCTGATACAATAGGGCACTTTCATGCAGACACCTTATGCAAGGGTGTACTCTGCTGAGGACATGTGATGTAAGGGGCCACTGTGATGGGGACACCCGATGTAAGGGGGCACCCTAAAGGGGAAACTCAAAAGGGGCACTCTGATGGGGACACCGGATGTAAGGGGCCACTCTGCTGGGAATGCCTGATGTAGGGAGGTACTCTGATGGGGACTCTGGATGTAGGAGGAGCACTTTGATAGGGACACCTGATGTATTGGGACACTCTGCTGGGCACACCTGATGTAGGAGGAGCACTTTGATAGGGACACCTGATTTAAGAGGCCACTGTGATGAGGACACCTGATGTCAGGGGGGACTCTAAAGGGGACACTCAAAGGGGGCACTCTGATGGGGACACTCTACTGGGAACGCCTGATGTAAGGAGGTACTCTGATGAGGACACCTGATTTACGGGGAGCACTTTGATGGGGACACCTAATGTAAGGGGGCACTCTGATGGGGACACCTGATGTAAGAGGAGCACTCTGATGGGAACACCTGATGTAGGGGACCACTTTGATAGGGACACCTGATGTAAGGGGACACTCTGATGGGGATACTTGATGTAAGAGGAGCACTTTAATAGGGACACCTGATGTAAGGGGACACTCTGATGGGGATACTTGATGTAAGAGGAGCACTTTAATAGGGACACCTGATGTAAGGGGGAACTCTGATGGGGATACTTGATGTAAGAGGAGCACTTTGATGGGGACAACTGATGTAAGGGGGCACTCTGATGGGGATACTTGATGTAAGAGGAGCACTTTAATAGGGACACCTGATGTAAGGGGGAACTCTGATGGGGATACTTGATGTAAGAGGAGCACTTTGATGGGGACAACTGATGTAAGGGGGAACTCTGATGGGGATACTTGATGTAAGAGGAGCACTTTGATGGGGACAACTGATGTAAGGGGGAACTCTGATGGGGATACTTGATGTAAGAGGAGCACTTTGATGGGGACAACTGATGTAAGGGGGCACTCTGATGTGGATACTTGATGTAAGAGGAGTACTTTGATAGGGACACCCAATGTAATGGGACACTCTGCTGAGGACAACAGATGTAAGGGGAGCATTCTAAAGGGAACAACTGATGTAAGGGAAGTACCTTGCTGGGGACACCCAATGTAGGAGGACGCTCTGAAAATTGACAAACATTACTGCAATACGTAGGAAATTGTACATTATTTTTTAATGAGATTTGGACCTCTACCGTAAGAACATTTTACTGACCGGGCCTCCTTGAATTTTAATTCAATGCCCCTGCTCTATTTTATAACCTTTTCTTTCTTAATTGTATGCTGTTGTATAATAACTGAGACTAGCTGTCATCATCTCATGGATCTCCGCGCTCCCGCCACTGACTGATGAGGTCTCAGTTTACTGCCATTTTCCCCCTCCGGAGGCCTACAGTAACCTCACTCCTAAAATGAGTCCCGCAGCAACTTTCCCCCAAATACTCTCTTTTGGCTGCCATAATGCGTTTATGTCTACACAGAAAATGGAATTAATTCCAGAAAACCTCAGGGAAATGACATCACCTGTCTCATTAGGATGGGGTTATAATGTAGTAGTTCTTTTGTGTGAAATGCCTGCAAGCAGAGGTCTGCCCATCGGGGTGTTGTTAATAGCAGGTGATATTAGTCATGAAAGCGACCAAATAACTCCGGGGTATTGTCTTACATGGGAGAACGTTGAGTGCACTCCATGCGTGGCATGCAATCACTTAAACACACCACATATCAAGTTATATTATTACCAGCTACAAGCCCCCCTGCACCCCCCCCCCCCCTCCCCAACACAAGTCTCTGCATTCATAATCAAAATATTTCGGTTCATACAATGATCTAAGCACTGAGCACTGACTCTGGACGTCTTCTGCCAACATGCCTGAAGAAAAGACCTATTATGATTTGCTATCAAGGAGAAAGCATAATGCCAAGTTGCCCCCCCCCCCCCCCCCCCACAAACTAGAACACTGTGCTTTGACTATGGGCACGCTCCAAAAAGTTTCAGATTCTATGGTGAGAATTAACCTATCACATCCCGCCCCACAATCCTGGATTCAGTGGGACTGGCCAAGGATTGACAAAGTCCAGGCATCCCGCGGGTCCAGGCTGTGGTCCTGCTTCTGGCCCAGGTGATGGAACGCTCACTCCTGCACCCAACTTTGGCTTCTTTGCCTGCTCTGAGGGGCCAAGTGATCTCCTGGCTGACATGAGCACTATAGTTGTAGGAAAGGTAGACAACATCTCAGGACGTAGAGTCTGTATAGGTAAGTAGTCCACTGAACACCAGTGACCCCTGTTAACACCAATGTCTCCCACCCTATCTTCACCAAGCAAGAATGCCCCCTCTCCATCCAGAGAGTATCAGTGCCCTCCCTTCAGAGAGCCTCAGAACTCACCCTCTGCCCTCACAGAGCACCAGTGCCCCCCCCCCCCCCACCCTTCACATACCACCAGTGCCCTTCTTTTCTCAAAGACCACCACTACCCCCCATTTCCCTTTACAGAGTACCAGTGGGCTCCCTGACAAAGTCCAGGCATCACGCGGGTCCAGGTTGTGGATCTGCTTCTGGCCCTGGTGATGGAACGCTCATTCCTGCACCCAACTTTGGCTTCTTTGCCTGCTCTGAGGGGCCAAGTGATCTCCTAGCTGACATGAGCACTATAGTTCCAGGAAAGGGAGGCAACATCTCAGGACGTAGAGTCTGTATAGGTAAGTAGTCCATGGAACACCAGTGACCCCTGTTAACACCAATGTCTCCCACCCTATCTTCACCAAGCAAGAGTGCCCCCTCTCCATCCAGAGAGTATCAGTGCCCTCCCTTCACAGAGCATCAGTACTCCCCCTCTGCCCTCACAGAGCACCAGTGCCCCCCCGTCACATAGCACCAGTGCCCTTCTTTCCTCACAGACCACCACTACCCCCCATTTCCCTTTACAGGGTACCAGTGGGCTCCCTTTCCCACCACAGACTCCCAAGCACCCCCTTTTTCCCCAATGAGTGCCAACCTCCCCCCCCCCTCTCTCCCCACTGAGCACCGATGCCCCCGCATTCACCAACGAGCAATAATGACCCCTCTTCATTCCGACAGGGGCATTTTATCTCTCAGTGACGCCAAGTATTTTACTCTTTCTACTGACTACCAATTTCTGGCATGTTTTGTTTCTTCTCGTTAATCTTCAACGCCAAGCATTTTTCCTCACCACCGATACCGGGTATTTTTTCTCTTTCTGACCATGAACACCGGGCATTTTTTTTTCTATTCACTAACCAGTATTGCCAGCCATTTTTTCTACTGTTAACCACAGGCAATGGCCATCTTTTCCCCCTGCTGAGGGATGAGTCCAAACCCACCTGTGCTATCCCGCCTGGAAGCTATCAAAGCCAGCGGACAGCCAATCATAGGTGGTGGAGGAATTCCCTCCCCCCCGAAGCTGCACGCATACACGCTCCTTGTGGACGTGCAGTTGCCTCCGACACCTATCCCATTGGCTGTCCTCTTTGACAGCTTCCTGTCCGGATAGCTCAGGCGGGTTCTGATCTCACCCCTACTGACCAGCAACATAAAGGCCACCATGACACCTACTGCACCTTCAGAGCCCCATAAAAGCGATCTGGCGAGCAGCAGCTTGTGACCCCTTTTACCCCTTGAACACCGGGACGTTTCTAATATAAATTAGAATGGTCTGGCAAAATGCCACAGCAGGTCCACAACCTGGGGAAAGGTTCACTTCACGGAGACATCAAGGCTCTAGCAGTCATCGGTGGATTTGCTGCATTACCTTTTGTACCACCTGCCCCACCCTTTTAGATTGTGAGCTCTTCTGAGCAGGTGTAAATAACACAATCAACAATTGTGCCTGTGATTTTGCGCAAAACAGAATAAACTGAATAATCAATACATAATAATCAATAAATGGGCCCTGAGGAAGTCATGTGATATGACGTAACGCATAGGACGTAACCGGATACACAACAGCGCGGACCGGAAGTGACGTAGCTGGGATTGAAAATACACTGTTTTAACCGCTGTTTCAACGCTACCTCTATGTAAGCAGACATATTTTTAAATAAAATCTTTGGCTTTAACGATATCACCCTATTGGAGCATCCTCCTTTTTGATTACCCCCCATATGTGGAGTCCATATACCGGAGAGAACGCCTTCTCCCCATAGACGCACCAGAACAACTACACCGATGGGATTGGAACAAGCACAGCCCTGAATGGATACATAAAGGCACTATTTTGGTGTCAACAAGGTGAGAGTTCTGGGAGCCCCTAGTGGGTATCCAACACCACGAAAGTCACGAGATCTACTATCAACGCACTTTGCACTTTTGATGTTTTACTTATAGAGTATTCACGCATCTTATTCACCTGATTGATTTGCACCACAGTCACGCATATTCACTCATGGACTATTTGATTTATATATGATTTATCACCCATTTATTGATTATTATGTATTGATTATTCAGTTTATTCTGTTTTGCGCAAAATCACAGGCACAATTGTTGATTGTGTTATTTACAGATTCTAGTTAGTGAGTGGTGTTCACTTTTATTGATTTTGCAGCATTTCACTTAGTATTGACACATTCACTTTAGTAGCGCAGAAGTTCATCTTAGGATATATTTTTTATTAGTTTATTACACTCACCCTCTTCTGAGCAGGGCCCTCTTAACCCTCTTGTATTTTATTGTATTGCATCTGTTCTGTCTCCCTTTATATTGTAAAGCCCTGCGTAAACTGTTGGCGCTATATAAACCCTAAATAATAATAATATAATAATAATAATTACCTGAATAGGGGCAACATGTACACATCAAAGGAAGGACCATTCCTACATCTACAGAAAAACACAAGCTGTTTCCGGCTCAGCTGACTAACATTTATCACAAGGGTATGAAAGCAGCTGTTGTTCAAAGAAATGCAAATTTTGAGGGCACTACTACCTCCGAGAGCCGACCACAAACCAAACATCCACCTACACCCAGAGCAGGCATGCCCCTGCATTCCTACGACTGGAAAAACAAAGTTTCTATTCACACAGCAAAGATACCGTCCTTTTCGCTGTGCTGCTCCTCATACACAGGCAGGGGGGGGGGGGGGGATGGGAACAAATTTCCTAAACCGCTGCCTGTCAAGGGTGATAGAACCCATAGGGAGCACATCCAGAACAACACCAGGATCAGATTTAAAGTGCAAGTTCGCCCAACAGCCTACACCAACCATTCTCAACCAGGGTTCCGTGGAACGCTAGGGTTCCTCCAGAGGTGGTTAGGGGTTCCTTGAGCTGTGGCTAAGTGACCTTCCACGTGATGATGCCTGCACAGTTCCAGGTTCAACACCACTTTGGCAGATCCAGAGGCATGACTGTTAGGGTGGCATTCTGACCACCACTGTAAGATGAGCATTCACCCCACTGACCACCACCAATGTAAGGGGTATTTTCCCAAGGACCATAAATAGTCCCATCTTAGCAGGGGTTCCCTGAGAACTGAAAATTATTGCAAAGGGTTCCTTTGAGGTAAGAAGGTTGAAAAAAGACTGGCCTACACCCTCTCTACCCCGCTGGTTGCCATTGCACTTACCTGGCTGCCCTCACAGGCAAGGATCTTGAAAGCCGTGCTCTTCTTCCCTGTCCTTCCTTAGGGCTTCCAGGATGGATCCGAGCGATTCTGATTGGTCACGTCAGCACGTGGACACTTTGACCAATCAGAATCGCTCTGATCTGTCCTGGAAGCCCTAGGGAAAGACAGGGAAGAAGAGCACGGCTTTCAGATCCCCGGACCAGCACACCGTCTCCAGCACCCATCTACTACCATTTTTCTGGACTTCTTTACAGGTGACTTAATTCATATGGTCAGAGCAAGAGAATGTCACCAGCACGCCATGGATCTCCAGAAAATCGTTACAGCAGATAGCAACATTTCGGAGCCTCGCGGGACCCCTTCATCAGGCATGTGTGCGTTGGGAATAGTGCGTTTCATTCATATGGTGTGACGTGGTCCCAAACCATAGTGCTATTGGGAAGAGGTAATGTGGAAAATATCTCTTGGGGTATACAAGTGAACTCACCCTCCCTCCCTCAGATCTTGGAACCATACAAGCTACTTTTTGCAGCCAGGGAAGAAATTGCCAAAAACAGGATCCCCCTTTATCCCCTACAAAGCAGGCTTGGATTGGTGTCGTCCACATGTGTCAAGCACAAGGCCCGCGGGCCCAGTCCGGTCCACCAGGCCATTTCATGTGGCCCCTGCGCCTCCCCTCCCCCTTGTCTCTGCCCCCAACTTGTCTTAGCAGTCAGCAGCAGAGAGGAGGACAGAACACCTCTGCCAGAATCTACTCTTCTCCTTGCAGCTGCAGAGAGGCTTGTCTCTGAGCCACCCCCCCCCCCTCCCCCGTCTCAGCAGTCAGCTGAATTCCCCCTACAGATCCTGCACCTCCTTGTCTCCTCTTTCCGGGGTCTCAGCATTCAGAAGACTCCGGCAGCTGACTCCAGCCCCCCTCTGGTCCTCCTCCAGACCCTGCACTTTCTGCTCTACAGTTCCACCCCTAGCTTCTTCCTGGCAGCAGCACAAAGTGGTTGTGAAGGTACAAGGGGACGCGAACGCATGCCGCCGGCAGCTCTGTCCAGCGGTGATGACACACAATGGGAGCCGATTGGCGGGTACCACGGACTCGATGTCCGCCGGCACCTGCCGAGAGAGGCAGAACTGCGAGCTGCCTAACCACTTAGCGACCGTCCTATAGCAGATTTACTGATACAGGGCAGCCGCTGTGCGCAGGATCACGTATAATACAGGATCCTGCACTCCC
Source organism: Lithobates septentrionalis (assembly GCA_037952835.1). Taxonomy (NCBI): domain Eukaryota; kingdom Metazoa; phylum Chordata; class Amphibia; order Anura; family Ranidae; genus Lithobates; species Lithobates septentrionalis. Next base: position 109,383 of record JBBDGP010003623.1, read on the forward strand.
GGGTAGTGGGGCGAGAGTGCGTGCCGGCAGCGGCTCGCTTCCGCTGTGATTACACACAATGGGAGCCCATTGGGGGATACCAGGGACTCGATGTCCGCCGCCACCTGTGGATAGTTAGAGAGAGAGACAGAACTGTGAACAAGGGAGATCGCTGTTTTGACTGGGAGGGGGGGGGAGGGATGGAATTTGTGTCCCTGCAAAGCAGAGAATAAATTCCATGTCTTCCCCTAGTAAAAGCGCCTCACACAGTACAGTAAAACACCGGCTAGGCCCACGTTTAACTCTTTGATCGCCCCTAGATGTTTAACCCCTTCCCAGCCAGTGTCATTAGTACGGTGACAGTGTATATTTTTAGCACCGATCACTGTATTAGTGTCACTGGTTCCCACAAACTGTCAAAAGTGTCAGTTGGTGTCAGAATGCCTGCCGCAATATCGCAGTCCCGCTATGATCGCCGCCATTACCAGCAAAATAAATAAACATATCCCATAATTTGTAGCTATACCTTTTGCGCAAACCAAATCAATATATGCGTATTGGGATTTTTTTTTAACCAAAAACATGTAGCAGAATACATATTGGACTAAACCGATAAAGAAATTAGATTTTTGATTTATTTTTTTTATTGGATGTTCTATAGCAAAAAGTAAAAAATGTATTTATTCATTTATTTTAATTGCCGGTATTTTTTTGTTCATAAAAAAATGCAGAGGTGATCAAATACCACCAAAAGAAAGCTTTATTTGTGGGGGGGGGGGACATCAATTTTATTTATGTACAGCGTTGCACGACCGCGCAATTGTCAGTTAAAGTAACACAGTGCCGTAACGCAAGAAAAAAACGGCCTGGTCGTGAAGAGGGGTAAATCTTCCAGGGGGTCAAGTGGTTAAAAGCAGAATAACTACAATAATAATATTGATAACAAGAATGATCAGTGTAGCAACACACATAACGCATATTAAAGTAATGCAAGTGGTGTGAGTGTGCCATGTTTATCCATTAAAGTGGTCCTAAAATTGGCCCCAATGATGCAAGTCCTGAGGTTACAATAACATTGAGAGTCATTTTGCTGCCCCAATCACTAATCCAGCGCCAGAAAATTGTATCATCGCATATGAACTCAGTACAAATGGAATCTATTGCTGGTGAATCACCTCTAAGTTACGCTTTTTTTTTTTTGTTTAATGACTCTTGTGAAGTGGAGTTTGAGCCCTTTCCAAAATTAAAGAATACCAGGGATGGCTGTGCAAAAGTTTATACAAGGGATGTACAAAAAGTAATGCAAAAAAGGGAACATAACTTTTTTAACTTACACAGGTCCTCTATAGCATGTGTATCAAACACAATACGAATCCGGCCCGCCGCGCCATTTTCACTTCTCGCTCTCGTACTTTTTTTTTTCAAATGGAACGTGGCGGAACTCAGTTCCTCCACCTCCAGCTCTCGCTCCTCCACCCCCCACGCCTTCAATGTTACAAGGATGGCTTTCCTCTCGGCGGCTCTCACAGATCCCTGTCTGCACTGCACTCACGGGGGTGGGGGGGACATGGGGGATGCAAATGCAATGTGGAATGGGGCTTCAAGTGGTGGCTGCATTGTGATCCCCGTCTGTTCCCGGGTGCACAGATGCCGAACAATGATCTCCCTGCAAGTGAGAGAGAGAGCCACTTACACTGCCGGGAGGTACTAGAGCCGGGCCGAGAAGGGGAGATGCGAGGAAGCTTTTTGGGGGGGAAGATAAGGGATGTGGAGGGAGATGTGTGCAGAGGTGTGGGATGGGGGGGAGTGGTGCTGAGGAGGGGTGGAAGTGAGACGCGGACAGTCTGTGAAAGAGAGCTGAAGGCTGCACTCTGTATGTAGCACACTCCTCAACCCTGCACTCCATATGTAGCACACTCCTCAACCCTGCACTCCGTATGTAGCACACTCCTCAACCCTACACTCCGTATGTAGCACACTCCTTAACCCTGCACTCTGTATGTAGCACACTCCTCAACCCTGCACTCTGTATGTAGCACACTCCTCAACCGTGCACTCTGTATGTAGCACACTCCTCAACCCTGCACTCTGTATGTAGCACACTCCTCAACCCTGCACTCTGTATGTAGCACACTCCTCAACCCTGCACTCCGTATGTAGCACACTCCTCAACCCTGCACTCTGTATGTAGCACACTCCTCAACCCTGCACTCCGTGTGTAGCACACTCCTCAACCCTGCACTCTGTATGTAGCACACTCCTCAACCCTGCACTCTGTATGTAGCACACTCCTCAACCCTGCACTCTGTATGTAGCACACTCCTCAACCCTGCACTCTGTATGTAGCACACTCCTCAACCCTGCACTCTGTATGTAGCACACTCCTCAACCCTGCACTCTGTATGTAGCACACCCCTGAACTCTGTGCTACGTATGTAGCACACCTCTGAACTCCGCACATAACGCACTCCTGGTATTTATTTATTCATAGATCCTCCCACTGTTAGTGTGATTTGATGTGGTTTGGTGTGTGTGTGTGGGTAGGGGGGGGGGGGGTATTGTGCTCTCCTGTATCTACTCTCTGAGAGAAAAAAAACTAGATAAGTGAATTTATATAGTCTTACAGATACAGCCGACTGTTCCAGGAGAACCATAATGGTGTTGCGGCCCAAGATGAAATTGAGTTTGACACCCCCGCTCTATATTAACTCTTTTTCTTCTTCATTGCAGGTAAATAATGGATTCTAAGCAGAAGCAACACGTCATTTTTGAGTTCTTGGTGAGGGAGGGGTGCAGGCTGTCCAACATCCACAGAAGCCTACAGGATGTTTTTGTAGATTGATGTCTTGTCACTGATGACCCTTGTCCATGGTGTCCTCTTTGTAAACATTCTGTATCCTTCTGTGGATGTTGGATAGCCTTCACTCTTCCTACGTCAAGAACTCAATGATGGCACATTGCTTTTGTTTGGAATTCCTTATTTACTTACAATGAAAGAAGACAACGAAGCAGAAAAAAGAAGACGAAGATTAAGATGATGAAGAAGACGAAGAAGACGAAGACCACAATGATGAAGAAGAATAAGATGACGAAGAGGAAGATGAGGAAGACGATGAAGAAGACGAAGAAGAAGAAAACTGTAAAGATGATGAAGAAAATGAAGATGAAGAAGAAGGGTCAGTGAAGACGATGAAGTAGACAAAGAAGAAAAAGACAGCGAAGACGAAGAAGAAGACAATGAAGAAGACGAAGATGACAATGAAGATGAGAAAAGAAGACGAAGAAGAAGAAGACAGTGAAGACGATGAAGAAGACGAAGAAGAAGAAAATGAAGACGACAAAGAAGACGAAGAAGAAGACAGTGAAGATAATGAAGAAGAAGAGAGTGGAGACGATGAAGAAGAAGACAGAGAAGAAGATGAAGAAGACAGAGGACAAAGAAGAGGAAAGATAAAAGAAGATAGAAGGTAAAAGACGAAAGAAAGAAAGAAAGAAAGAAAGAAAGAAAGAAAGAAAGAAAGAAAGAAAGAAAGAAAGAAGAGTTACTATAAAGCACATGTGTCAAACACAAGGCCTGAGGGCTGAATCTGGCCTGCCAGGCCATTTTATGTGTCCCTCGCATCCCTCCTGCAGCTGCAGCACTCCTCCTGGTCTCCCCCCTACTTTGTGTCAGCAGTTGGCAGCAGAAAGGAGGACAGAACACCTCCGCCAGCTCCTGCGCTTTTCGGTTAAGAGACTTGACTCTGCCCCCCCCCCCATGAGACTCTGCCCCCCCCCCCCCCCCATCTCAGCAGTCGGCAGCAGAGAGGAGGACAGAACACCTCCGCCAGCTCCTGCGCTTCTCTGTGCAGAGGCTTGACTCTCCCCCCCCCCATCTCAGCAATTGGCAGCAGAGATGAAGACAGAACTCTTCCTCCAGATCCTGCTCCTCTCTGTGCAGCTGCAGCACCCCCTCACCTCCACCTCCCCTGGTCTCAGCATTCAGCAGACTCTGACAGCTGACTCCAGCCCTCCTCTGGTCCTCCTTCAGACCCTGCACTTTCTGCCTCCATGCTTCATCCCTAGCTTCTTCTCAGTAGCATAAGGTAAGGGGGGGGGGGGGGTGCACTGTGATGTAAGAGAGGGTAGGGGACTCTTGATGTCTGCTTATAAATATTATGAGAATAATACAATTCTATGCCAGTCGAAAAGGAGATCTCACATCGCTGGCATCATCCACCAAAACATTTTTTATTGGAGACTGCTCGGACAGAACACCGTGGCAGATACAACCAGCCCTTTGGGGGCAACTATAATGCTGATGCGGCCCGCAATGAAATTTAGTTTTTACACCCCTGCTCTAGAGCAGGGGCCTCCAAACTTTCTAACCAAAGGGCCAGTTTACCGTCCTTAAGACTTTAGGGGAGCCGGACTGTGGCCCTTGGAAGTACAAAATGTCCCAGCATCAGCGGCAATTTAACAATCCCCCATCATTGGTGTCAGTGGGAGGAATTGTACCCCATGATTGTTTTTTTATTGTGAGGAATCATTGGTGTCACTGGGCCCCATCGTTGGTGTTATTGGGAGAAACTGTGCCCCATCATTGGTGTCATTGTGCCCCATCGTTGGTGTTATTGGGAGGAACTGTGCCCCATCATTGGTGTCATTGTGCCCCATCGTTGGTGTTATTGGGAGGAACTGTGCCCCATCATTGGTGTCATTGTGCCCCATTGTTGGTGTTATTGGGAGGAACTGTGCCACATCATTGGTGTCATTGTGCCCCATCGTTGGTGTTATTGGGAGAAACTGTGCCCTATCATTGGTGTCATTGTGCCCCATTGTTGGTGTTATTGGGAGGAACTGTGCCACATCATTGGTGTCATTGGGCCCCATTGTTGGTGTCCTTGGGAAGAACTGTGCCCCATCATTGATGTCATTGTGCCCCATCGTTAGTGTTATTGGGAGGAACTGTGCCACATCATTGGTGTCATTGGGCCACATTGCTGGTGTCATTGGGAGGTTTAGTGCCCCCATCATTGGTGTAATTGGGCCCCATTGTTGGTGTCCTTGGGAAGAACTGTGCTCCATCGTTGATGTCACTGGTAGGAATTGTGCCCTTCATTGTTGTCAGTGAATAAAATAGCACCCCAAGGGCCACATAAAAGGAAGCAAAGGGCCGCCCCCGGCCCCCGGGCCGCAGTTTGGAGACCACTGCTCTAGAAGAAGAGTCCCTCTTCCAACATATGAAATTTGAACGACCTATGTAAGTTAATAAAAAAGTTATGCCCACTATTGCAGTACTTTCAGTACAGTCCTTGTGTTTACTGAACAAGCAAATGAGCGTGCTTTTCAATCGTGCTAATATTTTTGTGGTCTACCTATGATTACTTACTATGCCGGACATAAATGAGCAATTCATGGCTGCCTCTATTCACCTACAAGTATCTCTGCAGTGGGAGGAAACAGGAAAAAAAAAAAAAGAAAAAGGTAATTCCACTCATTAGACGATCACCAGCGGGATGATCCAACAAGATGGGGAAGGAAAGTCACACATTTACTTTTGTGTCCTCTTTGAAGCTAATCAAAAACCCAATATATTTGGTGGTCAAGCAAAAGACAGGAAAAAAAAAAAAAAAAGTGACAGTTTACGTATGTGAAAACTATTCCAGAAAAAGCAGACACTTCATCACTGCCGTGACGGGTGCCAGAGGAGTATCACTGCAGCTACTTTTCTGTTCAAATTATCATAAGTCAACTTTGTGGAATGAGGAAACTGCAGCGATCCGCTCTAGTGACTGAGGAATAGCTGCTACCTCCTAACATAAAAAAACAAAACAAAACAAAACAAAACAATGTATTAACTAAAATCCATCAATAAAGGGATCCCCCACCCTGTAACACACACCACGGAACGAGTAGCTATAGAAAGGAAATCTGATACATTAGTGGAACTCTCACCTTACCTTGGTTTGCAATACGTGGTAGAGAAGTATGAGTACACACAAGAGTAACGGCGTTCCTGGAGTATCCCTATAACTCACCTATGTCAAAAACAAGGCCTGCGGGCCGAATCCAGCCTGCCGGGACTTACCATGTGGCTTCCGGCACTCAGTTTTGCAGCCAGAACGTGGCGGAACTCCATTCTGCCACCTTCGGCTCTCGCCCTCCGTTTCCACTTCCCGTTGTTAGTTGTAAACGCAGAAGCTTTCTGTGTTTACAAGGGACAGCTTTGCTCTTAGCGGCGCCCGGTTTTACCGGTTACCTGCACGCAAGCAAGCGGGGGGGGGGGGTAGAGATCTCCAGAGAAAGAGAGAGAATGATCTCCCTGCACAGGGAGGTACTAGAGCCGGGTCAGGTAGGAGAGAGTAGAAATGTGAGGAAGCTTTGTGGGGGGGGGGGGGGGGGGAGTTGGGGCTGCGCACTGTGCATAGCACACCCCTAAACCCTGCACTTTCTACACAGTGCATCCCTGAACTCTGTGTGTAGCATACTCCTGAACCCTGCATTCTGTACGTAGCACACTCCTGAACCCTGCACTCTGTACGTAACACACCCATAAACCTTGCACTCTGTACGTAACACACCCATAAACCTTGCACTCTGTACGTAGCGCACCCCTAAACCCTGTACTCTTTATATTCTTTACATAGCGCACCCCTGAAATCTGCACTCTGCACACGGCGCACTCCTGAACTCTGCACTCTGTATGTAGCGCACCCCTTAAATCTTCACTCTGTACAAAGGAAACCCCTGAACTCTGCACTCTGTACGTAGTGTAATCCTGAACTCTGCACCGTGTACGTAATGTACCCCGTAGTGTACCCCAGATACAACCGGCCCTTTGAGGGCAACCCTACTGTTGATGCAGCCCGCAATTAAATTTTGTTTTAAAACCCCTGCTATAACTAATAGACATGCTGACCCAATCACATCTGAGGTGCTCCTATCACATCAGAGGCCCCCTTCACATCTGAGGTCCTCCTATTACATCTGAGGCCCCCTTCACATCTGAGGTCCTCCCATTACATCTGAGGCCCCCTTCACATCTGAGGTCCTCCCATTACATCTGAGGCCCCCTTCACATCTGAGGTCCTCCCATTACATCTGAGGCCCCCTTCACATCTGAGGTCCTCCCATTACATCTGAGGCCTCCTTCACATCTGAGGTCCTCCCATTACATCTGAGGCCCCCTTCACATCTGAGGTCCTCCCATTACATCTGAGGCCTCCTTCACATCTGAGGCCCTTTCATCACATCAGATTTCCCCCCTTCACATCAGAGGTCCCCCATCACATGCTGCAATGCCAAGTTCTCCAGCATTCAATATTAAGGAACTCAGAGATCAAAGCTCTTGGTTCCCTGAAGACTAAAACACTGCATAGAAACCTATTTATTTAGTAATTATTGATTCTGTGATGGAAAGGTATTTAATGTGTGTATATACATCTAGCACTACTGGGAAGCAGGCAGAAACACTTTAAAGGAATACCACTCTTTATTTAACTAATAGTTACATTATGAACATCCCAGAACCATTTACTTGGTGATAACTGTCCCAGGCACAGCACTTTCAGGGTGAAGGTTGGTTGGTTAGAATGATGGGCACCAGTCACTTTGGGTTGGGTTCCTTCCCACGAAGAGTTGGGAAGGAGGATAAAGGGAACAATGCATGTTTATTCTCAAACCACAGTCTCTAGTCTTAATGATTGTCCCTCTAGCTTTCTCGGCCCCATTCTCATTGATCTATATTGGCTGGCTCAACAGTTACTGGTTCTAATATAGATCTGTGAAATGATTGTTTTCATCACAGTTTTAGCCTGTGTTGAGCCCTGATGAAGAAGGAGTGGTACTGCCCCTACCAAAACACGTTGGTATTTTTAATGACTTTTTTTTAGCAACAATTATCTTGGATTCTTCTGATTTTGGTCTGGGGCCCCTTTCTGAAATTCTATGGCTTGTAGTTCAAGGCGGGGACAGCAATGGAGAGGTTACCGAGTTTCTGTCCTCCTTAGAAGTCTCTCAAAACCTCTATGTTGGGGAACCTCTGCAATCTGCTTCCTCTAAGCCAGGGGTCTCCAAATGTATTAAGCAAAGGGCCATGTTACTGTCTTACTGTCCTTCAAGACCAGTCGGAGTAGAAAATGCCCCGGCATCAGTTCCCCACTGTTGATTATAATGAGAAGATTAATACTCCATTGATGGTATCAGTAGGGGGTATGGTGCTCCATCATTAGTGTCAGTTGGTGAAATAGTGCCCCAAGGGCCAGATAAAGGTACGCAAAGGGCCATATCCAGCTCCTGGGGCTCACTTTGGAGACCAATGCTCTAAGCCAGTGGTCTCCAAACTGTGGCTCGAGGGCCAGAAGCGGCCCTTTGCTTGCTTTTATCCGGCCCTTGGGGCACTATTTTCATCTACTGATACCAAAAGTGGGGCCCGATTAACACCAATGAAGGGGCAGAATTCCTCCGACACCAATGATGGGGCACTATTCCTCCCAATGACACCGATGATGGGGCGCTATTCCTCTTGCTGGCACCAAAGATGGGGCATTAGTTATTCCCACTGACTTCGGGACTTTTCTACTCCCACAGTCCACCCCCCCCCCCCCCCCCCCGTAAACTGGCTCTTTGTTTGGAAGGTTTGTAGACCCCTGCTCTAGGCCCTTGTATCCCACCATAGCAGACAATATTTTCAAGGGAGACTTCCAAGAGCGACCAATGCAATACTCCCAACGCACATGTTCCTGTGCACAAAAGGCTGTATCTTAAATAGGGTGCTGAAATGACCAACGGCTGGAACCGACTGCAATCATGAGAAGGAAGTGTCACCAACACACCAGGATCTCCAAAATTGGGTCCAAAATTTTAATCACATAGTATCAAAAAAATAAATAGAAGCAACGCTTCGGAGCCACGCAGGACCCCTTCATCAGGTCACATGCCTGATGAAGGGGTCCTGCGTGGCTCCAAAACGTCGCTTCTATTTATTTTTTTTGATACTATGTGATTAAAATTTTGGACCCAATTTTGGAGATCCTGGTGTGTTGGTGACACTTCCTTCTCATGCTTCCAGGAGCGGAGGACATCCCACACTCCGAGGTCCCAAGGCCTAAGAACAGACCAGGTTCTAAATATCCTTAATATAGCAGCTGATGGAGCAAGCCGAACACAGTATGTGACCAAGTCAATTCACTTTATGCTCTATGCTTAAAACATACAATAACTGTAGAAAAAGAAGGTTTATGTGCAGGTCAGGAATGTCTGATCGGATGCCATGAGAAAAGCCTCTACTTTTTTCCTTTCTTCAGTCTTTAAAAATAAGCATTTACTCTGAAAACTGCGGTAATTCAAGGGGAAAAAAAAAACGCCTTCAGACTGCCCTGCACATGGCCCACAGTGGGACACGTGCGAATGCTCTCTCGATGTACATAACAAAAGGTGTCAGGAGATGTGTCTTGTTCCCCGGTCCTGTAGCTGTTGAAGTCAGCTACTTCAAACTCACCAGCAGATATAATATTAATGATTCACATGATCTAAAGGATAGAAGAGCACATCATTCTACAATAGAGGTAATGGCTTATTCAAATGGAACAAGAAGAATTATTGCAGCCTTTGCAATAACAACATATTTTCTAGCTGAGAACGGAGTGGGGAAGTGTTGGAACCTTTCATTTTGTTGTTCACGCTGGGGAGATTCACCCTCACCACTGAATCCAGTGACCATTGTACAAGAACAGAATGTGAGGGAAAGTCGTCTAATAGAGAAACGTATTTCTATAACAACTGGTGAGATCTTGGGAGATTTCCTCTTACTTCCTGTCTCTAGTGAAGAGAAAAATGTAGGAAAAGAGGTTCTCCACTCTATCCAAAACCAAACAGAAAAGTCTCCGCTGGAGCTCCACATTAAAGATAAGTTAAAGTGGGCCTGAACTAAAATATAATAATAACATATCCATACATTTTGTGGATAATATATCAAATACTTTAGTATTATAGCCTACAACAGTGTTTCTCAACCAGGGTGGTGTCTGGGTTCCCTGTGAGTGCCGCAAGCACAGGACCCAGTTTGCGCTGGATCAGCATCACAAGTTGCTTTGGTCTGGGCAGGTCAACCACTAGCACCATAACAACCAAAGATGCACTAGGACCAGTATGCACAGCGTCGCTCATTGGTATGGTGATGGTGGACAGCTTGCCGGCGCTATGGTAAGGAATGACTCAGGAGAAGATGAAGGTCCACCTCCTCCAAACTTCCTACACCTCCCCCCTTCTTCATTGATGTGAAGAGAGGACTGTGTAACTGGGGGACTCTGATGTGATTGGGGGACCTCTGATATGAAAGGGGGACTTTGATGTGATAGAAGGACCTCTGATGTGAAGGGGGGAATTCTGATGTGATGAAAGGGCCCCAGATGTGAAGGGGGCCTCAGATGTAATGGGAGGACCTCAGATGTGAAGGGGGCCTCAGATGTAATGGGAGGACCTCAGATGTGAAGGGGGCCTCAGATGTAATAGGAGGACCTCAGATGTGAAGGGGGCCTCAGATGTAATGGGAGGACCTCAGATGTGAAGGGGGCCTCAGATGTAATGGGAGGACCTCAGATGTGAAGGGGGCCTCAGATGTAATAGGAGGACCTCAGATGTGAAGGGGGCCTCAGATGTAATGGGAGGACCTCAGATGTGAAGGGGGCCTCAGATGTAATAGGAGGACCTCAGATGTGAAGGGGGCCTCAGATGTAATGGGAGGACCTCAGATGTGAAGGGGGCCTCAGATGTAATGGGGGGACCTCAGATGTGAAGGGGGCCTCAGATGTAATAGGAGGACCTCAGATGTGAAGGGGGCCTCAGATGTAATGGGAGGACCTCAGATGTGAAGGGGGCCTCAGATGTAATGGGAGGACCTCAGATGTGAAGGGGGCCTCAGATGTAATGGGAGGACCTCAGATGTGAAGGGGGCCTCAGATGTAATGGGAGGACCTCAGATGTGAAGGGGGCCTCAGATGTAATGGGAGGACCTCAGATGTGAAGGGGGCCTCAGATGTAATGGGAGGACCTCAGATGTGAAGGGGGCCTCAGATGTAATAGGAGGACCTCAGATGTGAAGGGGGCCTCAGATGTAATGGGAGGACCTCAGATGTGAAGGGGGCCTCAGATGTAATGGGGGGACCTCAGATGTGAAGGGGGCCTCAGATGTAATAGGAGGACCTCAGATGTGAAGGGGGCCTCAGATGTAATGGGAGGACCTCAGATGTGAAGGGGGCCTCAGATGTAATGGGAGGACCTCAGATGTGAAGGGGGCCTCAGATGTAATGGGAGGACCTCAGATGTGAAGGGGGCCTCAGATGAAATGGGAGGACCTCAGATGTGAAGGGGGCCTCTGATGTGATAGGAGGACCTCTGATGTGATTGGGAGGACCTCTGATGTGATCGGAGGACCTCTAATGTGATTGGAGGACCTCTGATATGAAGTTGGCTCTGATGTGATGGGGGGAGATCTGAAGTGATGTAAGGACCTTAGATGTGAAGGGGGCCTCTGATGTGATGGGGGGCTTCTGATGTGATGGGGGGCCTCTGAAGTGATGGGAGGACCTCTGATGTGATCATGGGAGGACCTCTAATGTGATTGGAGGACCTCTGATATGAAGTTGGCTCTGATGTGATGGGGGAAGATCTGAAGTGATGTAAGGACCTTAGATGTGAAGGGGGCCTCTGATGTGATGGGGGGCTTCTGATGTGATGGGGGGCCTCTGATGTGATGGGAGGACCTCTAATGTGATCATGGGAGGACCTCTGATGTGATGGGGGGGGGCTCTGATGTAATGGGGCGGACTTCTGATATGATCGGAGGACCTCTGATATGAAGGGGGCTCTGATGTGATGTGGGGAGATCTGAGGTGATGGAAGGACCTCAGATGTGAATGGGGCCTCTGATGTGATGGGGGGGATCTGAGGTGATAGAAGGACTTCAGATTTGAAGGGGGGGCTCTGATGTGATGGGAGAACCTCTAATGTGAAAGGGGAACATCTGATGTAAAGCGAGAATCTCCTGATGTAAAGGGGGGACCTTCTGATGTAAAGTTGCGACCTCTGATATTAAGTTAATCTCATCAAGGTAGTTATGTGTATTGTCCCGGGTTCAGAATTCCCATTGATAAGTAAAATTTATGGGTTTTTTTACATTTTAGACTGGGGAACCTTGGGATTTTGCACAGTTTTTAAGGGCGCTGCTACTGGAAGAAGGTTTGAGAAATGCTGCATCTGTCTTATATATTATATTGGCAAAAGAAAAGAGTCTGTATGGAAGATCAATGTGGACCAAGTACTTGGGCATTAAAGGAAACCTGCATTGAGCATATTATGTTGGCTGCCATTGATGTCCCTCCTTTTTTTCCATTCAAAATTAAAAGGCTGCCTTTAGATGCTAATCCGTATCTGATACAAAATGGTTAAGATGGGAGACAAACTACAAGATGACTGGCATCTCAGTTTTAAGCCAATTCTAAAGTGAATAACTTTGTTCTTTGGAGATGATAAGCACGCCTTGTCCATAAAGTAATAATTAACTCTGAAACACTCCTCTCCCCTACGCTTATACTGCTGCCACAAAGACAGAACTTGGTGTTGACCCCATGAACTTGAACAGGCCCCCTCATTCATTTAGCTAGTGAGCAACAATATGTGGAACAAGATGAGAAGAACATCTGAGGAACGTCATCATATTTTCCATACATGTGGCCCCCTAAAACCTCCAATGAAAATAAAATGAATCTCTTCTTCAAGAGATGGATAAACGAAATAATATTTCAGGACAGAGAAGAGCTGTAAGAGGTCTTCCTAAAATAGTAGGAGTGCATCCTCGTTTCCATAATCGTTTTCATCTGCTGTGTTTCTTCTGCTATAGAGAATAAAGATAACCCTTCGTTGCCGTTTTCTAAATACAAATCACATGCCTGAACAGGATTTTCCCGACTTGTAATCATATATTTATATAATCCCTACTCTGATTATAGCATTTTTTTGCCATTCCTGACAGTAGCCAGCTCCTGAAGAAGGCAGCACAGATGTGAGGGACTACTTACTGCAGAATTCCATGTATGGAGGATTTATATATACAGTGCCTTGAAAAAGGATTCAGACCCGTTAAAATTTTGCACATTTTATCATATTACCACCAAAAACATAAAAGTATTTTATTGGGATTTTATGTGGTAGACCAACACAAAATGGTACCTAATTGTGAAGTGGAAGAAAAATGATAAATGGTTTTCAACATTTTTTACAAATAAATATCTGAAAAGTGTGGCATGCATTTGTATTCAGCCCCCTTTACTCTGATACCCCTAACTAAAATCTAATGGAACCAATTGCCTTCAGAAGTCACCTAATTAGTAAATAGAGTCCACCTGTGTGTAGTTTAATCTCAGTGTAAATACAGCTGTTCTGTGAAGCCCTCAGAGGTTTGTTAGAGAACCTTAGTGAACAAACAGCATCATGGAGGCCAAGGAACACACCAGACAGGTCAGGGATAAAGTTGTGGAGAAGTATAAAGCAGGGTTAGGTTATAAAAAAAATCTCCCAAGCTTTGAACATCTCACGGAGCTCTGTTCCATCCATCATCGGAAAATAGAAAGAGTATGGCACAACTGCAAACCTACCAAGACATGGCCATCCACCTAAACTGACCGGCCGGGCAAGGAGAGCATTCATCAGAAAAGAGCCAAGAGGTCCATGGTAACTCTGGAGGAGCTGCAGAGATCCACAGCTCAGGTGGGAGAATCTGTCCACAGGACAACTATTAGTCGTGTTCTCCACAAATCTGCCCTTTATGGAAGAGTGACAAGAAGAAAGACATTGGTGAAAGAAAGTCATAAAAAGTCCCGTTTGTAGTTTGGGAGAAGCCATGTGGAGGACACAGCAAACATGTGGAAGAAGGTGCTCTGGTCAGATGAGACCAAAATTATACAATTTGGCTTAAAAAGAAAAACGCTATGTGTGGCGGAAAACTAACACTGCATATCACCCTGAACACACCATCCCAACCGTGAACCATGGTGGTGGCAGCATCATGTGGTGGGGATGCTTTTCTTCAGCAGGGACAGGGAAGCTGATCAGAGTTGATGGGAAGATGGATGAAGCCAAATACAGGACAATCTGTTAAGAGTCTGCAAAAGACTTGAGACTGGGCGGGAGGTTCACCTTCCAGCAGGACAACGACCCGAAACATACAGCCAGAGCTACAATGGAATGGTTTAGATAAAAGCATATTCATGTGTTAGAATGGCCCAGTCAAAGACCTAAATTCAATTGAGAATCTGTGGCAAGACATGAAAATTGCTGTTCACAGACGCTCTCCATCCAATCTGACAGAGCTTGAGATATTTTGCAAAGAAGAATGGGCAAAAATGTCCTCTCTAGATGTGCAAAGCTGGTAGAGACATCCCCAAAAAGACTTGCAGCTGTAATTGCAGAGAAAGGAGGTTCTACAAAGTATTGACTCCGGGGGGGCGCCATACAAATGCACGTCAAACTGTTCATATATTTATTTGTAAAACAATTTGAAAACCATTTATCATTTTCTTTCCACTTCACAATTATGTGCCACTTTCTGTTGGTCTATCACATAAAATCCCAATAAAATACATTTACATTTTTGGTTGTAATGTGACAAAATGTGGAAAATTTCAAGGGGTATGAATACTTTTTCAAGGCACTGTAGTTACATTGGTCCAGCTTCGAACAATGTAACTATGTATAGACCATACCTGTGGAGTTTCCCCTAAAACAGGGGTCTCCAAACTATGGCCCTCCTGTTGCTCTGGAACTACAGTTCCCACTATGCCTAGTCATGTCTGTGAATATCAGAGTTTTACAATGTCTCATGGGACGTAGACATCGCTACTACACCACTACTCCAGTGATCTCCACTGGCTTTTGGGTTCTAAGCGGTTTCCCGAAAGCTAGTGGAGATCGCGGGAGTAGCAGTTCCTAATACAGTGATTTCCATCTTCCAAGGAGGTCAGCGAAATTTGATATATGCATAGTTACATTGGTCCAATCTGGGCCAATGTAACTATGTATAAGATATTTGAGTAAGGTTTAGAGACCTGTATTTGTGGCACCACATCCCTTTGAAATGTACAACAGCAAAAAAACAAGAAAAAGTAGGATTTTAACGGTTGCCATCTAAAATCCCAAGTATGGAAAGATGAGTACTCATATAATTAAAATATCAAAGTTTATTGAAACAACATGTTTAAGAAATCACATAAAAGCATATTATAAAAACATGCAAGTGCTTATGATCTCCCATCGGGAATGATCCATATACCATACAAAGAGACTCAACTGAATGGCCCACTGTATCTAATAGTATAGCAGAAGATAAAGATCAATCCCACATACTGTATGTAGGGCCAGGCGTTGGAATTAATGTACCGCCACCAATAGCAATCGCTACGCGTTTCGTCAAAGGCTTCTTCAAGGGACCCTATTGGTATTATATATCAAACAAAAAATCTAAGAGCCATAGAATATTCGGCCTCCAACTGCCTGGGACAAGGGGGCTAGTGTATCTCCAGCTCAGACGGAGAGGAGAGAGTAAAGGGACCAAGTATCAAACCCAACAGCTAATAAGGAGTAGCTTTCAGGCTAAGCCTGCACCTCATAAGCAAAAAGAATCAAACGCTGTGTCCTGTCCCGGTCCTGGCTGTATCCTCCATTGATCCTCATTTGGTGAGGTGTCTGAGCCCCCTTGTCCCAGGGGGAGGCCGGATGTTCTATGGCTCTCAGATTTGTTTGATATATAATACCAATAGGGTTTCCCTGAAGAAGCCTTTGGCGAAATGCAAAGCGATTGCTAGTGGTGACGGTACATTGATTTCAAGGTCTGGCCCTACATATGTGGGATTGATCTTTATCTTCAGCTATACTATTAGATACAGTGGGCCATTCGGTTGAGACTTTTTGTATGGTATATGGATCATTCCCGATGGGAGATCGTAAGCACTCGCATGTTTCTATAATATGCTTTTATGTGATTTTTTTAAACATGTTGTTTCAATAAACGTTGATATTTTTAGTTACATGAGTACTCCTCTTTCCATACTTGGGATTTTAGGTGGCAAATGTTAAAATCCTACTTTTTCTTGGTTTTTTGCTTATGTATAAGATATCCTTACCCAGAGTTCTTCTTTAATACAAATCTGAGGTATATACATTGATCATGCTTTCAATCAGCACCACAATGATCACACCTGACTATTTACAAGAGATGCAACAGACCCGAGCATTGAGATGGACTACTTGAGATGATCAATATGGAATGCTGAAAATCTGCAGTATCATCACAGAAAGCTTATGGCATGCTGGAAATTTCATGGCATGATGTAATGGGTGACTCTGGTGGGGACCCTGATGTAAAAGGGAGACTCAGATGGGGACCCTGATGTAAAGGCGAGACTGAGATGGAGACCTTGATGTAAAGGGGGACTCAGGGAACCCTGATGTAAAGGTGAGACTCAGATGGGGACCCTGATGTAAAGGGGGACTTAAGGAACCCTGATGTAAAGGCGAGACTCAGATGGGGACCCTGATGTAAAGGAGAGACTCAGATGGGGACCCTGATGTAAAAGCGAGACTCGGATGGGGGCCCTGATGTAAAGGGGAGACTCACATGTGGACCCTGGTGTAAATTCGAGACTCAGATGGGGACCTTGATGTAAAGGGGGACTCAGGGAACCCTGATGTAAAGGCAAGACTCTGATGGGGACCCTGGTGTAAAGGCGAGACTCAGATGGGGATGCTGTTGTAAGAGGGGGACTCAGATGGGGACCCTGATTTAAGGCGAGACTCAGATAGGGACCCTCACATAAAGAGGGACTCAGGGAATCCTGATGTAAAGGCGAGACTAAGATGGGGACCCTGATGTAAAAGCAAGACTCAGATGGGGGCCTTGATGTAAAGGGGGACTCAGGGAACCCTGATGTAAAGGTGAGACTCAGATGGGGACCCTGATGTAAAGGTGAGACTCAGATGGGGACGCTGATGTAAGGGGGGGACTCAGATGGGGACCCTGATTTAAGGCGAGACTCAGATGGGGACCCTGATGTAAAGAGGGACTCAGGGAATCCTGATGTTAAGGCGAGACTCAGATGGGGACCTTAATGTTAAAGCGAGACTCAGATGGGGGCCCTGATGTAAAGGGGAGATTCAGATGGGGACCCTAATGAAAGGGAGGACTCTAACGGAGACCCTGATGTAATGGGGACTCTGATGGGTTCTGAATCCCATCATGCAGATTACAAAAAAATCCAAGTAAAAAACGTATTCATTCATTTAAATTGTATTCTTTCATTTATAGAACTACTGTTTTTTCCTCAGCCCCCCCCCCCCCCCCCCCCCCAACAATTTTAAATTATACAATGTGGCCCGCTTGCTGAAAAGTTTGTAGACCCCGGTTTTGGATGAAGAAAAAAACAAAACAATTTCAGCAGCCTAGTCTAGGTAGGTGAAGGCAGAAAGTCTGTAATAAAAGGGAACCAACAGAATGCAACTTTCATTGTTCATGAGCCATGACTGAATTAATTGACCAGCTAAATACTGGGCTTAACCAATACATTTTTTTATCAATTGAAATCGTATTAGCATGTACAGTGTATCCATACATCTCTTCTAAGCAGAGCAATCTTGGTTCATTCTCAGAAGAGTATCAGAGGAGTATTTTCTCAGTCTTATGCCGCGTACACACGAGCGGAATTTCCGACAGAAAGAGTCCGGACTTTTTCCGTCGAAAATTCAGACAGACTTAGATAGAGAACATGTTCTATATTTTTCCAACGGAACAAATTGCTATCGGAAAAAACGCTCTTCTGTATGCTGTTCCGACGCACCAAAAACGACGCATGCTGTGAACCAAGTACGAGACGGAAGCTATTGGCTACTGGCTATTGAACTTCCTTTATCTAGTCCCATTGTACGTGTTGTACGTCACCTCGTTCTGACGGACGGAATTTGGTGTGACCGCGTGTAGGCAAGACAGCTTGAGCGGAATTCCGTCGGAACTCCGTCGAAAAAACCTGCAAAGTTTATTCCGACGGCAAAAGCGGTCGTGTGTACAGAGCATTAGTCTATATGGAAGGCTTTTTTTGTACAAATCAATAGGAAGAAAAAGGGATCATACAAAGTATCTATGGTTGCTGATGGCATTCTAAATTAGTCCGAAAACAGCTCTGCCACAAGGGCTACACCAAGTCATGACACCAATCCAAACCAAGCGTCACCAAGTCACGACACTGATCAAAACTGGGCCATACCAAGTCACGACACTGATCCAAACCGGGCCACTCAAATTATGACATCAATCCAAACCAAGTGTCATCAAGTCATGGCACCAATCCAAACTGGGTCATACCAAGTCATGACACTGATCCAAACCGGGCCATACCAAGTCATGACACTGATCCAAACCGGGCCATACCAAGTCATGACACTGATCCAAACTGGGTCATACCAAGTCATGACACTGATCCAAACCGGGCCATACCAAGTCATGACACTGATCCAAACCGGGCCATACCAAGTCATGACACTGATCCAAACTGGGCCATACCAAGTAACGACACTGATCCAAACAAGGCCATACTGAGTCATGACACTGATCCAAACTGGGTCATACCAAGTCATGACACTGATCCAAACTGTGGCATACGGAGTCATGACACGGATCCAAACTGAGCCATAACGAGTCATGACACTGATCTAAACTGAGCCATAACGAGTCATGACACTGATCCAAACTGGGCCATACCGATTCATGACACGGATCCAAACTGGGCCATACCGAGTCATGACACTGATCTAAATTGGGCCATACCAAGTCATGAAACGGATCCAAACTGGGCCATATGGAGTCATGACACTGATCCAAACTGGGCCATACCGATTCATGACCCTGATCTAAATTGGGCCATACCAAGTCATGAAACGGATCCAAACTGGGCCATACGGAGTCATGACACTGATCTAAACTGGGCTATATGAAGTCATGACGGTGATCCAAACTGGGCCATACCGTGTCATGACACTGATCCACCCACTGCAAGGGAGAATTTTTCCTTTCCCCGGAGTTCAGCTTTACCTGCTCTTTCACCTTCTTTATAAAATAGGGCAAAGATGAGATGCTCACACCATGAAGGCCGTTCCTTCTGATCTCACCAGTTCTATAGCCTTTTTCTCCACACCGCAGCTGACAGCTAACCCTCCGGGAGGGAGATGTTAACTGGAGATATCATGCTAAGTAAATTTCAAAAGGTAAACATACAGCTCAGGTCTGTAACAGTATCCACCAACGCTCAGCAGATATTGGCTTCTTATACTTGACTGATTCACAAACCATCTGACTTCAGTCTTCCTTCTCAAAACAACCCAGAATTCTTGGCTGAAGTTTTTCATTTTGCGGGGTGATAATAGTGCGTGTGCGTGTGTTTGTGTGTGTGTGGGGGGGGAGTATGAGCTACGCACAAGTGATTCATAACATACAGGGGGCTATCAGACAATCAGATCTCCTTCCATCATTTTTAAAAGGCTTAAAGGTCCATGACAAATAAAGGGGAGTTCCCGGTATAGATAAAGTAATCCAAAAATGAAGCACATATCAATCAAATTCTCCAAACTCCCCGCTCAAAGAACAAGAATCCCTTCAACCTCCGTCCACAGGGGTCTCCCTTGATATGATAATCAATTCCTCCAGGGGCTTTGGGGTGCAGTCCCTTCAATATTCATGGGGCCATAGTGCATAGCTTTCAACAAGGTAAACATAAAGAGAAGGCTCCAATAGTGTACTAATATTAACAAACACTCAGTTTGTTAAAAAGAATCGCACACACATATTAAAAGCATTAAAAAAACACTATAGAAACCATATATAGAACAGAATTCTGGACTTCCTATTACGTCACTTCTGGCCCGCGCTGTCTCTGCTCACGCCATACGCGTTAGGTCATGGTCACATGACTTCATCAGAGGGTGACCGTGACGGAACGTGTAGGGCGTGAGCAGAGACAGCACAGGCCAAGAGAAAAAAGGTAACGGGGAGGCTTCAGTACACAGCCTGTGATTGACAGCCTCAGCTCTGTTACTGTGTGCTGTGTGGAGTGGGGTGTGTCCCTTTCATTCAATCAGCTCTCATTGAGCTCTGCAGAGTGTAACTTCAGCTCCCCGCCCCCTGCTTTCTGAAGGAGCCGACAAGCTCTATTTATTCTATACTTTGAAAGGCTGTAGAGAAGAGATGGCTGCAGGTAATCAGGTACAACCTATGTAGGAGGATTTCTTTAATCTCTGTGTATCACTTGAGACCAGTTACTTCACTGGTGATATGTAAGGACCTACAACCACTTTAAGATATCTTAGTTATTGGATGGAACACAAGCTTCTCCTTCGATCTTTTATTGCCAGTTGACTGTAACTGCGTGGTTTCTTGGCCCAACGTTGCGGCCTTTTATTAGTCATTTGCCCTGTGATTGTACAGTTATGTCATTTCTGTTGGCCAAATGTTGGGACCTTACAAATCTCATAAGTGTTCCCAGTTATTAAATAAAAATGTAAGAAAAAAAAAAAGGAAAGAGAAGGCTTGGCAGGTTGAGCTTCGGAGTTCTTTTCCACCAACACAACACAACTGAACACACATCTTGGCTTACAGAAGAGGTCATCGAGCAAGCAAAGAACGCCAACCCTATTCCCTAGATATGGCCCCCGATTACTTCTATTTGTTCAAACATCTGACAAATCATTTTTTGAAGTACCGATGACCGGCCACCATCACTGCAAGAAGGAGAGGTTGAGGTAGGCAGAGGTAGGTTGAGCTACAGAGAAAAAGAAACTCTTTTTTGCACCAAGACAGCACAACTGAGCACACATCTTGGCTTACAAAAGAGGTCATCAAGCAAGCAAAGTTGCCAAATACAAAACACCAATAGAAGTCATCGGGGGCCATGTCCAGGGAAGAGGATTGGTGTTTTCGTATTTGGCAACTTTGCTTGCTTGATGACCTCTTTTGTAAGCCAAGATGTGTGTTCAGTTGTGTTGTCTTGGTGGAAAAGGAAACTGTTTATTTTTCTCTGTTGCTCAACCTACTTCTTCCTGCAGTGATGGTGGCCAGTCTTCGGTCCTTCAAAAAACGACGCATCAGATATTTGAACAAATCAAAGCAGGAAGAAGAGGACCTCGGGATGTCAACTGACCACCAGAATGGTCAAGGCATTGGAGAGTGGTTTAAGGTATCTATAAGTAAAATAATTTTTGGATCTTAATTTTTTTTTTTCCGTTAGTCCTGGCACTGGGCCACCTGCCGCCATTTTCACCTAGGCGAGCATACTGTGTCCCTGTTGCCTCAGCCTCCTAGGATTCCACGTAACATATCCCATGAGGCTGCAAGAGTAGAGACTCACAGAGGCCTGTGGGTGCAGCTGTGGACATCATTGGAGGCCGGCTGCCTGAACCTTGCAGCCAGCTTCCTTTGCCAGAGGAGGACCCAAGATGGCGGCATGGGACCTAGGCTTGGGGGCCACAGAGAAACAACGCTGGATCCCCTGGGCAGGTGCATATCTCAATCTAGAACAATGCTGCGTGAAAAGGCGGAACAAAAAAAAAAAAGGAGGAGGAGTGACTGAAGTTCCTCTTTGTCTTGCTACCACAAGTATATCTCATACAAACCCTCAGGGCTGCTGTTAGAAACCACGAGGCCCCGTACAGCCAACCTGACAGGGTTCCCCACCCCAAAAAATGTACTATGCTTTAGTTATGAATGAACTCAGTGAGTGGTCAGTGCTGATCATTACTGGAACTGATCTCCTGTATGGCTCTCTCTGCAGCAGCTAAAAGCTGGCAGAAGAGAGAGAAGAAGCCAGCTTTCAGCT
Organism: Lithobates septentrionalis; assembly: GCA_037952835.1. Lineage (NCBI taxonomy): Eukaryota > Metazoa > Chordata > Amphibia > Anura > Ranidae > Lithobates > Lithobates septentrionalis. The sequence continues at coordinate 131,252 of JBBDGP010003623.1, forward strand.
GCTGCAGAGAAAGCCATACAGAAGAGAGAGAAGAAGCCAACTTTCAGCTGCTGCAGAGCGTGCCATACAGAAGAGAGAGAAGAAGCCAGCTTTCAGCTGCTGCAGAGAGAGCCATACAGAAGAGAGAGAAGAAGCCAGCTTTCAGCTGCTGCAGAGAGAGCCATACAGAAGAGAGAGAAGAAGCTAGCTTTCAGCTGCTGCAGAGCGTGCCATACAAAAGAGAGAGAAGAAGCCAGCTTTCAGCTGCTGCAGAGAAAGCCATACAGAAGAGAGAGAAGAAGCCAACTTTCAGCTGCTGCAGAGCGTGCCATACAGAAGAGAGAGAAGAAGCCAGCTTTCAGCTGCTGCAGAGAGAGCCATACAGAAGAGAGAGAAGAAGCCAGCTTTCAGCTGCTGCAGAGAGAGCCATACAGAAGAGAGAGAAGAAGCCAGCTTTCAGCTGCTGCAGAGAGAGCCATACAGAAGAGAGAGAAGAAGCTAGCTTTCAGCTGCTGCAGAGCGTGCCATACAAAAGAGAGAGAAGAAGCCAGCTTTCAGCTGCTGCAGAGAGAGCCATACAGAAGAGAGAGAAGAAGCCAGCTTTCAGCTGCTGCAGAGAGAGCCATACAGAAGAGAGAGAAGAAGCCAGCTTTCAGCTGCTGCAGAGAGAGCCATACAGGGAATTGATTCCAGTAATTGCTTCCCCACCGTGCCGATCATCCTCCCTGCCCGAATCCGATTCCCCCAGCTGCCTGGGCCCCCCTGCTGGCCTGGGCCCTGTACAGGAGGACCGGTGGCACCCCCTTATCCACAGCCCTGCAAACCCTACAAACCCCCCCCCAATGAAAGGTGCACTTTGGTCTTTCACTGGACACTCCCACATGCCTCACCAGTAATAACACGATCGTCCTTTTTTCCGCTGCCTCTCATGCTGTCTGTAAAAGGACATCATTCAAGTAAAAGTAATTTGAAATATTTATTTTGCAATACCGACCGCATCCTTGGAGAACAATACCAGGTTCTTTCTTTGTGTTTTCATACCTAGCTTCCAGACTGCTGGTAACATCATCTTCCCCGCTCTCTCCTAACAATGTGCTTTCTGTATTTTATTAATGGGAGCGCACAACTCATATCCTATTTCTGTGTTTTAGGTGCTGTGATTTACCACATACCATACACAAGAATTTCAAGCCCGGAGCACAAAGCTTAGGTGCTCACAAACACATGCCTAGGAATGTCGTCGCTTGAAACTGGTTCTAATTACATATAAATAGTAAATAGTGCTGCGCTAATCCAAAACGCCCCTGTTAGGGGACTTTAAAGTGATGGTGAATAACTAAAAAGTGGTGTAAATGACATTAAAGTGTTGACAATCCTCCACAAAACATCACACTCATCAAAATATATTGACAATGCTAAAACCAGTATACACAAATCACTGTGTAAATATAGTGCAAAAAGAACATTCACCATACAAAATATCATAAAATAAATACTCCATTCATAACTGAAATCATGTGCAGAGATCAATGGTGTCACCTAACATAAAAAACTAAGTGACTCAAATAAAGTGGCAAACAAAATTAGCACATAAAGTGACAAGTGCAGAGTGAACAGAGAAAAAAGTTGTTTAGAATAAAAAATGTAAACTAGTGCAATGTTCGCAGGTGGTTCAAAACTATAGCAGGCAATGGTGCTAGATACTGTGACTTGGAAGATTTGGCATGAACCAGAAGTGACAGTAGAACAAGGTCCTTATTTGTTTAAAATAAAGGTGATAGCGTCCTGACATGCAACGGTCGCTCCGTGGTGTTTGACTTAAATAACCCGGTGCTCAGCTTCGTGTACAAACACTCCTGTGAGAGATGGCCCCTTACCTTAAGGCAATAGGGCAAACGCATATAACCAGGGGTCTTTGCACAGGGTCCTCCTTGAGGCAATGGAGCAGGCGTGTATATAAAGATGTGTAATAAAGATTCTCGGTCATACACGCCTGCTCCATTGCCTCAAGGAGGACCCTGTGCAAAGACCCCTGGTTATATGCGTTTGCCCTATTGCCTTAAGGTAAGGGGCCATCTCTCACAGGAGTGTTTGTACACGAAGCTGAGCACCGGGTTATTTAAGTCAAACACCACGGAGCGACCGTTGCATGTCAGGACGCTATCACCTTTATTTTAAACAAATAAGGACCTTGTTCTACTGTCACTTCTGGTTCATGCCAAATCTTCCAAGTCACAGTATCTAGCACCATTGCCTGCTATAGTTTTGAACCACCTGCGAACATTGCACTAGTTTACATTTTTTATTCTAAACAACTTTTTTCTCTGTTCACTCTGCACTTGTCACTTTATGTGCTAATTTTGTTTGCCACTTTATTTGAGTCACTTAGTTTTTTATGTTAGGTGACACCATTGATCTCTGCACATGATTTTAGTTATGAATGGAGTATTTATTTTATGATATTTTGTATGGTGAATGTTCTTTTTGCACTATATTTACACAGTGATTTGTGTATACTGGTTTTAGCATTGTCAATATATTTTGATGAGTGTGATGTTTTGTGGAGGATTGTCAACACTTTAATGTCATTTACACCACTTTTTAGTTATTCACCATCACTTTAAAGTCCCCTAACAGGGGCGTTTTGGATTAGCGCAGCACTATTTACTATTTATATGTCCTTTTAAGGTTTGGTTTGCACCTTTATTCAGTGCATGCAGCTTGTCCATAGTACTATTCTAGACTCTGGCCTTGTTAGCGCGGGAATAATTTCTTTATTCCCTGGTTCTAATTACAGTTTAGGCATCAATTATTTATGTTAATGAAATCATACATCGAGACCTGAACTCTAATGTTTAACGTCCCTTTAACCACTTACAGACCGGAAGATTTTCCCCCACTTATGGACCAGGCCATTTTTGAGATACGGCACTGTGTCGCTTTAACCGACAACTGCGCAGTCGTGCGACGTTGTACCCCAAACAAGATTGACGTCTTTTTTTTTCCCTCACAAATAGAGCTTTCTTTGGTGGTATTTGATCACCACTGCGTTTTTTGTTTTTTTTTGCGCTATAAACAGAAAAAGAGCGACAATATTGAAAAAAATAAAATAATTCTTTTTACTTTATGTTATAATAAATATCCAAAAAAAAAAAATTTCTTCATCAGTTTAGGCCGATATGTATTCTATATATTTTTGGTAAAAAAAAAACAAAAACCCCGCAATAAGCGCATATTTTATTTAGCGCTGCTTAAGCTGGAAAGAACCTATCTCTTTGGAACTTTTTTGCTTTCTCCTTAATGTTTTATCTGATTATAGCAGCTGCTTAGTTTTATATACTTTTTATATACTTATTATCTTGAGCGCTGGATAAGTGATCCTTTTTGCTTCTATTTTTTGTGAATATATATTGATTGGTTTGCGCAAAAGTTATAGCGTCTACAAAATAGGGGATAGATTTATGCCATCTTTATTATTTTTTTTTACCAGTAATGGCGGCGATCTGCGATTTTTAGCGGGACTACGACATTGCGGCGGACAGATCGGACACTTTTGACACTTTTTTGGGACCAGTGACATTTATACAGCGATCAGTGCTATAAAAATACACTGAATACTGTGTAAATGTCACTGGCAGCAAAGGGGTTAACACTAGGGGGGCGATCAAGGGGTTAAATGTGTTCCCTGGGAGGTGTTTCTAACTGTGGGGGGGGGATGGGACTGACTGCAGGAGGAGAGAGATCGCTGTTCCTAATCACTAGGAACAGCAGATCTCTCTCTCCTCCCCTGTCAGAATGGGGATCTGTCTGTTTACATTGACAGATCCCCGTTCTGGGTCTCTTTCCCGCAGGACATCGCGGCCCCCGGCCACGCGCATCGGGTCCCCCGCCACACAGCGCGCGCGCCTGCTATGTTTCTTAAAGGAGCCGCTGATGTACACCTACGGCGATTTGTGGGAACGGGCTGACCTGCCGCTGTATAATGACGGCGGCTGGTCGGCAAGTGGTTACATAGTTTGCTCGGGCCAAGCTGGTCCAAAATAACTATTTATTGCACAGGTGCACTTGCTGGGCGTGCTGTATGAACTGTATGTAGCCTCAGTTATATACAGAGCTGTGTTCTGGTAGTGGGATGGGGGAGGGGCACTTTTTTTTTTGCTGTCACAAGAAATGTAAACATTGTTCTGACAGCAATAGGCATGTGACAGGTCCTCTTTATGGAGAGATCTGGGGTCAATAAGACTCCAGATGTCTCCTCTGCCCTTAAAAGCATTTGATCACACCAAGATCGGTGTGACCAAATGCTTTTCATTTTTAACCACTTAAGGACCGAGCCTCTTTTTGAGATTTGTTGGTTACAAGTTAAAAACATTTTTTTTTTTTTTGCTAGAAAATTACTTAGAACCCCCAAACATTATATATATTTTTTTCTAACACCCTAGAGAATAAAATGGCGGTCGTCGCAATACTTTCTGTCACACCGTATTTGCACAGCGGTCTTACGAGCGCACTTTTTTTTGGGGAAAAAATACACTTTTTTGAATTAAAAAATAAGAAAACAGTAAAGTTAGCCCAATTTTTTTTTTATATTGTGAAAGATAATGTTACGCCGAGTAAATTGATACCCAACATGTCACGCTTCAAAATTGCGCCCGCTCGTGGAATGACGACAAACTTTTACCCTTAAAAATCTCCATAGGCGACATTTAAAAAATTCTACAGGTTGCATGTTTTGAGTTACAGAGGAGGTCTAGGGCTAGAATTATTGCTTTCGCTCTACCGATCGCGGGGATACCTCACATGTGTAGTCTGAACACCGTTCTCATATGCGGGCGCTACTCACGTATGCGTTCGCTTCTGCACGCAAGCTTTCTTATTTATTTTACCTTTTATTTTTTATTTTTACACTGTTTATAAAAAAATAAAAAATTGTGTCACTTTTATTCCTATTATGTACAAGGAATGTAAACATCCCTTGTAATAGAAAAAAAGCATGACAGGACCTCTCAAATATGAGATCTGGGGGTTCAAAAAGTCGTCAGATCTCATATTTACACTAAAATGCAATAAAAAAAAAAGTCCCTTTAAGAGCTATGGGCGGAAGTGATGTTTTGACGTCGCTTCCGCCCTGCAATGTTATGGAGACGGGTGGGGGCCATCTTCCCCCTCACTCGTCTCCATGCCAAACAAGGGTGAAGATCCGATCGCCTCCACCCTTGCCGACGGCTCCGGTAAGCGAGGTGGGAGGGGAGGGGACCGATAAAAGTGATCTTGCGGCGAATCCACCACAGAGACCACTCTTATCGGAAAGCGGACCGCCGGGCGAAGAAGAGGATACCGGGGTTATGGCAGCTAGCTGCTACCATAACAATGATATTCTGCTTCAAAGTAAGGACATATATCGGCGTGCGGCGGTCCGGAAGTGGTTAAAAATGGCGCTGTTTATATTCGGGTAACCCGAAAGTGATTTCAGGTCATCGCTTCCAGTTCCCTGCATCATAGAGATGAACAAAACTGGTCTGGCTTTGTTGGTCTGTATGATCAGCCGGTGGAAGCGATGGCTGGTCGACTGTGTGTTTCCCCGGTGAGAGGGGACAGCCTGACGAAGTCGTGGGAAACGCGGCGGGAGGGCGGGACGTTCCCCTCCTGCTGCTTGTAAAATTAATTCAGAGGCTAGTTAACTGCTAGGAATGGTTTTACAAGAGAGGCTGTAAAAAAAACGGTACCGGGATGATGCCTGCAGCTGATTGGTCACAGAACAAGCCAATCAGCGGGTCCTGGCCAATGACTGACCGCCGTCACCCACTGATGGGAGAAGAGGATGGCAGAACAGAGCTCTGTGAATGTAAACAATGCAGAGCTCTGTCAGGGGGGATGTGTCGGTTTTTGTTTCCCTGCAAAGCACATCCCTTAGTAAGTGCAGAACCCCCCCCCCCCCCGCCCCAAAGCACCCCAACCTCCATGTTGAGGGCATGTGGCCTGGTATGGTTCAGAAGGGGGGGCGTTCGCTCATCCCCTCCCTTTCCTGACCCGCCAGGCTGCGTGCTCAGATAAAGATCTGGTATGGAGGGGACCCCATGCCATTTTAAAAAAAAAATTGGCGTGGGGTTCCCCTCCAAATCCATACCAAACCCGAAGGGCCTGGTATGGATTGGGAGGGAGGACCCCATGCCGTTTTTTTACCGATTCTTTTGTTGTTGCCAGCAATTCATTTTTTTTTTGCATTCAGCTGTCAGCGGGGAATCCCGCTGTCAGCTGCTGACTCATCGGTTGTTAAGGACGCACCGGCCGGCTTAACCAGCCCGCTCCTTAGCAACCAGCTACACACAGGGGTTGATTTACTAAAGGCAAATCCACTTTGCACTACAAGTGCAAACTACAAGTGCAAAGTGCACTTGGAAGTGCAGTCGCTGTAGCTCTGAGGGGAAGATCTGAAATGAGGGGAAGCTCTGCTGATATTATCATCCAATCATGTGCAAGCAAAAATGCTGTTTTTTATTCTCCTTGCATGTCCCCCTCGGATCTACAGCGACTGCACTTCCAAATGCACTTTCAGTGCAATTTCAAGTGCACTTTGCGCTTGTAGTTTGCACTTGTAGTGCAAAGTGGATCTGCCTTTAGTAAATAACCCCCATAGTGAAAAAAAAAAAAAAGAAACGCATCAAAAATGCAACATTTGAAGTCCATCACACGCAAAATGCAATCTGCTGCAGGGAAAAAAAAAAGTCCCAGACCCTTTCCAAAAAACGTATAGACGTGAACGCGTACCGTAGGATACCATGTTAAATGGACTGTAGTTCGTTTCTGCAAACTGCAGCAAAAAAAAAAAGCGCATAGGTGTGAACGAAGAGTCAGAGATTTGATTTTTTTTTTTTTAATTGGTTGTGTTTTATAGCAGCAATTAACGACCGCGCAATAGTCAGTTAAAGTAGCGCAGTGCCGCATCGCAAAAAAAATTGCCTGGTCGTGAAGGGTCTTCCAGAGGTCAAGTAGTTAAGTGTATGGGAAAGGATGAAGGTCCAAGTCAATATGAAAGACAGACGTATAATAATTATACTAATTGTATTAAAAATATAATGATTTGAAAATGTTTGCAAAGCTAGATCAATCTTCTTTTTTTTTTTTTTCTTTATAATAACCTGGAGTTCTGCCTTAATGCTCCTGGCTGGGAGATCAGAGCGCACATTTTGTACTGGGCTTGCAAATGCCCTAATGCTTTACCTGGCTACACTTCAAAGTCCCCCAAACAAGGATGTCAAAAGGCAAAAAAAATAAAAAAGAAAAAAAAAAGTTTAATACTAAGCATGTAAAACCGTACTCTGTAACAATCCTACGAAGATCAGGCCTTTTAAACGAAAAATGTTTCTGTCGTTTCTTTTTCAGCCAATTGCCTCCAAGCAAGCTGTTCTGATTACACTACAAGATCTATTTCAAAAGCCAAAGCTTCTCTTGGCCAAGACACCCTTCCTCCATTTTCAGCTATAAATTATCAGTTTAAGTAAACTTCCTGCTTCGAGTTGTAAAAACATACAAAAAAAAAAAAAAAAGAGAAGAAGAAGAAGAGCCCCCACCCCGTTTTTGTTTTTTTTGTTTTTTAATGGAAAGTTGCATTTGCATTACTGAAAGAATCCAATTTTTTTCTTCCTAAACAATTTAAATCTGTTGGTCCCACAAGCACATCTTCTCGCCGGTCGTAACCTGCGCCCCCCCCGTATTAGGACACCGCGGTTTACTGAGCAGACATTTATTTCAGAATAAAAAAAAAAATTTAAAAAATGAAGAAGAGCCCCCACCCCGTTTTTTTTCTTTTTTTAATGGAAAGTTTCATTTGCATTATTGGAAAAATCCAATTTTTTTCTTCCTAAACAATTTAAATCTGTTGGTCCCACAAGCACATCTTCTCGCCGGTCGGAAACCTGTTGACATGCCTCCCCCCCTGTAATAGGACGCTGCGGTTTACTGAGTCGATATTTATTTCAGAATAAAAAAAAATAAAAAAAATGAAGAAGCCCCCACCCCGTTTTTTTGTTTTTTTTTACCGTATATACTCGAGTATAAGTCGAGTTTTTCAGCACATTTTTTTGTGCTGAAAGTGCCCCCCTCGACTTATACTCGAGTCAAGCACTTTTCTGCAGCAAAAAATTTCATTTTCTGAACCGAGTTTGGGGCCCCGTATCTCAGGGCCACATAGTGTTAGGAACCCCAAATTTGGTGTGCAAACCCAGTGGAACTGGTACCATAACATATCCAAAGCTGGGGTTCCTAGCACCAAGTGGCCCCAAGATACAGGGCCCCAAAATAGGTTCGGAAAATGTCATTCTCTGCTGCAGAAAAGTGCTTGACATTTTCTGAACCGATTTTTGGGGCCCTGTATCTCGGGGCCACTTGGTGCTAGAAACCCGAGCTTATTTTATGGTGCTAGTTTCACTGGGTTTGCACACCAAATTTGGGGTTCCTAGCACTAAGTGGCCCCGAGATACGGGGCCCCAAATTTGGTCAACTGTGTCCATCTGCAGCAATGTCCTTTCGGGACCCTTTGGGTTCAGAGACCCCAAATATTGGCTGCAGCTAGGGGGCATCTAGGAACACTTAACTACCGAGTTTGAAGTTCAGGGGACCTATGACTGCATATGGGCACAGTGAGGCTGCAAATGGGCATTGTTGACCCTCTTTTCCACTTACAGTAGCTGTGCATTTCTCACCCTCGTCTTATATACTCTTATGCCGCGTACACACGGTCGGACTTTTCACCTGCAAAAGTCCGACGGACGCCGCCTAAAACGTCACAGTCCCAGCATGCCCAGGGACTGTGACATCATATGGGGGCGGGGTCTCCGCCTATATAAGTCACAACGCAGCCCTCAGAGACCAGTCCAGCCGGAGAGAGCGTCGTGTCAACATCTGGGGGAAGAGAAGAGAAGAGAACACAAGAAGCCAAGAAGCCCAGAAGTCCGGACCTCCGCTGGCAATAGAGCTACCTGAAGAAAGCGGAGGGGCCGGCCGAAGACCTGGGACACCGGGAGAAGAGGCCGGAGAGCGGAGAAGAACCAACCGGACGCCGGGAGAAGATGAACCGGAGGGACCCCCGAAGACGGAAGAAGACCCCCCCCCCCCCCCGAGCTGTTTAATAAATTATTTTAAAAACCTGTGTTGTGTTTTATTACTGACACTTTTTACCTAGGTAAATGGGTAGGGGTACCATGTACCCCATACTCATTTACATAGGGTGGGGGCCGGGATCTGGGGGCCCCCTTATTAAAGGGGGCTCCCAGATTCCGATAAGCCCCCGCCCGCAGACCCCGACAACCAACGGCCAGGGTTGTCGGGAAGAGGCCCTTGTCCTCATCAACATGGGGACAAGGTGCTCTGGGGGGGGGGGCGCAGGGCGCCCCCCTCCCCCAAAGCACCCACCCCCCCATGTTGAGGGCATGCGGCCTGGTACGGTTCAGGAGGGGGGGGGGGCGCTCGCTCGTCCCCACCCCCTTTCCTGACCGGCCAGGCTGCGTGCTCGGATCGGGGTCTGGTATGGATTTTAGGGGGACCCCACGCCGTTTTTTCGGCGTAGGGGTTCCCCTTTATAATCCATACCAGACCTAAGGGCCTGCGACGGGGCTCGCAAGGTTTCAATCTCGCCAAAAAAAGCGGCGAGATTGAATTCCTTTTCTAGTCCCGTCGTACCAAAGTCACGTTCAAAATGAACGGACTTGTCCGTGTGTGGGAAAGTCCGTTCGTTCTGAAAGTCCGTCGGGAAGACCGGATTCCGGAAAGTCCGGCCGTGTGTAGGCAAGTCCGGCCGTTCAGAAAGTCCGGCGGTAGTCCGCCGGAAGTCTGGCGGCAAGTACGTCGGACCTAGCTTTCTAGAAAGTCCGACCGTGTGTACGCGGCATTATACTCGGGTCAATAGGTTTTTCCCTTTTTTTGTGGTAAATTAGGGCCTCGACATATACTCGGATCGACTTATACTCGAGTATATACGGTATCTTTTTTTTTTTTATGGAAAGTTGCATTTGCATTATTGGAAGAATCCAATTTTTTTTCTTCCTAAACAATTTAAATCTGTTGGTCCCACAAGCACATCTTCTCGCCGGTCGGAACCTGTTGCCATGCCTCTCCCCGTAATACGACGCCGCGGTTTACTGAGCAGATATTTATTTCAGAATTTTAAAAAATTTTAAAAATGAAGAAGAGCCCCACCCCGTTTATTTTCTTTTTTTATTTTTTTTAATGGAAAGTCGCATTTGCATTATTGAAAGAATCCAATTTTTTTTCTTCCCAAACAATTTAAATCTGTTGGTCCCACAAGCACATCTTCTCCCCGGTCGGAACCTGTTGACATGTCTCCTCGTAATACGATATTAATTTCAGAATTTAAAAAAATTAAAAAAATTAAGAGCCCCCACCCGTTTTATTTTTTTAATTTTTTTTTAAATGGAAAGTTGCATTTGCATTACTGGAGAAATCCAATCTTTTCTTCTTAAACAATTTAAATCTGTTGGTCCCACAAGCACATCTTCTCGCCGGTCAGAAACCTGTTGACATGCCTCCCCCCCCCCCCCCCCGTAATACGACGCCGCGGCTGGCTGAGCAGATATTTATTTCAGAAATAAAAAAATAAAATAAATTGCAGTATTTAAGATTAGGAACAACGTCGGTCTTTCCGTGTAGACGGGGTCTGGAGCAGAAAATTACTCCAGGGATGTTGCTGATTTCCTTATATCAAATAATTCGCCGCTTCCAGGACGGAGCTGGGCCGGAACGAAACATTCACAATCGCGCCGACTTACGTGAGCAGAACAACGAAGAAAATGAGTTTGTGGATGACTGCCGGACCCGCTCGGTGCCGGGAGAAAAAACAAAACACCGAAACACCCAACAAATATCACTTTTTTACGTGTAGCAATTTATCAATCGCTTTTTTCGTTTTATAAGGATACAAAATTAATGAAGAAATTGAACAGAATTCCCATTATGGGGCACAAGTATTATGAAGACTGATAAGAGTTTTAGGCTAGGTTCACATCTATGCGGTTGATGTGGTTTTCAGGCGCGTTTTGCGTTTTTGAACATGCGTTTTTGATGCTTTTTTTAACTCTTTAACTAGTTAAGGATCAGGCCTATTTTTTACACTTGCTGTTTACAAGTAAAATCTGTTTTTTTTATGGTAGAAAATTGGAAACCCTTGGAGAAGGCACCACTACAACCACTACTACAAAGATCACTGCTAGCTGCTGGGTCCTGGGCTGAGCTGCCCAGATTTGAGGGGTGCTGGGGTGGACTATGCCCCCCAGATTTTAGTTGTGCCCCCCCCCCCAGGTCTCTGAGAAAACATACATGGGGCTCCTACAGCTCCTTGGCTGGCATAGCAGTTCCTGGGTGTGTCTCAGCATCCAGAAGCACCACACAGAACATGAGGTTTGAGTTTAACTCTGTTCCAGTGATGACTCTAGCAACAAATATCTTCCTAGGTCTGCCCTAAAGAGAGAGGCAATACCGTCTTGGCCCTGGCTCCAGCCCTGGGGCCTCAAAATCCTGGTATGCAGCTGTCCCAGAAAACAGAAGGGTGGTACCCTCTAGCCTTGGGCTCCAGCCCTGGGGCCTCAAACTCCTGGCACACAGCCATCCCAGAAAATAGAAGTTTGGTACCCTATAGTCTTAGTCTTCTCCCCTGGGGCCTCAAAATCCTGTCACGCAGCCGTCCCAGCAAACAGAGGGTGGTACCCTCTAGTCTTGGCCTCTAGCCCTGGGGCCTCGAAATCCTGGCACGCAGCCATCCCAGAAAACAGAAAGTTGGTACCCTCTAGTCTTAGTCTTCTGCCCTGGGGCCTCATAATCCCGTCACGCAGCCTTCCCAGCAAACAGAGGGTGGTACCCTCTAGTCTTGGCCTCTAGCCCTGGGGCCTAGAAATCCTGGCATGCAGTTGTCCCAGCAAACAGATGGTGGTACCCTCTAGTCTTGGTCTCCTGTCCTGGAGCCTCGAAATCCTGGCATGCAGTTGTCCCAGCAAACAGAGGGTGGTACCCTCTAGTTTTGGTCTCCTGCCCTGGGGCCTCGAAATCCTGGCATGCAGTTGTCCCAGCAAACAGAGGGTGGTACCCTCTAGTCTTGGGCTCCAGCTCTGGGGCCTCAAAGTCCTGGCACGCAGCCATCCCAGAAAACAGAAGGTTGGTACCCTCTAGTCCTAGTCTTCTGCCCTGGGGCCTCAAAATCCCGTCACGCAGCCTTCCCAGAAAACAGAGGGTGGTACCCTCTAGTCTTGGTCTCTAGCCCTGGGGCTTAGAAATCCTGGCATGCAGTTGTCCCAGCAAACAGATGGTGGTACCCTCTAGTCTTGGTCTCCTGTCCTGGAGCCTCGAAATCCTGGCATGCAGTTGTCCCAGCAAACAGAGGGTGGTACCCTCTAGTCTTGGTCTCCTGCCCTGGGGCCTCGAAATCCTGGCATGCAGTTGTCCCAGCAAACAGGGGGTGGTACCCTCTAGGTTTGGGCCCCAAAAACATACTGTTATAACGAACATCTATTTGCTAGCAGGAGAAGGACCTCTCCCAAGGAAGGGATATAACATATAAACTATATGTAACCTCAACTACAGTATACAGCGCTGTGTTCTGGCAGAAATCTCCATTCTACTCCAGGAACAAAATTGAGTCAGGCTGAGCTTTTTGTTTTCACGTTAATACCACAGGTATACATGCTTAGAAAAGACAAAAAAAGAACAAGAAAACTAATGCAGCCACCACATCTAAGAACTGGAAAGCTGAAATATTTTAGGTTTACTTTTGGATTAAGATATACTAAGCTTTTATATGTTCCAACATAAACATGGCTCTTCCCTCTTCTCAGTCCTTGAGTTAGCGTCTCGCTTTTCGGGAGGGTTAGTTTTATTTTTAGAGAATTCTTCACCATGTAATCTATAGAACGTAAACAAAATATCTTTGTAATGTCCCGGAAAATGAGTCAAGTGCCTCTTAAAACGACTATCAACTTCCTGCCTGCTCGGACTATTTTTAACAAAAATCAGTGGCAGCCAAAATACTACATGGCCCAGGTCATACCATGTGAAACTGTGAGCATAGCCACCTACCTAGAGAGAACCATCTACTCCTGATCTATGGCATCCTCTGTTTTCTATGCCCAGTCATAGGATAGCCACCTACCTAGAGAGAACCATCTACTCCTGATCTATGGCATCCTCTGTTTCCTATACCCAGTCATGAGCATAGCTACCCATTTAGAGAACCATCTACTCCTGACCTATGGCATCCTCTGTTTCTTATGCCAAGAAGTGAGGATGGCCACCTACGTAGAGAGAGCCATCTACTCTTAATCTACAGCATCCTCTGTTCCCTATGCCTAGCCATGAGCAAAGCCACCTACCTAGAGAGAGACATCTATTCCTAATCTACACACACACACACATGTGCCAGCTATTTAAATAAGTGCCAGTCATGTTCAATCAGGGCTCCTCCAGAGTTTGCAAGGGGCTTCCTGAACTGTGGCTGATTGATTTCCTATCTGATGGACCTCTATAGTTCCAGGTCCAATGCCACTTGGCAGAACCAGCACCATGACAGCAATGATCTTTTTAGCTACTGTATCTGTAAGGAACATTCTTCCCACTGACCACCAATGTAAGGAACATTCTTCCCACTGACCACCAATGTAAGGAACATTCTTCTCACTGATCACCAATGTAAGGAACATTCTTCTCACTGATCACCAATGTAAGGAACATTCTTCCCACTGATCACCAATGTAAGGAACATTCTTCTCACTGATCACCAATGTAAGGAACATTCTTCCCACTGATCACCAATGTAAGGAACATTCTTCCCACTGATCACCAATGTAAGGAACATTCTTCTCACTGATCACCAATGTAAGGAACATTCTTCTCACTGATCACCAATGTAAGGAACATTCTTCCCACTGATCACCAATGTAAGGAACATTCTTCTCACTGATCACCAATGTAAGGAACATTCTTCTCACTGATCACCAATGTAAGGAACATTCTTCCCACTGATCACCAATGTAAGGAACATTCTTCCCACTAATCACCAATGTAAGGAACATTCTTCTCACTGATCACCAATGTAAGGAACATTCTTCTCACTGATCTCCAATGTAAGGAGCATTCTTCTCACTGATCACCAATGTAAGGAACATTCTTCTCACTGATCACCAATGTAAGGAACATTCTTCTCACTGATCACCAATGTAAGGAACATTCTTCCCACTGATCACCAATGTAAGGAACATTCTTCTCACTGACCACCAATGTAAGGGGCATTCTTCCCACTGATCACCAATGTAAGGAACATTCTTCTCACTGATCACCAATGTAAGGAACATTCTTCCCACTGATCACCAATGTAAGGAACATTCTTCCCACTGATCACCAATGTAAGGAACATTCTTCCCACTAATCACCAATGTAAGGAACATTCTTCTCACTGATCACCAATGTAAGGAACATTCTTCTCACTGATCTCCAATGTAAGGAGCATTCTTCTCACTGATCACCAATGTAAAGAACATTCTTCTCACTGATCACCAATGTAAGGAACATTCTTCTCACTGATCACCAATGTAAGGAACATTCTTCTCACTGATCACCAATGTAAGGAACATTCTTCTCACTGATCACCAATGTAAGGAACCTTCTTCCCACTGATCACCAATGTAAGGAACATTCTTCTCACTGATCACCAATGTAAGGAACATTCTTCTCACTGATCACCAATGTAAGGAACATTCTTCTCACTGATCACCAATGTAAGGAACATTCTTCTCACTGATCTCCAATGTAAGGAGCATTCTTCTCACTGATCTCCAATGTAAGGAACATTCTTCCCACTAATCACCAATGTAAGGAACATTCTTCTCACTGATCACCAATGTAAGGAACATTCTTCTCACTGATCTCCAATGTAAGGAGCATTCTTCTCACTGATCACCAATGTAAAGAACATTCTTCTCACTGATCACCAATGTAAGGAACATTCTTCTCACTGATCACCAATGTAAGGAACATTCTTCTCACTGATCACCAATGTAAGGAACATTCTTCTCACTGATCACCAATGTAAGGAACATTCTTCTCACTGATCA
Source organism: Lithobates septentrionalis (assembly GCA_037952835.1). NCBI lineage: Eukaryota > Metazoa > Chordata > Amphibia > Anura > Ranidae > Lithobates > Lithobates septentrionalis. The sequence continues at coordinate 146,341 of JBBDGP010003623.1, forward strand.
CCAATGTAAGGAACATTCTTCCCACTGATCACCAATGTAAGGAACATTCTTCCCACTGATCACCAATGTAAGGAACATTCTTCTCACTGATCACCAATGTAAGGGACATTCTTCCCACTGATCACCAATGTAAGGAACATTCTTCCCACTGATCACCAATGTAAGGAACATTCTTCTCACTGATCACCAATGTAAGGGACATTCTTCTCACTGATCACCAATGTAAGGGACATTCTTCCCACTGATCACCAATGTAAGGGACATTCTTCTCACTGATCACCAATGTAAGGGGCATTCTTCTCACTGATCACCAATGTAAGGGACATTCTTCTCACTGATCACCAATGTAAGGGACATTCTTCTCACTGATCACCAATGTAAGGAACATTCTACCCACTGATCACCAATGTAAGAAACATTCTACCCACTGATCACCAATGTAAGGAACATTCTTCCCACTGATCACCAATGTAAGGAACATCCTTCTCACTGATCACCAATGTAAGGAACATTCTACCCACTGATCACCAATGTAAGGAACATTCTTCCCACTGACCACCAATGTAAGGAACATTCTACCCACTGATCACCAATGTAAGGAACATTCTTCTCACTGATCACCAATGTAAGGAACATTCTTCTCACTGATCACCAATGTAAGGAACATTCTACCCACTTATCACCAATGTAAGGAACATTCTTCCCACTGACCACCAATGTAAGGAACATTCTACCCACTGATCACCAATGTAAGGAACATTCTACCCACTGATCACCAATGTAAGGAACATTCTTCTCACTGATCACCAATGTAAGGAACATTCTTCCCACTGATCACCAATGTAAGGAACATTCTTCCCACTGATCACCAATGTAAGGGACATTCTTCTCACTGATCACCAATGTAAGGGACATTCTTCTCACTGATCACCAATGTAAGGAGCATTCTTCTCACTGATCACCAATGTAAGGAACATTCTTCCCACTGATCACCAATGTAAGGAACATTCTTCTCACTGATCACCAATGTAAGGAACATTCTTCTCACTGATCACCAATGTAAGGAACATTCTTCTCACTGATCACCAATGTAAGGAACATTCTTCCCACTGATCACCAATGTAAGGAACATTCTTCTCACTGATCACCAATGTAAGGAACATTCTTCTCACTGATCACCAATGTAAGGAACATTCTTCCCACTGATCACCAATGTAAGGAACATTCTTCTCACTGATCACTAATGTAAGGAGCATTCTTTCCACTGACCACCAATAAACTGGTATTAGTTAGGGTTCCCCAAGACCCGAAATCTATTAAAGGGTTCCTCTAGGGTTGAGGAAGGCTGGTCAATGCTCTCTTTGGCCTGTGACCCCATACAAAGAATATGAGGGTGCAGCTTCAGGCTCTAGTAGGTCCTTATATGTTGACAACTCCTGGGAGTGCAGGCCCGCCCACGGGGCTTTGGTATAGGAAACCATCACTAAGCCCTGTGGGTGGGATAAACATTTTGGGGGCGTGGCCTGGACGGAGGCTGCATTCACTCTGTACATGAGGGGTTTTTTTTAGTGATGTACGGCTCCTGGGGACTTCTTTTCCTTCTTCATTGATTTCTATTTGGCCTGACCAAAAATCCTGGTCTGCTCTTGCACCGGGAAATACACCAAAACCATCCAACCAGTTCCAACTGAGTTATCTGGTTGGAGGGGGGTCTTTAGGAAGCCCATTACTTCCATAATGATAGGGACTTCCACTGTTTCAATGAAGAAAACAGCCCATTCTGCTACACTGTAATTAATTGTATCAAACGTCTATAAATTATAAAAAGTATTTCTCATCCCCCCCCCTGTCTGATATAGAAGGGAACGTCCTCTATTCTGATCGATCGCTCCATCATGGACGGAAGGGTTAAAACGCGCCTCACTCCGGTGGAAGAACGGATATTTACAACGCAGCCCTCGGTGTTTAATCCAAGCCGATATTACGGGAGAAACCGAGGGGAATGGGATCTGATTTCAATTTAAATCAAGCGCTCCATGATGCCGTTCATATCAGTGAGCAGTTCAAGCAGAATAATAACATTTCTCTCCCCCCCGTTACATACAAATAAACGGCTGCTAATAAATTAATGAAATTAAAATTAATGGTCGCTCAGTCCATTAAATCTTGTTAATTTTGTTTCTCCTATAACCCACAAGTTTACATTATAAAAAACAATATATATATTTTTTAAATGATAATTTTAATTGGATCCCTGATGTGACAATCTCGCGTGTTATGGATTTCTTAATTTCTTTTCTTTATTTTTTTTTTTTTCTATACAAACATTAGTCATTAGAGTTATTAAGTATATTGTCCCGGCTTTAAATTGCCAACAATCAAAAAAAAAAAAAAATTAAAAAAAATTACACAGTTAATGTTAACGTTCGTTAAGCTCAGAGTTGAATAGAAGACGGGGGAGGGGGGATTTACTAACACTGGTGCACTCAGAATCTGGCTGTGCACAGTAACCAATCAGCTTCTAACTTCAACTAAGCTTTGACAATAACGTTCCATTCACACTTGTGCGACTTGCCGTGCGACTTTGGGACACACAGTAAACGTGACAAGTCGCAGTCCATGCATTTCAATGGAAGCCGTTCAAATATGCGACTTAAAGGGGTTGTAAAGGTTCGTGTTTTTTTCACCTTAATGCATCCTATGCATTAAGCCAAAAAAACACCTGTCAGTCACCGGCCCCCCAAACCCCCCATTTTTACTTACCTGAACCCCTTCATTCAGTCGGCGGGGACGTGCTGTCCCTCTCTCCACGGGCTCCCGGCTCTTGATTGGATAGATTGATAGCATTGGCTTCCGCGGGCACTGAAGCGGGCACTGGGGGCCGAGTCCTGCATTCGTGTCTGTGGACGCCGAATGCTGGACTCGGGGGCGCCGCCCGCAAGGTAACCCCCTCAGGAGAGCTCTTCTCCCAGGGGGTTATCTGATGCGTGGAGGAGCCGCGAGAGCCGCCGGGGGACCCCAGAAGACGAGGTTTGGGGCCACTCTGTGCAAAATGAGCTGCACAGTGGAGGTAAATATGATATGTTTGTTATTTAAAAATAAAAAATTATCCTTACAATCACTTTAAAGTGGCAGTGACTTTAACCACTTCAATACCGAGCACTCCCCCCCCCCCCCCTCCTGCCCAGGACAATTTTCAGCTTTCAGCGCTGTCACACTTTGAATGACAATTGCGCGGTCATACAACACTGTACCCAAATGGAATTTTTATCATTTTCTTCCCACAAATAGAGCTTTCTTTTGGTGGTATTTGATCACCTCTGGAGTTTTTATTTTTTGCTAAACAAACTAAAAAAAACGAAATTTTTGAAAAAAAAACTTTTTCTTCGTTTCGGTTATAAAATTTTGTTTTCTCCTTCACTGACGGGCACTGATGAGGCGGCACTGATGGGCACTGATGAGGAGGCACTAATATGTAGAATTGATGGGCACTGATAGGCGGCACTGATATCCAGCACTGATGGGCACCGTTAGGCAACACTGATATGCAGCACTGATGGGCACTGATAGGTGGCACTGATGGCCACTGATGAGTTGGTACTGATAAGGTGGCACTGATGAGGAAGCACTAATATGTAGAATTGATGGGCACTGATAGGCGGCACTGATATCCAGCACTGATGGGCACCGATAGGCAGCACTGATGGGCACTGATAGACAGCACCGATGGGCACTGATAGGTGGCACTGATGGCCACTGATGAGTTGGCAATGATAAGGTGGCACTGATGAGGAGACACTAATATGTAGAATTGATGGGCACTGATAGGCGGCACTGATATCCAGCACTGATGGGCACCAATAGGCGGCACTGATATGCAGCACTGATGGGCACTGACAGACAGCACTGATGGGCACCGATAGATGGCACTGATGTGGTGGCACTGATGGGCACTGATGAGGAGGCACTAATATGTAGAATTGATGGGCACTGATAGGCTGCACTGATATTCAGCATTGATGGGCACCGATAGGTGGCACTGATGTGCAGCACTGATGGGCACCAATAGGCAGCACTGATGGGCACCGATAGATGGCACTGATGTTTTGGCACTGATAAGGTGGCACTGATGGGCACTGATGAGGAGACAATGTTATGTAGAATTGATGGGCACTGATGGGCGGCACTGATATGCAGCACTGATGGGCACCGATAGGTGGCACTGATGGGTTGGCACTGATAAGGTGGCACTGATGGGCACTGATGAGGAGGCACTAATATGTAGAATTGATGGGCACTGATGGGCTGCACTGATATGCAGCACTGACGTCATAGGCACTTAACCACGATCGGAGTTGTGGTGAGTCAGAGTGACACACCACACCACAGATCGCCGCGCTGTGCACCCCCACGGGCACGTGATCGCAGCTTATCCTGCTCAACGTCAATATGACGTCCAGTCAGGATAACTTAACCACTTTGCGCACGTCATTCTGTTATATGGCGGGCGGCAAGTGGTTAAAAACGTTCCTGCTACTTTCATGCGACTTTAAAGTGACTTGAGCGCCTTACACTGCAATGTAAACTCTCAAAAGTTGCATGAAATGCTATCAATGCAACAGTCAAACCCAAAGTCAAGAGCCCAAGTCGCACCCATCCAAAGTTGCATCAAATGGAAATGGCAAGACTTTGGAGTCTATGGACAGCTGCACCATGCCCTGTGTATACCAGTCTTAGTAAATTTCCCCCATAGTCTAAAAACTGCTTTAATGGCTGGCTGCCAAACTCGCTTGTCAACATAATCAACAAACCAGGAGGACCTGTCACCTTAAAGTGATTGTAAAGGATCGTTTTTTTTTTTTTATTTTCAAATAACAAACATATCATACTTACCTCCACTGTGCAGCTCGTTTTGCACAGAGTGGCCCCGAACATCCTCTTCTGGGGTCCCCTGGCGGCTCTCGCGGCTCCTCCCCCACATCAGATAACCCCCTACGAGAAGCACTCTCCCCCGAGGGGGTTACCTTCCGGGCACGCTCTCGAGTCCAGCATTTGCTTTTATAGACACGAATGCCGGACTCGGCCCCGCCCCCCGGCATCCGCGTCATTGGATTTGATTGACAGCAGCGGGAGCCAATGGCTGCGCTGCTATCAATCTATCCAATCAGGACAGGAGACACAGGCCGGAGCTGGTGTGCTCATTCCTGCTGTGCGAATTTCGGGGCTCAGGTAAGTATAAGGGGGGCTCTGGGTTACTGCTGCAGTAAATAAGGTTTTTCACCTGGTGAAAAACGGCGAGGGTTTACAACCCCTTTAACACCACAGAGTATAAAACAAAAAAAAAAGAAAAAAAAAAAAGAAAAATCTATATCCAACTGGAAGAGCGGGAGAGGGGAGGGCAAGACGTGATTAGGTTTAGGGTGAAAGTCCACTTTAAAATGGATGTAAAGGTTAAAAATTATTTTTTACCTTAACGCATTCTCTGCATTAAGGTGAAAAACCTTTCCATGTCAGCTCTCCCCCCCCCCAAAAAATACTTACCTGAGCCCTATCTCGATCCAGCGCTGTGCCCGTCTGCGCTTCTCTTCTCTCCCCCTCTTCTCACAGGAGGCTCAGCAGCAGCAGGAGCTGTCAATCAAATCCTATGAGCAGAGAGCAGGAGGGCATCCAATGCCATTGGCTTCTGCTGCTGTCAATCAAATCCTATGAGCAGAGAGCGGGGGGGCATCCAATGCAGGGACCTGCAGTCAGGGGGGACAGAAAAAAAATGATTGACTTTGAGGGTCGTAGCTTAGCGACCTGACACTAAATTAGGGGGGGAAGGTAGCTGAAGTGGAGTATCTATGGTTCTGGAGCTACGGGCCTCCTTGCACACCCTGTCAGAAGCTACATACAGAGCGACAAATTGAAATACAAGCTCGCCCACTCTGTTTGCAGCAGACTGAGAGGATGAGATCACAGAGCCTCTCTTCACTCCTTGTCAGAGGCACTGAGCTAAATGGACAGCTTGGAGTCTTGGACCAATGGTAAAGCATCACTGGCCCAAGCTGTCCAAAAAAAATGCTGCAGTGGAGGCACGCCTCTCACTTCAGTGTCATAGAAGGGGGCATGTGTGTAAAAGACAAATACTCCCTTCCAGCCCAGCCCAACTAGAAGGAAAAAACATGTGTTTATGTGTATAAGATTTACCCACAATCCCATGTTTTTCTCACACAGTTAAGGAGAATGAGAATCTGCTGCTGTTGAATGTTGAAAAGGTACAAGATAAATCATATACTATTATACTATATTATATAAGATAATAATTTATTACTTATCTATTTACTGGTTGGAAGTTGTAACTTCAAACTTCAGTAATTTGTCCATTAAGCCGCCTGCTTGAGTACAGATTTTGAAAATATAGTAAATTACCTTAAAAACAATATATAATAATTATTTGTATATTACTTATGGCAATTAACCCCTTGCCACCCAGGCCAATTCTGACACTTCTCTCCTACATGTAAAAAAAAAAAGATTCTAGAAAATTACTCAGAACCCCCAAACATTATATATATTGTTTTAGCAGACACCCTGGGGAACAAAATGGCGGTCGTTGCAACTTTTTATGTTACACGGTATTTGCGCAGCAATTTTTTCAAATGTGTTTTTTTTTTTTTTTTTGAAAAAAACTGTTTCATGAATAAAAAAAAAAACACTAAAGTTATCCCAATTTTTTTGTATAATGTGAAAGATGATGATACGCCGAGTAAATAGATACCTAACATGTCACGCTTTACAATTGCGCACACTTGTGGAATGGCGCAATACTTAAGTACTTAAGAATCTCCATAGACTACGATTTAATTTTTTTTTTTTTTTTTTAGAGGTTACATGTTTAGAGTTACAGAGGAGGTCTAGTGCTAGAATTATTGTTCTCGCTCGCTCGTTTTTAACGATCGTGGTGTATGTAACCTGTGTGTATCTGGCTCTGATACTAGCCAGTGCCTCACCAGCCACTCACCTCACCGCACGTCCCTGATCCAATGCCATTGGCTCCTGCTGCTGCCAATCAAATCCTGTGAGCAGTGAGCGGAGGGGGGCGTCCAATGCTATTGGCTCCTGCTGCTGTCAATCAAAATCTGTGAGCAGAGGGGGGGGCATCCAATGCCATTGGCTCCTGCTGCTGTCAATCCAATTCTGTGAGCAGAAGGGAGAGTCTAATGCCATTGGCTCCTGCCAAGAGAGCGGGGGGGGGGGGGGGGGGGGGGGCAACGACATTCAATGCCATTAGCTTCTGCTCCTGCCAATCGAATCCTGTAAGCAGACAGCAGGGGGCTACATTTTTCTTTTATTTATTTTTTTCTCTTTCTTTTTCTTTCTATTTTATCTTTGTTCCTACTTTTTTTTTTTTTATTTATATTATATACTTAAAAATAGTTAGAATTTTTATTATTCTCATTATACTCCTCCCTAAACATACTGCTTTCATTTATTACGATACTCACACTATATATTCGATCTTATGAATACCGATTTAAATGTTTTCATAAATCCTTCTAAAAAAAAAATTCTAAAAAAAAAAAAAATTCTAAACAAAAAAAAAGGATATGGCTTTACTTGGCTACTTTTATATGAAATGTGATTATATTATTATAATATAATAAATGTTTTTTTTGTCTCAGGTTGTTTTTAAAACTATGTGTATTTTTAATACCTTTTGTAATAAATAAAAAATAAATATAGAAAAAATATTTTTCTATATTCAAATTGTTATCCCAAGTACTTATGGTACCATTAAAGTCCATTACAGCCTCCTCCCCCCCCCCCCCCTTCAACCCTCTTCTCTCCATATTGTTGGGGCGAAGGTACCACTAATAACATATTATTTACACCGGCGCTCCTTTAAAAAATATTTCTTTACTGCTGAATTTATTGCTCTGTTATCCATTTTGCTTACAACAAATAAAATAAATAAAAGAAGTTTTATTCGGGAGGGAAAAAAAAAAGGAAAATCCAAAATTTTGTGTTGTCCCCAGAAAAAAGCGTCCAATGGGGATGCTAGTTCTGGTGACCCGAGGGGGGGGGGGGGTCCACTCGTTTGCAGGGATTTCTTTTCACTTCCTGTTTTGGCCATGGGAGAGGAAGTGAAGGGAAGACTCTCCAGTGGGGTACAAATGACGAAAAAAAAAAAAAAAATAAGGAAAAAAAAAAAGGAAAAAAAAAAAAGGAAAAAAAAAAAAAGTTTTGCCTATTATAATATAATAAATGTTTTTTTGTCTCAGCTTGTTGAAGGGAAGTCTCTCCAGCGGGGTACAAATGCCGAAATAAATAAATAAAATTAAAAAAAATGTTTTTCCTACAGTTCTACTTTAACAGGTGTGCGAAAAATTAAAAAATTGCCCCAGCAGACAACTGGTGGAAAGTTACCGATAGGTTTTGAAGAGCCAGAAATTGCTTCCATACATCAGTAGAAAAAAAAAAAAAAGTCAGCCGAGTCTTGTAGGACAGCGAAGAGTTAAAGTGAAGCGGAGGGCTCCCGCTGCTATTGAGTGGAGATTGAATAAGCCGTCTGCCGCAATGTGATACCTGCCAATGCCGCCTATTACTGTAACCGGCCTCCTTCGCAGACTAATTGCATTAATGCCTGGAGCTCTCTCTCTCTCACCCCGGTGCTGTCTGCTCTCTGTGCCTCCCGTCTAATCTCCCCTGAACCCAGGACCGCGCATGCAATGGTAGGAAGAAAGAGGGGTGTTTCTTCCTACCATTTATATTAGACGGAAACCACCATCATAAAAAACACAGAATCACATACGCATTGTATAAACGCATGCAGCACGTGCACCTCGCCTAACCAAGAGTTTGCATTTACAAGCAGGCACACAGCTCCTATTTATTATTGTTATTATTATTTAAGGTACTTATATAGCGCTGTCAATTTACGCAGCGCTTTACACATACATTGTACATTTACATCAGTCCCTACCCTCAAGGAGCTTACAATCTAAGGTCCCTAACTCACATTCGTACATATTAAGGACAATTTAGACAGAAGCCAATTAACCTCCCAGCATGTCTTTGGAGTGTGGGAGGAAACCGGAGCACCCGGAGGAAACCCACCCAGGCACAGAGAGAACATGCAAACTCCAGGCAGGTAGTGTTGTGGTTGGGATTCGAACCAGCGACCCTTTGTACTGCTAGGCGAGAGTGCTACCCACTACACCACTGTGCCGCCCTTATCAAGTCGTCTGAAAAACAGGCGGCGACCCCGTCCATTAGGGGCGCCGCCCCCCCATCCATGCATCCAGCCCCCTAATCTACATTCGGGGCGTTAGATGCATGGATCCCAATGGGGGGGGGGGGTGGAATTTGAAGCATGTGATTAGAGCCACAGGCTCTAATAGGCTTCAAAAAAGGGTGGTCTTGGGGCGCCCCGAGTCCACCCAGTGGTGTGACAATAGCGAATGAATATTCACTATTTTCACGCTGAATCTCCTTCCAGGCCAATCAGGAAACGGGTCGTGAAACCCCGTTTCCTGATTGGCCAAAACAACAAGCAATTCCTATTGGACCACGATGAGGAGGGAGGAGACGTGGAGGCCGCCGCCAGAGGAGACGCAGTGGGACAAAGCCACCGCCCGGAGAGAAAAGCTGCCTGGGGGTAAGGGTGGGGCTTGTCGACCAACTGGGTGGGGTAGGGTGCCGGTGACCCGAATGTGGGTGCATTGTTTGCCGCCCGTGACCTTGAATTGCACAATTCTGGCTAAAATTCTGGCTAAAATGACAATCACTATTTTTTTGCTTAGAATAAAGATCACGATTCCATTTTTTTGCTTTGAATAAAGATCACGATTCTCGCGGCTGGGGTGGAGTAGGGTGCCGGTGACCCGAATGTGGGTGCATTGTTTGCCGCCCGTGACCTAGAATTGCACGATTTTGGCTAAAATGAGAATCACAATTTTTTTTCTTAGAATAAAGATCACGATTCCATTTTTTTGCTTAGAATAAAGATCACGATTCTCGCGGTGTAACATCTTCTTTCACATTATACAAAAAAAATCGGGCTAACTTTACTGTTTCCTTTTTTTTAAATTCATTAAAGTGTATTTTTTTTTTTTTTTTAAATAGCGTTTGAAGAACCGCTGCGCAAATACGGTCTGACATAAAATATTGCAACAACCACCATTTTATTCTCTAGGGTCTCTGCAAAAAAAATATATATATATATCATGTTTGGGTGTACCAAGTAGATTTCTAGCAGAAAATAATGATTTTTACTTGTAAGCAACAAATGTCTGAAAAGGTTTGAGTCTCTAAATGGTTAAACTTCCCTCATTTACACGCCAGAGTTCTTTCCTTTTATAAAAGAACAAAAAGATACTTTGTCTTTACTTATTCACAGTGTTGTGATAAAAGGTGGCAGGCTGCCTGGATTTTTTTTTTCCAGCTGTGAGAACTCTCTGCACTTATTAGAAAGAATGGTGACATGCTGTTTTGAAGATCGGGGAGGGAAAAAGATCGCAATTTTGATTCTTAGCGATTAATCGTGCAGCTCTACCGTGACCCTCCCACCAGCCGCCTCTGCTGAAAAGGTTCCTGATTGTTATTGTACGCACACTTTCTGTTGTAATAATTTTTATTGGTTAAAGAAAAGAGTAACTAACAACCGTGACGCCCACGCAGGCAAAGACACCCCACGACGTATGCGATCTCTCCCTCCTCATTGGCTCAGACACAGCAGCCAGACCAATCACAGGCAGTGGGGAGGGAGCGGGGGCTGAGCCGCGCTCTTTGTCTTATGGACACACAGAGTGGGGCTCAGGAGCGAGCATGCACAAGTGCCCCTCATAGAAGGCGGCTTGCTATGGGGGCACTTGGTGGGGAAGGGGGCGTTAGGCGCCAGGAGTGCACGTGGGGGACCTGAGAAGAGGAGGATTGGGGCTGCTCTGTGCAAAACCATTACACAGAGCAGGTAATGACAGGTTTGTTATTTTTTTTAAGTGTATTTTTTTTTACATAACATTTGTATTTCAGAAACCGTTGCGCTAATATTGTGTGACATAAAAAAAAAAAAAAATTGGAACTTTTATTCTCCAGGATCTCTGCTTTCAGAAGATATATAATGTTTTGGCGGTTTTACGTAATCTTCAGGCCCTAAAATGATTTTTTTTTACACATTTGGGTTCTGATATATTTATAGATCGATATTTTAATGATATTTACAGTGCACTGAAAAAGTATTCATACCCCTTGAAATTTTCCACATTTTGTCATGTTACAACCAAAAATGTAAAATGTATTTTATTGGGATTTTGTGTGATAGACCAACACAAAGTGGCTCATAATTGTGAAGTGGAAGGAAAATGATAAATGTTTTCTTTTTTTTTTTACAAATAAATATGTGAAAAGTGTGGGGGGGGGGCATTTGTATTCAGCCCCCTTTACTCTGATACCCCTAACTAAAATCTAGTGGAACCAATTGCCTTCAGAAGTCACCTAATTAGTAAATAGAGTCCACCTGTGTGTAATTTAGTCTCAGTATAAATACAGTTGTTCTGTGAAGCCCTCAGAGGTTTGTTAGAGAACCTTAGTGAACAAACAGCATCATGAAGGCCAAGGAACACACCAGACAGGTCAGGGATAAAGTTGTGGAGAAGTATAAAGCAGGGTTAGGTTATTAAAAAATATCCCAAGCTTTGATCATCTCACGGAGCTCTTGTTCAATCCATCATCTGAAAATGGAAAGTATGGCACAACTGCAAACCTACCAAGACATGGCCGTCCACCTAAACTGACCGGCCGGGCAAGGAGAGCATTCATCAGAGAAGAGCCAAGAGGTCCATGGTAACTCTGGAGGAGCTGCAGAGATCCACAGTTCAGGTGGGAGAATCTGTCCACAGGACAACTATTAGTCGTGTTCTCCACAAATCTGCCCTTTATGGAAGAGTGACAAGAAGAAAGACATTGGAGAAAGAAAGCCATAAGAAGTCCTGTTTGCAGTTTGTGAGAAGCCATGTGGGGGACACAGCAAACATGTGGAAGAAGGTGCTCTGGTCAGATGAGACCAAAATTGAACTTTTTGGCCTAAAAGTAAAATGCTATGTGTGGAGGAAAACTAACACTGCACATCACCCTGAACACACCATCCCCACCGTGAAACATGTTGGTGGCAGCATCATGTGGTGGGGATGCTTTTCTTCAGCAGGGACAGGGAAGCTGGTCAGAGTTGATGGGAAGATGGATGGAGACAAATACAGGACAATATTAGAACAAAACCTGTTAAGAGTCTGCAAAAGACTTGAGACTGGGGCGGAGGTTCACCTTCCAGCAGGACAACGACCCGAAACATCCAGCCAGAGCTACAATGGAATGGTTTAGATCAAAGCATATTCATGTGTTAGAATGGCCCAGTCACAGTCCAGAACTAAATCTAATTGAGAATCTGTGGCAAGACTTGAAAATTGCTGTTCACAGACGCTCTCCATCCAATCTGACAGAGCTTGAGATATTTTGCAAAGAAGAATGGGCAGAAATGTCCTCTCTAGATGTGCAAAGCTGGTAGAGACATCCCCAAAAAGACTTCCAGCTGTAATTGCAGATAAAGGGGGTTCTACAAAGTATTGACTCCGGGGGGCGCCATACAAATGTACCCCCCACACTTTTCACAGCTTTATTTGTAAATAATTAGGAAAACCATTTATCATTTTCATTCCACTTCACAACTATGTGCCAATTTGTGTTGGTCTATCACATAAAATCCCAATAAAATACATGAATGAATACTTTTTCAAGGCACTATATATATATATATATTATTGTATTATATATGTATTTTTTCTTTCAACATGCAGTATATATATATATATATATATATATATATATATATATATATATATATACTGTATATTGATAAAAAAATATATATATATATACTGCATGTTGAAAGAAAAACATATAAAATATATACTGTATGTGTATATATATATATATATATATATATATTACAAATATATATGTACACACACATATAGTATACATATTTTTTTTTCCTTTCAACATGCAGTATATATATATTTTTTTATCAATATACAGTATATATAGATTTATATATATATATATATATATATATATATATATATATATATGTATATATATATATATATATACACTGTATATTAACAAAAAATATATATATACTGCATGTTGAAAGAAAAAAAATATATATATACTGTATGTGTATATATATATATATATACACTACCGTTCAAAAGTTTGGGGTCACATTGAAATGTCCTTATTTTTGAAGGAAAAGCACTGTACTTTTAAATGAAGCTAACTTTAAACTAGTCCTAACTTTAAACAAATATACTCTATACATTGCTAATGTGGTAAATGACTATTCTAACTGCAAATGTCTAGTTTTTGGTGCAATATCTACATAGGTGTATAGAGGCCCATTTCCAGCAACTATCACTCCAGTGTTCTAGTGGTACAATGTGTTTGCTCATTGGCTCAGAAGGCTAATTGATGATTAGCAAACCCTTGTGCAATCATGTTCACACATCTAAAAACAGTCTAGCTCCTTCCAGAAGCTACAAAACTGACCTTCCTGTGAGCAGATTGAGTTTCTGGAGCATCACATTTGTGGGGTCAATTAAATGCTCAAAATGGCCAGAAAAAGAGAACTTTCATCTGAAACTCGACAGTCTATTCTTGTTCTTAGAAATGAAGGCTATTCCATGCGAGAAATTGCAAAGAAATTGAAGATTTCCTACAACGGTGTGTACTACTCCCTTCAGAGGACAGCACAAACAGGCTCTAACCAGAGTAGAAAAAGAAGTGGGAGGCCGCGTTGCACAACTAAGCAAGAAGATAAGCACATTAGAGTCTCTAGTTTGAGAAACAGACGCCTCACAGGTCCCCAACTGGCATCTTCATTAAATAGTACCCGCAAAACACCAGTGTCAACATCTACAGTGAAGAGGCGGCTGCGGGATTTTGGGCTTCAGGGCAGAGTGGCAAAGAAAAAGCCATATCTGAGACTGGCCAATAAAAGAAAAAGATTAAGATGGGCAAAAGAACACAGACATTGGACAGAGGAAGACTGGAAAAAAGTGTTGTGGACGGATGAATCCAAGTTTGAGGTGTTTGGATCACAAAGAAGAACGTTTGTGAGATGCAGAACAAATGAAAAGATGCTGGAAGAATGCCTGACGCCATCTGTTAAGCATGGTGGAGGTAATGTGATGGTCTGGGGTTGCTTTGGTGCTGGTAAGGTGGGAGCTTTGTACAGGGTAAAAGGGATTCTGAATAAGGAAGGCTATCACTCCATTTTGCAACGCCATGCCATACCCAGTGGACAGCGCTTGATTGGAGCCAATTTCATCCTACAACAGGACAATGACCCTAAACACACCTCCAAATTGTGCAAGAACTATTTACAGCAGAAGCAGGCAGCTGGTATTCTATCGGTAATGGAGTGGCCAGCACAGTCACCAGATCTGAACCCCATTGAGCTGTTGTGGGAGCAGCTTGACCGTATGGTACGCCAGAAGTGCCCATCCAACCAATCCAACTTGTGGGAGCTGCTTCTAGAAGCGTGGGGTGCAATTTCTCCAGCTTACCTCAATAAATTAACAGCTAGAATGCCAAAGGTGTGCAATGCTGTAATTGCTGCAAAAGGAGGATTCTTTGATGAAAGCAAAGTTTGATGTAAAAACAATGTTATTTCACATACAAATCATTATTTCTAACCTTGTCAATGTCTTGACTCTATTTTCTATTCATTTCACAACGTATGGTGGTGAATAAGTGTGACTTTTCATGGAAAACACAAAATTGTTTGGGTGACCCCAAACTTTTGAACGGTAGTGTATATATATATATATATATATATATATATATATATATATATATATATATATATATATATCCATCCTGGCACCCTAAATCTTCTGTGCCTCCAAACAGATCTTCTTCCCCTTGCGCTGGTCTCGGTGAGTCTGTAGATAGAAGGGGTTCAGTATACACAGAAGTCGCTGTGTACGCACCACTCCCTGTGCACAGATTCCAAAGTCACGTGCTTTGTGGTTACAGAGGAAAACTATTTATTGCCTGAGCAATGGAAAGAAGCTTCTGTTGGGGAAACTCAAACCAACCACAAAGCTGCTCAGCTATTCGGGGTTCAATGACCAGAACGGGATCACATGGGAGGAAGCCCTGAAATCTGCGGGCGCCCTTCACCAGGACTGCGGTCGTGCGCTTTTCGATCGTTAAGATGAAATTTTTTAGCAACGCATGAATTGATTTGGGAATGGAGGAACGGTCTGTTTATGAGGATTACCAGCTGGAATGGAGCGCCAAGAGCAACACGGCTCGGCGTAGCCACAGGAAGTTGTCTCTATGGCTTCATTTTATTCAATATTTCCTTTTCTTTAATATTTTTTAATTTCGAGAGAACGCCTCCAAACCAATTACAATTATCAGCCATCTTCATCTTTTGTACCATGCGGGCAAACGTTTGGGGTGTCGCTGCAGATCGCAAGGACAGCGCAATTTGAATGTGGTGTGGGAAACCAGAATGCAGGTTTCCCGCACCGCGTTCCAGTGTGAATGGCCCCCTAGGCAGAATGGTGAAGTGAATGCGAGGAAAACAACAAATAATCCCAAGGCTTGTTCTACTGATCCAATCATCTCACAGCGATCTGTGCCTGAAGGACCCCCCAGAAGTATAGACATTAAAACATGGAAGCCGAGGGACCTGCAGAATCATAAGGCTTAGAAGGGGCTGCTGCAGAACTTTACATCTGGGAGTGCTCAGCAGAGTACCCCCTTACATCCATGTGTGCCCAACAAAATCCTACCTTACATCCACATGTGCCCAGCAGAGTCCCCCCTTACATCCATGTGTGCCCAACAGAATCCTACCTTACATCCACGTGTGCCCAGCAGAGTCCCCCCTTACATCCATGTGTGCCAAGCAGAGTCCCCCCTTACATCCATGTGTGCCAAGCAGAGTCCCCCCTTACATCCATGTGTGCCCAGCAGAGTCCCCCCTTACATCCATGTGTGCCCAACAGAATCCTACCTTACATCCATCTGTGCCAAGTAGAGTCACCCTTACATCCATGTGTGCCAAGCAGAGTCCCCCCTTACATCCATGTGTGCCAAGCAGAGTCCAGCCTTACATCCATGTGTACCAAGCAGAGTCCCCCCGTACATCCATGTGTGCCAAGCAGAGTCCCCCTTACATCCATGTGTGCCCAACAGAGTCCCCCCTTACATCCATGTGTGCCAAGCAGAGTCCCCCCTTACATCCATGTGTGCCCAGCAGACTCCCCCCCTTACATCCATGTGTGCCAAACAGAATCCGACCTTACATCCATGTGTGCCCAGCAGAGCCGCCCTTACATCCATGTGTGCCCAACAGAGTACCCCCTTACATCCATGTGTGCCCAGCAGAGTCCCCCCTTACATCTATGTGTGCCCAGCAGAGTCCCCCCTTACATCTATCTGTGCCCAACAAAGTCCCCCTTACATTCATGTGTGCTCAACAGAGTGCTCCTTACATCCAGGAGTCCTCCCTTACATCCATGTGTGCCCATCGGAGTCCCCCTGACATCCAAGAGTGCCCAGCAGAGCCCACCTTACATCCAGGAGTCCACCCTTACATCCATGTGTGCCCAGCAGAGTCCCCATTACATCCAGGACTCCCCACTTACATCCATGTATGCTCTGCAAAGTTCCCCTTGTATTCATGTGTGCCCAGCATAGTCCCCCCCTTATATCCATTTATTCCCTGCAAAGTCTCACCTACATCCATATGTGCACAGCAGCGCCCCTCTTACATCCATGTGGGCCCAGCAGCACCCCTCTTATATCCATGTGGGCCCAGCAGCGCCCCTCTTACATCCGTGTGGGCCCAGCAGCACCCCATTTACATCCATGTGGGCCCAGCAGAGCCCTTTGCTACCTTTCAGGCAACAGAGCAGCAGGGCGGATGCCGGGAAATGGAGCAAGCCTGGATGAAGGAAGTCTGGTCCTCCTGTAAATGCTGAGAGCGGGGCAATTACATCATTGGTTGCTAGGACGCCTGTCAGGTTCCACACTTACCAGACAGATGAGTCCACGTGGGCAGAGGGTAGGCTCCCTTACGTGTCCGATTCGGGGCCCCTGGTAGAGCAGACAGGAGGCCCGCGAGTGCGGAGTGGTATGAGAGCCTGAGGTACAGTCCTGGAGCACAGTGGTCTGGCAAGCAACCGGTAGAGCTTGAGACTTGGTGGAGCAGATGCAGAGCAGGAGTTGGTCAGACTTGGTCATACACGGCAGAGGTCGGCAACGGGCTGGCAGCAACGGTACAAGGGAGCAGGCAGAAGAGAAGTCAGACAAGCCGGGGTCGGGTACAGGCAGCAATCAAGGGAGGTCCAAAGGTAGCCGGGTCACAACGGGTAAACACTACGGAAGCACAGGAACACGGGATGATCACGGGACACAACACGGAGCTGTTTGATCAGGCAGCACTGGGTCAGTGCAGAGGCAGGATTCAAATAGGCAGATTGGCGCCAAAACGCCGCGCACGTGCACGCGCCGATTCGCCAAAGCGCGCCGCGCCCCCGCACGCGCCCGAGCGCGCCCCCGGAACCAGCACGCACGCCCACACCACCAGACATGTCAAAGGCAGCGCCCACAGGCGGACGCGCGCTAACGCGGACGCGCGCTAGCGCGAACGCGCGTACGCACAAACGCCCGGACGCCACCCCGCACGCCACGGCCGGTGAGCCCAGGCACGCCGGTGCCCACAGGGACACGCGCCCCAGCACGCACAGGGACGCGTGTGGTATCCCCACTCGTGCCAGTTCGTCTTTTAGCGGATCTGACAACCCCAGCCGGTATTGGTGACGCAAGGCTGCGTCGTTCCAGTTTGTATCCGAGCTCCAACGCCTAAACTCCACGGCGTAATCTTCAGCAGCTCTGCGACCCTGTTGAAGGGCATGTAAAGCGGCTTCTGCCGTGGTTGTTAGCTGGGGGTCCTCATACAGCTGAGACATAGCTAGGAAGAAGGCATCTAGGGAGTCAAGAGATTGGGCCTTCTGCTGCAATAGGCGGTGGGCCCAGGTTTGAGGCTCTCCGGTCAAAAGGGATATGACGAACCCCACTTTAGTAGCTTCCAGGGAGAATGTTCGAGGCTGCAAAGCGAAGTAGAGCTCGCATGCGCTGCGAAACGCACGGAACTTACTGCGTGCTCCGGAGAATTTTTCGGGTGTGGGCACCCTGGGCTCTGGTGGTAGCATTACTACAGAGGGTGCTGAGGCAGGGTTGGCGGAAACTGCCCCTGGTGAAGAAGCTGAAAGGGCCTGGACTTGTCCTTCCAATCTGGTATAGCCTTCCTGTAGGCTTTTAACGGCTTGAGTAAGGCCCGCTAGGTGCCTACACAGTTCATCCATGGGGGAGGCCCCCTGCCCGGACTCAGTCATGGCTGCCTGATACTGTCAGGTTCCACACTTACCAGACAGATGAGTCCACGTGGGCAGAGGGTAGGCTCCCTTACGTGTCCGATTCGGGGCCCCTGGTAGAGCAGACAGGAGGCCCGCGAGTGCGGAGTGGTATGAGAGCCTGAGGTACAGTCCTGGAGCACAGTGGTCTGGCAAGCAACCGGTAGAGCTTGAGACTTGGTGGAGCAGATGCAGAGCAGGAGTTGGTCAGACTTGGTCATACACGGCAGAGGTCGGCAACGGGCTGGCAGCAACGGTACAAGGGAGCAGGCAGAAGAGAAGTCAGACAAGCCGGGGTCGGGTACAGGCAGCAATCAAGGGAGGTCCAAAGGTAGCCGGGTCACAACGGGTAAACACTACGGAAGCACAGGAACACGGGATGATCACGGGACACAACACGGAGCTGTTTGATCAGGCAGCACTGGGTCAGTGCAGAGGCAGGATTCAAATAGGCAGATTGGCGCCAAAACGCCGCGCACGTGCACGCGCCGATTCGCCAAAGCGCGCCGCGCCCCCGCACGCGCCCGAGCGCGCCCCCGGAACCAGCACGCACGCCCACACCACCAGACATGTCAAAGGCAGCGCCCACAGGCGGACGCGCGCTAACGCGGACGCGCGCTAGCGCGAACGCGCGTACGCACAAACGCCCGGACGCCACCCCGCACGCCACGGCCGGTGAGCCCAGGCACGCCGGTGCCCACAGGGACACGCGCCCCAGCACGCACAGGGACACGAACGCCAACGCGCCCCGGCGCGCACCGGCGCCCAACCAGGTAACCTCTCTGACAGTGCCCCCTCCTCAAGGGCAGACTCCGGATGCCCAACTGGGCCATCTTCGAGGCATGAGAGGTTTTGAAGGACTGCAGGAGTTCTCTGGCGTGTAAATTGCTTTCCGGCTCCCACGAATTATCTTCGGGTCCATAGCCTTTCCATTTTACTAGATATTGCACCTGATTGTGCCTTCTTCTACAATCTAGAATTGCTTCCACTTCGAACTCCTCTTCGCCATTCACCACAATAGGTTTGGGTGGACCAATGTTGCGCCCAGAAAAGAAATTAGGAGTGACTGGCTTCAGGAGAGATACGTGGAACACTGGATGTATCCTCAGAGAATTAGGAAGGTCAAGTTCGTAGGCCACGTTGTTGATCTTCCTTTTTATCCGGAAGGGGCCCAGGTATTTGGGGCCCAGTTTCTTGGATGGGCAGGCCAACTTGAGATTAGTGGTAGACAGCCAGACAGAATTGCCAGGTTCAAGAACGAGTTCCCCCCGTCTCTTCCTATCAAAGATTTTCTTATAATCTTCCTGAGCCTTGGTCATGGTCTCCTGCAGCAATTTATTGTTGCTAGAGAAAAAGTCCAAAGTTTGGGATACTGCAGGAACAGAGCATTCAGGGACTGATCCGGGCAAGAAGGATGGATGGAAACCGTAGTTGGCAAAAAACGGAGACTGGTTCGTAGCTGAATGTAGGGAGTTATTGTAGGAGAACTCCGCGATGGGAAGCAGGGAGGCCCAATCGTCCTGGGAAAAGGCAGAAAAACAGCGGATGTATTGCTCCAAAGTCTGGTTCGTCCTCTCGGTTTGCCCATTTGACTGAGGGTGGTAAGCCGAAGAGAACGACAGCTCGATCTCGAGCGCGCCACAGAGGGCCTTCCAGAATCTGGAGGTGAACTGAACGCCCCTGTCCGAGACTATATTGGTCGGGACTCCATGCAGCCTGACGATCTCCTTTATGAAGATGGAAGCGGTCTCCATGGCCGAAGGGGTACCCTTCATGGGGAGGAAGTGGGCCATCTTAGACAGCCTGTCAACCACTACAAAAATGGCCGAAAAACCTTCTGATGGTGGAAGCTCAACAATGAAGTCCATTGATATCATGGTCCATGGCCTCTCTGGGACTGGCAATGGCCTCAACAGGCCCCAAGCTCTTGTCCGGCTAGTCTTGTTTCTGGCACACGTGTTACAGGACTCCACATAGTCCTTGCAATCTTTAGTAAGACATGGCCACCAAAAGGTGCGTTGGACAAGGTCGATTGTTTTTCGAGTACCGAAGTGGCCGGCCAGTTTATGATCATGACATAAACTTAACACCTGTACCTTTAACTCCTCAGGGACCACAATCTTATTTTTGAACCAGAACAGACCATCCTTGGTACAAGACTCGGCAGGTGGAGACATTCCCATGGAGGCGCGTCTGATTCGGGAAATTAAATCCTCCTGAAGGATTAGGAAATTTCCAGAGGGAAGGATAGTATCCGGGGACACGGTTCTTTCGGAATCGAGGAACATCCGGGAGAGAGCATCAGGTTTAACATTCTTGGATCCGGGCCTGAACGTAATGTGGAAAATAAATCTGGAAAAGAAAAGTGCCCATCTGGCCTGCCGGGGTCTCAATCTTTTGGCTGTCCTTAGATATTCCAAGTTCTTATGATCTGTGTAGATCAATATGGGGTGTGCTGCGCCTTCCAGAAGGTACCGCCATTCCTCCAGAGCCGCTTTAATGGCCAAAAGCTCCCGATCACCCACATCGTAGTTTTTCTTGGAAAGAGAAAGTTTGCGTGAGAAGAATCCCACAGGGTACAGCAGTGATTTGGCACCCTGTCTCTGTGAAAGCACAGCTCCGACTGCAACCTCAGACGCATCCACCTCCAGGACGAAGGGCAAGGCAGGGTTGGGATGCTTAAGGATAGTGGCTGAGGTGAATAGTGCTTTGAGTTTTTCAAAGGCCCTTTGTGCCTCAGGTGTCCAGTGGAATCGGCATCCTTGTTTAGTAAGCTCCGTGATGGGAGTTATGATCGTAGAAAATCCTTTAATAAATTTCCTATAGAAATTGGCGAAGCCAATGAAGCGTTGTACTCCTTTTTTGTCGGTCGGTGCAGGCCAATCCAGAATAGCGGATACTTTTTGTGGGTCCATTTTGATGCCATCAGGGGAAATAATCAGGCCCAGGAACTGGATAGATTGGAGCTCGAATTCACACTTCTCAAGTTTGGCGTATAGTCCGTGCTGTCTGAGCCGGGAGAGTACATTTCGCACATGTTTACGGTGTTCCATCAGGGAGGCCGAGAAAACCAAGATATCATCCAGGTAGACGATGACATAAAGATCCAATAAGTCGTGAAAGACATCGTTGATGAAATGCTGGAATGTCGCCGGTGCATTGCACAGACCAAAAGGCATGACGAGATACTCGTAATGTCCGAATCGAGTACGAAAAGCCGTCTTCCACTCGTCTCCCTCTCTTATGCGGATTAAATTATAGGCTCCACGGAGGTCAAGCTTGGTAAAAACGGTAGCCGATCCCAGTCTCTGGAATAGTTCAGGAACCAAGGGTAGCGGGTATCTGTTTTTAATAGTAATTTTATTGAGCTCCCGATAGTCAATGCAAGGACGTAAGGAGTGATCCTTCTTTTCCACGAAGAAGATACCTGCCCCAGCTGGAGACGTGGACGGACGGATGAACCCTTTCTTCAGGTTCTCGTCTATATAGGTCTTCAGGGTGCCTAACTCCTGCTCCGTTAGAGGGAAGATCCTCCCAAAGGGAACTTCGGTACCTGGTAGGAGTTCAATTGGGCAGTCATAAGGCCTATGAACTGGAAGGGTTTCTGCCCCTTTTTTACTGAAGACGTCCAGGAAATCCCGGTAGGGTTCGGGAAGGTCTTGGCAGGGCTTAGCTTCAGAGTCCATGCGCAGGCATTGGGAGGGGGTTAATGGGGTCCCCCGTAAACAATGTTGTCTGCAATATTCCGAGGAAAACTGAATCTTGCCTGTAGACCAGTTGATACTGGGATTATGGGCCTGTAGCCAAGGTATTCCTAGGATGACTGGGAAGAGAGGCGAGGAAATGACATCTAGGCGTAAGAGTTCCTGATGTTCCGGGCCAATGGTGGCCAACAGAGGAACCGTTTCTTGGGTGACAGGTCCGGAGCGGAGGGTGGAGCCATCCGCTAAGAAAACTGCCAGTCCTTGAGCTTTAGTCTGAGTAGGGATACGATGGGTTTCGACAAAGGTCCGGTCAATGAAACCACTACAAGCTCCAGAGTCAATGATGACCGGTACTGGGATGCTCCTTCCAGGTAACTGCAATACAATGGAAAAAGTTAGATGGTTACCGGCACTAGGTAGGACAGGTGCACACAGAGAAGAAGATGGTAGACACTTACGTCTCTTGTTTGGGCATACTCTTGCAAAGTGACCAGACTCCCCACAGTACAGGCACAAATTGAGTGTGCGCCTGCGTGTCTTCTCCTCAGAAGTCAGAGAGGGACGGAGCAGTCCCAACTGCATGGGCTCTGGGGCCTCCGGGCCCGGGGTAGAAGAGACCAGCGGAGCTTGGTTTGGGGCACAAGGAGCCCTAGGCAGCATCCAGGTAAGACGTGGGTGACCTTGACTAACAGACCTCTCAGAGCGTCTCTCCCTGAGGCGACGGTCTATCTGGATGGACAGGTTAATTAACTCTTCCAGTGTCTGCGGTATCCCCACTCGTGCCAGTTCGTCTTTTAGCGGATCTGACAACCCCAGCCGGTATTGGTGACGCAAGGCTGCGTCGTTCCAGTTTGTATCCGAGCTCCAACGCCTAAACTCCACGGCGTAATCTTCAGCAGCTCTGCGACCCTGTTGAAGGGCATGTAAAGCGGCTTCTGCCGTGGTTGTTAGCTGGGGGTCCTCATACAGCTGAGACATAGCTAGGAAGAAGGCATCTAGGGAGTCAAGAGATTGGGCCTTCTGCTGCAATAGGCGGTGGGCCCAGGTTTGAGGCTCTCCGGTCAAAAGGGATATGACGAACCCCACTTTAGTAGCTTCCAGGGAGAATGTTCGAGGCTGCAAAGCGAAGTAGAGCTCGCATGCGCTGCGAAACGCACGGAACTTACTGCGTGCTCCGGAGAATTTTTCGGGTGTGGGCACCCTGGGCTCTGGTGGTAGCATTACTACAGAGGGTGCTGAGGCAGGGTTGGCGGAAACTGCCCCTGGTGAAGAAGCTGAAAGGGCCTGGACTTGTCCTTCCAATCTGGTATAGCCTTCCTGTAGGCTTTTAACGGCTTGAGTAAGGCCCGCTAGGTGCCTACACAGTTCATCCATGGGGGAGGCCCCCTGCCCGGACTCAGTCATGGCTGCCTGATACTGTCAGGTTCCACACTTACCAGACAGATGAGTCCACGTGGGCAGAGGGTAGGCTCCCTTACGTGTCCGATTCGGGGCCCCTGGTAGAGCAGACAGGAGGCCCGCGAGTGCGGAGTGGTATGAGAGCCTGAGGTACAGTCCTGGAGCACAGTGGTCTGGCAAGCAACCGGTAGAGCTTGAGACTTGGTGGAGCAGATGCAGAGCAGGAGTTGGTCAGACTTGGTCATACACGGCAGAGGTCGGCAACGGGCTGGCAGCAACGGTACAAGGGAGCAGGCAGAAGAGAAGTCAGACAAGCCGGGGTCGGGTACAGGCAGCAATCAAGGGAGGTCCAAAGGTAGCCGGGTCACAACGGGTAAACACTACGGAAGCACAGGAACACGGGATGATCACGGGACACAACACGGAGCTGTTTGATCAGGCAGCACTGGGTCAGTGCAGAGGCAGGATTCAAATAGGCAGATTGGCGCCAAAACGCCGCGCACGTGCACGCGCCGATTCGCCAAAGCGCGCCGCGCCCCCGCACGCGCCCGAGCGCGCCCCCGGAACCAGCACGCACGCCCACACCACCAGACATGTCAAAGGCAGCGCCCACAGGCGGACGCGCGCTAACGCGGACGCGCGCTAGCGCGAACGCGCGTACGCACAAACGCCCGGACGCCACCCCGCACGCCACGGCCGGTGAGCCCAGGCACGCCGGTGCCCACAGGGACACGCGCCCCAGCACGCACAGGGACACGAACGCCAACGCGCCCCGGCGCGCACCGGCGCCCAACCAGGTAACCTCTCTGACAACGCCAGTGTTCCTAGTAACCCGCCACAACAGAGGGAAGGGGGGAATTCAGTGCTGGGAGAGGGTCACAGACTAGACCATTCGCTGCCAACCAGATAGCCGAGGTCGCTGCGGGCAGTAGAAAAATCTTATAACGAGCCGGTTTTGGCCCACTGGCTGTAGTTTGGTATTAAAGTAGCTGTGGCCGGCTATGGACATTAACTGATTTACATATTCTAAACAAGGCTTAAATGACCTTTAAAACAAGCCCCTACAGACCTCCGTAGCTGCAGCCACTGTATTGTAATTCATCCTGATGGCCTTCTAATTTCTTATGTAAACAGAGCAGGTTCAAAGGAAGAGGAAAAGAGAAGCGGATGCTAAGCTCTCCTTTGAACAACTTCCCTGCTTCTTTTGTGAACGTTGAGGATGAATTGCTCCACAGGGATTGTAAGTACTGAGGTCAGTGAGGGCTTATTTGAAAGTTTGAGTCAAGCCAAACTATATTTACCCAGATCTGTCACCCATGACCTTCAGGGATTGTTTACACCCTACGCCACAAGATTCCCCCTTCTGGCCGCACCGGTGCATTACACTCCCGTAAACTTCTAAAGGGCAGTCAACAAGGCTGGAAGTTGGACTTGGACGAGCCTGGCCAGGAAAGGGATCTTGGTAAATACAGGTCTGTGGAAAACGGAGAGTGGGCAGATTTAGGTCAGGGCACAGGGGCAAAAAGAATAAGTGCACTTTGTTTGAAAGTGCACTTATTCTTTAAAGCTTCTTTTCTCCCTGCTATTTAAATGTCAATGGCCGTTTTTCACAATTCAACTTTATTGTTATATAATCTCATTCTTATTTTTCTATCTATTGTATCTATTTTCATATCTAGTAACTATAGCTGTAAAACATTAACCACTTAAAGACCGGAAGGATTTGCCCCCTTCCTGACCAGGCCATTTTTTGCGATACGGCACTGCGTCGCTTTAACTAACAATTGCGCGGTCGTGCGACGTTTCACTAAACAAAATTGACGTCCTTTTTTTTTCCACAAATAGAGCTTTCTTTTGGTGGTATTTGACCACCTCTGCGGTTTTTTATTTTTTACGCTATAAACAAACAAAGAGCAACAATTATTTTTTTACTTTTTGCTATAATAAATATCCCCCCAAAAATATATAAAACAACAAATCTCTTCATCAGTTTAGGTATATATTCTTCTACATATTTTTGGTTAAAAAAAAAAAAATCGCAATAGGCATATATTGATTGGTTTGCGCAAAAGTTATAGCGTCTACAAACTATGGGATAGATTTAGGGACTTTTTTTTTTAATTATTGTTTTCACTAGTAATGGTGGCGATCTGCGATTTTTTAGAGGGACTGCCACATTGCGGCGGACAAATCTGACCCCAAATGACACTTTTTGGCGACCAGTGACATTATTACATTGATCAGTGCTATAAAAATGCACTGATCCATGTAAAAATGACACTGGCAGAGAAGGAGTTTACACTAGGGGGGCAATCAAGGAGTTAACTGTGTTCCCTGGGTGTGTTCTAACTGTAGGGGGGATGGGCTGCCAGGGACATGACAGAGATCGATGTTCCAGATGCCTGGGAACAGTAGATCTCTGTCATATCCCCTGTCAGAACGGGGATCGGCTTGTTTACAAAGGCAGATCACCGCTCTGCCTCTGTACTAGGATATCACGGGCGGGCATGCTCGTGCAGCGGGTGCGAGCATGCGCCCGCAACTACGTCAGCGCGAGCCGCCGTACAGCTCCCCTGATTTGCACAGGAGAGCCAACCTGCTGCTGTATATAACAATGGCGGCTGGTCAACAAGTAGTTAAAGAGGAACTCTAGTCCCCTATATTTTGGTCCCACCACTCATCTACTGGGCCATCTTTGGGGGTTGATTTACTAAATCACTGGTGTCAGTGGGAGGAATAGTGCCCCATCATTGGTATCAGTGGGAGGAATAGTGTCCCATCATTGGTGTCAGTGGGAGGAGTAACGCCCAATTGTTGGTTTCAGTTGGAGGAATAGTGCCCAATCATTGGTATCAGTGGGAGGAATAGTGTCCCATCATTGGTGTCAGTGGGAGGAGTAACGCCCAATAGTTGGTATCAGTTGGAGAAATAGTGCCTCATCGTTGGTGTCAGTGGGTGGAATAGTACCCTATCATTGGTGTCAGTGGGAGGAATAGTGCCCCATTATTGGTGTCAGTGGGAGGAATAGTGCCCCATCATTGGCACAGTGGTAGGGGAATAGTGCCCCATCATTGGTGTTAGTGGGAAGAATAGTGCCCCATCATTGGTATTAGTTGAAGGAATAATGCCCCATTATTGGTGTCAGTGGGAGGAATAGTGCCCCATCATTGGTATCAGTGGGAGGAATAGTGCCCCATCATTGGTATCAGTGGGAGGAATAGTGTCCCATCGTTGGTGTCAGTGGGAGGAATAGTGCCCCATCATTGGTGTCAGTGGGAGGAATAGTGCCCCATCGTTGATGTCAGTGGGAGGAATAGTGCCCCATCATTGGTGTCAGTGGGAGGAATAGTACCCCATCATTGGTATCAGTGGGACGAATAGTTCCCCATGATTGGTATCAGTGGGAGGAATAGTGCCCCATGATTGGTATCAGTTGGAGAAATAATGCCCCATCATTGGTGTCAGTGGGAGAAATAGTGCCCCAAGGGCGGGACAAAGGCAAACAAAGGGCCGCATTCGGCCCCTGGCTGCAGTTTAGATGTAAAGCATTCTCTGAATGGCACCCATGCTGAGTGGCCGACCTCCTGTGTTCAGAATGCAGCAGGGCGCCACTCGGAATGGACCTGGAAACAAGTGAAGATAAGTGGAGTAGAAGTGTCTACTTGGAGTTCCTCTTTAAAAAAAAAAAAAAAAGGAGCTCTTCTCTAATTGTGGGAGGGGGAGGGGGAGGGGGAGGGAGCCAGGCATTCTTGTAATGAGTGTCGGTCCCCTTTATTAGTTCATTAGGAAACCATTTCACCAGTAAAACGGAAAATTGTATCATACTTACCGTAATTTTCCTTTCCTGGTGCCTATCCATGGCAGCATACTAGTGATAGAGCTCCGCCTCGACTCCTCCCTCAGGACCAGTGAATAGCATAAATTAAAGACGAAGTCCCTCCCCCAACATTCTCCGTAAAATAGAATACCGAGGGTGGGAGCGTATGCTGCCATGGATAGGCACCAGGAAAGGAAAATTACGGTAAGTATGATACAATTTTCCGTTTTCCTGGTGCCTCCATGGCAGCATACTAGTGATAAATAACTAGCTGACACGGGTGGGATAATGCTTAACAATAAATATTTAATTAGAATGAGACATCGCAGCCTGAACTGCCCTTCTCCCGAACTCAACCGTCGTGAGAGCTCCTCGGTCGGTACGGTAGTGTCTGAGGAAAGTATTGCGAGAGGACCAGGTGGCGGCCCTGCACACCGTCTCTAATGACACGTTAGCCCTTGCTGCCCAGGAGGTTGAGACTGCCCTTGTGGAATGAGCATTCACTCGGGATGGAGGTTCCATACTTTTTATCCTGTAGGCCTTCTGGATTAGCTTTACCACCCAAGATGCCAGAGTTCTGATGGAAGCTTCTTTGCCCCTGTATTTGCCGAATGGAACAATGAAGAGTCTTTCCGAGTTCCTGAAGGATCTAGTGGCCTCTAGGTAGGCTCTGAGCACTCTGGATATGTCCAGCTCGTGACATGATCCTGAATCTGCTTCAGCAAATACCGGTAATGCCCAGGGCTCCAAAAGGTGGCTTGGAGTAGTGACCTTAGGTGTGAACCCCCGAAGGGGACGAAGTTCCACTCTATCGTGAAAAAAAGAGATGTGGTCATCACCTATTCCCAACGAGTGGAGTTCTGAGATCCTTCTACCAGATGTAATGGCTAACAGAAAAACCGTTTTTAGTGTTATGTTCCATATTGTTAGTTGTTCCACTGGGGTAAATGGATGGTCAGAAAGGACTTCAAGGACCAGGGATAAATCCCATTTGGGAAAAGACCGTCTGACAGGTGGCCGAATCTTTAACACTCCTCTGAGGAAGGTGACTACTAAGGGCTCTTCTGCCCATCTCTTATTTGTTGCTGCAGAAATAGCTGCTACTTGCACTTTGAGAGAACTCAGGGCAAGACCCAGATCAAGTCCTGACTGGAGGAAACCGAGAACATCTGATGTAGAAGGAGAGATTGGATCAAACTCATTTGAGGTAGCAAATGACAAGAACTTGTTCCAAATTCTTGAATATATGGTGTTGGTTGCTGGTTTCCTGGCTCCTAGGAGGGTTGATATGACCCCTGGGGAACATCCTAAGGACTCGAACCTTCGCCTCTCAACCTCCAGATGCGAAGATTCAGCTTCTGAGGGTCTGGATGCACTAAACTGCCCTGCGTTAGAAGTTGAGGGAAAGGAGGGATCCTGATCGGAGAGCTCACACTGAGGCGCATAGCTAGAGGAAACCAGGGTCTCTTCGGCCAATATGGGAGTACTGCCAATACCTGGACCGTCTCTCTGAGAAGTCTCAGGAGGAATTTGAAAATTAATGGCCGGGGGGGAAAAGCATATGCGGTGGTGAACCTCCAGGGGCATGACAGGGCATCTATTTCCTCTGCTTGCGTATACGGCAGGCGAGAGACGAATCTGGTCAGCTTGGCATTCTCCGGAGAGGCAAATAGGTCTATCTGAGGAGGATCCCAGAGGTTGGCAATCTGACTGAAGACCTGGGGATGAAGAGCCCACTCGTTGTTGTCCAGGAAGTTTCTCGACAACGTGTCTGCTTCCGTATTCAACCTTCCCGGGAGATACATCGCCCTGAGGTCTAGGACGTTCTTCTCTGCCCAGAGCATGATTGGCTCTACTTCCCTGAGGAGTGATGTGCTGCGAGTGCCCCCCTGCCTCTGCAGGTATGCGACAGCTGCCCTGTTGTCCAGGCGTAAGAGTACTCTCTGGCCCTTGATCTGAGATGCCAATGAAGTTAGTGCCAGGAATGCTGCCCTCATCTCCAGGATGTTGGATACTACTCCCTGGGTGGAACAGGACCATCTCCCCTGTATCCTGGTTTTCCCGCAATGGGCTCCCCAGCCTTGTCCGCTTGCGTCGGACGTAATTGTGATCCAGGAGAGAGAACCCAGATAATGAGGTTTGGAGAGGTTTTCTGGCAGAGTCCACCAATGAAGGCTCCTGCGCATTGCTCCCGTCAGTAGAATTGTCTGAGAGAGTTGCTGTTTCTTCCACTGCGCCAAGAAACCCGTCTGAAAATACCTCAAATGCCAATGGGCCCAAGGAATCATTGGTATACAGGCAGACATTGTGCCAATGAGGCTCAGGCATTGTGATGCCGTTAGGTATCGGCTCGCAATGGTTTTGACCATCTTCTGGATAATAATCCTCATCTTCGGGGATGGTAATGACACTGTCCCCTCCCGGGTGTCGAACATCGCACCTAGATAGATCATCCGCTGAGTAGGCGTGAGCTGACTCTTCTCTAAGTTTACCAACCATCCTAGTTCCTTCAGGGACTGGAGAAGAATATCTCGGTGATCCACCAGCTGACCCGGACTGCTTGCTAGGAGGAGGATATCGTCCAGATAGTGGTATATCCTCAAGCCCCTCTCCCGCAGGGGAACCAGAGCGGATATTAGAATCTTGGTGAACACCCTGGGGGAGGTGCACAGACCGAAGGGCAGGGCTTGAAACTGCAGGTGTATCTGACCTACTGCAAATCTGAGATACTTCTGGAAGGTAGGTAGAACTGGCACGTGTAAGTACGCGTCCTGCAGGTCGATTGAGATCATCCAATCTGTTGGTTGTACTGCCTGAATAATTGTTTGTAGGGACTCCATCTTGAATCTTTCCGGGTGTATGTGCCTGTTGAGCTTTTTTAGATCTATCACAGGTCTCCATCCCCCCGTTCTCTTTGGGACCAGAAATAGAGTGGAATAGAAGCCTGCGAAGCGCTCTGCCAAGGGAACCGGCACAGCTGCTTTCTGAAGCTGGAGTGATGATACAAAGTGTCTTAGGGCTTGAGCCTTCAGCGGAGAGGATGGAATCTCTGTTCTCTTGAAAGAATTTTGCGGTGGTGGATGAGAGAAACTCCAAAAGTGTCCCCATTGAATTGTTGACAGGACCCAGGGATCCTGGCATTTTTTGGCCCAGACTGGAAAAAATTTTTTTTAGCCTGGCTCCCACCGGGAGTGTCTGGGCTAATCTGGCGTCAAAAGGACTGCTTCTGCTCATGTGTAGTCGGAGGGGCCTTCAGCTTTTTGCCCAAAAAGGATGCCTGAGTGCCTCTCCAGGGTTTCCTGCTGTCTCTGGACTGTCTTGATTGTCTAAAATCCCTAGGATTTGACTGGCGGAACCTGGAAAACCCCCCTCTGGATCTTCGCATTCTCCTGTCTTGGGGAAGCATCCCCGACTTTCCTCCTGACAACCTGGAAATGGCTTTGTCCATCTTGTCTCCAAATAATGCCTTCCCATCGAATGGAATTTTGCACCAATTTTGTTTGGAGGCTAAATCTGCCGTCCAGGGTTTCAACCACAAGGCCCTCTTTGCCATTACCGAGTGCAGCATAGACCTTGCTGAACACCTAATCGTGTCTATAGCTGCTACTCCGACGAAGTCAGCTGACAGCCTAATTTCCTCCAGGGCTTTAATTATGTCCTCCTTGGGGACGTCCTGGCGGAGAGCCGTTTCAATGTTATCTGTCCAAGCCCTAATGGCATTAGACACAGAGGTGAGGGCAATCGCTGGCTTACATGCTGCTCCTGCAGCTAAATAGCTTCTCTTGAGGTCCAGGTCGATTCGTCTGTCCAGAGGGTCCTTAAAAGAAGCCGAATCTTCCATAGGCAGGGTGATATTTTTGGCGAGTCGCACAACTGATGCGTCTACCACAGGCACAGAGTTTAGTGATTGAGTTCCTGACTCCGGTAAGGGATACAGTTTCTTGAAACGACCCAATGAAAGTTTTTTGTCAGTCTTTGACCATTCATTTTTGAATGATTTGGCTAATTTCGCCCATCAAAGGGAAGAAAACCTGTTTCCTTTTAAGAAATGGGAAGTAGCTTTTTGCTTCCTGTGGGGGTTCCTCAGCGTCCTCCCAGGCTATTGCAGCTCGGACCGCCTGGATGAATGGTTTTACCAATGAATGACTGAAACCAGCCTGATCGGATTCATCTGATGAGTCTTCCGAAAGGTCTTCAGGTGGAGAGTCTCTGGCCGCTCGACCTGATGGGGGAAGAGGAGTACTGGCTGCAGAAGGACCAGGAAGATTAACTTCAACATCCTGAGCCTGGGAGACCTGCGGGACTGGCTGAGCGGGAACCAAAGCCGCAAGCTCAGAGAAGGAGTCCTTCATGGTCTTTTTGAGCAGGTCCACAACCTGTTGGTTTTCTAGCTCGCGGCTGGACGCATATTCCGAAAAACAGTCCTTGCAAACTACTTTGTTCGGTAGTGGAATAGCCCCACAGGTCCAGCACTTCTTCTTATTGGATCTAGGAGAGGAGGACCGATCCCGCCTTCTGGATCTTGATCTATGCCGAGAAGAATAGGACTCACGTCTTGATGAGCGAGACCGGTGGCGTGAAGAGCGAGATCTGCGACTTGGGCTGTCGTCATCGTGGTGCCTTGAGGATTTTTCGGTCCTCTTGGAGTGGGCAGGGCTATGATTTCAAGAAAAAACCATGTCAGGCCAGCGAGCGCACTTTTTTTTTTTTTTTTTTTTATACTCACGTAAAGGTGGTCCCATACCTAACGGAAGTGTGAGGATCTTTGTTGCGAGACGAATGGCTCATTGCTGAGTTGGGCAAAAGGATCAGCTGCGGAAATATAGCAAGAAAGAAAAGGAAAGAAACAGGGTTTTTTTTTTTTTTTTTTTTTTGTTTTAAACACATTACCCCCTCTTTTTTTTTTTTTTTTTTACTTACCACAGAGCAGCTTCAGAGAGGCTAACAGGGCGCAGCCGAGGAGACTCTGACTGCCAGCCCCAGAGCTGACCTTAAATATCCTAAGGGGAGGGGGAGGGATAATCCCATGAACCCCCAGTCTCCCTGCTCCCTCTTTTTTTTTTTTTTTTTTTTGTGGTATTTAAAGGGAAAAGGGCAAAAACCGGCCCTTTTTCCCTCACCCAAGATGGCCGCCGGAGCGCCGAGACACCGCGCATGCGCCCGCGCATGCGCAGTGAAGCCGACGCCGCGAGGACCAGAAAACACTGCTTACGACGGCGGTCCTCTCACTCCCTAGAACGCGCATGCGCAGTACGGAGGCGAGGACGCCAAACCACGCTGTCTCGCCCTGCAGGTAAGGGAGACAGCTTAAAACAGGCACCGCAGCCAAAAGGGAAAAAAGGCTGAGATCTAAAGGGAGCAGCAGCATGAGAAGACAAAACAAACAAGCAATAACCTGATTACTCCTACCTATACACATATGTATACTTTTAAAAAGAATAAAAGGGGAATACAACAGACAGGAAAGTGGGAAAGAGAGAGACATATACTTCAATCTTACTTTTTTTTTTTTTTTTAAAAAAGGTAAACTGATAGGAAAACAAAAATCACAAGCCTGGAAGAATGAGCTGATCCTTTTGCGACTCCATTGCCTTCATCATATGATATGGTGGCAGACTGCGTTCCTGAGGAAACTCTGCAAGAAGACCCCAACAGATCCACAGAGGGGTTCCCAGTCTTATCAGCGCTGTGAGCGGCCCAAGAACAGGGACTGCGCACGGGAAAGGCTAAACCCGGCGGATGCTGCCAAAGGCAGAGGTATGGACATACTGCTACTCTTCACCAGCACAAGAGGTATGAGGAAAAAAAGGAGAATGTTGGGGGAGGGACTTCGTCTTTAATTTATGCTATTCACTGGTCCTGAGGGAGGAGTCGAGGCGGAGCTCTATCACTAGTATGCTGCCATGGAGGCACCAGGAAAGTCTTTTTGATGCATGCAAACAACACAAAGGTCACACCGCCATGACAATGTAACAATGCGCCAAATATCATCAGACTGAAGTTACAAAGTAACTTTTGCAGAAGGAAATACTCGGCAGCTCTGGAATAAAACCGATACAATCTGTACATTTACATCCAAACAGTACATATTTAACCCTTTATGAAAGGTTGATGATCATTAAATGAAAATCCAATGTTTTCATTTACAAGGAGCAGCAATTCCCCGCCGCCTCTCCTCTGCATTTAGATTTGAAAATTTGCCTAGAAATGCAGCTGCAAGAGGCTATAAAAGGGAACCCATCTAAGACTCGGGCTGGTCGCCCCCCTCTGCACCGCCAGGGGTTCCGTAGTGAGAATAACATCTGCATATACAGCAATCCACATGTACAGATGGTTATCATTAATTGAAAACGGGGCTCTTCTATGGCAACCTGATACACGCAGGATAGGGGGGTGGTTAACAAGCCTGCAATTATAGTGCAGCCCTCCGACTTGTTATCCCAAATCCTCAGGAGATGGAGACGGAATAAATTCTGCTGATCTGCATTTGCCGGTAAAGAGGGGATGTAACCAGAGCCGGCTAATGTAAGGACGGCGGGACCAGCCTATCACCAGCACTTCCTATGGGGGACAAGCCAAGAACCCCCCTAACCCACTATGACATCACCAATACCATAGGTGTGTGCAGCCCATTGCATTACGGTGTGCACCCCAAAGCTCAAACACACATGCGTGTGTGTGTGTGTGTGTATGTATATGATGTTATTAGAGTGATGGACGGTGTCAGTAGAGCAGTGGATGGTGTCAGTAGAGCAGTGGACGGTGTCAGTAGGGCAGTGGACGGTGTCAGTAGAGCAGTGGACGGTGTCAGTAGAGCAGTGGATGGTGTCAGTAGAGCAGCGGACGGTGTCAGTAGAGCAGTGGACGGTGTCAGTAGAGCAGAGGACGTTGTCAGTAGGGCAGTGGACGTTGTCAGTAGAGCAGTGGACGATGTCAGTAGAGCAGTGGACGGTGTCAGTAGAGCAAAGGACGGTGTCAGTAGGGCAGTGGACAGTGTCAGTAGAGCAGAGAATGGTGTAAGTAGAGCAGAGGACATCAGTAGAGCAGAGGTTGGTGTCAGTATAGCAGAGGATGGTGTCAGTAGGGCAGAGGATGGTGTCAGTAGGGCAGAGGATGGTGTCAGTAGGGCAGAGGATGGTGTCAGTAGAGCAGAGGACGTTGTCAGTAGAGCAGTGGACGGTGTCAGTAGGGCAGAGGACGGTGTCAGTAGAGCAGAGGACGTTGTCAGTAGGGCAGTGGACGTTGTCAGTAGAGCAGTGGACGATGTCAGTAGAGCAGAGGACGTTGTCAGTAGGGCAGTGGACGTTGTCAGTAGAGCAGTGGACGGTGTCAGTAGAGCAGTGGACGTTGTCAGTAGGGCAGTGGACGTTGTCAGTAGAGCAGTGGACGATGTCAGTAGAGCAGTGGACGGTGTCAGTAGAGCAAAGGACGGTGTCAGTAGGGCAGTGGACAGTGTCAGTAGAGCAGAGAATGGTGTAAGTAGAGCAGAGGACGTCAGTAGAGCAGAGGTTGGTGTCAGTATAGCAGAGGATGGTGTCAGTAGGGCAGAGGATGGTGTCAGTAGGGCAGAGGATGGTGTCAGTAGGGCAGAGGATGGTGTCAGTAGAGCAGAGGACGTTGTCAGTAGAGCAGTGGACGGTGTCAGTAGGGCAGAGGACGGTGTCAGTAGAGCAGAGGACGTTGTCAGTAGAGCAGTGGACGGTGTCAGTAGGGCAGAGGACGGTGTCAGTAGGGCAGAGGGCGGTGTCAGTAGAGCAGTGGACGGTGTCAGTAGAGCAGAGGACGTTGTCAGTAGAGCAGTGGACGGTGTCAGTAGAGCAGAGGACGTTGTCAGTAGGGCAGTGGACGGTGTCAGTAGGGCAGTGGACGGTGTCAGTAGGGCAGTGGATGGTGTCAGTAGAGCAGAGGACGTTGTCAGTAGAGCAGAGGACGGTGTCAGTAGAGCAGAGGATAGTGTCAGTAGAGCAGTGGATGGTGTCAGTAGAGCAGAGGACGGTGTCAGTAGAGCAGTGGATGGTGTCAGTAGGGCAGTGGACGGCGTCAGTAGGGCAGTGGATGGTGTCAGTAGGGCAGTGGACGTTGTCAGTAGGGCAGTGGACGGTGTCAGTAGGGCAGAGGACGGTGTCAGTAGAGCAGTGGACGGTGTCAGTAGGGCAGTGGATGGTGTCAGTAGGGCAGAGGACGGTGTCAGTAGAGCAGTGGACGGTGTCAGTAGGGCAGTGGATGGTGTCAGTAGAGCAGTGGACGGTGTCAGTAGGGCAGAGGACGGTGTCAGTAGAGCAGAGGACGGTGTCAGTAGAGCAGTGGACGGTGTCAGTAGGGCAGAGGACGGTGTCAGTAGAGCAGAGGACGGTGTCAGTAGAACAGAGGACGGTGTCAGTAGGGCAGAGGACGGTGTCAGTAGGGCAGTGGACGGTGTCAGTAGAGCAGAGGACGGTGTCAGTAGAGCAGAGGACGGTGTCAGTAGCGCAGAGGACGGTGTCAGTAGGGCAGAGGACGGTGTCAGTAGAGCAGTGGATGGTGTCAGTAGAGCAGAGGACGGTGTCAGTAGAGCAGAGGACGGTGTCAGTAGAGCAGAGGACGGTGTCAGTAGTTATTTATTTTTATTTTATTTTTTACAATATTATTGTTTTTTTTTTTCCCGAGAGTCGGCAAGGAAAATTTACGGTCTACCCGTCAGCTGCCTGTTATTAACGGGTAGGTGCGCACACCTATGACCAATACACAGTTATCAGAAGTTGGTCCCTGCTTATCAATTTAGGCCAATCTGTATTCCCCACAAATAGAGCTTTCTTTTGGTGGTATTTGATCACCTCTGCGGTTTTTATTTTTTGCGCTATAAACAAAAGAAGAGCGACAATTTTGAAAAAAAAAACAAAACACCAATATTTTTTACTTTCTGCTATAAAACATATCCAATAAAAAAATGTGAAAAATCTAATTTCTTCAAAAAATTTGGGCCAATATGTATTCTGCTACATATTTTTGGTAAAAAAAAAAAAATCCCAATAAGCGTATATTGATTGGTTTGCGCAAAAGTTATAGCGACTACAAACTATGGGATAGATTTAGGAGCTGCAGTTTAGATGCAAAGCATTCTCTGAATGCATTCAAGCTGTGCTTTCTGCGTTTTTAACCGCGATTTTACAGCAATTTGCGTTTTTATGCTTTTT
Organism: Lithobates septentrionalis; assembly: GCA_037952835.1. Classification (NCBI taxonomy): domain Eukaryota; kingdom Metazoa; phylum Chordata; class Amphibia; order Anura; family Ranidae; genus Lithobates; species Lithobates septentrionalis. Next base: position 182,903 of record JBBDGP010003623.1, read on the forward strand.
TTTGGGGGGGGGGGGTTGGGCAGATTTCAAAATGCAGCAAAATCGCAGCAAAAACGCACTACATGCTTTTCCGCAGCTTCTCCATCGAAGTCTATTGAACCAAAAAAAGCCAAAAAAATTCACCGTTTTGCCCTTAAAAAAGTCCCCGGCCCCTTCCAAAAACGCAGAGGCACAAAAATGCATTGATGTGAACTTGTTCCATAGGAAACCGTGTTAAAAAAAATGTCCTGTATTTCTGCAAAAGGCAAAAAAAGCATGAAAAAAAAACGCATTGGTCTGAATGGAGCCTTGGGCTACATTTTCACTGTTGCGACCCCCAAAGTCGCGCCATTTAGAGTGCGGCTCTTGAGTGCAGCTTTGATTCCAACTTTGCAGTCCCCGGATCAAAGTTGCATCTAAAAGTCGCATCAAAGTAATGCAGGAACCTTTTCAAGGTCACTGCAACTTTAAGTCGCATAGATGGGAACGGGGGGAGGGGGGCATTGAAATCAATGGCTTGCGGCTTGTCATGCGACTTTATGTGTCCAAAGTCGCATGACAAGGGGATACGTTTTACTTGAGCTTTTCTTACGCTAAAGGTGCCGATATTGGCTTGACAATAAACCCACATTCATTTAAATTGATGATATTAATTAAAAAGTTGAATATAATACAATTAAACATAAATAGCATATATAAAAAAAATATATTTTTTAAAAAACTGTCATTTTTGGTTTTCGGCCAAGTGCATCCAGCATTTTCGGTTTTGGCACCAAAATTTCCATTCGGTGCACCCCTAATTTTTCTTGAGCTTTTCTTGCGCTAAAGGTGCCCATAATGGCCGACAAAAAAAAACATTTAAATTTATGATATTAATTAAAAAGTCAAATATACATTCTGCATTTTTGGTTTCAGCACCAAATTTTCCATTCGGTGCACCTCTAGTTTTTAGTGACTTTTTTTATGTTAAAAAGCTTATAAACTGTTCTGGTCTATTACTATTTTTTTATTACTTGTATAAAATCTTTACGTTCAGAACGCTTCCATGACATTCACTTTGCAAAGCACGCTGGGCTTCCCCGGGTCCCTCTTCTCCCTTTGGGTGGCCGATGTCTGATTCTCTGAGCCATTTGGTGGAAGGACACGATCTCCGGCCTTCCCGATTCCTGGATTGGACTGAATGGCTCATGAATTTTACATGATTGTGTCTGACTATTGGGGGGGGGGGGGGGAGGGGATCCCGGGAGAATGAAGTTCCGGAAAACCAGATTTCCATAATCCACATTTCCAGTCTCTGTTTAGGGAACGCCGAGACATGGAGGAGCCTCATCACAGCCTGAGAAGCCCCAGAGAATACGATATTCAATCCGGCTAACAGCGCTAATTAAATGTTTGTTATTTACAAATAGAAATGATTCCTTTACTATTTTATATATACCTTTATTATTAGTCCTGATTGGGGAATTACAATATTATTTGGGAAAGACTCACAGCAGGAAGTGAGAGGAAATGCCTCCAACAAAGTGGACAACCCAAACTTTGGTATTTTCTCTCACTTTTGGGAATCAGTGCCAGGACAAGGTCAACCAGTGCCCAGGGTGAAGATGCCAAACGGCACCCCCCGCCACCCCAAATGTATTAGCATTGAGTCACCAAAAATCCCCTACCCCCCTCCCCCAAAAAAAATTCATGCACTAATCTTCACACTAAGCAAAAATTCCCTTTGCAAGTCAAGATTCTCCCTAAAAAAAAAATGTATCCTCTTCAAGTACAAGTCCCCCTCCCAGCTCAAATCCGCTCCCTCCCCAAATCTCCTCTCCCAGCCCAAATCCGCTCCCTCCCCAAATCTCCTCTCCCAGCCCAAATCCGCTCCCTCCCCAAATCTCCCCTCCCAGCACAAATCATCTACCCCTCAAATTTCCCCTCTGAGCATAAATCTTCTCCCCCCTCCAAATCCTCCTCTCCTAGCACAAATCCCCCCCCCCCCCCATATTGCTCTTCCCAACACAAATCCATCCCCCAAATCACCCCTTCACACTAAGCAAAAATTCCCTTTGCAAGTCAAGATTCTCCCTAAACAAAAAATATATCCTCTTCCAGTACAAGTCCCCCCTCCCAGCTCAAATCCGCTCCTCCCCAAATCTCCTCTCCCAGCTCAAATCCGCTCTCTCCCCAAATCTCCTCTCCCATCTCAAATCCGCTCTCTCCCCAAATCTCCCCCGCAGCTCAAATCCGCTCCTCCCCAAATCTCCCCCGCAGCTCAAATCCGCTCCCGCCCCAAATCTCCTCTCCCAGCTCAAATCCGCTCCCTCCCCAAATCTCCTCTCCCACCTCAAATCCGCTCCCTCCCAGAATCTCCCCTCCCAGCACAAATCCGCTCCCTCCCCAAATCTCCTCTCCCAGCTCAAATCCGCTCTCTCCCCAAATCTCCTCTCCCAGCTCAAATCTGCTCCCTCCCCAAATCTCCTCTCCCAGCTCAAATCCGCTCCCTCCCCAAATCTCCTCTCCCAGCTCAAATCCGCTCCCTCCCCAAATCTCCTCTCCCAGCTCAAATCCGCTCCCTCCCCAAATCTCCTCTTCCACCTCAAATCCGCTCCCTCCCCAAATCTCCTCTCCCAGCTCAAATCCGCTCCCTCCCCAAATCTCCTCTCCCAGCTCAAATCCGCTCCCTCCCCAAATCTCCTCTTCCACCTCAAATCCGCTCCCTGCCCAAATCTCCTCTCCCAGCTCAAATCCGCTCCCTCCCCAAATCTCCTCTTCCATCTCAAATCCGCTCCCTCCCCAAATCTCCTCTCCCAGCTCAAATCCGCTCCCTCCCCAAATCTCCTCTCCCAGCTCAAATCCGCTCCCTCCCCAAATCTCCTCTCCCACCTCAAATCCGCTCCCTCACAGAATCGCCCCTCCCAGCACAAATCATCTACCCCTCAAATTTCCCCTCTGAGAATAAATGTTCTCCCCCCTCCAAATCCTCCTCTCCTAGCAAAAATCCCCCCCCCCCCATATTGCTCTTCCCAACACAAATCCATCCTCCAAATCACCCCTTCACACTAAGCAAAAATTCCCTTTTTCAAGTCAAGATTCTCCCTAAACAAAAAATGTATCCTCTTCCAGTACAAGTCCCCCCTCCCAGCTCAAATCCGCTCCTCCCCAAATCTTCTCTCCCAGCTCAAATCCGCTCCTCCCCAAATCTCCCCCCCCCCAGCTCAAATCCGCTCCCAGCTCAAATCCGCTCCCTCCCCAAATCTCCCCTCGCCAGCTCAAATCCGCTCCCTCCCCAAATCTCCTCTCCCAGCTCAAATCCGCTCCCTCCCCAAATCTCCTCTCCCAGCTCAAATCCGCTCCCTCCCCAAATCTCCTCTCCCAGCTCAAATCCGCTCCCCCCTAAGTCTCCCCTCCCAGCACAAATCATCTACCCCTCAAATTTCCCCTCTGAGCATAAATCTTCTCCCCCTCCAAATCACCCCTTCTAGCACAACCCTCCAAATCCCTAACCACGCCCAGGGCAGCCACTCCCTCCTTCCTGCCTTGCCAGGAACCAGCAGAGAGCGAGAATCTCCCTAAAGGAATCCATAGACAAGTCTAAAAACAAACAAAATTTGTGTTGACCGTCGAATCGTTCGTTTTTCGCATGATTAGTGTGCCAGCTAAAGGGCCACATGACACTGTCTCCAAACATGCCATACTTACCTGCTCTGTGTAATGGTTTTGCACAGAGCAGCCTGGCCCCTCCTCTTCTCAGGTCAGTGCTCCTGGCCCCTCCCTCCTGTTGAGTGCCCCCACAGCAAGCAGCTTGCTATGGGGGGCACCCGAGCCGAGCCACAGCTTCCTGTGTCCATTCAGACACGGATCCACGGCTCAGCCCCGCCCCCTCTCTCTCCTCATTGGCTCACTGGCTGTGATTGACAGCCAATGGCTCCCGCTGCTGGGAGGGAGTGTCCCCTGAGCCAAGGCTCTCGCACACATTGCTGGATCGAGATGGGGCTCAGGTATTGGGGAGGAGGGTTGGTCTGGGGGGGGGCTGCATGCAGAAGATTTTTTTTTACTTTTTATGCATAGAATAAATGAACGTAAAAAACGTTCAGCCTTTACAATCACTTTAAGGGCTCGCTGTTCACGGTAGATTTGGTCTCCACGTTCGGATCGCTCTTCAGAGAGCATTTGACTGGTGGTGAGGAAGCGCCGTATCGTCTCCTCTGCCTGCTTTAACCCCTTCGATCGCAACAGTTTAAGGGTGGTGTATTTAAATCTGCTAGTACATCTAAACACCCCCCAGACTGACCATGCTGCTGTCCGCTGTGCCTCCTGTGCTCATTCCTCCAGAGTTGTGTCTTATTAATACAGGTTTGTTGCTGGCCGGATCGCCAGTTAAAAACAGAGTGGGGAAAAAAGCCTAAAAAAAAAAAGAAAGCTAACGCAGCCGCCACATCTAATGATTAGTAAGCTGCAATATATGACGATTCTCGGTTTGGGTTTAATACCGCTTTAAAAACGGATTGTAAAGTTTCATTTTTTTTTTTTTGTTTTTTTTTTTTAAACTATAAAATATACTTCCCTCCTCTGTGTAAGGTTTTTTGCATAGAGTGGCCCCCAATCCTACTGTTCTGGGGTCCCCCAGCGGCGCTCGTGGTTCCTCCCCTCATTGAGTGCCGCCCCCCCCTCGGAGAGCCGCATTCCATGGGGGGCACCCAAGCGGGCACGCTCCTGTTGCGTCCATTGGCACAGACAGGACTCGGCCCCGCCCCCATGTCACTGGATTTGATTGACGGCAGCGGGAGCCAATGGCTCCTTCTGCTATCAATCTATCCAATGAGGACCTGAGACAGCGGCTGGAGCTGCTGCGCTCATCCCCCGTCGCTGGAACGATCGGGGTCAGGTAAGTAAAAGGAGGGGGCTCGGGGGGGGGGGCTGCTGCTCTACAGAAGGTTTTTCACCTTAATGCATAGAATGCAAACCTTAACAAGCATTTAACCCTTGTAGTTTTGGGGGCGGGGCTTTAGATCTGCCTGCAATGCACCCCTCGCTCGCCTCTGTTCCATTATCTGTATAAGGCACGGACTTGACCTCTGGTGTGTGGGGTCAGGGTGGTATTAGATGTTCCCAATGACATAAGAGGAGGAAATTCCTTCATCTGGATTAGAGTCAAGGTGAAAATGGGTAAATAGCAGCTTTACAACCTGGACTATTTCCAACGCTGATCCCTATCACTGCCCCCCCTCCATCACATATCCCTATACATGTACTCGCATGCCCCCCCCCCCCCCCCTGGGTTCTTCATCTAGCAGATTATGGGATGGTTTGTGATTTTCACTCTTAGTAGAAGCTGACCCGTCCTCGCTACAATCCTCCCATCGTGGGCTGCAGACGTTCCTAATGGCTCTCATCGCTGTCCCTCTGAAAAGCAATTCGCAGTGGACTGCTTTTTAGTTGGTACTTGAAAGGTGGCGAGGGGGGGCCTTAGGTCGCCTGCGGTAACCCTAAAAATGCAGACGTGAAAGGGCTTTACTGACACAAATGGGTCAGGTTTGGCAGCCATGTTGCGCATTAATTTAATTTGTTGACGAAGCAACTTCTTCTCCTTCAGATGGGCAGTTGGGCGGGGGGGGGGGGTAAAACCACAGCTAGTGCGCTGCAAAAGTGTACATTACAAGGGGTTGCAGGGCACTTGTAGAGCATCCCCATCCATATGAAAAGCAACAAGGAGGATAACTGCCATCACAGATGCAAAGCAAAGCATGCATACACCATGTCTACAGCTAAAGGGGGAGCAGTTGGGGGCGGTAAAAACTTGGCTCACTGAAGGGTCACAATCACTGGACACAATGACCAGTATGGCTCCATAACGATGACCCAATGACCAGTATGGCTCCATAATGATGACCAGTATGGCTCCATAACGACGACCCAATGACCAGTATGGCTCCATAATGATGACACAATGACCAGTATGGCTCCATAATGATGACCAGTATGGCTCCATAATGATGACACAATGACCAGTATGGCTCCATAATGAAGACCAGTATGGCTCCATAATGATGAAACAATGACCAGTATGGCTTCATAATAATGACCAGTATGGCTCCATAATGATGACCCAATGACCATTATGGCTCCATAATGATGACCCAATGACCAGTAAGGCTCCATAATGATGACCCAATGACCAGTATGGCTCCATGACAATGACCCAATGACCAGTATGGCTCCATAATGATGACACAATAACCAGTATGGCTCCATAATGATGACACAATGACCAGTATGGCTCCATAATGATGATACAATGACCAGTATGGCTCCATAATGATGACCCAATGACCAGTATGGCTCCATAAAGATGACCCAATGACCAGTATGGCTTCACAATGATGACCCAATGACCAGCATGGCTTCATAATGATGACCCAATGACCAGTATGGCTCCATAATAATGACCAGTATGGCTCCATAATGATGACCCAATGACCAGTATGGCTCCATAATGATGACCCAATGACCAGTATGGCTCCATAATGATGACCCAATGACCAGTATGGCTCCATAATGATAATGCAATAACCAGTATGGCTCCATAATAATGACCAGTATGGCTCCAAAATGATGACCCAATGACCATTATGGCTCCATAATGATGACCAGTATGGCTCCATAATGATGACCCAATGACCAGGTTGGCTCCATAATGATGACCCAATGACCAGGTTGGCTCCATAATGATGACACAATGACCAGTATGGCTCCATAATGATGACCAGTATGGCTCCAGAATGAAGAGGTTTAACCTTAAACTGCGCAGAGGGTTCTTTACTGTAAGGCGGTGATCTCAGTGGGGGGGGGGGGGCATCGATGGTTTCAAGAAACTATTAGATAAGCACCTGAACGACCACAACATACAGGGATATACAATGTAATACTGACATATAATCACACACATGGGTTGGACTTGATGTATTTTTTCAACCTCACCTACTATGTAACTATGCAACAGTACGGCTCTATAATGATGACACAATGACCAGTAGGGCTCCATAATAATAGCACAATGACCAGTATGGCTCCATAATGATGACCAGTATGGCTCCATAATGATGACCGGTATGGCTCCATAATGATGACCAGTATGGCTCCATAATGATGACACAATGACCAGTATGGCTCCATAATGATGACCAGTATGGCTCCAGAATGCTAACCCAATGACCAGCATGACTCAATGACCAGTATGGCTCCACAATGATGACCCAATGACCAGTGTGGCTCCATAATGATGACCCAATGTCCAATATGGCTCTATAATGATGACCAGTATGGCTCCATAATGATGACCAGTATGGCTCAATAATGATGACCCAATGACCATTATGGCTCCATAATGATGACCCAATGACCAGTAAGGCTCCATAATGATGACCCAATGACCAGTATGGCTCCATGACAATGACCCAATGACCAGTATGGCTCCATAATGATGACACAATAACTAGTATGGCTCCATAATGATGACACAATGACCAGTATGGCTCCATAATGATGATATAATGACCAGTATGGCTCCATAATGATGACCCAATGACCAGTATGGCTCCATAAAGATGACCCAATGACCAGTATGGCTTCACAATGATGACCCAATGACCAGCATGGCTTCATAATGATGACCCAATGACCAGTATGGCTCCATAATAATGACCAGTATGGCTCCATAATGATGACACAATAACCAGTATGGCTCCATAATGATGACACAATGACCAGTATGGCTCCATAATGATGATACAATGACCAGTATGGCTCCATAATGATGACCCAATGACCAGTATGGCTCCATAATGATGACCCAATGACCAGTATGGCTCCATAATGATAATGCAATAACCAGTATGGCTCCATAATAATGACCAGTATGGCTCCAAAATGATGACCCAATGACCATTATGGCTCCATAATGATGACCAGTATGGCTCCATAATGATGACCCAATGACCAGGTTGGCTCCATAATGATGATATAATGACCAGTATGGCTCCATAATGATGACCCAATGACCAGTATGGCTCCATAAAGATGACCCAATGACCAGTATGGCTTCACAATGATGACCCAATGACCAGCATGGCTTCATAATGATGACCCAATGACCAGTATGGCTCCATAATAATGACCAGTATGGCTCCATAATGATGACACAATAACCAGTATGGCTCCATAATGATGACACAATGACCAGTATGGCTCCATAATGATGATACAATGACCAGTATGGCTCCATAATGATGACCCAATGACCAGTATGGCTCCATAATGATGACCCAATGACCAGTATGGCTCCATAATGATAATGCAATAACCAGTATGGCTCCATAATAATGACCAGTATGGCTCCAAAATGATGACCCAATGACCATTATGGCTCCATAATGATGACCAGTATGGCTCCATAATGATGACCCAATGACCAGGTTGGCTCCATAATGATGACACAATGACCAGTATGGCTCCATAATGATGACCAGTATGGCTCCAGAATGAAGAGGTTTAACCTTAAACTGCGTAGAGGGTTCTTTACTGTAAGGCGGTGATCTCAGTGGGGGGGGGGGGGGCATCGATGGTTTCAAGAAACTATTAGATAAGCACCTGAACGACCACAAAATACAGGGATATACAATGTAATACTGACATATAATCATACACATGGGTTGGACTTGATGTATTTTTTCAACCTCACCTACTATGTAACTATGCAACAGTACGGCTCTATAATGATGACACAATGACCAGTAGGGCTCCATAATAATAGCACAATGACCAGTATGGCTCCATAATGATGACCAGTATGGCTCCATAATGATGACCGGTATGGCTCCATAATGATGACCAGTATGGCTCCATAATGATGACACAATGACCAGTATGGCTCCATAATGATGACCAGTATGGCTCCAGAATGCTAACACAATGACCAGTATGACTCAATGACCAGTATGGCTCCACAATGATGACCCAATGACCAGTGTGGCTCCATAATGATGACCCAATGTCCAATATGGCTCTATAATGATGACCAGTATGGCTCCATAATGATGACCAGTATGGCTCAATAATGATGACCCAATGACCAGTATGGCTCCTTAAGGATGACCAAATGACCAGTATGGTTCCATAATGATGACCAGTATGGCACCAGAATGATGACCCAATGACCAGTATGGCACCATAACGATGACAAAGTGACCAATATGGCTCTATAATATTGACCAGTATGGCTCCATAATGATAACCAGTGTGGCTCCATAATAATAACCAGTAAGGCTCCATAATGATGACCCAATGATCAGTAAGGCTCCATAATGATGACCCAATGATCAGTAGGGCTCCATAATAATGACCCAATGACCAGTATGGCTCCGAAATGATGACCCATTGACCAGTATGGCTCCAAAATGATGACCTAATGACAAGTATGGCTCCATAATGATGATGCAATGACCAGTAAGGCTCCATAATTATGACCAGTATGGCTCCATAATGATGACACAATGACCAGTATGGCTCCATAATGATGACCAGTATGGCTCCATAATGATGACACAATGACCAGTATGGCTCCATAATGATGACACAATGACCAGTATGGCTCCATAATAATGACACAATGACCAGTATGGCTCCATAATAATGACACAATGACCAGTATGGCTCCATAATGATGACCAGTATGGCTCCATAATGATGACGCAATGACCAGTATGGCTCCATAATGATGGCACAATGGCCAGTATGGCTCCATAATGATGACCAGTATGGCTCCATAATGATGACACAATGACCAGTATAGCTCCATAATGATGACCAGTATGGCTCTAGAATGCTGACCCAATGACCAGTATGACTCCATAATGATGACACAATGACCAGTATGGCTCCATAATGATGACCCAATAACCAGTATGGTTCCATAATGATGACCAGTATGGCTCCATAATGATGACCCAATGACCAGTATGGCTCCACAATGATGACCCAATGACCAATATGGCTCTATGATGATGACCAGTATGGCTCCATAATGATGACCAGTATGGCTCAATAATGATGACCCAATGAAAAGTATGGCTCCATAATGATGACCAGTATGGCTCCATAATGATGACCAAATGACCAGTATGGTTCCATAATGATGACCAGTATGACACCAGAATGATGACCCAATGACCAGTATGGCACCATAACGATGACACAATGACCAATATGGCTCTATAATATTGACCAGTATGGCTCCATAATGATAACCAGTATGGCTCCATAATAATAACCAGTAAGGCTCCATAATGATGACCCAATGATCAGTAGGGCTCCATAATAATGACCCAATGACCAGTATGGCTCCAAAATGATGACCAGTATGGCTCCATAACGATGACCCAATGACCAGTATGGCTCCATAATGATGACCAGTATGGCTCAATAATGATGACCCAATGACCAGTATGGCTCCATAATGATGACCAGTATGGCTCCATAATGATGACACAATGACCAGTATGGCTCCATAATGATGACACAATGACCAGTATGGCTCCATAATAATGACACAATGACCAGTATGGCTCCATAATGATGACCAGTATGGCTCCATAATGATGACGCAATGACCAGTATGGCTCCATAATGATGGCACAATGGCCAGTATGGCTCCATAATGATGACCAGTAGGGCTCCATAATGATGACACAATGACCAGTATAGCTCCATAATGATGACCAGTATGGCTCTAGAATGCTGACCCAATGACCAGTATGACTCCATAATGATGACACAATGACCAGTATGGCTCCATAATGATGACCCAATAACTAGTATGGTTCCATAATGATGACCAGTATGGCTCCATAATGATGACCCAATGACCAGTATGGCTCCACAATGATGACCCAATGACCAATATGGCTCTATGATGATGACCAGTATGGCTCCATAATGATGACCAGTATGGCTCAATAATGATGACCCAATGAAAAGTATGGCTCCATAATGATGACCAGTATGGCTCCATAATGATGACCAAATGACCAGTATGGTTCCATAATGATGACCAGTATGACACCAGAATGATGACCCAATGACCAGTATGGCACCATAACGATGACACAATGACCAATATGGCTCTATAATATTGACCAGTATGGCTCCATAATGATAACCAGTATGGCTCCATAATAATAACCAGTAAGGCTCCATAATGATGACCCAATGATCAGTAGGGCTCCATAATAATGACCCAATGACCAGTATGGCTCCAAAATGATGACCAGTATGGCTCCATAACGATGACCCAATGACCAGTATGGCTCCATAATGATGACCAGTATGGCTCAATAATGATGACCCAATGACCAGTATGGCTCCATAATGATGACCAGTATGGCTCCATGATGATCACTAAATGACCAGTATGGTTCCATAATGAAGACCAGTATGGCACCAGAATGATGACCCAATGACCAGTATGGCACCATAACGATGACACAATGACCAATATGGCTCTATAATATTGACCAGTATGGCTCCATAATAAAAACCAGTAAGGCTCCATAATAATGACCCAATGATCAGTAGGGCTCCATAATAATGACCCAATGATCAGTAGGGCTCCATAATAATGACACAGTGGCTCCATAGGTCACACTCGCTTTAGTAGTCCCATAAAAATGCCGCAGTCAGTTCCTGTTATTGTTCTCCATGTGGAAAGATTGCATTGTGTGCGATGTCTTCTTTCCTGTCACCTCACTCTATCAATCCTCATTAACCTTCAAGCTGAACTGTTTGTTTTAAAGCAAAACTTCACTTAGGAGTGAAAGTTCTGCTCTTCCTCCTTCAAAGCAGGGATGAGAAACCTAAGAGATCAGTTAGTAAAAGCGGCACACACAGTAAATCCTTTGATCGCCCCAGATGTTAACCCCTTCCCACCCAGTGTCATTAGTACAGTGACAGTGTATAATGTTATCACTGTATTAGTGTCACTGGTGATGTCAGTGATAGTCATTCAGTCCCCCCCAGCGTCAGTTAGTGTCAGTTTTCTACCACACTATTGCAGCTATAAGTCTCTAATCACTGCCATTAGTAGTATAAAAAAAAAATTAAAAATACATTCCAGTATATATCCCATAGTTTGTAGACGCTATAAAATTTCACACAAACCAATCAATATACATACTGTGATTTTTTTTTTTTTTTTTACCAAAAAGATTTTGGCCAAATTGTATGAAGAAATTCGATTTTTATTTTTTTATTGGATATCTTTTATAGCAGAAAGTAAAAAATATTGTTCACCCCCCCTCCCCCCCCCCCCCCCCCCAATACAATTTTCGGCCTTTTTTTGTCTGTTTAGTAAACAATAAAAAACGCTGAGGTAATCAAATACCACCAAAAGAAAGCTCTATATGTGGGGAAAAAAATAATATTAATTTTATTTGGGTACATCTTTGCATGACTGCGCAATTACCAGTTAAAGTTACGCAGCAAAAAATGGCCTGGTCATGAAGGGGGGTAAATCTTCCAGAGGTCAAGTGGTTAAAGAAGAAATCCAGGTATGTATATTTTTTCATAGAATGTACAATGGTCCAGCTTGGACTACCTATATTTTACTATCCATAGGTGACACTTTAAAAGCCTTTACACGTTACCCCGTTAGATGTACAGAGGAGGTCTGGTGCTAGAATTACTGCCCATGACCTGACATTCGCGGCGATACCTCACATGTGTGGGACGATCGCTGTTTGCCCGCCGGTGTGACCGACAGATGCGTTCGCCCGGGTGGGGTTACTTGTGACATCCCCGCCCCTCCCTCTTCATCTTGTCCAATCAGAGAATGCCTTTTATTCATTACAAAAAAATAAAAAATACAAAATGTTCTATGAATTCAGTGAATGGTGACAGTGCCCCCTGTAGGGATGGGGCGCCCCCCCCCCCCCCCCCCTGGGGCGCCCCCCCCCCCCCCCCCCCAAGAAAAAGGCGACTTTGTATCCATAGGATCTCCTCCCCAGAAATGTATCTAAATTATCTGTTACAATGTTTCCAGGGACGATCACATGACGACGAAGTAGCTCTTGGGGCCCTTTCACGCTGCTCTGCAACAAATGCGTTTTTACTGTGATTTTGCCGCGCTTCAGATGCGTTGCCTGTGAGTTTCTGGCGTGTTTTTGGGTTGCCCGCACCTGTGAAAAACGGACATGTGACTCAAAAAACGCAAATCGTGGTACGTTTTTACCGTAATTTCCATTCATTTCAATGGGAAGTTGCCTTTTTCGATGCATTTTTTTTTTTGCTTTTTTCCGGTGCATTTTTCATGCGTTTCCAGATGCATTCAAAGTGCCTTTTTACTTATTTTTTTCCTTGTGTGTTTTTGATGCGTTCCAGTGTATTCCAGTGCGTTTTTGATGCGTTTTACCGCGTTCCAGCACAGGAAAAAATGCAGCATGTTCTACTTTTTTTTTTTTTTCTGGAACTGGAATACCCTGGAACTGACCGCACTGGTGTGAACTACGCCATTGGAAACCATATAACCTACTTTTCATGCATTGGGACACAGAAAAAAAAAAAAAGCACTGGACTGCATGTGGTGTGAACTGGCCTTTAAAGGGAAAAAAAATTATTGCGTTTTTCTTGCATGATAAAAACACAGAGAGAATAAATAAGTGTGAAAGGGCCCTAAGCTGAAAGTGTCACTTCCCCAGGACCCAACCGCTTATGACAGAATATTAGACAGGGATACGCGGAATACGACCAATCACAGCACATAATAACACATCCTATGTACAATCACAACAAAGGAACAATAAGCTCAAATGTGTCACTTCTTTAGCCCCCTCCTCCGTCTCAGACCCCTCCCCTCACCTGGGTATAGTGATACACTTGGTGGAGATGCTTTGGGTGGTGAGGCCCCTCCCCCCGGTCTCAGGCTCCTCCCCTAGTCTCAGGCCCCTCCCCTCACCTGGGTATAGTAATACACTTGGTGGAGATGCTCTGGGTGGTGAGGCCCCTCCCCCTGGTCTCAGGCCCCTCCCCTCACCTGGGTATGGTGATACACTTGGTGGAGATGCTCTGGGTGGTGAGGCCCCTCCCCCCGGTCTCAGGCCCCTCCCCTCACCTGGATATGGTGATACACTTGGTGGAGATGCTCTGGGTGGTGAGGCCCCTCCCCTCACCTGGGTATGGTGATACACTTGGTGGAGATGCTCTGGGTGGTGAGGCCCCTCCCCCCAGTCTAGGCCCCTCCCCTCACCTGGGTATAGTGATACACTTGGTGGAGATGCTCTGGGTGGTGAGGCCCCTCCCCCTGTCTCAGGCCCCTCCCCTCACCTGGGTATAGTGATACACTTGGTAGAGATGCTCTGGGTTGTGAGGCCCCTCCCCCCGGTCTCAGGCCCCTCCCCTCACCTGGGTATGGTGATACACTTGGTGGAGATGCTCTGGGTGGTGAGGCCCCTCCCCCCGGTCTCAGGCCCCTCCCCTCACCTGGGTATAGTGATACACTTGGTGGAGATGCTCTGGGTGGTGAGGCCCCTCCCCCCAGTCTAGGCCCCTCCCCTCACCTGGGTATAGTGATACACTTGGTGGAGATGCTCTGGGTGGTGAGGCCCCTCCCCCCAGTCTAGGCCCCTCCCCTCACCTGGGTATGGTGATACACTTGGTGGAGATGCTCTGGGTGGTGAGGCCCCTCCCCCCTGTCTCAGGCCCCTCCCCTCACCAGGGCATGGTGATACACTTGGTGGAGATGCTCTGGGTGGTGAGGCCCCTCCCCCCGGTCTCAGGCTCCTCCCCTCACCTGGGTATAGTGATACACTTGGTGGAGATGCTCTGGGTGGTGAGGCCCCTCCTCCCTGTCTCAGGCCCCTCCCCTCACCTGGGTATAGTGATACACTTGGTGGAGATGCTCTGGGTGGTGAGGCCCCTCCCCCTGGTATCAGGCCCCTCCCCTCACCTGGGTATGGTGATACACTTGGTGGAGATGCTCTGGGTGGTGAGGCCCCTCCCCCTGGTATCAAGCCCCTCCCCTCACCTTGGTATGGTGATACACTTGGTGGAGATGCTCTGGGTGGTGAGGCCCCTCCCCCCGGTCTCAGGCTCCTCCCCTCACCTGGGTATAGTGATACACTTGGTGGAGATGCTCTGGGTGGTGAGGCCCCTCCCCCCGGTCTCAGGCCCCTCCCCTCACCTGGGTATAGTGATACACTTGGTGGAGATGCTCTGGGTGGTGAGGCCCCTCCCCCCTGTCTCAGGCCCCTCCCCTCACCTGGGTATAGTGATACACTTGGTGGAGATGCTCTGGGTGGTGAGGCCCCTCCCCCTGTCTCAGGCCCCTCCCCTCACCTGGGTATAGTGATACACTTGGTGGAGATGCTCTGGGCGGTGAGGCCCCTCCCCCCGGTCTCAGGCCCCTCCCCTCACCTGGGTATAGTGATACACTTGGTGGAGATGCTCTGGGTGGTGAGGCCCCTCCCCCCGGTATCAGGCCCCTCCCCTCACCTGGGTATAGTGATACACTTGGTGGAGATGCTCTGGGTGGTGAGGCCCCTCCTCCCTGTCTCAGGCCCCTCCCCTCACCTGGGTATAGTGATACACTTGGTGGAGATGCTCTGGGTGGTGAGGCCCCTCCCCCTGGTATCAGGCCCCTCCCCTCACCTGGGTATGGTGATACACTTGGTGGAGATGCTCTGGGTGGTGAGGCCCCTCCCCCTGGTATCAAGCCCCTCCCCTCACCTTGGTATGGTGATACACTTGGTGGAGATGCTCTGGGTGGTGAGGCCCCTCCCCCCGGTCTCAGGCTCCTCCCCTCACCTGGGTATAGTGATACACTTGGTGGAGATGCTCTGGGTGGTGAGGCCCCTCCCCCCGGTCTCAGGCCCCTCCCCTCACCTGGGTATAGTGATACACTTGGTGGAGATGCTCTGGGTGGTGAGGCCCCTCCCCCCTGTCTCAGGCCCCTCCCCTCACCTGGGTATAGTGATACACTTGGTGGAGATGCTCTGGGTGGTGAGGCCCCTCCCCCTGTCTCAGGCCCCTCCCCTCACCTGGGTATAGTGATACACTTGGTGGAGATGCTCTGGGCGGTGAGGCCCCTCCCCCCGGTCTCAGGCCCCTCCCCTCACCTGGGTATAGTGATACACTTGGTGGAGATGCTCTGGGCGGTGAGGCCCCTCCCCCCGGTCTCAGGCCCCTCCCCTCACCTGGGTATAGTGATACACTTGGTGGAGATGCTCTGGGCGGTAAGGCCCCTCCCCCGGTCTCAGGCCCCTCCCCTCACCTGGGTATAGTGATACACTTGGTGGAGATGCTCTGGGTGGTGAGGCCCCTCCCCCCGGTCTCAGGCCCCTCCCCTCACCTGGGTATAGTGATACACTTGGTGGAGATGCTCTGGGTGGTGAGGCCCCTTCCCCCAGTCTAGGCCCCTCCCCTCACCTGGGTATGGTGATACACTTGGTGGAGATGCTCTGGGTGGTGAGGCCCCTCCCCCTGTCTCAGGCTCCTCCCCTCACCTTGGTATAGTGATACACTTGGTGGAGATGCTCTGGGTGGTGAGGCCCCTCCCCCCGGTCCCAGGCCCCTCCCCTCACCTGGGTATAGTGATACACTTGGTGGAGATGCTCTGGGTGGTGAGGCCCCTCCCCCCGGACACAGGCCCCTCCCCTCACCTGGGTATAGTGATACACTTGGTGGAGATGCTCTGGGTGGTGAGGCCCCTCCCCCCGGTCTCAGGCCCCTCCCCTCACCTGGGTATAGTGATACACTTGGTGGAGATGCTCTGGGTGGTGAGGCCCCTCCCCCCGGTCTCAGGCCCCTCCCCTCACCTGGGTATAGTGATACACTTGGTGGAGATGCTCTGGGTGGTGAGGCCCCTCCCCCCGGTCTCAGGCCCCTCCCCTCACCTGGGTATAGTGATACACTTGGTGGAGATGCTCTGGGTGGTGAGGCCCCTCCCCCCGGTCTCAGGCCCCTCCCCTCACCTGGGTATAGTGATACACTTGGTGGAGATGCTCTGGGTGGTGAGGCCCCTCCCCCCGGTCTCAGGCCCCTCCCCTCACCTGGGTATAGTGATACACTTGGTGGAGATGCTCTGGGTGGTGAGGCCCCTCCCCCCGGTATCAGGCCCCTCCCCTCACCTGGGTATGGTGATACACTTGGTGGAGATGCTCTGGGTGGTGAGGCCCCTCCCCCCGGTCTCAGGCCCCTCCCCTCACCTGGGTATAGTGATACACTTGGTGGAGATGCTCTGGGTGGTGAGGCCCCTCCCCCTGGTATCAGGCCCCTCCCCTCACCTGGGTATAGTGATACACTTGGTGGAGATGCTCTGGGTGGTGAGGCCCCTCCCCCTGTCTCAGGCCCCTCCCCTCACCTGGGTATAGTGATACACTTGGTGGAGATGCTCTGGGTGGTGAGGCCCCTCCCCCTGTCTCAGGCCCCTCCCCTCACCTGGGTATAGTGATACACTTGGTGGAGATGCTCTGGGTGGTGAGGCCCCTCCCCCCCGGTCTCAGGCCCCTCCCCTCACCTGGGTATAGTGATACACTTGGTGGAGATGCTCTGGGCGGTGAGGCCCCTCCCCCCGGTCTCAGGCCCCTCCCCTCACCTGGGTATAGTGATACACTTGGTGGAGATGCTCTGGGTGGTGAGGCCCCTCCCCCCGGTCTCAGGCCCCTCCCCTCACCTGGGTATAGTGATACACTTGGTGGAGATGCTCTGGGTGGTGAGGCCCCTCCCCCCGGTCTCAGGCCCCTCCCCTCACCTGGGTATAGTGATACACTTGGTGGAGATGCTCTGGGTGGTGAGGCCCCTCCCCCTGGTATCAGGCCCCTCCCCTCACCTGGGTATGGTGATACACTTGGTGGAGATGCTCTGGGTGGTGAGGCACTCCCCCCGGTCTCAGGCCCCTCCCCTCACCTGGGTATAGTGATACACTTGGTGGAGATGCTCTGGGTGGTGAGGCCCCTTCCCCCAGTCTAGGCCCCTCCCCTCACCTGGGTATGGTGATACACTTGGTGGAGATGCTCTGGGTGGTGAGGCCCCTCCCCCTGTCTCAGGCTCCTCCCCTCACCTGGGTATAGTGATACACTTGGTGGAGATGCTCTGGGTGGTGAGGCCCCTCCCCCCGTCCCAGGCCCCTCCCCTCACCTGGGTATAGTGATACACTTGGTGGAGATGCTCTGGGTGGTGAGGCCCCTCCCCCCGGACTCAGGCCCCTCCCCTCACCTGGGTATAGTGATACACTTGGTGGAGATGCTCTGGGTGGTGAGGCCCCTCCCCCCGGTCTCAGGCCCCTCCCCTCACTTGGGTATAGTGATACACTTGGTGGAGATGCTCTGGGTGGTGAGGCCCCTCCCCCCGGTCTCAGGCCCCTCCCCTCACCTGGGTATAGTGATACACTTGGTGGAGATGCTCTGGGTGGTGAGGCCCCTCCCCCTGGTCTCAGGCCCCTCCCCTCACCTGGGTATAGTGATACACTTGGTGGAGATGCTCTGGGTGGTGAGGCCCCTCCCCCTGGTATCAGGCCCCTCCCCTCACCTGGGTATGGTGATACACTTGGTGGAGATGCTCTGGGTGGTGAGGCACTCCCCCCGGTCTCAGGCCCCTCCCCTCACCTGGGTATAGTGATACACTTGGTGGAGATGCTCTGGGTGGTGAGGCCCCTCCCCCTGGTATCAGGCCCCTCCCCTCACCTGGGTATGGTGATACACTTGGTGGAGATGCTCTGGGTGGTGAGGCCCCTCCCCCTGGTATCAGGCCCCTCCCCTCACCTGGGTATGGTGATACACTTGGTGGAGATGCTCTGGGTGGTGAGGCCCCTCCCCCCTGTCTCAGGCCCCTCCCCTCACCTGGGTATAGTGATACACTTGGTGGAGATGCTCTGGGTTGTGAGGCCCCTCCCCCCTGTCTCAGGCCCCTCCCCTCACCTGGGTATAGTGATACACTTGGTGGAGATGCTCTGGGTGGTGAGGCCCCTCCCCCCGGTCTCAGGCCCCTCCCCTCACCTGGGTATAGTGATACACTTGGTGGAGATGCTCTGGGTGGTGAGGCCCCTCCCCCCTGTCTCAGGCCCCTCCCCTCACCTGGGTATAGTGATACACTTGGTGGAGATGCTCTGGGTGGTGAGGCCCCTCCCCCCGGTCTCAGGCCCCTCCCCTCACCTGGGTATAGTGATACACTTGGTGGAGATGCTCTGGGTGGTGAGGCCCCTCCCCCTGGTATCAGGCCCCTCCCCTCACCTGGGTATGGTGATACACTTGGTGGAGATGCTCTGGGTGGTGAGGCACTCCCCCCGGTCTCAGGCCCCTCCCCTCACCTGGGTATAGTGATACACTTGGTGGAGATGCTCTGGGTGGTGAGGCCCCTCCCCCTGGTATCAGGCCCCTCCCCTCACCTGGGTATGGTGATACACTTGGTGGAGATGCTCTGGGTGGTGAGGCCCCTCCCCCTGGTATCAGGCCCCTCCCCTCACCTGGGTATGGTGATACACTTGGTGGAGATGCTCTGGGTGGTGAGGCCCCTCCCCCCTGTCTCAGGCCCCTCCCCTCACCTGGGTATAGTGATACACTTGGTGGAGATGCTCTGGGTGGTGAGGCCCCTCCCCCCTGTCTCAGGCCCCTCCCCCACCTGGGTATAGTGATACACTTGGTGGAGATGCTCTGGGTGGTGAGGCCCCTCCCCCCGGTCTCAGGCCCCTCCCCTCACCTGGGTATAGTGATACACTTGGTGGAGATGCTCTGGGTGGTGAGGCCCCTCCCCCCGGTCTCAGGCCCCTCCCCTCACCTGGGTATAGTGATACACTTGGTGGAGATGCTCTGGGTGGTGAGGCCCCTCCCCCCGGTCTCAGGCCCCTCCCCTCACCTGGGTATAGTGATACACTTGGTGGAGATGCTCTGGGTGGTGAGGCCCCTCCCCCCGGTCTCAGGCCCCTCCCCTCACCTGGGTATAGTGATACACTTGGTGGAGATGCTCTGGGTGGTGAGGCCCCTCCCCCCGGTCTCAGGCCCCTCCCCTCACCTGGGTATAGTGATACACTTGGTGGAGATGCTCTGGGTGGTGAGGCCCCTCCCCCCGGTCTCAGGCCCCTCCCCTCACCTGGGTATAGTGATACACTTGGTGGAGATGCTCTGGGTGGTGAGGCCCCTCCCCCCGGTCTCAGGCCCCTCCCCTCACCTGGGTATGGTGATACACTTGGTGGAGATGCTCTGGGTGGTGAGGCCCCTCCCCCTGGTATCAGGCCCCTCCCCTCACCTGGGTATGGTGATACACTTGGTGGAGATGCTCTGGGTGGTGAGGCACTCCCCCCGGTCTCAGGCCCCTCCCCTCACCTGGGTATAGTGATACACTTGGTGGAGATGCTCTGGGTGGTGAGGCCCCTCCCCCTGGTATCAGGCCCCTCCCCTCACCTGGGTATGGTGATACACTTGGTGGAGATGCTCTGGGTGGTGAGGCCCCTCCCCCCTGTCTCAGGCCCCTCCCCTCACCTGGGTATAGTGATACACTTGGTGGAGATGCTCTGGGTGGTGAGGCCCCTCCCCCTGGTATCAGGCCCCTCCCCTCACCTGGGTATGGTGATACACTTGGTGGAGATGCTCTGGGTGGTGAGGCCCCTCCCCCCGGTCTCAGGCCCCTCCCCTCACCTGGGTATAGTGATACACTTGGTGGAGATGCTCTGGGTGGTGAGGCCCCTCCCCCCTGTCTCAGGCCCCTCCCCCACCTGGGTATAGTGATACACTTGGTGGAGATGCTCTGGGTGGTGAGGCCCCTCCCCCCTGTCTCAGGCCCCTCCCCCACCTGGGTATAGTGATACACTTGGTGGAGATGCTCTGGGTGGTGAGGCCCCTCCCCCCGGTCTCAGGCCCCTCCCCCACCTGGGTATAGTGATACACTTGGTGGAGATGCTCTGGGTGGTGAGGCCCCTCCCCCCGGTCTCAGGCCCCTCCCCTGGGTATAGTGATACACTTGGTGGAGATGCTCTGGGTGGTGAGGCCCCTCCCCCCGGTCTCAGGCCCCTCCCCTCACCTGGGTATAGTGATACACTTGGTGGAGATGCTCTGGGTGGTGAGGCCCCTCCCCCCGGTCTCAGGCCCCTCCCCTCACCTGGGTATAGTGATACACTTGGTGGAGATGCTCTGGGTGGTGAGGCCCCTCCCCCCGGTCTCAGGCCCCTCCCCTCACCTGGGTATAGTGATACACTTGGTGGAGATGCTCTGGGTGGTGAGGCCCCTCCCCCCGGTCTCAGGCCCCTCCCCTCACCTGGGTATAGTGATACACTTGGTGGAGATGCTCTGGGTGGTGAGGCCCCTCCCCCCGGTCTCAGGCCCCTCCCCTCACCTGGGTATAGTGATACACTTGGTGGAGATGCTCTGGGTGGTGAGGCCCCTCCCCCCGGTCTCAGGCCCCTCCCCTCACCTGGGTATAGTGATACACTTGGTGGAGATGCTCTGGGTGGTGAGGCCCCTCCCCCCGGTCTCAGGCCCCTCCCCTCACCTGGGTATAGTGATACACTTGGTGGAGATGCTCTGGGTGGTGAGGCCCCTCCCCCCGGTCTCAGGCCCCTCCCCTCACCTGGGTATAGTGATACACTTGGTGGAGATGCTCTGGGTGGTGAGGCCCCTCCCCCTGGTATCAGGCCCCTCCCCTCACCTGGGTATGGTGATACACTTGGTGGAGATGCTCTGGGTGGTGAGGCCCCTCCCCCCTGTCTCAGGCCCCTCCCCTCACCTGGGTATAGTGATACACTTGGTGGAGATGCTCTGGGTGGTGAGGCCCCTCCCCCTGGTATCAGGCCCCTCCCCTCACCTGGGTATGGTGATACACTTGGTGGAGATGCTCTGGGTGGTGAGGCCCCTCCCCCCGGTCTCAGGCCCCTCCCCTCACCTGGGTATAGTGATACACTTGGTGGAGATGCTCTGGGTGGTGAGGCCCCTCCCCCCTGTCTCAGGCCCCTCCCCCACCTGGGTATAGTGATACACTTGGTGGAGATGCTCTGGGTGGTGAGGCCCCTCCCCCCTGTCTCAGGCCCCTCCCCCACCTGGGTATAGTGATACACTTGGTGGAGATGCTCTGGGTGGTGAGGCCCCTCCCCCCGGTCTCAGGCCCCTCCCCTGGGTATAGTGATACACTTGGTGGAGATGCTCTGGGTGGTGAGGCCCCTCCCCCCGGTCTCAGGCCCCTCCCCTCACCTGGGTATAGTGATACACTTGGTGGAGATGCTCTGGGTGGTGAGGCCCCTCCCCCCGGTCTCAGGCCCCTCCCCTCACCTGGGTATAGTGATACACTTGGTGGAGATGCTCTGGGTGGTGAGGCCCCTCCCCCCGGTCTCAGGCCCCTCCCCTCACCTGGGTATAGTGATACACTTGGTGGAGATGCTCTGGGTGGTGAGGCCCCTCCCCCCGGTCTCAGGCCCCTCCCCTCACCTGGGTATAGTGATACACTTGGTGGAGATGCTCTGGGTGGTGAGGCCCCTCCCCCCGGTCTCAGGCCCCTCCCCTCACCTGGGTATAGTGATACACTTGGTGGAGATGCTCTGGGTGGTGAGGCCCCTCCCCCCGGTCTCAGGCCCCTCCCCTCACCTGGGTATAGTGATACACTTGGTGGAGATGCTCTGGGTGGTGAGGCCCCTCCCCCCGGTCTCAGGCCCCTCCCCTCACCTGGGTATAGTGATACACTTGGTGGAGATGCTCTGGGTGGTCAGCGCCTTCTCCAGCTCCTCCAGCTGTCCGCTCTTCTTCAGCTTCTTCACCAAACTCTTCACCGCCTTCTCACACCACTTCTCCTCCTGGCCGTTCTGCTCCCCCTTCTTCCAGCCCAGAAGTCTCTTCACAATGGGGGGAGTGAAGGGCAGAATGGAGGACATGGCCGCCGCCACCAGCACCGCCGCCTCCCCCCCTCACACAAGTGAGCAGCGCCCGATGTCCTCCCGGACTCTCCCCGCTCCGTCCCCCTCACCTTCTCCCCGCTTCTAACTTTTCTTCTTCACCAGCCGCGTCACCTCCCCTCCCTCTGCCAGGATACCCCCGCCCACCCACACTCGGCACTCCCACCCGCACTCGACACGCCCACCGTGTCCCCGCAGACACCCTGCTAGCCCCGCCCCCCTCCTCCCGGCCGATTCATAGGCCGCGGGCGACACTGGGTGTGGCCAAAGGGGCGGGGCGGACGGTGCACGGCGCGGTGGATTCATCCGCCCGGTGACGCGGCTCTGCGGTCATTTCCCTGAGTGACAACGCGCGGAGCGCTCACTGCCCTTCATTTAAAGGGGAACTCCACCTTAGAGATTATTATTATTATTATAGAAAGAATATCAGTCACACACTGACCACTCATTCCTCTTCTTCTGTTCTGTACACAATTCTAAGAGTTTTCTTATATCTACTATTATTATTATTATTTGCTTTTGTTTTATATAAAAACAATATAATTTTATTACAATAATAATAACAATTGTATAATTATTATTTTATTTTTTTAATTTGTTTTAATAATATTACTTGTATTATGTAATAATAATAAACGAATTCTAATATATTAGTTAAGACGATAGCATATTATTTTATAATTATTTTATTTTTTATCATTTTTAATTTATTAGTAATTATTATAAATAATATTCAACCTCCTATTATATCTGCTTTTACTATTTTTAATTTTATTATTATTTTTTTATTAATATATTAGGATTATTTTATTTATTTTTTGGTTATTTTTGTTATTATTATTTGTATCATTATTTTATTATATTTACTTCTTACTGACAATTATAATATATCCACTTTTTTACATTTTTTTCATTATTATTTCATTTTTATAGTTATGTTTTTTATAAGTAGTATTAATATTATTTTGTAATATAAATAATAATAATAACAATCGTAGATAGAAAAGGAGGTTGGAATAATAAAAATAAATATTAATATAATACAAACTATAAAAATAATAATATTTATTATTATTATTTCCACCTCCTTTTCTATCTACGATTTTTATCATTATTATTTATATTACATAATAACATTAATACTACTTATAAAATACATTACTATAAAAGATTATAAATACAACAAATACAATAAATACAAAACTAATACGTTAATCATAACAATTTATTATGTTATTTTTACAGTTAATTTATTAGTATTTTTTTCAATATTATTATAATTATTTTATTATATTTACTGCTTATTGCCAATATTTATTATTATTTGTATTATAAAATAATACTACTGCTACTAAGAAAATAAAACTAATATATTAATTATAACAATTTATTATTATTATTTTATTTTTACAATTATTAATTTATAAGTAATTAATATTTTTTCAATATTGTTATTTTTTATATTATTCTTATTATTTATTTATTTATTTTTTGTTATTTTTTTGTTATTATTATTATAATTAGTATTATTTTATTACATTTATTTTTCACTGACATTTTCTTTATTTCTTCATTTTTCTTAATATTATTATTATGGTGATTTTTTTTCAATATTATTATTTTAGTATTTTTTGTTATTATTATAACTAGTATTATTAATTTATTAGATTTATTTCTGATTGACAATTGTATTATTATTTGTATTATAAAATAATATTATTATTACTAATAAAATAATGCTAATACATTAATTATAACAAATAATTATTATTATTTTATTTTTACAATTATTAATTTAATAGTAATTAATATTTTTTTCAATATTGTTATTTTTTTATATTATTCTTATTATTTATTTTTTTTTTTGTTATTATTATTATAATTAGTATTATTTTATTACATTTATTTCTTATTGACATTTTTTTATTTCTTCATTTTCTTATTATTATGGTGATATTGTTAAAATATTGTTTTTTACGTTCACTATATCTACTTTTATTACTTATACTGATACATAATAAAAGTGATACTGTTAAAATATTGTTTTTTTACATTTACTGTATCTACTTTTATTTTGTATACTTCTCATTGACAGATTTTGTTTTAAATTAATATTATTATTGTAATTTTTTTAATATTATTATATTTTATAATACAATAATAATAACAACAACAATAAAAGTATATATAATAAAACTCTGTCAAGGTGAAGTAAATATAATAAAAGTAGAAATATTATTATTATTATTATTATTATTAATAATAATAACAATAATACAAATAATAAATAACAATACTAACATTAAAAATATTAGAAATAAGTATACAGTAGATATACTAGTAGGAAGTAGATACATTATAAAAGTGATACTTTTAAAATATTGTTTATTTAGGTTTACTGTATCTACTTTTATTATGTATATTTCTTATTGACAGAGTTTTTTTTAAATTAATATTATTATTGTCATTTTTTATAATATTATTATATTTTAAAATAAAATAATAATAACAACAACAATAAAAGTATATATAATAAAAGTCTGTCAAGGTGAAGTAAATATAATAAAAGTAGAAATATTATCATTATTATTATTATTATTAAAAACAACAATAATACTAATAATAAATAACAATACTAACATTAAAAATATTAGAAAAAGGTATAAAGTAGATATACTAGTAGGAAGTAGATACATAATAAAAGTGATACTGTTAAAATATTGTTTTTTTTTACTTTTATTGTATCTACTTTTAATAAGGATACATAATAAAAGTGATACTGTTAAAATATTGTTTTTTTACGTTTACTGTATCTACTTTTATTATGTATACTTCTCATTGACAGAGTTTTTTTTATTAATATTACTATTGTCATTTTTGTAAATATTATTATATTTTATATTAAAATAATAATAACAACAACAATAAAAGTACATATAATAAAACTCTGTCAAGGTGAAGTAAATATAATAAAAGTAGAAATATTATCATTGCTATTATTATTATTATTATTATTATTATTATTATTATTATTATTATATTATTATTATTATTATTATTATTATTAACAATAATACTAATAATAAATAACAATACTAACATTAAAAATATTAGAAAAATGTATAAATTAGATATACTAGTAGGAAGTAGATACATAATAAAAGTGATACTGTTAAAATATTGTTTTTTTACATTTACTGTATCTACTTTTATTATATATACTTCGCATTGGCAGGGTTTTTTTTATTAATATTATTATTGTCATTTTTTAATATCATTATATTTTATAATACAATAATAATAACAACAACAACAATAAAAGTATATAAAAGAAAACTCTGTCAAGGTGAAGTAAATATAATAAAAGTAGAAATATTATAATTGTTATTATTATTATTATTATTAATAATAATAATAACAACAACAATAATACTAATAATAAATAACAATACTGACATTAAAAATATTAGAAATAAGTATACAGTAGATATACTAGTAGGAAGTAGATACATAATAAAAGTGATACTGTTAAAATATTTTTTTTTTACATTTACTGTATCTACTTTTATTATATTATATATTAAATATTATATATATATATATATATTATAATTATATATTAATAATATAATAATAATAAACTAATATATAATTCTACTATAATAATTAAAATATAATAATAGTTTAATGGTTATACTACTACTACTAATAATAATAGCAACAATATTTTTATTATTATAATTAATGTATTAGTATTATATTATTAAAGCGGAAGTAAACCCATCCATAAAACAGTTTCATTTCTGGAAGGTGCTGGAAGTGTTAGGCCCCCTTCACACGATCGAACCGCTCAGGTCCGCCTGTCAGTTTTGACGGCGGACCTGAACGGGCGATCCATGTTAGCCTATGGAGCGACGGATGTCAGCGGAGACATGTCCGCTGACATCCGACCCCGTCCGATCCGCTAAAAGCAGACGGATGGCTCTACGTCCGGGTCCGTCGCTGGCAGATCGGATGGGGTGAGATCTGACGAAAACAGACATGCTGTCCGTTTTCATCTGATCCCTCCATAGGCGGAAGCGGCGCCTGATAAGCCCCTCCCAGCTCAGTGAGCAGAGAGGGACCTGTCATCCGCCGGCTCAGCGGAGATCAACTGAGAGATCTCCCGCTGAGCCGGTGGACTGAGGCGGGCTCCGTAGAAACGGAGTCCGCCTCGTGTGAAAGGGGCCTCACACTCACATTGGTTGTGCTCTCAACCAAACTGTCAAACCATCCAATGGCTGGTGTCCTAACTGATCAGCATCATGGCAGGTGTAGACTAAACAAAGGCAAAGATGGCAGCTTCCTTTGCAGAAAACGATCGCAAATATGCGCTACACGGATGCCAAGAAGTTAAACTACCGTATTTATCGGCGTATAACACGCACTTTTTCCCCCTTAAAATCAGGGGAAAAACATGGGTGTGTCTTATACGCCGATCCCCCGCCGATTGTGAGCCTTTTGGCGGCTTTTGGGCGCTCTCAGCGGCCGAGACACGCTGAGAATGGCCGAGAACAAATGACACAGGAGCAAGGTTGCAGATGGACACTGACACTGACAAGGCTGCAATGATGGACACTGATAAGGATGCATTGATGGGCATTTAAATGTAAGTTTTTTTCCTTAAACTTCCCTTTTTTTTCCCTTAAACTTGGGGAGCGTGTTATACGCCGGCGCATGTTATACGCCGATAAATACGGTACTTGCTGACCGAGCCTTTTCTGACACTTTTTTGTTTACATCAGTTTAAATCAGTATTTTTTTTCTATAAATTACTTAGAACCCCCAAACTTTATATATTTTTTTTAGCAGAGACCCTAGAGAATAAAACGGCGGTCGTTGGGATTTTTGATGCCACACGGTATTTGCGCAGCAGTTTTTCAAACACAGTTGTTTTGGGTTTTTTTTAAATACTTTCATGAGCTAAAAAAAAAAAAAAAACACACTATATATACCCCAATTTTTTTGTATAGTATGAAAAATAATGTTACACCGAGTAAATAGATACCTAACATGTCATGCTTTAAAATTGCGCACGCTCGTGGAATGGTGACAAACTACGGTACTTAAAAATCTCCATAGGCTACACTGTAACCTTTTTTTTACAGGTTACCAGTTTAGGGTTACAGAGGAGGTCTGGTGCTAGAATTATTGCTCTCGCTCTAACGATAGCGGTGATACCTCACATGTGTGGTGCGAACACCGTTTACATACGTGGGCGCGACTTACGTTTGCGTTCGCTTCTGCGTGTGAGGTACGGGGCACTTTACATTTTTTGTTTCTTATTTATTTTATTTTCAATTTTTTTCATTTTTACACTGTTCCTTTTTTTTTTTTTTTTTTTTTTTAATAACTTTTATTCCGTTTACAAGGATAGTAAACATCCCTTGTAATAGAAATAAGGGATGACAGGTCCTCTTTATGGAGAGATCTGGAGTCAAAAAGCTGCATTTACACCTGAGCGTAGCGTCTTTAAGCATTTTTCCAGTGGGTTTTTATGTGCGATTTTGTTGTGTGTTTTATGCGACTTGTGTGGTTTTATGCGCGATTTTGAGCTTTGCCGTTTTTTTATTAGCCAATAGAGAAAACTCATCTGTTGCATCATTTGGTATTTCAGCTTTTTTTTTTTTTAGCTTTTTCATTCGCTTTTATTTCTTTCTTTTTTTTTTCTTTTTTATTCATTTATTAATATTATTATTTTTCGTTAGGGTAAGGGGTTAGAGTAAGGCACCTTTCACACTTGTGCAACTTGTCCTGCGACTTGGAACTGCAAAGTCGCACCCCATGATTTCCAATGAGTACCGTTCATATCTGTGCAACTTCAAGTCGCAGCGACTTCAAAGTAGTCCCTGCGCTACTTTGGTCCAACTTTCATGCGACTTGAAGGTCCATAGACCTCAACATTGCACAGGCATCGCTTCAAGTCGTGTTAAATTTGCGTCAAAGTCGTCTGACTTTCAGGTCCTACAAGTGTGAAAGAGGCCTTAAGGTTAGGATTAGGATTAGGAGTTGGGGTTATGTATTATTGTTTTTTTGGGGTTTTTTTTGTTATGGTGTTAATACTACTACTACTACTACTAATAATAATAATAATAAAAAAATGAATAAATACATGTACATTTATCTATCTATCTATCTATCTATCTATCTATCTATCTATCTATCTATCTATCTATCTATCTATCTATCTATCTATCTATCTATCTATCTATCGTCTACCCCTTCAATACAGGGCACTTTCACCCCCTTCCTGCCCAGGCCAATTTTCAGCTTTCAGCGCTGTCACACTTTGAATGACAATTACGCGGTCATGCTACTACTACTACTACTACTACTACTACTACTACTAATAATAATAATAATAATAATGATAAACAATTAATAAATACACGTAAAATAAATACACAAATGAATAAAAATAATCATAAATAAAGTCAATAAATGAATACTAGGTAATACTAAACAAATAATTAACCCCTAACCTTTCCCCCCGAACCCTTAAAAGAATAAAATAATAATAATAAATAACTAAACACCTTAACCTTAACACAAAACAAATAAATACATTATTATCATTATTATTATTATTATTATTATTATTATTATTATTAATAATAATTTTTTTCTGTTTTTGGTGTTTATTATTAGTATTACTATTTGTATTATTATTATTATTATTATTATTATTAATAATAATAATTTTAATAATTTTTAATAAATTGAATATTTTTTAAGGTTAGGAGTTAATTATTATTTATGTATTATTACACATTATTAATTTATTTTATTTATTTTTTTCTTTTAAAAATGTTTAAATTATTTTTTTAATAAAAAAAACACATTACATAACATACCAAAATCAACGTATACATGTACATGTAGTACTCCTTGAATATGCAAATAATTAACCCCTAACCTTAACCCCGAACCCTTAAAAGAATAAAAGAATAAAAGAATAATAATAAATAACTAAACACCTTAACACAAAACAAATATATACATTATTATTATTATTATTATTATTATTATTATTATTAATAATATTTTTTTTCTGGTTTTGGTGTTTATTATTAGTATTACTATTTTTTTTATTATTATTATTATTATTATTATTATTATTATTATTATTATTAATGTATTTAATATTTTTTAAGGTTAGGAGTTAATTATTATTCATGTATTATTACACATTATTCATTTATTTTATTTATTTTTTTGTTTTAAAAATGTTTTAATTATTTTTTTCACAAAAAAAAACACATTACATAACATACCAAAATCAACATATACATGTACATGTAGTACTCCTTGAATATGCATACTAAAAAAACATTAAAACAAAAAAACCTCTAATATACATATATTTCCAAAATCCTCTCAAAGCTCCCCAAAAAAAAAAAAAAAAAAAAAAGGTGGGGGAATAAAGAGAGGGCAAAATCTCGAACCAACAAATTCACTACACACAAAAAAACCCTCCCCTTTATTAAACCATAATAACCTGTGTTATCTAAAAATTTTGAATTATTAATTATAAAATATTTATTAAGGGGTGGGTCCCAAGATGACTGCTAACCGCTGTCTCCCAGATTACACCCTTATCCCGTACTCCCTTATTAAATATATACCCCAAATGCAGTGCTCTTATCCTAAAAAAAAAAGGGGGGGGGGGGGACGACCCCTTCCTCATTATTTACCCTAAAAATCCATATTGCCTAAAAATTGTGAATTATTTATTTATTTTGTTATTTCATTTATTTATGATGAGTTTTTATTTATTTGTGTATATTTTTTACATTTATTTATTCATATATTACAACTATTTTATGTTTTCCATATTTTTCATTTGAGCAGAAATTCGCATTAAAAACGTACAACAAAATGCGCACAAAAAATGCACAAATGGCACGTTTCCATTCAAATTTTTTACTCCCACCCTGGACCAGGAAGTGGCGTCACGATGTCGCTCCGGTCCTCCAAAGCCATAGAGGCGATCAAAGACCATCTAGTCTTTGATCGGCTCTGTGACCAGCCGGCTGCAGCATCGGATTGTTTCTTGGGTGGAAACGGTAAGCCCGAGAAACATGGCGAGCGGCGGGAGGGGAAACGTGAAAGCAGCTCAAGAGCCGCTCTGAGCGCTTTCACGAGAAAACCAACTACCGGCTGAAGAAAACGATACCGGGGTCATGGGTGATATTTCAGCCATATTCCCAGTAAACCACTTGTAAACCGCGACTTATATATACGTATTGCGGTTGGCAATTGTTTAACAAAACTTTTTTTTTTGTTTTTTTTTCCCAACTTAGTTTTAAGAGGTTGAAAACAATGTAGCGATGTGAGATACAAATGTAAATCGCCTGTTTGACATCATCCTAGAGGAGGAATTTCACAGCTGACACCGCAGAACACGCAACAATGTTACTGCCATTAATACCAACGCAGATAATACTAATGGCCTCATTTACTACAAGGGTGATGGGGGAATGTGACCGGGATATCTGCTGTGTTAAGTGGGTGAAAATCTTTTCCACTTCTAACCCAGAGATAATGTTCCTCGTGACTCCTGGTCACCAAACACTCGTTTTCAGAAACGCAATTATATGAGAAGAAAATTGATCGTTAACCCCTTCAATACCGGGCACTTTCACCCCCTTCCTGCCCAGGCCAATTTTCAGCTTTCAGCGCTGTCACACTTTGAATGACAATTACGCGGTCATGCTACTACTACTACTACTAATAATAATAATAATGATAAACAATTAATAAATACACGTAAAATAAATACACAAATACATAAAAATAATTATAAATAAATTCAATAAATGAATACTAGGTAATACTAAACAAATAATTAATCTCTAACCTTAACCCCGAACCCTTAAAAGAATAAAATAATAGTAATAAATAACTAAACACCTTAACCCTAACACAAAACAAATAAATACATTATTATTGCTATTATTATTATTATTATTATTATTATTAATAATACATTTTTTGGGGTTTTGTTGTTTATTATTAGTATTACTATTTTTATTATTATTAATAATAATAATTTATTTTATATTTTTTAAGGTTAGGAGTTAATTATTATTTATTTATGTATTTTTACACATTATTAATTTATTTTATATAATTTTTTGTTTTAAAAATGTTTTATTTTTTTTTTCATAAAAAAAAATACATAACATACCATTCATAATCAACATACACATGTACATGTAGTACTCCATGAATATGCATACCAAAAAACATTTAAAAAAAAAAGCCTAATATACATATATTTCCAAAATTCTCTAAAAAGCTCCCAAAAAAAAGTGGGGGAATAAAGAGAGGGCAAAATCTCCAACCAACAAACTGTACCCATATGATATTTTCTTTTGGTGATATTTAATCACCACTGGGGTTTTTATTTCTGGCTAAATAAACAAAAAAGACCAACATTTAAAAAAATAAATAAATAAAATTCTTTGTTTCTGTTACAGAATGTTGCAAATAAATAATATATCTTCTTTCTTCATAAATTTTGACCACAATGTATTCCTGCTACATTTCTTTGGTATAAATAACCCATACAGTGTGTATTATTTAGTCTGTAGAAAAGTTATAGCGTCCACAATCTATGGGATATATATATGAAAATTGATCAGTCCTGATGTACTGATGGCTGATCCCATTTCTTGTGGCCCGAAAACGTCAAGACAGTACAAATGACCCCCAAATGACCCCTTTTTGCAAAATAGACAGTCCAAGGTATTTAGTAAGAGGCATGGCGAGTTTTTTGAAGTTGTAATTTTTTGGAAAATTAAGTAATTAACCACTTGCCGACCGCTGCACGCCAACATATGTTAGTACAATGGCAGTGGGGGACAAATGGGCGTACCTGGACATCCCCTTTGATTGACGGGTCTAGCAGGACTGCGGACTCGATGCCTGCCGGTGTCCCGCGATTGTGTCACGGAGCCGCATGTAAACAAGGCACAAGGCCCCGTTCTGCCTAGTGACATGACAGGTATCAACTGCTCTCTGTCATCGGGAGCAGTGATCGCTGTCATGTCAGTGGTAGCCCATCCCCCCACAGTTAGAATCACTCCCTAGGACACACTTAACCCCTTGATCCCCCCCTAGTTGTTAACCTCTTCCCTGGCAGTGTCATTTACACAGTAATCAATGCATTTTTATAATCGCTGTCTAAATGACAATGGTCTAAAAATACTGTTAAAAGTGCCCGATGTGTCTGCCATAATGTCGCAGTCACGATAAAAATTGCAGATCACCGCGATTACTAATAAAAAAATAAATAAATAAAAATGCCGTAAAACTATCCCCTATTTTGTAGACGCTATAACTTTTGCGCAAACCAATCAATATACGCTTATTGCAATATTTGTTTACCAAAAATATGTAGAAGAATACTGAGAAAAAAATTAGTTTTTTTAAATGTATTTTTGGGGGATACTTATTACAGTAAAAAAATTGCTTTTTTTTCAAAATTGTCGCTCTTTTTTTGTTTATAGCGCAAAAAATAAAACCCGCGGAGGTGATCAAATACCACCAAAAGAAATCTCTATTTGTGGGAAAAAAAGGACGTCAATTTTGTTTTGGTGTAACGTCGCACGGCCATGCAATTGTCAGTTAAAGCGACGCAGTGCCGAATCGCAAAAAGTGCTCTGGTCAGGAAGGGGGGTAAAATCTTCTGGGGCTGAAGCGGTTAAAAAACAAAATGTTTTATTTTCAATTTTTTTACATTCTGTCACCAGTGCAGTACAGCGTCATCATATAACTGGTGTGGTGGTGATCAGAGGCACTGACTGGTGACAGTATGTAAAAATATATATATATATATATATATATTATTTAAACAAATGCAGACACCACAGCACTTTGATGACATATGATGGCAGAAATGTGTCCAACCATATATGTCATCAAAGTGGTTACTGTAATAAAAATACTCTGAGGGCGTTCCCTGGTTTCGCCACTACAGTTCCCGGGCCAGACTTACCTGTCCGCCACCTGAAGGAAATTATGCCATGGCATTCTGTCTCAGCCGATTTGTAAGTATGGGGTCCCCTATTGTTTCAAATGTATCACTTACTATCATGAGATATATTCTTAAAGAGCCCTTTCACACTGACCATAGTTTTAAAGGCGCTTTTAGCCCCCGCTAGTGGCCGAATAAAGGGTTCAAAGCGCCGCTGCCAAGTCGCTTTGCAGTCGCTTCGGCGGTGCTGCCCATTGATTTCAATCGGCAGGGGCGCTTTAGGAGCGGTGTATACATCACTCCTAAAGCGCCCCAAAGATGCTGCTTGCAGGACTTTTTTTAATGCCCTACCAGCGCAGTGCCCCAGTGTGAAAGCACTCGGACTTTCACACTGGGACTGCAGATGAGGCATTTTTCAGGCGCTATTTTTAGCCCTAAAGCGTCTGAAAAACGCTTCCAGTGTGAAAGGGGTCAAACATTGGTTTTACCTTTTTAGACATGTTTTATGTGCATCCACTCCTGAGGAAGTGAGCGGCAGCTCACGAAACGCGTCGAGTTCCAAAGATGCCCCTTTCAATCATGTATTGATATTCCATTTTCAAGCATGTAGTCTATATTGTAGCTATTTTCAATTGGCATGGCATTGAATTGTAACTGATTGTGACGGAAGTCTATTTGGGTGGGGGGCTTGTGGAACTCAGCTTACCTTGGAGAGCTCTGGAAACTCCGTGTCCAGCTTCCCTGGCCCCTCCTATGTGTAAATCAACCTGTGTCAATTAGGGGCACAGGGGGACTGAGAACCCCACTATGATCTGTGCTAGTCGGACTCGCTGTACAGCCACACTGGAATGTTGTATATATGTACAGTATATATTGTGTGTTGTCTTATGCTGTTCATGGACTCTTTGCTGGGATCGTTTGGGGTGTGGCTGTGTCCCATTGTTCTGCTGTGTCTGTCTGCCTTAGGAGAAGTGTATTATGGGATGGACGTTTGTATTGGTGTTCCTGGCATGTAAACCGGGGGGCAGGGCAGAGAGGGGAGGGGGGAATCCTTCGAACAGCTTTCCCTGCTGATAAGGTGCTCTATTGTTCAAATGTTTAAAATCCTGTGTGTTCCTCATTACTGATTGGACAGTTTACCCCCCTCCCCCATGAATCCAAGGGAGGGGGCATTGCCCCTGAGTTGTATATCTGTTTTTTGGCTAAGATCAAGTGTGGTATCTGTTCTTATCAGTTTCCAGGAGGTGGCGCTTGCTTCCGTCCCTGATCTATGGCGAAGTAGAGATGGGGTGGCGGTTGCTATGCAAAACCTGATGGAGTAAAGGTGACCCGGAGCCGTTCGCAGCCGAAAGGGAAGCCTTCTGATGGGGATGGAGGACCACAGGGTCTGATCCGGAGGGTCGGGTCCCTGGCCTTTTGGCCTGGATTGTGGTAGCTCTAGCTCCGGTCAGTTATTCGGGAGAGAACGCTTACTCCTCCTTCGGGGGGGGGGGTCAGTATTTCCCAAATGTAATTAGGCAAGAGTGATGGGAGCGACAGTGGGGCCTGATGGTAAAGGGCTCTCACCAAGCTTCCTGAACTCCAGGCCTTCCTGGCTGGGGTGGGGGCTGCTGTGGTCTGGGTTGAGGGTCAGGGTTGCACGAAAAGCCAGTGGTGAATGTGCCCCTGAAGTGGCAGTTCAGGGGTGCCGTACAGTCACTGTGTTTCGGCACTTGATTTATGGCACCATGGTCACTTCACCACAACACACGTTTTTCACACCCGCCTCTTGGGCCGAGCCTTTTGGCTAGGACCAGGGGAAATTTTTATTCCTAGCCGGCCATTGTATTGCACAATGTTCACTTTCACTCTCCGACCTCCCTATCTCCCCACTCTTTTTATTTGTCCCCGTGTTTGTCACTTTTTCGTATTCCTTTGTTTGATGTGTATACACGTCTGTCACTGTGTGATGAGTAGGGTCGCAGGTCCTTGGGCCAGCCCTGGAAGTCTTGGGAAGGGGTGGACATAGGCCTTCTGGCTTGGTTCGCTCTCTCCTTTGGGGGTCTCCCTTCGGGGGAGCCTCACCTAGTACTTGGGTGGGTCTGTTTCGGCAGGCCCGACACCCTACATTGAGTTACGGCTAATGACCGGGTGCTACGGCTAATGACCGGATGCTACGGCTAATGACTGTCAAGATCAGCATTAAAAGCTGCTGCTGATCTGTTACCCATGGCTCCACAGACCAGCAGGCAAGCTTTTACTTGCAGCCCACACAGGCCAGCAGGCAAGTCATTATGTTACTAGTATCGGTACAAGAGAAGTAAGTCAGAGGAAATCTCAATGGCACCACAACCCATGTATATTCAACAAGATACGAAAAAATGCTTTAAAAAAGAGATGGTATTTTTTAGGTGTCAATAACCTAAAAGTCACAACAACAGATCAAATTAATATATTTTATTAGATCAATTCATATTAAAAAATAGTAAAGGACAGAGAAATATGAAAACAAGATATTTAAGATTCACTAAAAACATTGGATCATTTCATTACAGATGGTTGTCATGGTATAGCAATCCCGGTATGTTTTGCTGATTAATGGGCTTCTTCAGGAGAGCTGTGTTACCACACCAATTTGATATAACTGTGTGAATACCAGTCCAAAAAAGGGGGAAGACAGGATAATATACGATGTTAACGTTTTTGGATCTAGTCAAGACGCAGCAAAGGAGACACCCAAAGAAGGGGTGATGCAAGGGAAGGGAGGTTAAGGCATCTGCAGCTGGCTGTAGGTCCAGGAAAAAGAAGGCCGCTTTCACTGGACCATTGGTTGGACAGGTGTCCTTTCATTGGACCTTTCAGTTGGACTGGTGTACTTTCATTGGCCCATCGGTTGGACTGGTGTCCTTTCATTGGCCCATCGGTTGGACAGGTGTCCTTTTGTTGGCCCATCTTTGGACAGGTGTACTTTCGTTGGCCCATCGTTTGGACAGGTGTACTTTCATTGGCCCATCGGTTGGACAGGTGTACTTTCATTGGCCCATCGTTTGGACAGGTGGCTTTTCATTGGACCACCGGTTGGACAGGTGACCTTTCATTACACTATCAGCTAATCTACTGTTACTATTGCTCTCTAGCTGAAGATAATGTTAGTGCACCATCAGTTGGACAGTTGTCCTTTCATTGGACCACGGGTTGGATGGGCGTCCTTTCATTGGACCACTGGTTGTATGGATCTCCTTTCATTGGACCACTGGTTGTACAGATGTCCCTTCATTGGACCATCAGTTGGACTGGTGTGTTTTCATTGGCCCATCGATTGGATTGGTGTCCTTTCATTGGCCCATCGGTTGGACTGGTGTCCTTTTATTGGCCCATCGGTTGGAAAGGGGTTTGCCGCCTCACCCCCTTAAATCCAAACACATATTTATTACACAGGTTATCCAAACACATATGTATTACACAGGTTCTGAGGCTACTCTAATGAATGTTTGAATGTAATGAGGATAAGGCACCACGTGAGTTTAATTGCCACCTTATTCAGCCACAGAACCTGTGTAATTAAATATGTCTTTGGTTTTAAAGGGATGAGGTGGCGACCTTAGTTGGACAGGTGTCCTTTCATTGGACCATCACCTGATTTACTGTTACTATTCCTCTCTCTAGCTGAAGACCATGTTAGTGCACAGTAGTACCACTGCATTGCAATTGTGTGGTAAGTGAGATCATGACTGTGATGTTTATACATAAATAACAATGTAATCCTAAAGAAAAAATTAGGTAGACTGTCATTACAAGAATACGAAACAGTCACTTCACCCTTCAGACTAGGCCAGAAAAGCGTGCCGTAGGGGTAAAAGACATCTTTGAACCAAAAACTAGGCATCTGTTGTTTCTTGAGGTCATCACAGTCTGTGTTCCTTTAATCTACCACAAAACAATGAAGAAACGTAGTGGTTATGGGAGGCTCCCAAGGAAGAAACCACTGAAACTCTTAAAAAATAAACAATTGATGTCTGTCTCACATATGCTCCTGGAATATAAATTTGTGGACAGGTAAGACAAAGTTTGAAGAGGAACTTAATTAATACCCTTTAGATTTTTTCTTCACCTACTTACCTTGTCCACTGATGCCAACAATGGGACACTATTCCTTTCACTGACACCAAGAATGGGACACTATTCCCCCCCACTGATACAAATTACGGGGCACCATTTCTCTCACTAATATTAACGATGGGCCACTATTCCTCCTATTAATATGAATGATGGGGCACTATTGCTCAAATTAATAGCAATGATGGAGCACTATTCCCCCCACTGACGCCACAATAGGGCACTATTTCTCCCACTGACACCAATGATGGGGCACTATTCTTTCCACTAATACCACTGATGGGGCACTATTCTTCCCACTAATAACATTGATGGGGGCACTATCCCTCCAACAGACACCAGTGATGGGACACTATTCCTCCAACTGACACCAATAATGGGGCACTATTCCTCTCACTGACACCAATGATTTCACACTATTCCTTCCACTAATACCACTGATGTGGCACTATTCCTCCCATGGGGGCACTATTCTTCCCACCAATAACATTGATGGGGGCACTATTCTTCCCACTGACACCAGTTATGGGGCACTATCCCTCATACTGATACCAACAATGGGACACTATTCCTTCCACTGATACCAATAATGGGTCACTATTCCTCCCACTGACACCAATGAGGGGGCACTATTCCTTCCACTGACACCAATGATGGGGCACTATTCCTCCCACTAATACTAATTATGGGGCACTATTCCTTCCACTGACACCAATGATGGGGCGCTATTCTACCCACTGATACCAATGATGAGGCATTATTCCTTCCACTGACACCAATGATGGGGGACTATTCCTCCCACTGATGCCAACAATGGGGCACTATTTCTCCCACTGATGCCAACAATGGGGCACTATTCCTCCCACTGATGCCAACAATGGGGCACTAGTTCTCCCACTGACACCACTACATTCCGTTATGGTAAGAGTGGTGTCATCCACCTGGCCGTAGTATGTGTGTGTGTGTGTGTGTGTGGGGGGGGGGGGGTTGTAAATCTCAGGACTAAATGGACAGAAATACAAATCCTTTGGAGGTTAAACAGCTCCCTTATATATATATCTGTGTATTTATCTGGGTGCCTGGAGTTCAGCTTCAATTCTGTGATTGTCTTGATTTATGGTTGGAAAAAATATTATGTTCTTCCAAAAGAAGACCTAGCATTCTTCCATTTTATAATTGGTAACATTTTTAAAACTAATCTTCACATAGAACATGTGTTTGTGTGATTATGTCATTATGGCATTCATCATGTTGGCAGATCTGGTTTCTTGGGCAACAAACAAATCCTTACTCAAAGTCTTATCATATTGAATGATTCACTGAACAATGATAGAGTTATTAAACAAGTCACAGAAATGGTTCAGAGCTTGCAGAATCCACATCTGTTCTGTGTATCGTATTATATAAAATCTGAAAAAGTAGTCTTGTTGTGGTGGGGGAGCACCGGTATTCTTTAACCCACTCCTGCCCAGCCTAGGCTGGTCCCAAAGACTCAAATGAGGCGCTATGGGCATGGGTTCCTCCCATGGGTGACAGTGGTCTCCAAACTGCGGCCTGAGGGCTGGATGGGGCCCTTTGTTAGATTTTATCTGGCCCTTGGGGCACTATTAATCCCCCTGACATAAGACTCTGTTCCTCCCACTGACACCAATAGTGGGGCAGAATTCCTGCCACTGACACTAACGATGGGGCACTATTCCTCCCACTAATACCAATGATGGGTCATTATTCCTCCCACTGACACCAACGATATGGCATTATTCCTCCCACTGACATCAATGAAGGGGCATTATTCCTTCCACTGACACCACTGATGGGACACTATTCCTCCCACTGACCCCAATGATGGGTCACTATTCCTCCCACGGACACCAATGATGGGACACTATTCCTTCTACCTATACCAATGACGGGACACTATGCATTCTACTGATACCAATGATGGGACACCATTTCTCCCACTGATACCAATGATGGGACACTATTCCTTCTACCGATACCAATGATGGGACACTATTCCTTCTACCGATACCAATGATGGGACACTATTCCTTCTACCGATACCAATGATGGGACACTATTCCTTCTACTGATACCAATGACGGGACACTATGCATTCTACTGATACCAATGATAGGACACCATTTCTCCCACTGATACCAATGATGGGACACTATTCCTTCTACCGATACCAATGATGGGACACTATTCCTTCTACCGATACCAATGACGGGACACTATGCCTTCTACTGATACCAATGATGGGACACCATTTCTCCCACTGATACCAATGATGGGGCACTATTCCTCCCACTGATACCAATGATGGGGCACTATTCCTCCCAGTGATAGCAATAATGGGGCACCATTCCTCCCAGGAATACCAATGATGGGACACTACTCCTTCTACCGATACCAATGATGGGACACTATTCCTTCTACCGATACCAATGACGGGACACTATGCCTTCTACTGATACCAATGATGGGACACCATTTCTCCCACTGATACCAATGATGGGGCACTAGTCCTCCCAGGAATACCATTGATGGGGCACTCTTCCTTATTCTACTAATTACAGTCACTACGTAGCTGACCATAAACCCCGTAGCAATGTTCATTTTCATTGTTTTTCCAATCCCACTGGCCACAATCTGGCCCCCTAAAGTCTGAAGGACAGTAAACTTGCACTTTGTTTGAAATGTTTCGAGACCCCTGTCCTAGGAG
Source organism: Lithobates septentrionalis (assembly GCA_037952835.1). Taxonomy (NCBI): domain Eukaryota; kingdom Metazoa; phylum Chordata; class Amphibia; order Anura; family Ranidae; genus Lithobates; species Lithobates septentrionalis. Next base: position 223,625 of record JBBDGP010003623.1, read on the forward strand.
GTCCCCAGCTTGGCCTAACCAGTACCACCTAGGCAGCCAGTTCCATGTACTCCTCAAGGCTTTTACGGCAATGGACCCCAATAGCAGCCTCACCTGGCACACAATTCATTTCCGTAAGATGTTCCCATGCCGAAGTTAGGAGAAGGACAAGTCTACTCAACAACAGCCTCTTAACTCTTTTACTGGAACACAGTTAATATGAAATTATTACGTGCTTTCAGGCATCCCAGATGGTGGCAGCACATTCCTTAGTTGGAACCAGATACGGGTGACCAGAGAGCCAAGTTGAGGATCAGCCCACACCTTTAGGGAGTCCTACATTCCATATCCAAGGTACGTAAGTAGTCCCATAAGCCCTTTACCTTTCCTTCCTGGCTTCCTCCCTAGGGGAAGCTCCCAGAAGCTAGATCCTCAAAGATGACATCTGTGCTGCCTTGTTCCATGCAGTACTTTCCATTACCAACAGACCCAGGTGGACTGGCACCAGACTATTTATACGGAGCCCTCTACCCAGGATGCCCTGCACTGGCAGGGGTCGGGCTGGGACATTCTTACTGTCCATGGTACAACCCACCCAACCTCTATCATCTACCTAAGCACCTACATTGCTTACTCCTTACTACAGGGTTCTCAACCCTAACTATGGTGATTTCTAGCGATCAATTTGGGGAACTGCACTGGCACTCTGTGCCCTACCCCACAGTCTTATTATAATGCACCATTGTAGATTTCCGTTTGCTCTTTGCACTGAATGGTGTTTTTTGCTTGTTATGGAGGGTAAGGTTCCCCCCCCGTGTAATTTTGGAAAAATGTGGAACACAACTGCAGAGCATTTCCTTTTTTTAGTGACTTACCATTCCCGGATTTTTTTTTGTCTGGCTGCACTAATGAAATGAAACCTGTTTTCTGATTGGTTGCTATAAGTAACAGCCGAATTCCTCACCTGAAGCCTTTAAAGTGGAGTTCCACCCACTTTTACAACTCTTCAGCATCCCTCACGAAACTGTGCACTGTAAACAAATTGGATATTTTTTTATTTTTTTTCCTCAGCACCTACTGTATATCTGCTGTATTCATTTTTCACTTCCTCCTCCCTGGCCGTGGCCCATCGCATCATTTCCTGTTTGCAATGCCTTCTGGGAAGGGGCGGCAACTTCCTCTGAAACGGCCGTCGCTATGGAAACCTGACCTGAAACCTATTACACTGCTTGTGCTGCACTGAGCATGTGCGAGATCTGCAAGGATGAGATCCAGGAAGAAATACAGTCTGGCTTCAGATGCCCACACTTAAGATGGCCACGGCCTGCTGTAAGTTTATAAAATAACAAACTACTGCTATAAACTAACAAAACAGACCTTAGTTTGCAGACTAACTTTATTAGAATACATTAAGCTTGTGTATTATAGGGGTATTTTTATTTAAAAAGTATAATTAAGGCCGGAACACCACTTTAACTGCTTCCCTACTGAGGCAAATGATAGATTTTTTGTACACGTTAAAATCTGCAGTTTTGTTTTTTTTTCTCGAAAATTGCTTAGTTTCCCCAAACATCAGTGGCGGACCCGTCCGTACGGGGCGCAGAGGTGCCGCCCCCTCCCAATCCATGCGTCCGGCCCCTTAACTACATGCAGGGCGCCGGACGCATGGATTCCAATAGGGTTTTTTTTTTTTAGAAGCACATGATTAGAGCCAGAGGCTCTAATTGGCTTAAAAAAAAGGTGGGCTCGGGGCGCAGAGAACTATAGTTTGTGGGCGTGCGCACGCACCCACTGGCCAGCGGGGGAGCCAATCAGCGGGTGGGGCGGACTGTGTAAACAAGGCAGATCTCCGTTCTGACAGGGGAGATCACACAGATCCTGTCTTTCTGCTTTGCAGGAAGACGGATCTGTGTGTTTCCCCAGGCAGCCCATCCCCCCCATACAGTTAGAAAACACCTGCAGGGAAGACATTTAACCCCTTGATCGACCCTGGTGATCCCACAATAGGGATAAAACTTTTTCGCGGAAGGGAGTTTAACAAGACTAGAAGAAAAGAGGTTTAACCTTAAACTAAGTAGAGGGTTTTTTACTGTAAGAGCGGCAAGGATGTGGAATTCCCTTCCACAGGTGGTGGTCTCAGCGGGGGGGCATCGATAGTTTCAAGAAACTTTTAGATAATCACCTGAACTACCACAACATACAGGGATATACAATGTAATACTGACATATAATCACACACATGGGTTGGACTTGATGGACTTGTGTCTTTTTTCGACCTCACCTACTATGTAACTATATGTAACTATATGATGTTAACCCCTTCCCTGCCAGTGTCATTAGTACAATGATAGTGCATATTTTTAGCACTGATCACTGTAATAATGTCACTGGTTCCCAAAAAAGTGTCAAAAATGTCAGTTAGGTGTCCGATCTGTCCGCCGCAATGTCGCAGTCCCGCTTAAAATCGCAGATCGCCGCCCATTACTAAAAAAGAAATAAATAAATGATAATAAAAAGGCCATACATCTATCCCCTATTTTGTAGAACTTTTGCGCAAACCGATCAAACCGATCAATATACGCTTATTGCGATTTTTTTTTAACCAAAAATATGTAGAAGAATACATATTGGCCTAAACTGATGAAGAAATTTTTTTTATATATTTTCTGGGGGATATTTATTATAGCAAAAAGTAAAAAATATATATATTTTTTTTTTCACAATTGTCGCTATTTTTTTTTGTTTATAGCGCAAAAAAATAAAAACCGCAGAGGTGATCAAATACCACCAAAAGAAAGCTCTATTTGTGGGGGGGGGGACGTCAATTTTGTTTGGGTACAGCGTCGCACGACTGCGCAATTGTCAGTTAAAGTGACGCAGTGCCGTATTGCAAAAAATGGCCTGGTCATGGGGGGGGGGGGGGGGGGGGGAATCTTCCGGTCCTTAAGTGGCTAGTAATTAAAAATAAAATAATAAATACAATTAATTTTATTTTTTTATTTTTTTTAAAGAGTAAAAAAAGTAATTTATTTAACTTTATTGCTATCAAAAGAGGGTGAACAAGCCCCTTGTGATAGAGAGGTAAACGAGAAATCCTGGACAGCCGCACTCAAAAGTAATCTTCGATCTTTATTTAAGTATAATCATAAAAATACATGCCACAGCATCACAAAAGCAGGAAAGCTGACGCGTTTCACACTGTATTCAGTGCTTAATCATAGCTTAATAAAAGCCCCTTGTGATAGCTGTGGGAAGGTGGCAGATACTCTTTATGGAGACATCAGGAGTCTACTAGGCCCCCCAATGTCTCCCCTGCCCTCCAAAGCAACTAACCAAGCACAGGTTGTGCTTGGTTAGCTGCTCCCCTGGCTGTAACAGCCAAGAAATGACAGCTCTGAAACCGGAAGTGAAGAAATCCTTGTTGCTTTCTGGGATCATTCAGAACTGTGGTGAGATGTTCTGCGGTCCCAGGCTCCCTGGGACCGCAGGGAGCCTGGGATAAGAGGATTAAAATACAAGAGGATTAAGAGAGCCCTGCCCAGAAGAGCTTACAGTCTAATAAGGTGGGGCAGGTGGTAGAAAAGGTTGTAACTGTGGGGAATGAGCTGTTGGAAGTGGTGGGAGATTAGTTGGAGACGTGATAGGCTTTTCCTAAAGAGATGAGTTTTCAGGGATCGTCTGAAGGTAGAAAGAGTAGGGGGATAGCCAGACCAGTGGAGGTAGCGAGTTCCAGAGGATGGGAGAGACTCTGGAGAAATCCTGTAGACGAGCATTAAGAATAACTAAAGCAGTTGCCACTATTGCAGTAATGATCGCTGTCTTCCCTGTTCCACGTCTAGGCGCCATTCACAGAACGCCTTGTATTTATCGCAATGAAAGCAAGGGGTTCCCTGATTGAAAGAGGTGGAGAGGTGAGACTGTGATGTCAGGATTCCTCCACCTCATCCAATCAGAGAGCACTTTGCATTAATAAATAGAGCACTGGTGTGCAGCGATCCAATGTTTTATAGGCTATAAACCTGTGTCCCATAGGTGTGCACAGCCTATTGCCTTAAAGTGGGGTTCCACCCAAAAAACAAAACTACCTGGAAAAATTCTAAAAAAAAAACAAAAAAACATTTGGATATTTTTTTTTTTTTTCACTTACCTCTAAATGCCTGTTGCTAGGTGGTCCCTTGTAGTCTGCCTGTTCCTTAGCCTGGGCTGGTGACATCACTTCCTCCTCGGCACAGGAAGGGCTCCGCTCTGCTCCCTCCCTCCTGTCAATCATCTGGGACCCATTACAGGTCCCAGGTGATTGAGCGGCCAATCACGGCGCGCGGCGCCGCTCGCGCATGCGCAGTGGGTGCCAGGCTGTGAAGCCACAGCCCGGCGACCACAGTTGAAATGCCGGCGCCGACGAGTGGAGGGGGGGGAAGAGCGGGGCTTCGATCCCCCGCATCGCTGGACCCAGGGACAGGTGAGTGTCCAATTAAAAGTCAGCAGCTGCTGACTTTAAATTTTTTTTTTTTTGACGGCCCCCCTGGGTGGAACTCCTTTTTAAGCTCAAACACACATGCGTGTGCGGGTGTCTACATATATATGACCCCGGAACATTGATCTCCCTGCCGGCACAGTGAAAGAGAAAAGGATAAAAACTTCTCTTATGGCAGAGCCGGTAAGAGGGAGATCTTTCCCCTGTTTCTGCTGCTACACAGAGCAATAACTCTAATGTGCACGGGGTGATTAGGGTGTGCCTGGGCACACCCGGCACACCCTGTGCGCACGCCTATGCTGTGTCCATATACAATTCCATGTTGATCTATCCACTACTTAGTTTAGTTCACCCCCCATCTCCCTGGACCTCTTACCACGACACATTCCATCAGGACCCAGCAAGGAATGGGCTTGTACAATGAGCACCACGGATCATGGTAGAGAGAGAACACGAGTATCAACAAACAAATGATAAAAGGAGATATCTACAGTACAGTAGATCAAAGGGACACAAAACCATTAAGGCTCCATTCACACTAGCGCGTTTTTTGATGCATTTTGCATTTTGCAGAAATGCACGGGAATTTTTTAACATGGGTTCCTATGGAACATGTTCACATCAATGCCTGTTTGTTTCTCTGCATTTTTGGAAAGGGTCGGGGACTTTTTTTTCATGCAAAATGCAGCGTTTTGCATGTAATGGATTTCAATGGACAAGCATCAAAAACGCAAGTGCACCGTTTTTGCAGCGTTTTTGATGCGTTTTTGGTGCGTTTTTGATGCGTTTTTGCCGTTTTTTTTTTGTTTTGTTTTTTTTTTTAACTTTTTTTAAAGACTGTAAAAAAAATGTAAAAAAAAAAACGCAAAATGCAAATCGCGGCAAAATCGCGGCAAAATCGCGGCAAAAACGCGGCTCAAAAACGTGGCAAGCATGAAAAAAAACCCTCCAAAAACGCTCAAAAGCAACATGCATAGGTGTGAATCGAGCCTAAAAGTGAATATTTGCCATTTTATAAGATATCTCGATTTACAAGGCAAATAATGAGATCATACCGATCCAGACTTTATCACGGTGATTTACTACATCAAAGTCTGTCTGTGCTCAACCGATAGTAAGGATCTTACATGGACCCGCCATACAGCAGGTTTTTTTTTTTTAATTAACCTTTAAATTGTGAAAATGTACAGGTGATGTGATCTCACCCTGACTTTTGACTTTCAAGTTAAAATGATTTTCCTGGTTTTCTTTCTACAGTGCCTTGAAAAAGTATTCACACCCCTTGAAACTTTCCACGATTTTTGTCATGTTACAGCCAAAAAAACGTAAATGTATTTCATTGGGATTTTATGTGGTAGACCAACACAAAGTAGCACATAATTGTGAAGTGGAAGGTAAATGATAAGTCTTTTTCAAACTTTTTTACAAATAAATATGTGAAAAGTGTGTGGGGTGCATTTGTATTCAGCCCAGGGGCGGACTGACCATTCTGGCTCTCGGGCACTGCCTGAGGGCCCCATGCCCTAAGGGGCCCCATCAGGGTTGCCAGCCTCAATAAAACCAGGGGCAGTATGTAAAAATCTGTGTTTTTTTAAAAAATCCAAAGATTATAGCTGCCCTGCCTCTCCAGTACCTTTTCAGTGTGTGTATGTGTATTCTGTGTGTGTGTACTGTGTGTGTATACTGTATGTGTGTGTGTGTATACTGTATGTGTGTGTATACTGTGTGTCCCCATAATCTATTGCCTGGGGGCCCCATAATCTCCTATTGCCTGGTGGCCCCATAATCTCCTATTGCCCGTGGGCCCCATAATCTTCTCCTATTGCCCGGGGGCCCCATAATCTTCTCCTATTGCCCGGGGGCCCCATAATCTCCTATTGCCCGGGGGGCCCCATGAGTTGTCAGTCAGCCCCTGATTCAGCCCCATTTACTCTGATACCCCTAACTAAAATCTAGTGGAACCAATTGCCTTCAGAAGTCACCTGATTAGTAAATAGAGTCCACCTGTGTGTAATTTAATCTCAGTACGAATACAGCTGTTCTGTGAAGCCCTCGGAGGTTTGTTAGAGAACCTCAGTGAACAAAGAGCATCATGAAGGCCAAGGAACACACCAGACAGGTCAGGGATAAAGTTGCGGAGAAGATTAAAGCAGGGTTAGGTTCCAGTCAGAGGGAACTCTATGGATACGATCTCCTGCCCCCTTCTTCCACTACATGACGGAGGTCTCTCGTTTCAAGGGATTCATATCTCAGTGCTATGCCATGCTTTCATCTATACATCTAGGAGGGCTTCCCTGCCAGAGTAACACCCCTATGGGAAAGAGACGTGGGCGTATTTGAGGAAGAACAGTGGGAGGAGGCACTGCAGGCGGTTAAGACGTGCTCTCTAAATGTGGCGCAACGCTTATCCCAATTGTACATCGTGTTGAGGGGACATTTTACCCCTGGAAGACTGCACAGGATGGAACTCAGAGAAAACCCAGAATGCACCAGGTGTTCCAGAGACCATGGCGACCTTATCCACCTGTTGTGACGCTGCCCCAAGTTACATGTTTATTGGACTGGGGTTGTTGCTACCATTAATAAAGCATTTCAGGTTGTTGTGCCGATGGACCCCAAGCCATGCATCTTGGGAATATTGGACGATCTCTCAGTTGAGCACATCCCTAAGCAAGCAATAGCCAGAGCACTATTCCAGGCACGTAAGCTCATCCTCAGACACTGGAGGGGGACGGAGCCCCCCACTCTAAAAGGATGGATAACTCAAATGGGGGACACCCTGCGGTTGGAGAAATATATCTTCCAGCATCGGGGTCGTCCTGAAAAATTCACTACCCTATGGTCCCCATGGCTGGATACTCCTGACCTGAGCCCAGTGGAGTTGGTACTAGACAGACTGTTTTCATGACGAGATGAGTGATCCCTACTGCAAATGTATAAACATTGCTTTTGTTTTTTGAGTACACTTCTACTTACACCTAACAGTGTTGGAAGATAGTTAAAGGAGGGGTGGGAGTAAAAGGGCGGAATGGGGAGGGAGGCAGGGACAGGTAGAGATATACGGCAACTTTGCCTTGAACTAGTGGATTATGATAATGATGTGTTGAACCTTCTATGCTAATATCTGATGTAAAACCTGATTTGTTGAACTATGTTTACTATTATTTCAATAAATTCTTTCTGATTTAAAAAAAAAAGCAGGGTTAGGTTATAAAAAAAATCTCCCAAGCTTTGAACATCTCACGGAGCTCTGTTCAATCCATCATCGGAAAATGGAAAGAGTATGGCACAACTGCAAACCTACCAAGACATGGCCGTCCACCTAAACTGACCGGCCGGGCAAGGAGAGCATTCATCAGAGAAGAGCCAAGAGGTCCATGGTAACTCTGGAGGAGCTGCAGAGATCCACAGCTCAGGTGGGAGAATCTGTCCACAGGACAACTATTAGTCGTGTTCTCCACAAATCTGCCCTTTATGGAAGAGTGACAAGAAGAAAGACATTGGAGAAAGAAAGTCATAAGAAGTCCTGTTTGCAGCCTGCGAGAAGCCATGTGGAGGACACAGCAAACATGTGCAAGAAGGTGCTCTGGTCAGATGAGACCAAAATTGAACTTTTTGGCCTAAAAGAAAAACGCTATGTGTGGCGGAAAACTAACACTGCACATCACCCTGAACACACCATCCCCACTGTGAAACATGGTGGTGGCAGCATCATGTTGTGGGGATGCTTTTCTACAGCAGGGACAGAGAAGCTGGTCAGAGTTGATGGGAAGATGGATGGAGCCAAATACAGGACAATCTTAGAAGAAAACCTGTTAGAGTCTGCAAAAGACTTGAGACTGGGGGGGAGGTTCACCTTCCAGCAGGACAACGACCCGAAACATACAGCCAGAGCTACAATGGAATGGTTTAGATCAAAGCATATTCATGTGTTAGAATGGCCCAGTCACAGTCCAGACCTAAATCCCATCAACAATCTGTGGCAAGACTTGAAAATTGCTGTTCACAGACGCTCTCCATCCAATCTGACAGAGCTTGAGATATTCTCCAAAGAAGAATGGGCAAAAATGTCCCTCTCTAGATGTGCAAAGCTGGTAGAGACATCCCCAAAAAGACTTCCAGCTGTAATTGCAGAGAAAGGAGGTTCTACAAAGTATTGACTCCGGGGGGCGCCATACAAATGTACCCCCCACACTTTTCACATATTTATTTGTAAAAAAAAATGAAAACCATTTATCATTTTCCTTCCACTTCACAATTATGTGCCACTTTGTGTTGGTCTATCACATAAAATCCCAATAAAATACATTTATGATTTTGGTTGTAACATGACAAAATGTGGAAAATGTCAAGGGGTGTGAATACTTTTTCAAGGCACTGTATATAATGCTTTTGACCTTCATATGTGATAGTTAGTACAGGGTGTTTGTGTGTTTATACTTTAACCACTTCCCGCCCGGCCTATAGCGGATTGACGGCCGGGCGGTGGTTCAGTTATCCTGACTGGGCGTCATATGACGTCCAGCAGGATAACATGCCGCCACGCGCCCACAGGGGCGCGCATCGCGGCGATCGGTGGATCGGTGTGTCAGTCTGACACACCGCTACACCGATCTTGGTAAAGAGCCTCCGGCGGAGGCTCTTTACCACGTGATCAGCCGTGTCCAATCACGGCTGATCACGCTGTCAATAGGAAGAGCCGTTGATCGGCTCTTCCTCACTCGCGTCTGACAGACGCGAGTAGAGGAGAGCCGATCGGCGGCTCTCCTGGCAGGGGGGGTCTGCGCTGATTGTTTATCAGCGCAGCCCCCCCTCAGATCACCACACTGGACCACCAGGGATCGCCACTAGGACCACCAGGGAAGGGGCAACATGTGGATGGCCAGGTATGTACCCCATGGCCATCCACATGTGCCCAGTCAGTGCCAAATCTGTGCCAATCAGTGCCCACAAATGGGCACTGATTGGCACAATTATGTTGCAGTGATGCCCAGCAATGCCACACTTAGGGGCATCACTGCCATCAATCAGTATCATCAGTGCCACCCATCAGTGTCCATCGGTGCCACCTGTCAGTGCCCATCTGTGCCCATCTGTGCCCACCTATCAGTGCCCATCCGTGCCCATCTGTGCCAACTATCAGTGCCACCCATAACTACCCATCAACGCCACCTACGAGTGCCCATCAATGCCACCTACGAGTGCCCATCAGTGCCGCCTATCAGTGCCCATCGGTGCCACCTATCAGTGCCCATCAGTGCCACCTACCAGTGCCACCTATCAGTGCCCATTAGTGCCACCTATCAGTGCGCATCAGTGCCGCCTATAAGTGCCCATCATCGGTGCCCGTCAGTGCCACCTCATCAGTGCCACCTCATTGGTGCCACCTCATCGGTGCCCATCAGTGCCGCCGTATCAGTGCCCGTCAATGCAGCCATATCAGTGCCCGTCATTGAAGAAGAAAACATACTTATTTACAAAAATTTTTAACAGAAACAAAGAAAAACGTGTTTCTTTTCAAAATTTTCGGTCTTTTTTTATTTGTTGCGCAAAAAATAAAAACCGCAGAGGTGATCAAATACCACCAAAAGAAAGCTCTATTTGTGGGAACAAAATGATAAAAAATTTGTTTGGGTACAGTGTAGCATGACCACGCAATCGTCATTCAAATTGTGACAGCGCTGAAAGCTGAAAATTGGCCTGGGCGGGAAGGTGTCTAAGTGCCTGGTATTGAAGTGGTTAAAGTGATTGTAAATGCTAAATTATTTTTTTTATTTAAATAGCAAACAAGTTATAGTTACCTGCCCTGTGTAATGGCTTTGCACAGAGCAACCCGATCCTCCTGTCAGGGCTGGGCTCAGCCCTTCCTTCTCAGAGCTGGCCACAGTTACTCACCTGTTGATGATATCCTGCTCGTCAGTCCTGCCTACTTAAGCTGTCCAGGCCAGAGGAGCTCTGTCTTCAGCTTGGTCAACATCACATCTCCTGCGTTCCTGTTAAAGACTTGCTTGGCTGACATCCCTTCTGGCTCCAGATCCTGCTTACTGTTCCACTACACTGATCCCTGACTTTCTGGCTTGGCTTACTATCCGTTTCGGTTACTGAACTTTGGCTTTGTTTTGACTATGTTTGTTCTGTTTACTTTTATTATTAAACAAGTGTTATTTAACTGTACTTCTGTCTCGGTCTGATTTCATGATTTCTGACATCTCCTCTTCTTGGGTCCCACGCCGGCACTCCTGGCTCCGCCCCCACAATGAGCTGCTTGCTATGGGGCCACTTGTGCAGGTTCGCTCCCAAGCCCTGCTCTGTGTGTCCATTGACATACAGAGCATGGTTTGGCCCTGTACCGGGTCCCTCCTCACTGGCTGTGACTGATAGCAGAAGGGGCCAATGGCTGGCCGAGGATGCCTCTGCTTTCGTGCACATTGCTGGATTGAGATCGGGCTCAGGTAAGTATACGTAGGGCGCTGGGGAAGGAACTGCATGCAGAAGGTTTTTTTATCTTAATGTAGAGAATGCATGGGGATTAAAAAAACCTTCTGCCCGTAGAACCACTTTAATTGTTATCTATGTGAAGTTGCCCTATTAGACCATTTGCAGATAATAAGGATTTTTATTAATATACAAGGAAGTGTCCATTGTTTGCAAAGTGCAGCAGCCAGGTTTAAAATATTTTCCATGTGGAAGTTATAATTAGAGAGGCTTTGGGTAAGAGCTGAAGGCCAGATTGTGGGATCCTTGCAGCATGAATGCAAGAGAAGGAATGAGTTGCATCCCAGTGGCTTACTTACATGGGCTCAGAGGCCTGTGCAGGATTGCATGTGTGTTTCATGCAGCCAGACTGTTAGAATCAATGACAGGCTGACAGACACAGCGGCTGTATGTATCTTCCATAAACAGACTGTGTCCAGGGCTGTGCCTCTGTCCCTGTATGCATGTAAGTGCTTGAACATGCGGGAAGATCCATACAGCTCATTTATTTGTAAAGACTGTATGATACATCTGAGTCTCCTGGGTGTATACATCCTTCTGCAAGCTGTACAGGCCTCTGCATGTGAATGAACCCTAAAAGAAAGCTGGTATGTCGTTAAGTGTGGGAAGTGTTTAAATAACCAAAGAGAATTCTAAATGAACCCTCTGCACATTGCTATACAACCTCACATATTTCTAGCAAACTTTTACATAAAAACAGGGGTTCTTTGTTCCCATATATTGCAATAAATGTTCAAGCTGGCCAACTGCGTCAAAGTGAGCCCTCTCTCGCTAACTGCGTCAAAGTAACCTCTCTATGGCCAGCTGTGCCAAAGCGATAACTCTCTTGCTAACTGCTTCAAAGTGGTCCCTCTCTAGCCAACTGCATCAAAGTGGTCCCTCTGTGGCCAACTGCATCAAAGTGGTCCCTCTGTGGCCAACTGCATCAAAGTGGCCCCTCTCTGGCCAACTGCGTCAAAGTGGTCCCTCTGTGGCCAACTGCATCAAAGTGGTCCCTTTGTGGCCAACTGGATCAAAGTGATCCCTCTGTGGCCAACTGCATTAAAGTGGTCCTTCTGTGGCCAACAGCATCAACGTGGTCCCTCTCAAACTGCAAATGCATCCCTCTCTGGACAACTGCGTCAAACTGAGCCCTCTTTGGCCAACTATGGCAAAGTAATCTCTCTCTGGTCAACTGTGTCAAAGTGATCTCTCTATGGCCTTCAGCACCCAAGTGATACCTCTCTTGCTAACTGCTTCAAAGTGGTCCCTCTCTGGCTAACTACATCAACGTGGTCCCTCTCTGGTCAACTGCTTCAAAGTGATCCCTCTCTAGCCAACTGCATCAAAGTGATCCCTCTCTGGCCCACTGCGTCAAACCGATCTCTCTTTGGCCAACTGTGATCTCTCTATGGCCAAAAGCACCAAAGTGACCCCTCTCTGGCTAACTGCATCAAAGGGATCCCTCTTTGGCCAAGTGTGTCAAAGTGATCCCTCTCTGGCCAATTGTGTTAAAGTGATCTCTCTCTGGCCAAATGCATTAAAGTGGTCCCTCTCTGGCCAACTACATCAAAGTGGTCCCTCTCTGGCCAACTACATCAAAGTGGTCCCTCTCTGGCCAACTACATCAAAGTGGTCCCTCTCTGGCCAACTGCTTCAAAGTGATCCCTCTCTGGTCCACTGTGTCAAACCGATCCCTCTTTGGCCAACTGTGTCAAAGTGATCTCTCTCTGGTCAACTGTGTCAAAGTGATCTCTCTCTCTGGCCAAAAGCACCAAAGTGACCCCTCTCTGGCCAACTGCATCAAAGGGATCCCTCTTTGGCCAAGTGTGTCAAAGTGATCCCTCTCTGGCCAATTGTGTTAAAGTGATCTCTCTCTGGCCAAATGCATTAAAGTGATCCCTTTCAGGCTGTGTCAAAGTAATCCCTCTCTGGCCAACTGCATCAAAGTGATTCCTCTCTGGCCAACTGGGTTAAAGTAATCCCTCTTTGACCACCTGCAGCAGAGTGATCCTTCTCTAGCCAGTTGCAAAGTAATCCCTCTCTGACCAGTCCCTACTGTATAAATTGCTAATTATTTACCTGCTCAAAGGATATTGTTGTATGCATATAGTGCCTATACGGGCGTTCACTGAATTCAACTCCGAACTATGAAGGCTCATGTGGTACACTCATGGCTGTAGGAAGCCTTTGGAAACATGTACTGCAGGGCTCTAGCCAGCCCATGTCGGTAAAGCACAAGAACAATGCTTCCCAGTAAAATGCAGTGGGGTTAGAAGCCTGGTTTGTGAAGTTTGGCCAAGGCTGAGTCATTGGAGAGCCAATACCAGTTAAAGCCCCCCCCCCCCCCTTGCGGGTGGAACCTAGAAAGTGGCAGACATGGTATTATCTAGGCTATGCCAGGACTGGGGCTTTATTGTTTAGAGATTCAGTTCCAGAAAATTACTTGTACAGATTAGTACTTGCTTTTGTGACTCGGGCCGCGTGATATGTTTATTCCCTGCCATGGTTTGCGGTAAAAGACTGTCAAAGCCTTCCAGCTTGTGTCTTTGTTTGTGTCAAGACACCAATCATCTTTCTGGTGGGTTCCTCATATCAAAAGTAAGGCCAAAAAAACATTGGGGTGTGTTTAGTTCAAATGAAGAAGGTTGAAGTAGTAAAAAAGTGTGGGGTGGGTAATGAAACCAGTAAGGGAAAGCATATTCAGCCAAGGGAGGGTGTACAGTAAGTGTGGGGTGTGGACTCCTAGCTAAGCCTCAAAATGAAGGTTTGGATAACAGTAAATAAATGAAACGTAGTATTACAAATCTTCCATGTGGCAATTAAATTGAGATTTGTCCCGGAGTCTCCTCTGTCCTTGTGAGGAGCTCAGCAGTATCAGTACGCTCCGTTCACTGATGGGTCTCCTTTACCATGGATTCATCTTTATTCATCCTCATTCATCTGTTTGTTAAGATTCTAGGTTCTAAATCCACCTGGTTTCCTATTCTTTATAGGGTGGATCCAAAATGCAATAAAAAAAATAATTGTTAACAGGCTTTTATTGTAGTAGAGCAGGGTTTCTCAACCAGGGTTCCTCCAGAGGTTGCTCGGGGTTCCTCGAGCAATGAGCAATTTCTGCCTCTCAGATAAGTTCCCACTGACACCATTGATCTTTTTAGCTCTCTGTACGAGGGGGGAATTTCTTCCCAATGACCACAAGTGTAAGGAGCATTCTTCCAACTGACCGTCATGCTAATGTATCATGAGTTGTAGATATAGTCATTTTTAGCAGGGGTTCCCTGAGACCAGAAAGTTAAATTTAAGGATCCCTCTGTGTTGAAAGAGTTGGGAAAGGCTGTTGTAGAGAATTTATATTGCTCTGCTGCCATAAAAGCTTACGCCTTACCTTCTAGCAATGTTCTGAGTGTACACAGAGCCACACTCACTGAGCACAGTGTACATTCTCGGCATGCCTTGGATGCCGGAATAAATTCACTGCCGTGTGCATGCGTGGGAGTTACATCATCCTGGATTGACCATTTAAGATGGCCAAGATGTAAAACCCAGAAAAATATGTCACTGGCAGCAAGGGGGGACATGGACCTCCCATTGCTCGATGGGAGCACTTTGGCAAGTAAGCATTCCATAATGTGTACATAAGCCGTATATACTTATACATTATGGCAAGTGCCCCTCTCCCCCAATACCCACCCACCATGATTTAATTCCACTTTCAGATGTGTTTTAGTTATTTATTTTGATTTTTTTGCATAGTATCAACTAGAGATGCACACGACAGAAAAATGTGTTTAGCTTAGTTTTGGATTTGTTCGTTTAGTCCCCTTTCACACTGGGGACGCGGCAGTTTTAGCGGCGCTTAACCGTTGTTTAATCTGCGCTTTTTGGGCGCTTTTAACCCCAAAGAAAGGGGGGAAAAGCATCCATTTTGTGGCGATTCCGAATCGCTTTTCAGGCACTTTGGAAGAGCTGCCCATTCATTTCAACGGGCAGGGTGTTTTGGGAGCACTAAATACAGCGCTCCCAAACCGCCCCAAAGATGCTGCTTGCAGGACTTTTCCTAACGTCCTGCAAGCGCGCCGCCCCAGTGTGAAAAGACACACTGAAATTATTATTATACAGGATTTATATAGCGCCAACAATTTGCGCCTCGCTTTACACTGTTAGGGCAGACAGTACAGTTACAATACAATTCAATACAGGAGGAATCAGAGGGTCCTGCTCGTTAGGGCTCACAATCTAGGAGGGAGGGTCAAGTGATACAAAAGTGTGGGGGGTGAACAGTTGTTAGGTGGAGGGAGGATTTGCTTTTCTGAAGAGAAAAGTTTTCAGGGATCGCCTAAAAGTGAATAGATTTGGAGATTGTCCGACAGATTGGGGTAGGGAATTCCAGAGGATGGGAGATGCTCTGGAGAAGTTCTGGAGGCGAATATGGGAGGAGGTGACAAGGGAGCTAGAGAGCAGGAGGTCTTGGGAGGAACGAAAAGGACGACTGGGTTGGTATTTTGAGTTTAGGCTAGTGATGTAGATGGGGGCTAAATTGTGGATGGTTTTGTAAGTTGTTAGTATTTTGAATTTAGTTCATTGGGTGAGTGACAGCCAATGGAGGGATTGGCAGAGAGGGGGAGCAGACACTGAGCGGTTGGTAAGGTTGATGAGTCTGGCAGCAGCACTTATGATGGACTGAAGGGGGGATAGTCCATTTAAAGGTAAGCCAATGAAGAGGGAGTTGCAGTAGTCGAGGCGAGAGATAACCAGGGAGTGAATCAGGAGCTTTGTGTTTTTATTGGTTAGGAAGGGACGTAGTTTGGAGATGTTGCAGAGATTGAGGTGGCAAGCTTTGGAAAGGGGTTGGATGTGGGGCCAAAAGGACCCTGACATGTGGGGATGGGTGGATGGTTGTGCCATTTCTTTTGACAGAGAAGTCAGGGGAAGAGGCACGTGGAGGAGGAAATATTATGAGCTCAGTTTTGGAAAAATTGAGTTGGGAGGCGGTTTTCAGGCGCTATGGGAGATAGGAGAGGCTCGGGAAAAGTCCTGGAGGCGAGTATGGGAGGAGGTGATGAGGGAGCTAGAGATCAAAAGGTCTTGGGAGGAACGAAGAGAATGATTAGGTTGGTATTATGAGACTAGGTAAGTGACTAGGTGAGTGAAGTAGCTGGGGGCCGAGTTGTGGATGGCTATTGTTAGTAATTTTTAACTTAATTCGTTGGGTGAGCGGAAGCCAGTGGAGGGATTGACACAGAGGAGTAGCAGATACAGAGCGGTTGCTAAGGCGGATTACCCTGGTAGCAGTATTTATAATGGACTGAAGGGGGGAATAGCCTAGGTAAAGGTAATACAATGAGAAGGGAAATGCAGTATTTGAGGCGAGAGATGACCAGGGAGGGAATTAGGAGCTGTGTGGTGTAATTGGTTAGAAAGGGACGTATTTTGGAGAAGGTTGAGGCAGCGAGATTTGTACAGTGATTGGAGGTGGGGCCGAAAGGATAGTTCGGAGTCCAAGATTACACCTAGAACCTTGGCATACAGGGATGGGCTGATAGTCAATCTTGATAGAGGGCTCAGAGGAAGGGGCACATGGGGAAGGAAAAATTATGAGCTAGTATTTGAATAGATTGAGTTGGAGGAATCGGTGTGACATCCAGGCTGCTATGTTTGTTAGTAAATTAGTGATATGTGAGGAGACTGATGTGAGCTGAGGGGTAGAGAGATAGATTTGGGTGTCGTCGGCTTAGAGATGGTATTGGAAGCCATGGGAGGCTATCAGCTGACCCAGGGAGGAGGTGTAGATTGTGAATAGGAGAGGTCCAAGAACCAAACCTTGGGGGACCCCGACAGAGAAAGGAAAAGGAGAGGAGGAGGTAGAATTGTAAGTTTGCACATAGGTTGGACTTGATGGACTTGTGTCTTTTTTTGACCTCACCTACTATGTAACCAAAGGTGATGTTGGATAAGTAGGAAGAGAACCAGCAAAGAGTACAGTCATGGAGACCAAGGGCGTGGAGTTTTTTGAGGGTTAACCGTATCAAAGGCAGCACAAAGGTCCAGGAATAGGAGTACAGAATAGTGTCCATTGGTTTTGGCTGTTAGTAGATCGTAGGGTGAACGTAGAATTTGCGAAGAAACAGGGTCCAGAGGGCAAGTGGTTAGCTGGACAATAGAAAGAAGTTTAGCAACCTCGTCAATAGTGGTGCGGTTGAATGAGGGAAGTAATGATTGTACCTGTGGATATGGAGTGTTAAGCGCAGAGGATATCTGTACAGTGGAGATTTCTTCACAAATTATATCAATCTTATGTTTGAAGCGACTGGTGATCTCCTGGGAAGTGAGTGGGTTAGTGGGTGGAGGCAGTGGAGGACAAAGTAGTGAGTTAATGGTAGAGAAGAGCTGAGGGCAACGACATTATAAGTTGTTAATGAGCTGGGGATAAAATAAGTCTGCTTGCCAGTGAGGAGGCAGGAATTGCAAGTTTGGAGGGCAGTTTTATATTGTTTGCAATTATTCTCATGGACCATGGCCCTCACAATGGAGTTCAGAGCAGCTCTGGTAGCACAGGAGAACAACTGGAGGCATCTAAGAACGAAGTGCAACCTCATTGGAACTGCGGTTCTCTGGTAGCAATTGGGGAGGGGCTCAGTGGCTGGGTCTTTTAGGGAAGCCGCATGCTTTTAGGCTCTGCCCCAGCTGCCGCTTGCCAGTTCTAACAGTGGAGAGACACTCAACTGGCTGCAGATCACTTATTATGATACCTCTACCTCATCAGGTGTGGTTTCTCTGAGCTGTTGAGGGAGGGAAGCTGATAAACTTATCTTCTCTGGGCTCATCAGTGGTTAGTGGTTCAGAGAGCTCTACAGGGGGAGCATGGACTGAGCTAGATGACCATTGGGCTGCGTAATATTGCCAGGATACATCGTTTCTTCTGGGGGTCTTGGAGATAATGGCGGAAGAGCCCCTGTTGGCATAAAATGTTTGTGGCTTGTGAATTTAGGCAGTTTTTTTTTTTAAAAACCCCTTATGGGCTTTTTTCTTGTTCTCAATGGGTTTGAGATGTTTACTCTGTGGGTGTCTTGGTTTTTCCTGGGTTTCCTCCCTTTGGATATTGTAGGCTGGCAAACCTGTAATATGCTGTTGTGGGACAACTCTCGCAGTGTCTGCAATTTTCCTTGCTGATGTGTGTCTTTATGTCCCCAGGTTGAAGGCCAAAGTCTGACGCTTACAACTCTCCTTGCGCAGCCCATGACTGGTCTTTAACGAACGGATGTGCTTCTGACAGACGTTGTTTCCTCTCCCGAATCCAGTAAGTTGGAGTGTGTTCTAATTTCTTTAGTGGGCCCTGATCCAAGATTAGAGCCAAACATAACACGGTAGGATAAGCAGCCAGTTGAGGAATGTACTGTATGGTTGTTTCTGGGAGTAGCTCAATCTTTCTCTAGGACTGGGCCACCACTGTAACCGCATCACCTCTATTAGAGGGGTAACCACTGAATCCTGTCTCTGTGTCTCTACCCATTTATACTCTTCCAGTACATAGATGAGGTTCACCTGAGGCCTATTATTTGGCATTTCTCCCATCAAGTCAGAAATTTCTATCACTTTAGCTTCTTTACCCACATCATTGCTTCTTGGAGAAAGTTGTGAACGTCTTTCACTTGTTGAATCTTCCTGCTGGGGAGCAGAGGTAATCCAGCAGCTGGGGTTAGTATTTATTTATTTATTTATTTCAGGTACTTATATAGTATTTACTCTTTAAGGGACCTATTAGTCCTAGTGCGCTGATATTTTGGGTATATATTTCACTGTTTATGGTTGTGGAAGTCTCTCTGGAGACCATGGACCAGCAAAAAATATATCAGAGTTAGGGTCTGTGTAGGGTCTTGTATAGGAATGAAAATTCTACTTGAAGTGAACAAAAGCGTGTCGGCTTTTGTTCACTTCAAGTGGAATTTGCATTCCTTTACAAGTCTATGGAAATACAAAAACACACTTAAAGCAGGTCAAAAAGAATTTCAGCTGCGGGTCAAATGCACCTGTTAATGAATTCTGAATGATCCTCAGAAGCGCCTTAAACTGATGACATCAAAACACGACCAAAGTCACATTTCCTAATACTGCCTTGGTGTTATATGAATATAGTTACATAGTAGGTGAAAAAAGACACAAGTCCATCCATTCAAAGCTATATGTGTAATTATATGTCAGTATTACATTGTATAGCCCTGTATGTTGTGGTTGTTCAGGTGCTTATCTAATAGTTTTTTAAATTATCGATGCCCCCCCACTAAAAACCACTGCCTGTGGAAGGGAATTCCACATCCTTACCACTCTTACAGAAAAGATCCCTCTACGCAGTTTAAGATTAAACCGCTTTTTTTTCTAATTTTAGTGAATGGCCGCGTATCTTACAAAATTCCCTTTCGCGGAAAAGTTTTATCCCTATTGTGGGGTCACCAGTACGATATTTGTACATTGAAATCATATCCCCTCTCAAGCGTCTCTTCTCCAGAGAGAATAAGTTCAGTGCTCACAACCTTTCCTCATAACTAAGATCCTCCAGACCCTTTATTAGCTTTGTTGCCCTTCTCTCGACTCTCTCCAGTTCCAGTACATCCTTCCTGAGGACTGGTGCCCAGAACTGGACAGCATACTCCAGGTGCGGCCAGACCAGAGTCTTGTAGAGCGGGAGAATTATCGTTTTATTTCTGGAGTTGATCCCCTTTTTAATGCCAATATTCTGTTTGCTTTGTTAGCAGCAGCTTGGCATTGCATGCCATTGCTGAGCCATTCATATTTTTGCCACCCAAATGCATTATTTGAAATTTTTCTACATTGAACTTCATTTGCCATGAAGTTGCCCACCCCATTAATTTGTTCAGATCTACTTGCAAGGTTTCCACATCCTGCAGAGAAGTTATTGCCCTGCTTAGCTTAGTATCGTCTGCAAATACAGAGATTGAACTGTTTATCCCATCCTCCGGGTCGTTTATGAATAAATTCCCCATTTGTCCCCATTTGTCAGCCAATAACAGCTGATTACGTGATGTAAACAGAAGATCGGTAATAGTATTTTTTCTTCTCACGCTGACAGCATGAGGAGAAAAAAAAGGCGATCACCGGCTTCTGTTGAAGGAACATCGGTCCCAAAGAGGAAGTGGCGAAGCCGCCTCATATGTCCCCACCAGTACCGCCTGCCAGTGCCACTTGCCAGTGCCACGAATCAGTGCCCACAGTGCCATGAATCAGTACCCACCAGTACGTAAGTATCAGCAATCAGTGCCACCTATCAATGCCCAGGAGTGCCACCTATCAATGCCCACCAGTGGTGCCAATCAGTGCCTCATAAGTGCCACCTAGCAGTGCTGCCTATCATTGTCACCTACCAGTGCCAATCAGTGCCCACTCTCTGCCACCCATCAGTGCCAGCTATCAGTGCCACCCATCAGTACCCACCTCTCAATGCCCACCAATGGCACCTATCAGTGCCCACCAGTGCCACCTCATCAGTGCCCACCAGTGCAGCCCTATTAGTGCCCAGTGTCGCCTTATCAGTGCAGATCAATGCAGCCTATTGATTCCCATCAGTGCAGTCTATCAGTGCACATCAGTGCAGCCTATCAGTGCCCATCAGTGTAGCCTCATCAGCGTACATCAATGAAGGAGAAAAATTACCTGTTTGCAAAATGTGTTAACAAAATATAAAACGGTTTTGTATATTTTTTTTAAAAATTAGATCTTTTTAAATTTTTTTAACAAAATTAAAAAAACCAGAGGTGATCAAATACCACCAAAATAAAGCTCAATTTGTGGAAAAATGATAAAAATGTAATTTGGGTACAGTGTTGCATGACCGCACCATTGTCATTCAAAGAGCTGAAAATTGGTCTGGGCAGGAGGGGGGTTTAGGTGACCACTAAGCAAGTGGTTAAGACCAAAGGGCAACAATACAAGCATTTGTTTTTTCCCATAACGGTTTCAGAAGCTCGTGTGTAACTGTTACAAACACGGACTCTGTTATTCTTCAGTAGTTCTTGTTGTATAACCAGTTTAATGAACGACGTCCATGCAGTTTGTGCCCCGGGGGGGGGGGGGCGATGACTGAGTCAGTACTAGAATACATGAGTCACAACAAATGCTTCATAACTTGGGTGCTGTGTCGACATTCAGCTCCTTCGCTGTTACTCATAAAAGGGAAATTCGTGTTTAGGAAAAAAAAAGACAAAACAATCCAGTTGATGCATATCAAAGGTAGAACTGCGCCCAACAAAATAAAAAGTCCTGAACCTGATTTGAAGGTGAGACGTGGTGGCATGTCACCTTTAAGGCGATTTCCTCTTGCTTTCTGCGTGGTCGTTGGAACGGGAAATGAGTGCAAACCTCCCTAAAGCTAGCCTAGTGGATGATCTCAGTTTTGGTAAGAATGTGGGTGTGTCTGAACGTGAAGAGCAGCTTTCATTCATGGTCCAAAGGTTGGAGATGCTCTTGACATCACTGACCTAATATGGCCACCTGTCCATATAAGTCCATGGCATTTACCTGGGGTCCATATTAGGTTAAGGATGTCACAAGCACCCCCGCCCCTTTGTGAATGTGCAGCTGCAGCGTAGAGGATTCCACCACCCGCAACTCATTGGCCTGGCACTGATAGCTGACTTCCCGAGTTTGGAGCAAACCCAAGCTCATCCCTAGTTATTATCTCATTCTACAATCTCCCTAATATTTGCCAGCAACTATGTAGTAGGGCAGTGATTCTCAACCAGGGTTCCGTGGAACCCTAGGGTTCCTCCAGAGGTTGCTAGGGGTTCCTTCAGCATTGGGCCATTTCTGTCTCTCAGACAATGGCGTCCCTAGGGGGGGGCCAGAGGGGGAGCGTCCCCAGTCAGCTCCTGCGGGTGATTCCTCCCCCCTCCCTCTGCTCGCTGACCCTGCGTAATGCGAGCACTCACACAACCACGGCCGCCTGATCTGCTCCTTCCCCTGCATCCTCATTGGCAGGGAGAAGAACGAGTTGCAGGAAGGACTCCACCAGGACTCTCAGTTAAAAAACAGACTGATTTCTCCCTTCCTTAAGTGGAGTTCCACCCACTTTTACAACTCTTCAGCATCCCTCACTAAACTGTGCACTGTAAACGAATTGGATATTTTTTTATTTTTTTTCTCAGCACTTACTGTATATCTGCTGTATTCATTTTTCACTTCCTCCTCCCTGGCCGCGGCCCATCGCATCATTTCCTGTTTGCAGTGCCTTCTGGGAAGGGGCGGCAACTTCCTCTGACACTGCCGTTGCTATGGAAACCTGACCTGAAACCTATTACACTGCTTGTGCTGCACTGAGCATGTGCAAGATCTGCAAGGATGAGATCCAGGAAGAAATACAGTCTGGCTTCAGATGCCCCGACTAAAGATGGCCACGGCCTGCTGTAAGTTTATAAAATAACAAACTACTGCTATAAACTAACAAAACAGACCTTAGTTTACAGACTAACTTTACTAGAATACATTAAGCTTGTGTATTGTAGGGGTATTTTTATTTAAAAAGTATAATTTCAGCCGGAACACCACTTTAGGACAGGAGAACCAGCCTGTAAATTCCAAGAAATTCCAGACCAGCGCTGTCAATAGAAGGGGCAGGACAGCAAGAGGAGGCTGGGGAACCCCACAGTGGCAGAACACCAGGGCCCGGAGGCAAGACAACCTTTGCAACCCTGATAGTTCTCCCACTGCTTTGGACCCTTATATTTTCTTGGTATGCTGGTGACATATATCTTGTTTTCTGCCACCCTGGGGGGGGGGGCAATACAGTAGGAAGGGAGCTCACTGCAGAACATGTGAAAGGGTCGTTGTGGGATCATTGTAAAGGGCCCCAGGATATATATATATATATATATATATATATATATATATATATATATATATATATATATATGTATATATAATTGCATTTTATAGTTGCCCCCCTACTTTTGTCCCTGTCCCCCCATGTGCCCCCCTAAATATGAAAGCTGGAGACGCCACTGCTCTCAGATAAGTTCCCACTGACACCATTGATCTTTTTAGCTATCTGTAAGGAGGTAATTCTTCCCAGTGACCACAAGTGTAAGGAGCATTCTTCCCACTGAGTGTAAATCACACTAATGTATAATGAGTTGTAGATTTCTAATTTTTAGCAGGGGTTCCCCGAGACTGGAGAACTATTTCAAGGGTTCCTCTGTGTTCAAAAGGTTGAGAAAGGCTGTAGTAGGGGATCCAATCGAAAAGTTTTTTGCATTTACACTCACCAGGGCACTTTATTAGGTTCAATTGCTTGGTGACACAAATTGATAATCAGCCAATCACATGGCAGCAACTCAATGCATTTAGGCATCCAGACGTGGTGAAGACGATTTGCTGGAGTTTAAACTGAGCGGGCGGGTATGAGTATTTCTGGGATTTTCACACACAGCCATCTCTCGGGTTTACAGAGAATGGTGGGAAAAAGAGAAAATATCCAGTGAGCGGCAGTTGTGTGGAGGAAAATGCCTTGTTGATGTCAGAGGTTGGAGGAGAATGGGCAGTCTGGTTGGAAATGATAGAAAGGCAACAGGTTAATTCTCTGCATTGTGCAAAAAGGCTGTTTAATCCTGTCTTATCTGATCCTCCCCTTCTTCCACAGTCCCCAATCCCTCTCCTGATAGTACAGAGCCTTGGAAGCACTCTGCGCATGCTCAGATTAGTGTGTATTGCTAGAAAAAAATTTTTTCTTGGGAAGGTGCATGTGATCAGCACTGCCCAGACAGAGGGTCAGGGGTCCTGCGGCCTCATAGGACAGTCAGAGGAGAATGAAAACTCCTCCTACAAGCTTTAACCAGACACTGATAGAAGTCATAAGACTGCTGATGAGAAAAGGAGTTTAGCAGTTTATATTTACTAAAATAATTGCATTTCCATTTTCTGTGTACTGTGGGGGACCAGATATAGTGAATGCAGGCTCCTGGAGGGACCAGACATAGTGAATGCAGGCTCCTGGGGAGACCAGACATAGTGAATGCAGGCTCCTGGGGAGACCAGATATAGTGACTGCAGGCTCCTGGGGAGACCAGATATAGTGAGTGCAGGCTCCTGGGGAGACCAGATATAGTGACTGCAGGCTCCTGGGGAGACCAGATATAGTGACTGCAGGCTCCTGGGGAGACCAGATATAGTGACTGCAGGCTCCTGGGGAGACCAGATATAGTGAGTGCAGGCTCCAGGGGAGACCAGATATAGTGAGTGCAGGCTCCTGGGGAGACCAGATATAGTGAGTGCAGGCTCCTGGGGAGACCAGATATAGTGACTGCAGGCTCCTGGGGAGACCAGATATAGTGACTGCAGGCTCCTGGGGAGACCAGATATAGTGAATGCAGGCTCCAGGGGAGACCAGATATAGTGACTGCAGGCTCCTGGGGAGACCAGATATAGTGACTGCAGGCTCCTGGGGAGACCAGATATAGTGACTGCAGGCTCCAGGGGAGACCAGATATAGTGAGTGCAGGCTCCTGGGGAGACCAGATATAGTGAGTGCAGGCTCCTGGGGAGACCAGATATAGTGACTGCAGGCTCCTGGGGAGACCAGATATAGTGACTGCAGGCTCCTGGGGAGACCAGATATAGTGAGTGCAGGCTCCTGGGGAGACCAGATATAGTGAATGCAGGCTCCAGGGGAGACCAGATATAGTGAATGCAGGCTCCAGGGGAGACCAGATATAGTGAATGCAGGCTCCAGGGGAGACCAGATATAGTGAATGCAGGCTCCAGGGTTTAGTAACACTTTAAAAGTCTTTTAATGGTTTGCTCCCCTTGTTGGGGATCATCAATGGTGGAGCCCATAGGTCCCAACTTTCCATGATGGGAGAGAGGGACATCTTATACTGCAAAGTAGGTATGCAAACCATAAAGAATTAATGCAATATCACCTTCTTATCTTATTAGAAGATATTTCTTTATCATGGAAAAATCACAAACAGTGCTATGCGTATCTGTGCAATGCGTCCACATCATCGCCTGACCTCACAAATGCGCTTCTGGAAGAATGGTCAAACATTCCCATAGACACACTCCTAAACCTTGTGGACGGCCTTCCCAGAAGAGTTGAAGCTGTTATAGCTGCAAAGGGTGGGCCAACTCAATATTGAACCCTACAGACTAAGAATGGGATGCCCTTAAAGTTCATGTGTGTGTAAAGGCAGGCGTCACAATACTTTTGACAATATAGTGTATACTAATTGCCATGAAGAATTCTTACATTGAAAAGATTTACCGGTTCAAAGATAACTCTACCTTTCTGACCATGTTTCATGGTATACCAAAGCCCCCCACCCTTAAACTCACCTCTTACCACTTACTGTATCCTTGGAGTCTTCTCCCTTCTTTTGGCTGCCATAATTTTTTTTTTATATCAAAAATAACAAAGAAAAACCCAAAAAATAAATAGGTACAGTTCCAAAATCACATACCATTCCAGGATATATCTCCCAATATAATGCAACAGTGTTTAAAGAAGATTGTCACGCCATTGGTGGACATGAATAAGAAGATATCATTGGAGACTTCCTCCTCAATCAAATAGGAGGTGGGACATGAAAGTCCAATAGTATATAAGATTTCCATAATGAAATGGAATACAGTCTCAAAAATTATTATTAGAGCAACAACACCGTCAGACAGATCTAATGGAGATGCAATAGTAGTGGCAGCTAGGCCGGAGGTGGAGAGCCAAGGGGACCAAATATTATCACATTTTTTGGACAACTCCAATGTTGTTAAGATCATGTTTCCCTATCTAGAACCGCATTTAGTGCAGTACACCAGGTTGGTAAACTGGGGGGGGGGGGCAGGCACCCCAATACTTTTGGTAATATAGTGTACTTTAAACGTGAGGAACTAGTTATCTCTTGTTACCTCATTCTGCCAGTTTTCCAACTGTAGACCACTATTCTATGGGCTTCTCAACATGACCTACAACAAGACCTACCTGGAATTCATATTCTTATCATTTGGAGTTGCTACATGCAACGATATACCAATGCAAATGCCAAAGTATGGAACTATTATTACTATTGATCCTATTATTATTGTTTATGCGTGGCCATTAAATTCCATCAGAGACGGCTTGGGATCTTCTGATAGGATTAAGGGTACGGGTACCCGTCACAGGTTGTCATCAAGTATTATTATTATACAGGATTTGTATAGCACCAACAGTTTTCTGTACTTTACAAAATAGAGGAAAGCAGTTCTAGTACAATTCAATACAAGAGGGTTAGGAGGACCCTTCTCCTGACACCTTACAACCTTTAAAGGAGGGTCAAGTGATATAAAAAGGAGGAATGAATTCATGGAGAAAGTATAAGTTCAGCTAGAGGCAAGGTAGGCTTCCCATAGAAAGTGAGTTTTCAGGAATCACTTAAAGGTGGACAGAGTAGGAGATAACCGGACATATTTGGGTAGGGAGTTCCAGGGGATGGGAGAGGTTCTGCAGAAGTCCTGGAGGTGAATATGGGAAGAGGAGGCAAGGGAAGATAGAGAGCAGGTCTGGGGAGGAATGAAAAGAACGGTTTGGGTGAAAGATGAGGTTGGTTACATAGCTTGGGGCAGAGTGTGGGTTTCTTTGTATGTTGTTGTTAGCATTTTGAATATTTTTCATTGAAGGAGCAGAAAACCAGCACAGGGATTGGCAGAGAGGGGTGGAGGACATACCTCCCAACCTTTTGAGAAAGGAAGGAGGGACACCTATTAGCAAAAGTATGAAGGCATAGGACACTCCTGTCACGTCCCCCCTTAAAGGAGAATTATACAAAAAAATTAGTAGTTCTATTAATACTACTATTCCTTTATATTGGCTTTTGAGATGTACAAATTCAGCAATTTAGAAATTGGATGAAAGGTTTAGCGCTGGGAAACACTTTTTGAAAGATAAAAAGTGCATTTTATATACATCTATATGGATCAGACCAAAATGAGGGACAAATGAGGGGGAAAGAGGGACAGAGGGACATTGCTCCAAATCAGGGACAGTCCCTCGAAATCAGGGACAGTTGGGAACTATGGTGGAGGACACTGAGCAGTTGGTAATCTTGATGAGTCTGGCAGCAGCAATCTTGAAGGAATGAAGGTGGGATAGCCTGTGTAAGGCAGTGGCGCCTGGTGGTTTTTTGTTTGGGGGGGCGGCAAACAACCACCCCCTGTGGCACTTCAAACCCCCCCTGCATCCCCCCCTTCCCCGATGTCTGCCGGTCCGTCCACGGCACTTACACCATCTAGTCGGCTGGCATCGGCGAGCATCAGAGGAGCGGTGGGGATCGGGCAACCAAGCAGCGGCAGGGATCGGGAATCCGAAGAGCGGCGGGGATCGGGCATCCGAGGAGCAGCAGGGATTGGGGGACCAAGCAGCGGGGATCGGGCATCCAAGGAGCGGCTGGGATCGGGGGACCAAGCAGCGGCAGGGATCGGGCATCCGAGGAGCGGCAGGGATCAGGGCCAAGCAGCGGTGGGGATCAGGCATCCGAGGAGCGGCGGGGATCAGGGCACCAAGCAGCGGTGGGGATCGGGAATCCGAGGAGCGGCGGGGATCGGGGGACCAAGCAGCGGTGGGGATCGGGTATCCGAGGAGCGGCGGGGATCGGGGGGACCAAGCAGCGTCGGGGATTGGGAATCCGAGGAGCGGCGGGGATTGGGGCACCAAGCAGCGACGGGGATCGGGCATCCGAGGAGCGGCGGGGATCGCGGGACCAAGCAGCGGCGGGGATTGGGCATCCAAGGAGCGGCGGGGATTGGGGCACCAAGCAGCGGCGGGGATCATGGCACCAAGCAGCGACGGGGATCAGGGCACCAAGCAGCGGCGGGGATTGGGCATCCGAGGAGCGGCGGGGATCGGGGGACCAAGCAGCGTCGGGGATTGGGAATCCGAGGAGCGGCGGGGATTGGCGCACCAAGCAGCGACGGGGATCGGGCATCCGAGGAGCGGCGGGGATCGGGGGACCAAGCAGCGGCGGGGATTGGGCATCCGAGGAGCGGCGGGGATTGGGGCACCAAGCAGCGGCGGGGATCATGGCACCAAGCAGCGACGGGGATCAGGGCACCAAGCAGCGGCGGGGATCGGGCATCCGAGGAGCGGCGGGGATCGGAGCACCAGGCAGCGGTGGGAATCGGGCATCGGCGGGCATCTAGACATCAGTCAGCGGCTCTTCTCCTCCTCGCTTCCGCCCACCCTGCATCTCCGCCCCTCCTAGGCGTCCAATAGGAGCTCCTGTCCTTTCAGCCAATCAGGTGACGGGTATCAGACCCGCTTCCCGATTGAGCATAGGAATTCATGTGCCCGGTGTCCTGAAAGGGGCCAGGTGCATGGATAGAGGGGGCCCCTGGTGTAAGGGTAAGCCAACAAAGAGGGAGTGTCATTGGCCATGCAAAATATAACAAGGGAGTAAACTAGTAGCTTAGTGTCATTGGCTTATTTTTATCAATTTATTACAGGTACTTACAGTATATGAGTGTATATAGCGTTGTCGCAGTATATTGCAGCGCTTTCCGCAGTATATTGTACATTCCTATCAGTCCCTGCCCTCAAGGAGCTTACACTCTAAGGTCCCTAACTCACATATATATACATACTCGGGCCAATTCAGACAGGAGCCAATTAACCTACCAGCATGTCTTTGGAGTGTGGGAGGAAACCGGAGTACCCGGAGGAAACCCACGTAAGGCACATGGAGAACGTGCAAACTCCAGACAGGTAGGGTGGTGGTTGGGATTTGAACCAACAACCCCAGTGCTGCCAAACGGAAGTGCTAACCACTCAGCCACTGTGCTTAAGAAAATGCGTATTTTTTGAGACGTTACGGAGGCGGCAAACCATGACGATTCCCATACAGAGTAAACAGAGCTCACGCCATTTGATGCTATCCGTCTACTGTGATTGTGCAAACATCCTTCCTAGTGATTACTGTTGGTCATTATAGTGACTGATGATAAAATAATCTGAAAGTTGCTAGTTTAGGCGGGCCCTTAAGGTGGAACTAAACTCTCCCAGTCAACATAAACAGTTTTCAATCCTTATGCTGCTAGTATTAGTAAATAGATAGGAAGGTATATTATATTTACTTGTTTTAAACTTTTTTTTTCTTTTTTTTTTACATGTCTTCAGTTGCTTCCTGATTTCTGGCCTAGGCCAAAACGATGTCATACAGCCCAGGAGTCTTCATGGGAGGAGGGGCTTTCTCAGCTAAACACGCACTCCTGCCTGCATGTCTGAGCTAAGGGTAGATGGACTCCAGGAAGTAAATGCTACACGAATCATCTGCCCTTACTCAAGATGCATACCTCCCTAACTTTTTGAGATGAGGGTCACCTATTACCAAAAGTATGAAGGCATAGGACGCACCCCCTGTCACGCCCCCTGAAAGGAGCAATACTCACAAAAAATAATTAGTTAAACCCACAAGTGCTTTTTTTTTACCACTAATATTCCTTTATATTGGCTTTTGATATTTACAAATGCAGCAATTTAGAAATCGGATGAGAAATGCTTTTTGAAAGATAAATAGTGCATTTTATATACAACTATATAGATCAGACCAAAATGAGGGACAAATGAGGAGGAATGAGGGACAGAGGGACTTTGTTCCAAATCAGGGACAGTCCCTCGAAATCAGGGACAGTTGGGAGCTATGAAGATGATTGCAGCTAGAAATGCGAGGGGGGTGTTTTTCAAAATGATTTCTCAACAAGATAAGGCATGGAGACATGGATGGGGGGAGTTTACTCTGAATTAGGGGGTCTCCATTGCATCCTTCTCTGCCCCCCCTTTCCCTCCGTAGTGCCGCTGGGTTTCCACCTCCCGCCAGCTGCTGCGGGGGATCTGTCTAGATGGAGAGCGGGGAAGGAGCCAGTAAATGTGTCATTCAACGCCCCCTTCCTTGTCTTAATGAATAGAGTCAGTGATCCGTACCAATCGCTGACTCTGTTTTTTTGTTTGTTTTGTTTTTCATTCATTTCTAGCTGAGGCATAGTGAACTGTGTTTACTATGCCTCAGTTTATGAATGAACAGGAAGCTCTGTACAGAGCTACTCCTGTTCATACATTCTGTGCAGCTGAGACTGCAGAGAAAGGGAGTGAGGATTCTGTCCTCAGTGCCTTTCTCTGTCCCAAACGGTGGGACATCATGGGTCTGTTAAGACCAAGGCTCTCCAAACTTCCTAAACAAAGGGCCAGTTTATTGTCCTTCAGGCTTTAGGGGGGGGGGGGGGGGGCGACTATGGCCAGTGGGAGTAGAAACATAAACATCACTGGGGTCAGTGTCAGTAAATTATGTCCCATCATTGATTTTAAAAGGAGGAATATTGCCCCATCATTGGTGTCAGTTGAAGGGGGATAGTGTCCCATCAATGGTGTCAGTGCAAGGAATAGTATCCCATCATTGGTGTTAGTTGGAGAAACAGTGCCTAATCGATGGTGTTAGTGGAAGGAATGTTGTCCCATCACTGGTGTCAGTGGGAGGAATAGTGTCCCATCATTGGTGTTAGTGGGAGGAATAGTGCCCCATCATTGGTGTCAGTGGGAGGAATAGTGCCCCATCATTGGTGTCAGTTGAAGGGATAGTGGCCCATCATTGGTGTTAGTTCAAGGAATAGTGCCCCATCATTGGTGTCAGTTGGAGAAACAGTGCCTAATCGATGGTGTCAATGGGAGGAATAGTGCCCCATCATTGGTGTCAGTGGGAGGAATAGTTCCCCATCATTGGTGTTAGTTGGAGAAACAGTGCCCAATCTATGGTGTCAGTTGAAGGAATAGTGTCCCATCATTGTTGTCAGTGCAAGGATTAGTGTCCAATCATTGGTGCCAGTTGGAGAAATAGAGCCTCATCATTGGTGTCAGTTGGAGGAATAGTGCCCCATCATTGGTGTCAGTTGAAGGACTAGTGTCCCATCATTGGTGTCAGTTGGAGAAATAGAGCCTCATCATTGGCGTCAGTTGGAGGAATAGTGCCCCATCATTGGTGTCAGTTGAAGGAATAGTGTCCCATCATTGGTGTCAGTTGGAGAAATAGAGCCTCATCATTGGTGTCAGTTGAAGGAATAGAGCCTCATCATTGGTGTCAGTTGGAGGAATAGTGTCCCATCATTGGTGTCAGTTGGAGAAATAGAGCCTCATCATTGGTGTCAGTTGGAGGAATAGTGTCCCATCATTGGTGTCAGTGCAAGGAATAGTGCCCCATCATTGGTGTCAGTTGGAGAAATAGAGCCTCATCGATGATGTCATTGGGAGGAATGGTGCCCCATCATTGGTATCCGTTGGTGGAATAGTGCACCGAAAGCCAGAAAAGGCAAGCAAAGGGTCGCATCAGGCCCCCCGGGCCACAGTTTGGAGACCACTGGTTTAGACCCCTGATACTTCACCAAAGCCCCCCAACAGGGGTCCTAAAAAATATGTAAAAAAAATAATAAAAAATTACATTGTAAAAAAAAAAAAGGTAAACAATAATAAAAATTAAAATAACAAGAATAAAAAAAACTACTGACACCAGTGGCGGAACTACCAGGTTTGCAAAGGTTGCACTTGTGACTGGGCTCTAACTGGGCTCTAGCGTTCCGCCACCATGGGGGAACCCCAAGACGGCAGGAAGGTGGCCTGCTGCGGGACTGCCGTAAAAGGTCCTGCGATGGGAGTTAAGGGCCCGGGATCAGTTGGAAGGGCCCTGGTCGGGGGCCAGTGGGGGCCTTTATGATTTCCTGCACCGGGGCCCTGACGGTTCTACTCCGAATATAAAAAATTAATCAATTTGAAGCATTTTCAGTTTGTGGTGCTCAGATACAGTTTAGTTCCACTTTAAAGAATCCTAAGGATGCGGCACCATCGTAATGTAGGGGGGGAAGGGAAGCGGGTTCTACACTATATTACCAAAAGTATTGGGACGCCTGCCTTTACACGCACATGAAATTTAATGGCATCCCAGTCTTAGTCCGTAGGGTTCAATATTGAGTTGGCCCGCCCTTTGCAGCTATAACAGCTTCAACTCTCCTGGGAAGGCCGTCCACAAGGTTTAGGAGTGTGTCTATGGGAATGTTTGACCATTCTTCCAGAAGCGCATTTGTGAGGTCAGGCACTGATGTTGGACGAGAAGTCTCTGCTTTAACTCATCCCAAAGGTTTTCTATTGGGTTGCAGTGCAGGCCAGTCAAGTTCCTTCACCCCAAACTCGCTCATCCATGTCTTTATGGACCTTGTTTTGGGGCATCCAGGTCGCGGCTTCCCCCCCTGCATCTCCTCCTGGGTCCCGGAGGTCGCTTCTCCTCCCAAGCCATCGGGTCTTAGGACTCCCGGCCAATCGGGTCTCAGGACCCGATTCCCTATTGGCCGGGAGGAGAAGCAGGAAGACATTAGCGGATATAATTTTGCTAATGTCACTCAAGTGGGTGGGCTCGGGGCCCACCCTTTTTGAAGCCAATTAGAGCCTCATTAAAACCCAATGAAATGCATGCGTCCGGCACCACGCATGGAGATTAGGGACTGGGCGCATGGATTTTGTGACCCTGCGCCCCTTGAGAGCAGCCGTCACTGATATCGAACTCTACAGACTAATGCCCCATACACACGGTCGGACTTTGTTCGGACATTCTGACAACAAAATCCTAGGATTTTTTCCGACGGATGTTGGCTCAAACTTGTCTTGCATACACACGGTCACACAAAGTTGTCGGAAAATCCGATCATTCTGAACGCGGTGACGTAAAACACGTACGTCGGGACTATAAACGGGGCAGTGGCCAATAGCTTTCATCTCTTTATTTATTCTGAGCATGCGTGGCACTTTGTCCGTCGGATTTGATTTGTGTACACACGATCGGAAATTCCGACAACGGATTTTGTTGTCGGAAAATTTTATCTCCTGCTCTCAAACTTTGTGTGTCGGAAAATCCGATGGAAAATGTGTGATGGAGCCCACACACGGTCGGAATTTCCGACAACAAGGTCCTATCACACATTTTCCGTCGGAAAATCCGACCGTGTGTACGAGGCATTAGACTGGGATGCCATTAAAGTTCATGTGTGTGTAAAGGCAGGTGTCCCAATACTTTTGGTAATATAGCGTATGTTAATTTCTTTGATATTTACATGCAGTGGTGGTGCATATGGAAACAAATGATATATTTTTTTTAAATATTAAAATAAAGAATGTTGCTTTTCAAAGGAAATCATCAATGTGCCTAATACATTGTCCTTTGTATTCGTTTTAATCTGAATTGTTTCCCCCTGAGATAAGCCGGGTTCCGGTGGTGTCTGTCTCGTGCATAGACATGCGTGCGTAGCCCAATATGAGCATCGCTCGTCCACGGACCGGTGTGGGGAAAAAAAAAAAGACCTCAGAGTTTGGGACACCTCGTTTGACCAGTTCTGCTTAAATACAATGAAAATCTCTTACTCAACACATTTGACATTCCTCGACATGGTTCACTATCAGTTCACATCAAAGACATGAGGTCATCAAGGTCCTTCATTTCACCATAACATGTCTAGAAGAATAAAAAGATAAAGACAGTTTGTAAATATTACACGGAACGTGTTGGGAGATAAAACACATTATAAAATGTCAGGGCTTTGTTGGGAAAGAATCCCGTCAAAAAAAATGTAGACTGAAATCTAGCAAGGCGAGAGTTTGTGGTTTCTCGCTGATACATTGCAGTAAAGAAAGAATTATAAATTAAAGCCAGTAGTCATTTCTGAAAAACTCGACATATTGGGGAGAAACACTCCAGAACTCCACTGGGCCTCCACCCAAAGTTGTCAGATTGTGTAGGCCTACAATCTTCTCCCTGAGGACCCTGACGTCCTTGGACAGCTCTTTGGTCTTGCCCATGATGGTGAGGTTTGAATGGAAAAAAGAGATTCTGTGGACAGGTGTATACAAATAACGAGCAGAAGTGGCTGGTGCTCAAAAT
The DNA here is from genome assembly GCA_037952835.1 of Lithobates septentrionalis. NCBI lineage: Eukaryota > Metazoa > Chordata > Amphibia > Anura > Ranidae > Lithobates > Lithobates septentrionalis. Next base: position 257,498 of record JBBDGP010003623.1, read on the forward strand.
TTTTGGGGGGGGCGCAAACAAACTGAAAAATACTGAACCCCCCCATCAATTGCAGCCTCACTGTGCCCATCAAATGCAACCACTGTGCCCATCAAATGCAGCCACTTGTGCCCATCATATTCAGCCACTTGTGCCCATCATTTGCAGCCACTGTGCCCATCATATGCAGCCACTTGTGCCCATCATTTGCAGCCACTGTGCCCTATCATATGCAGCCATTGTGCCCATCAAACAAAGCCACTTGTGCCCATCATATGCAGCCACTTGTGCCCATCATATGCAACCACTGTGCCCATCAAATGCAGCCACTTGTGCCCATCATTTTCAGCCACTTGTTCCCATCATATGCAGCCACTGTGTCCATCAAACGCAGCCACTGTGCCCATCATATGCAGCCACCTGTGCCCATCATATGCAGCCACTTGTGCCCATCATATGCAGCCACTTGTGCCTGTCATATGTAGCCACTTTTGCCCATCATATGCAGCCATTGTGCCCATCAAACGCAGCCACTGTGCCCATCATATGCAGCCACCTGTGCCCATCATATGCAGCCACTTGTGCCCATCATATGCAGCCACTGTGCCCATCAAATGCAGCCACTTGTGCCCATCATATGCAGCCACTTGTGCCCATCAAATGCAGCCACTGTGCCCCATCAAACGCAGCCACTGTGCCCATCATATGCAGCCACTTGTGCCCATCATATGCAGCCACTTGTGCCCATCATATGCAGCCACTGTGCCCATCATATGCAGCCACTTGAGACCATCAAATGCAGCCACTTGTGCCCATCATATGCAGCCACTTGTGCCCATCAAATGCAGCCACTGTGCCCCATCAAACGCAGCCACTGTGCCCATCATATGCAGCCACTTGTGCCCATCATATGCAGCCACTTGTGCCCATCATATGCAGCCACTGTGCCCATCATATGCAGTCACTTGTGCCCATCAAATGCAGCCACTTGTGCCCATCAAATGCAGCCACTTGTGCCCATCAAATGCAGCCAGGCTCGGCTGTCACTTCACTAACCCCCCCTCCCCCCACAGCCGGTCCGGCGGCACTTACCGCTAGTGTGGCGGGGCTCTGCTCCTCTCCTGGAGTGACGGGTCTCTCCTCCTCGGCGGGAAGTGGCGGTTGAGGCTCCTGTGTCTGTTCGGCTCATCTTCATTCATCCTCCGCCGTGTCTCCTCTTCTGCCAAAGCGTTCGGCATCCAATAGGATCGTCTCATGCTTTGGCCAATCGGGAGACAGGTCTCACTGACCTGCCTGCTGATTTGCAGGGAGGAACATTCGTGTGAAAATAGCAAAAATTAATTCGCTTTGACACACAATGGGGTGGGATTGGGACGCAGTGCTCTGCTCCCCGAGCCCACCCTATTCTGAAACCTATTAGAGCCTCTGGCTTTAATCACTTGCTTCAAAATACACACCCCCCCACTTATCCCCGCCATAGTATTTCATGTGTCCAGCGTCCTGAAAGGGGGCGGGCACATGAATAGGGAGGGCGGTGGGGGTGTCAGGGGGGGGCGGCGCCCGTGCGCCCACAATGCACGGGCCGCCACTGATAACGAGTTGTCGTTAGGAGCCCCTTCTTACATGGACAGGACTAATCTGTGTACCACATGAGCACCTACTGGAGCCAGAAGTAGTGTTGGTTGGTTGGGGATCAAATACTTATTTCACTCACTGAACTGCAACTCCATTTATAATATTTGTATCGTGTGTGTTTTCTGGATTTTTGGTTGATATTCTGTCTCTATCATTTAAAATACACCTATGATAAAAATTATAGACCCTTCATTTCTTTGTAAGTGGGCAAACTTACAAAATCTGCAGGGGGTCAAATAATTATTTCCCCCCCCCCACTGTAAATATGGCAGCACCATAGCTTGTATTACCTGAAAAATATATGTCAGAAAATGTATCGTGTTTAAGAAAACTCAATAGGCACCAAGAGTTTCACCAAAGTGAAATTACAAAATCTTGCAAACCAAAATCACAGGTAAATATCACAGAGAATGAAAGAGAAGAAAAAGGAAAAGAGGGAAAAAAAAGGGGGGAGGGAGTTAGAGGGAAAGGGAGTATCCCGAAAAAAAAGGGGGACCTAGGTTAAAGGGGGGGGGGGGGGGGGGGCGAAGCAGGGGGGAGGAGTCCAGCGACCTTACCCTGATGGCAGTCAGAGAGAGAGGTACGCTATATTACCAAAAGTATTGGGACGCCTGCCTTTACACGCGCATGAACTTTACTGGCGTAGGGTTCAATTTTGAGTTGGCCCACCCAGCTATAACAGCTTCAACTCTTCTGGGAAGACCGTCCACAACAAGGTTTAGGAGTGTGTCTATGGGAATGTTAGACCATTCTTCCAAAAGCGCAGTTGTGAGGTCAGGCACTGATGTTGGACGAGAAGGCCTGACTCGCAGTCTCCGCTCTAATTCATCCCAAAGGTGTTCGGGTTGAAGTCAGGACTCTGTGCAGGCCAGTCAAGTTCCTCAGATAATATATAATGTGTGGGGGTTTTAAATAATCTTCAGGCCTAAAATTATTATTTTTTTAAAACGTGCGCAAAAGGTTAAATCATTGCCTATTAAAAGTTTAAGATACCGAAGTTCGATGTCATTTTATAGGTGCGCCCAGTTTTAAAGCTAGACATGTTGGGTATCTATTTACTCAGTGCAACCTCATCATTCATATTTTACCAAAAATGTTTTTTTTTATTATTATTGTACAGGATTTATATAGCGCCAACAGTTTACGCAGCACTTTACAATATAAAAGGGAGCCAATACAGTTACAATACAATAAAATACAAGAGGATTAAGAGGACCCTGCCCAGAAAAGCTTACAATCTAATAGGTTGGGGCAGGTGGTATAAAAGGTTGTAACTGGGGGGGGGGGGAGGTGAGCTGATGGAAGTGGTAAAAGATTAGCTGGAGACGTGATAGGCTTCCCTGAAGAGACAAGTTTTCAGGGATTGCCTGAAGGCAGCTAGAGTAGGAGATAGGTTGAGGTAGAGAGTTCCAGAAGATGGGAGAGGCTCTGGAGAAATCCTGGAGACGAGCATTGGAGGAGGAGACAAGGGAGCTTCAGAGTAGGAGGTCTTGAAAAGAGCAGAGAGGATGGTTTGGGTGATATATGGGGACAAGATTGGTGATGTACCTAACCCTGACTTGTACTTCTCAACAACATCATCCCTTACTTGTTTGGAGAGTTCCTTGGTCTTCATGGCAGTGTTTGGTTAGTGGTGCCTCTTGCTTAGGTGTTGCAGCCTCTGGGGCCTTTCAAAAAGGTGTGTCTATGTAATGACAGATCATGTGACACTTAGATTGCACACAGGTGGACATCATTTCACTAATTATGTGACTTCTGAAGGTAATTGGTTGCACCAGAGCTTTTTATGGGCTTCATAACAAAGGGGGTGAATACATACGCACATGCCAATTATCAGTTTTTTATTTCTGAAAAATAGTTTTATGTATTTATTTTTCTAATTTTACTTCACCAACTTAGACTATTGTGTTCTGATCATCACATATAATTCAGATTAAAAAAAAAACATTGAACTAAAGGCTGTAATGTAACAAAATAGGTAAAAAGCCAAGGGGGGGGGGGGAGGGGGGGAATACTTTTGCAAGGCACTATATGTTGTGGTTAGTATATTGAATTAAAGAATTTGGCTAATATGTTGCATTTATGCGCCCTGAAATCAACGTCTTTGTTTATTTTATTACTAAAAATTTGCGCTTGATAAACTGCTTAGCAAATATCGTGTGACACAAATAATTGGCAATTTATGATAACGTCTTAATGACGAAACGCCTCGGGGGGCAGGAACCGGATGTGACGCCATTGCGCTCACTACACCCGGAACTGAAAGCTGGCACGCCCGGGAGATAGGAGACAGGAGCTGGCGAGAGGCATCATAAACATTTAGAGGAGGCAATCACTGCAGTGGTTTTTATTGTAAAGAAGCGCACATACCTCCTAGCACCTATACATGTGAGTAAGCACTTTTAATGGTTTTAACAAATAAATTGTAAAAGATTTTACACTGTGTTGGTCCCTTTTAACTTCCTTATGTAATGGCCAATTGGCCCAATGGAGATAACATTTGCTGGTTAATCAACGCTGAGGAGGAAGGTCAAAGTGATTGGGAGCTCTGCTGTATCTTTCATGTCTTACATGACTCACCAGAAGGCAGTAGTCATGGAAATCTGGTGAGTTTTCCTGTGTAATTAAGGTGGCAGAATATTGAAACCGCACTATAGGAGGATTGATTGCTCGTTTGGATTATTACTTGCACAGCACGGTGGCACTTTATTGAGAAAACGCTCTGTAATGAACTATCACAACATTGGTTGATGATTGCACAGAATACCTGTTTCTACACTGTGACACTTTATTGATTGAACCTTCATTGACTTTTTGGATTTTGTTATGTGATTTTATTTTTCTAGACTCAGCACTTTGTTGTTTTTTTTTTACACTTGTGCTGTATAGTAAGGATTCTTGATAGTTGGAGTGAGGGAACGTACAGGGTTTCTTGCTAAATAGTGGAGTCTAAGGTTAGCGCTGTATATAACTTCACAACAAAAGAAAATGTGAACTACCACCATTTTATTCTCCAGAGTCTTTGCTTTTGGAAAATATGTAATGTTTGGGGGGTTTTAATTAACCGCTTCCGGACCCCCCCCCACATATATTTACCGTAGCAGGGCGGCACCTTCAACACAAAATCACGTACCTGTACGTGATTTCGATAGCCGGGTCTAGGGCGCTTGTGCGACCTGCTGTGATTGGACACAGCGGGAGCCAATTAGCGGGTCCAGGCGGACCCGATGTCCGCCGGGACCCACCGATCGTTCCCGATGCAGGCAGAAAGGCGGTCTGCCTTTGTAAACAAGGCAGATCTCCCGTTCTGTCAGAAGGGAAGATGGAGATCTTGTGTTTCTGCTAAGCAGGAACACAGATCTTTTTCTCCCCCCCCCCCAGTCAAAGCACCACCCCCCACTTTTAACATGCACTCCCTAGGAGCACATTTAACCCTTTGATCGCCTTTGATGTGAACCCCTTCCTTGCCACTGTCATTTGTACAGTGACAGTGCATTTTTGTTAGCACTGATCACTGTATTAGTGTCACTTGTCCCCAAAAAAAGTGTCACTTAGTGTCAGATTTGTCCGCCACAATGTCGCAGTCCCGCTAAAAAATCTCTGATCGCCAACATGGCAAGTAAAAAAAAACAAAAAACTTTTCTGTTAAAAAAAAAAAATGAAAAAAATAAAAATTCCATATTTATACTTTATATAATTTATCCCATAGTTTGTAGATGCTATAACTTTTGCGCAAACATTTTTAAACATGTCTGTGAAATTTTAAACCTTAACCTCTTGGATATCTATTTACTATTTTTTTTTTTTTTTATTTGATCAAAAAATTGGGTAACATATTACGTTTGTGTGCACTAAAATGAACTTTAGTGTACAGTGCCTTGAAAAAGTATTCATACCCATTGTTTGCCATACTCTTTCCATTTTCCGATGATGGATTGAACAGAGCTCCGTGAGATGTTCAAAGCTTGGGAGATTTTTTTTTTTTATAACCTAACCCTGCTTTATACTTCCTTACAGAGGCGGCTCTCTAATTAGGCAAATCAGGCGGTCGCCTAAGGCCTTGCACTCACAGGGGCCTCGCGGCCTCCTAATTTGCCTGTTCTCAATCACTGAAGTTGACGCTCCGCCTACCCCCACTGGGACTCTGTGGCTTAGGAGCTGATGGACGAATCAGATACTGCCCACAGCCTGAGGAATAGCGGCCTCATCACAGAGCGTCCCAGTCCGTGGGGCCTCGTGTAAGTTTTGCCTAAGGCCTCACAAAGCCTAGAGCCACCTCTGCTTCTCCACAACTGTATCCCTGACCTGTCTGGTGTGTTCCTTGGCCTTCATGATGCTGTTTGTTTCATTAAAGTTCTCTAACAAATCTCTGAGGGCTTCACAGAACAGCTGTATTCATACTGAGATTAAATGACACACAGGTGGACTCTATTTACTAATTAGGTGACTTCTGAAGGCAATTAGTTCCACTAGATTTTAGTTGGGGGTATCAGAGTAAAGTGGGGCTGAATAAAAATGCCCCCCCCCACACTTTTCACATATTTATTTGTAAAACATTTTGAAAATCATTTATCATTTTCCTTCCCCATCACAATTCTGTGTCACTTTGTGTTGGTCTATCACATACAATCCCAATCCCAATGGATGTAACATGACAAAATGTGGAAAATTTCAAGGGGTGTGAATACTTTTTCAAGGCACTGTATGTTTTACTGAAAACGAGTGCTTGATAGACCGTTGCGCAAATATTGTCTGACATAAAATAATTGAAATTGCCACTATTTTATTCTCCAGGGTGTCCCTTTACTGATAATGCATAATGCTTGGGGGTTTTAACTAATCTACAGGCCTAAAACGGATTTTTTAAACACGTGTGCACAATTTTAAAGTCTGACGTGTTGGGTACCTATTTTACTACAAGTGTATTTATTTGATATTTTACCCAAATATTGGGAAACCTGCTGCTTTTGTGTGCGCTAAAATCAACCCTTCTTTACTTTTTATTGAAAATTTGTGCTTGATAAACCCTTGCGCAAATATCATGTGACATAAAATAATTGGAATTACCGCTACTTTTTTTCTCCAGGGTCTCTGCTGTCTGAAAATATATAACATTTGAGGGGTTTTTTAACTAATCTTCAGGCCTAAAATTATTATTTTTTCAATACGCTTGCAAAAAAAAAAAAGCAAAAACAGCTCTGATAGCTAAAAGGTTAAAGCATTGCCTATTCAAAAATTTAGGATACCAAAGTTCGTTTTACGGGTGTGCCCAATAATAAAGCTGGGCATGTTGGGTCACGGTGCAACCTCATCCAGATTTTACCACAAAATGGGTACTATGTTGCATTTATGTGCCCTAAAATTTACTTTTGATTATTTTTTTACACAAACTGTGCACTTGATAAACTGCTGTGTGGCACAAAATAATTAGTGAAAAAAATAAAAAAATAAAAAAACAATTGAAACTACTGCCATTTTATTCTCCATGGTCTCTGCTTTTGGAAAATATATAATGTTTCGGGGGTTTTAAATTATATTCAGGACATAAATACTGTGTAACATAAAAACAATTGGAACTACCACCATTTTATTCTCCATGGTCCCTGCTTTCAGAAAATACAGTACAGTATATAAAGTTTGGGGGTTTATGGTTTTTGGGGGAATCTTCAGGCCTAAAATTATATATTTTTTAAGCACTTGCTGACCGCAATACGTATATACACGTTGCGGTTTGCAAGTGGTTTACCTGGGCTGAAGCTATCAGCCATAACCCCGGTATTTTATTTTTTTTCAGCCGGCAGCTGGCTTTTTTCTGAAAGTGGTCCAAGCGGCTTATTAGTTGTCTGAAAGTGGTCTGAGAGGCTCATTAGTGGTCTGAAAGTGGTCTGAGAGGCTCATTAGTGGTCTGAAAGTGGTCTGAGAGGCTCATTAATGGTCTGAAAGTGGTCCGAGCGGCTCATTAGTGGTCTGAAACTGGTCCGGGTGGCTCATTAGTGGTCTAAAAGTGGTCCGGGTGGCTCATTAGTGGTCTAAAAGTGGTCCGAGAGGCTCATTAGTGGTTTGAAAGTGGTCCGAGAGGCTCATTAGTGGTCTGAAAGTGGTCCGAACGGTTCATTAGTGGTCTGAAAGTGGTCCGAGCGGCTCATTAGTGGTCTGAAAGTGGTCCGGGTGGCTCATTAGTGGTCTAAAAGTGGTCCAAGAGGCTCATTAGTGGTCTGAAAGTGGTCCGAGAGGCTCAGTAGTGGTCTGAAAGTGGTCCGAACGGTTCATTAGTGGTCTTAAAGTGGTCCGGGCGGCTCATTAGTGGTCTGAAAGTGGCCTGAGCGGCTCATTATTCGTCTGAAAGTGACCCGAGAGGCTCACTAGTGGTCTGAAAGTGGTCCAGGCAGCTCATTAGTGGTCTGAAAGTGGTCCGAGAGGCCCATTAGCTGCCTTTCTTCTGAAAGTGGTCCGAAAGGCTCATTAGTGGTCTGAAAGTGGTCCGAGTGGCTCATTAACGTTCTGAAAGTGTTCTGAGAGGCTCATTAGTGGTCTAAAAGTGGTCCAAGAGGCTCATTAGTGGTCTGAAAGTGGTCCAAGAGGTCCTAGAGGCTCATTAGTGGTCTGAAAGTGGTCCTAGAGGCTCATTAGTGGTCTGAAAGTGGTCCAAGAGGCTCATTAGTGGTCTGAAAGTGGTCCGAGAGGCTCATTAGTGGTCTGAAAGTGGTCCGAGAGGCTCATTAGTGGTCTGAAAGTGGTCCTGGCGGCTCATTAGTGGTCTAAAAGTGGTCCGAGAGGCTCATTAGTGGTCTGAAAGTGGTCTGGGCGGCTCATTAGTGGTCTAAAAGTGGTCAGGGAGGCTTATTAGTGGTCCGAAAGTGGTCCAAGCGGCTCATTAGTGGTCTGAAAGTGGTCCGGGCGGCTCATTAGTGGTCTGAAAGTGGTCTGGGCGGCTCATTAGTGGTCTGAAAGTGGTCTGGGCGGCTCATTAGTGGTCTGAAAGTGGTCCGAGAGGCTCATGAGTGGTCTGAAAGTTGTCAGAACGGCTCATTAGCCCCCCCCCCCCGCCCCACTGCTCGATTGTGTTTCTCAGGCTTACTGTTTTCATGCCCAGGAAACGCTCCAACGAACCGTGCCCCCAGCTGGTCAAAGAGGCGAACAGGGACCAGATCGTCTTTGATCACCGCTGTGGCCTTGAAGGACCGGACGTGATGTCATGACGTCACTTTCAGTCGAAGGCTGTTTTTTTTTGTTTTTCTTTAAGCAAAAGATCTTTTATATTTTGCTTTTATCTTTTGCTTTTAAAGGTAAAGGAGAGATTTGAGGTCTTTTTGACCCCAGATCTGTCCATAAAGAGGACCTGTTATCCTTATTTCTATTACAAGGGATTTTTACATTCCTTGTTTTAGGAATAAAAGTTATGAAAAAATAAAAAAACGAAAGGGACAGTGTACAAATAAAAACTAAAACATAAAATAAATAAGGTGTTTTTTTTTTTTTTAAGTACCCCCATCCCTCCGCGTTCGCGTGCAGAACTGAACTCACACGTAAGTCTTGAACGCGTAAACAGTGTTCGCACCACACATGTGAGGTAACGCCGCGAACGTTAGAGCGAGAGCAATAAATCTACCACTGGACCTCCTCTGAAAGCCTAAACATTCCACGAGCGTGTGCAATTTTAAAGCGTGACATGTTCGGTATCTATTTACTCGGCGTAACATCATCTTTCAAATTGTACCCAAAAATTCGGGTATATATTGTGTTTTTTTTTTTCTTATTCATTAACCACTTGCTGACCACCAGCGGCAAGGTGGCTCGGTTGCGCAAATCTGCGTACCGGTATGGCGATCCGTACACTATCTTTCGTGGGCACGCGCCGCCGGCGGGGGAGCCAATCAGTGGGTCCGGCGGACTCGATGTCTGCCGGCGGCCGCGATCGTTCCCTGCAGAGACAGAACGGTGATCTGCCGAAGTAAACAAGGCAGATCTCCGTTCTATCAGAGGATGACACTGAGAGCTGTCTTTCTGCTAAGCATTTAACCCCTTCCCTGCCAGTGTCATTAGTACATTGTCAGTGCATATTTTTAGCACTGACCACTGTAATGTCAATGGTTCCCAAAAAAGTGTCAAAAATGTCAGTTAGGTGTCTAATCTGTCCGCCACAATGTCGCAGACCCGCTAAAAATCACTAATCGCCGCCATTACTAGTTAAAAAAAAAAATGAAGAAAAATGCCATAAATCTATCCCCTATTTTGTAGACGATAAAACTTTTTGTACGCTTTCTGTGATATTTTTTTTAACCAAAAATATGTAGAAGAATACAGTGCCTTGCAAAAGTATTCACCCCCCTTGGCTTTTTACCTATTTTGTTACATTACAGCGTTTAGTTCAATGTTTTTTAATCTGAATTATATGTGATGGATCAGAACACAATAGTATAAGTTGGTGAAGTAAAATTAGAAAAATATATACATAAAACTATTTTTCAGAAATAAAAAAATGATAATTGGCATGTGCGTATGTATTCACCCCCTTTGTTATGAAGCCCATAAAAAGCTCTGGTGCAACCAACTACCTTCAGAAGTCACATAATTAGTGAAATGATGTCCACCTGTGTGCAATCTAAGTGTCACATGATCTGTCATTACATAGACACACCTTTGTGAAAGGCCCCAGAGGCTGCAACACCTAAGCAAGAGGCACCACTAACCAAACACTGCCACGAAGACCAAGGAACCCTCCAAACAAGTAAGGGACAATGTTGTTGAGAAGTACAAGTCAGGGTTAGGTTATAAAGAAAATATCCAAATCTTTGATGATACCTAGAAGCACCATCAAATCTATCCTAACCAAATGGAAAGAACATGGCACAACAGCAAACCTGCCAAGAGACGGCCGCACACCAAAACTCACGGACCGGGCAAGGAGGACATTAATCAGAGAGGAGCACAGAGACCTAAGGTAACCCTGGAGGAGCTGCAGAGTTCCACAGCAGAGACTGGAGTATCTGTACATAGGAGGACAATAAGCCGTACGCTCCATAGAGTTGTGCTTTATGGCAGAGTGGCCAGAAGAAAGACATTACTTTCAGCAAAGAACAAAATGGCACGTTTTGAGTTTGCGAAAAGGCATGTGGGAGACTCCCAAAATGTATGGAGGAAGGTGCTCTGGTCTGATGAGACTAAAATTGAACTTTTTGGTCATTAAAGAAAATGCTATGTCTGGTGCAAACCCAACACATCACATCACCCAAAGATCACCATCCCCACTGTGAAACATGGTGGTGGCAGCATCATGCTGTGGGGATGTTTTTCAGCAGTCGGGACTGGGAAACTGGTCAGAGTTGAGGGAAAGATGGATGGTGCTAAATACAGGGATATTCTTGAGTAAAACCTGTAGCACTCTGTGTGTGATTTGAGGCTAGGACGGAGGTTCACCTTCCAGCAGGACAATGACCCCAAACACACCGCTAAAGCAACACTTGAGTGGTTTAAGGGGAAACATGTAAATGTGTTGGAATGGCCTAGTCAAAGCCCAGACCTCAATCCAATAAAAAATCTGTGGTCAAACTTAAAGATTTCTGTTCACAAGCGCAAACCATCCAACTTGAAGGAACTGGAGCAGTTTTGCAAGGAGGAATGGGCAAAAATCCGAGTGGTAAGTTGTGGGAAGCTCATAGAGACTTATCCAAAGCGACTTGGAGCTGTGATAGCCGCAAAAGGCGGCTCTACAAAGTATTGACTTTAGGGGGGTGAATAGTTATGCACATTGACTTTTTCTGATATTTTGTCCTATTTGTTGTTTGCTTCACAATAAAAAAAAAAAAAACATCTTCAAAGTTGTGGGCATGTTCTGTAAATTAAATGATGCAAATCCTCAAACAATCCATGTTAATTCCAGGCTGTGAGGCAACAAAACACGAAAAATGCCAAGGGGGGTGAATACTTTTGCAAGGCACTGTACATATTGGCCTAAACTGATGAATACATTTATTTATATATATATATATAATTTTTTTTGGATATGTATTATAGCAGAAAGTAAAAAATATTGTTCTTTTTGTAAAATTGGTGGTATTTTTTTGTTTATAGCGCAAAAAATAAAAACCACAGAGGTGATCAAATACCATCAAAAGAAAGCTCTATTTGTGGGCAAAAATGGACAACCGCGCAATTGTCAGTTAAAGTGATGCAGTACTGTATAGCAAAAAAATGGCCTGGTCATTAACCATTTCAGCCCCGGAGGATTTTACCCCCTTACTGACTAGAGCACTTTTTGCGATTCGGCACTGCGTCGCTTAAACTGACAATTGCGCGGTCGTGCGACATTGTATCAAAACAAAATTGACGACCTTTTTTCACCACAAATAGAGCTTTCTTTTGGTGGTATTTGATCACCTCTGCGGTTTATATTTTTCACGCTATAAACAATAAAAGAGCGTCAATTTTGAAAAAAATGCAATATTTTTTACTTTTTGCTATAATAAATATCCCCAAAAAATATATAAAAAAACGATTTTTTTTCCTCAGTTTAGGCCGATATGTATTCTTCTACATATTTTTGGTTAAAAAAAAATCGCAATAAGCGTAAATTTATAGTGTCTACAAAATAGGGGATAGTTTTATGGCATTTTTATTATTTTTTTTTATTAGTAATGGGGGCGATCTGCAATTTTTATCGGGACTGTGACATTATGGCGGACACATCGGACGTTTTTTACACTATTTTGGGACCACTGTCATTTATACAGCGATCAGTGCTATAAAAATGCATTGATCACTGTGTAAATGACACTGGCAGTGAAAGGGGTTAACCACTAGGGGGCAGTGAAGGGGTTATGTGTGTCCTAGGGAGTGTTTCTAACTGTGGGGGGGGGCTGGGCTTTAACACACAGGACAGTGATCACTGCTCTGGATGACAGAGAGCAGTGGTCTCTGTCCTGTCACTCGGCAGAACGGGAAAATGCCTTGTTTACAAAAGCATCTCTCCGTGACACGACCGTGGGCACCCGGCAGACATCGAGTCCGCGGGACCCGCGGTCACGGAGACCGAGGCAGGCACGCGCCCGCACCGCCGGCCGGGGGCGCCCGCCTGTCACACCGCTTCTTAAAGGGGACGTACCTGTATGCCCTTTTGCCTACCAGAGCCATTCTGCCGCCGTACATCGGCGCGCGCTGGTCGGCAAGCGGTTAAGGGGGTAAATTCTTGCGGGGCTGAAGTGGTTAGAAATTTTTTTTTTTTTTTAAATTGTGTTTGAAAAACCCCTGCGCAAATACCGTGTGACATCAAAAATGGCAACATTCACCATTTTATTCCCTAGGGTCTCTGCTAAAAAAAAAAAAAAAAAAAAAGTATAATGTTTGGGGGGTTTTAAGTAATTTTTTAGCAAAAAATACTGGATCTAAACTTGTAAAAAGTTCCGGGAAAGACTTTGACTTCAGTGTGCAAAAAGAAAAAAATTGCAGTGAAAAGGTTAAAGGTAAATATAAAAAAAAGGTAAAAAGGTAATATAAAAAGTCACAATATTATATCGCAATTTATGCTGAGTGAGGACAATGTGACTTTGAACTATCTGTTAAAGTTGAGGGAAGCTGTAGAGTTTTCTGTGAGTTTAGCGGCGACTAATGTGCTTGCGTTGTCTTGTCTGTTGTGGAAATAATGAGAGCTGTTTGTATGATTGTGTTGGAATTCCCTGGAGGTGTCGGGAAGGAGACACGGTCCTGGTGTCCTATCGGAGACGATTCCCTCTCTGACTCACCCCCCCCCGCTGCCTTCTCTCCTCATTGTGTCTGTATTGTGACTAACCATTGACTCACCATGTGTACACGGCCCACAGATAAGACCTGAGTCTACTTTATATCCAGGATTCCTGACTAGGCTCATCCAATAAAAGCCAACCCTCAGCAGACCTCGCCCATCGCCCGCATGCCACCATTCCCATCAGGCTGAGGCACGCCTCGGTCTCTGCAAAAAAAAAATCAGCCCAGATAACATGCCAGAGACAGACGGAAAAGGGGGTTAGGCTCATACCTCTGCGGCCGGGCACAAAGCCCCGGCTCATTAATAAAACCTGACTGCTCTACAAGAATGCCGTTGTTGCTGATTAATCAGAACCCCTTTGATGCCGGATCGGATGGACTACCCAATCCTGATATACAGTTCCTCCTGGAAAGTATTCACAGCGCTTCACTTTTTCCACATTTTGTTATGTTACAGCCTTATTCCAAAATGGATTAAATTCGTTATTTTCCTCAAACTTCTACAAACAATCCCCCATAATGACAACGTGAAAGAAGTTGTCCTGTTGGAAGATGAACCTTAAGGCCCCGGTCTGAGGTCCAGAGCGCTCTAGAGCCGGTTTTCATCAAGGATGTGTCTGTACACATAGTGACAATAGTCAAGATCTCAGATCCCTGTAATAATGGATCCCAGTGGCAATACTATGGGTGTGCAGACTGCACCCCCGTGACCATCGGGTTCTTGGTCACCTCCCTGACTAAGGCCCTTCTCCCCCCGATCGCTCAGTTTGACCAAGCGGCCCGCTCTAGGAAGAGTCCTGGTGGTTCCAAACTTCTTCCATCTACAGATGATGGAGGCCACTGTTCTGCAGAAATCTTTCTGTACTCTTCCCCAGATCTGTGCCTCCATACAATCCTGTCTCGGAGGTCTGCAGACAATTCCTTGGACTTCATGGCTTGGTTTGCAAATCTTTGCAAATTTATTAAAAAGAAAAAAAAATCCCATGTACATCAGTATTCACAACCTTTGCTCAATACTTTGGTGAAGCTCCTTTGGCACCAATTACAGCCTCAAGTCTTTTTGAGTATGAGGCTACAAGCTTGGCACACCTATTTTTGGGCAGTTTCTCCCATTCCTCTTTGCAGGACCTCTCAAGCTCCATCAGGTTGGATGGGGAGCGTCGGAGCACAGACATTTTCAGATCTCTCCAGAGATGTTCAATCGGGTTCAAGTCTGGGCTCTGGCTGGGCCACTCAAGGACATTTACAGTGTTGTCCCGGAGCCACTTCTTTGTTATCTTGGCTGTGTGTTTAGGGCGGTTGTCCTGTTGGAAGATTAACCTTCCCCCCAGTCTGAGGTGCAGAGCGTACTGGAGAAGGTTTTCATCAAGGATGTCTCTGTACATTGCTGCATTCATCTTTCCCTCGATCCTGACTAGTCTCCCAGTTCCTGCCACTGAAAAATATCCCTACAGTACGATGTTCCCACCACCATGCTTCACTATAGGGATGGTATTGGCCCAGTTATGAGCGGTGCCTGGTTTCCTCCAGACATTATGCTTGCCATTCAGGCTAAAGAGTTCAATCTTTGTTTCATCAGACCAGAGAATTTTGTTTCTCATGGTCTGAGAGTCCTTCAGGTGCCTTTTGGCAAACTCCAGGTGGACTGTCATGTGCCTTTTACTGAGGAGTGGCTTCCGTCTGGCCACTCTACCATACAGGCCTGATTGGTGGAGTGCTGCAGAGATGGTTGTTCTTCTGGAAGGTTCTCCTCTCTCCACAGAGAAATGCTGGAGCTCTGTCAGAGTGACCATCAGGTTCTTGGTCACCTCCCTAAGGCCCTTCTCCCCCCGATCGCTCAGTTTGACCGGACGACCCGCTCTAGGAAGAGTCCTGGTGGTTCCAAACTTCTTCCATTTACAGACGATGGAGGCCACTGTGCTCATTGGGACTTTTAATGCTGCAGAAATTTTTCTGTTCCCTTCCCCAGATCTGTGCCTCCATACAATCCTGCCTCGGAGGTCTACAGACAATTCCTTGGACTTCATGGCTTGGTTTGTGCTCTGACATGCACTGTTATCTGTGGGACCTTTATATAGACAGGTGTGTGCCTTTCCAAATCATGTTCAATCAACTGAATTTACCACAGGTGGACTCCAATCAAGTTGTAGAAACATCTCAAGGATGATCAGTGGAAACAGGAGGCACCTGAGCTCAATTCTGAGTGTCATGGCAAAGGCTGTGAATACTTATGTGCATGGGATTTTTTTTAATTTTTTATTTTTAATAAATTTGCAAAGATTTCAAACAAACGTCTTTCACGTTGTCATTATGGGGGATTGTTTGTAGAATTTTGAGGAAAATAATGAATTTAATACATTTTGGAATAAGGCTGTAACATAACAAAATGTGGAAAAAGTGAAGAGCTGTGAATTCTTTCCGGATACACTGTATATACTCAGCTACCTGAATACAGTGGAACCTCGGATTACGAGCATACTCCGTTCCAGGAGTATGCTCGTAATCCAAAGTACTTGCATATCAAAGCGAGTTTTCCCATTGAAGTCAATGGAAAGGAAAATAATTTGTTCCGTATTGACTTCAATAGGATGCAATACCGCATGCGGCCAGAGTCGGGGGGAGAGCCTTGGAAACGGCCGAAAAGCACCGAGGACACTTCGGGTGACCTCTGCAAACCTCGGAAAGACTTCCTACCCGAGATTTGCCGAGGTCAGCCGAAGTGTCCTCTGGCCTTTTCGTGCATTTCCGAACGGCACCCATCGGCGACGTTCGGCTCTGCTCGGCTCCGGCGCCCCCCCACCTCAGGCCAAAAGCGGTACTGCACACCGCTATGGCCTGAATCGTGCTCGTTTTGCGAGACAACACTCGCAAACCGAGTTACGATTTTTAAAAATACAGTGCTCGTATTGCAAAACGCTCGTTAACCGTGTTACTCGCAATCCGAGGTTCCACTGTACCTCCATCTGCTCCGGTCGTCTTCACTGTGCTGGTTCTGTTGAATTTATACAATTCACTGACCCGACAGTATATTGGTAAAGCCTAAAGCCTCCTACACCCGATGAGAATATCGCAAAAATTATCGTTTTTATTTTTTTTTTGCATGCTAGTAGAAAATGAAGAGGTTACTAAAGTTATGAAAATTCTCATATGACAGAATACAATTTTGGAATTGATGTGTTGCACTGTATTGTAATGTATTTTTTTCGTTTCTGAGCATGCACGGTCTTGTCACTCGATTTTTTTCGGATGAATACTGTGCTGAACAAAGGAAAATCGTTCGTTGTAGTATCGTACGAGAAATTTTTTTTTGTGTTTGTCCCTTCGGATAATTTTGCACGAACTCTCGCGATCGGTTCTCGAAAGCTGTGTACTAACGATCGGATTATGTCCCATGGCCAAACAGGAATTGAGAGGAAATCCCTGCATTGAAAGAGAAATCAAAAGAAAATCCCAAATTTTTGGGTTGCCTTCAGAAAAGTAATAAAAGGAAAATCTTCCAATTGGGACACTAGTTCTGGTGACCTGGGGGGGGTGTCCCAATTGGAAGATTTTCCCTTTATTACTTTTCTGGGGACAACCCAAAAATTTGGGATTTTCTTTTATTTTTTTCAATGATAATGGTAACCAGGACAAATAGAGAGGGGGAATCTCCGTAATGGAGGCACAGACAGCAATAAAAACCAACAGGGGTTCTATTATCTCTCCACTCTATCCAAAACAAAAAAATAAAAATTTGCCTTTATTTAGAGCCCTTTCACACTGGGGTCACCCCGTGCGTTAGCGGTAAAGCGCCGCCTGTTTTACCGCTTTTTATGTGGAGCTTTTCGGCAGCTAGCGGGGTGTTTTTACCACCCCCCCCGCTAGCGGCCATGTTGCGGCGCTTCCAAAGTCCTTTACAGGCGCTTTGGAAGCGCTGGCTATGCATTTCATGAAAACAAAAAAACAGGAAATCGCCCTGGGACTTTCATTGAGGTGAATGCGGTTAGCCAACAACTGACAGAGTAAATGCAGTCTCAAAATTTATTAAAATAGTCATGCAAACATAAGCGTGAATCATAGCCAAGTCACTGAAATGATACATACAGTAGAGAATGTCATTACAGGTATCATGGTATAAAATGTAAATTGCAGAGTACACAGGTATAAAACGCGTTTCGCAAGACCATGCTTGCTTCATCAGGGGTAGTTGCGTGTGTAGTACATCTGTAGGGGGTACTATTCATTTCTTGTGGCAGGAGCGTTTTAGGGGCCTTGTATTCAGCGCTCCCAAATCACCCCCAAAGATGCTGCTTGCAGGACTTTTTCTAACGCAAGCGCAACGCCCCAGTGTGGAAAGTCACACTGAAATGAATGGGAGGGGGTTTTCAGACGCTTTACAGGTGCTATTTCTAGCGCTAGAACGCCTGAAAACCGCCTCAGTGTGAAAGGGGTCTTATACTTTAACCACTTCAGCTCTGGAAGATTTACCCCCCCCCCCCCTCATGACCAGGCCATTTTTTGCGATATGGCACTGCGTTATTTTAACTGACATTTGCGCAGTCGTGTGACGTTGTACCCAAACAAAATTGATATCAGACGATCGCTTCAAAAGGGATATTTTTCATCTGATTTTCTCATTGTGTATACTAGGCAATGGCATAGGTGTAGTCCATAAAAAAGAAATCAGCACAAGGGCTGTTACTTAAAGTGGAGTTCCACCCAAAAGTGGAACTTCCACTCATCAGATTCCTCCCCCCCTCCGGTGACACAGTTGGCACCTTTCAGGCATAGATAGCTGCAGAATCTGCGGTTATTTACGCCACTTCCTGCTCCCTCCCCGCTGCCTGCTGGGAAACACACGGGTCCCAGAGACAGCAGGGACCATCCGTATTGCGCTGCGCAACTCGCGCATGCGCAGTAGGGAACCGGGAAGTGAAGCCGCACGGCTTCACTTCCTGATTCCCTTACCGAAGATGGAGGCGGCAGCACCCGAGGACAGAGAGACGGTTCGGCGTCAGGTGCCGACATCGCGGGCGCCCTGGACAGGTAAGTGTCCATGTTTTAAAAGTCAGCAGCTGCAGTATTTGTAGCTGCTGACTTTTAAAAGCTCCGCTTTAAAGTGGGAGCCTGCAGTCACTATGTCTGGTCTGCATGACCCCTGACCCTCTGTCTTACTATTGCTGATTGGCCTTGTGCTGATCACATGCACCCTCCCAGGAAATAAATGTGCCTCCATCCCTGTATTATATGTGATGATGCAAAGGCTCTGCCCACAGACTGGAGCTTGGAGGAGAGCGCTGGACCTGGCTGGACTGGGGGTGTAAGGTAAGTAACCCTGCCTATACTGTACCCCCCTAAGCAGGGCGGGTGAAGGAGAGCCGTGTTGTGCACTATAGAAATGATCTTGCAGTTTCTGCTGCTCTCTGTGTCATTGAGCTCAGATATCGAGCTCTTTACTGCCACCTCTGGCTATTATGTGCATGTGCACCCCTCGTGTGAGCTGCTTGTACTGTGCTCCTCTGTGTCAGCTCTGTGAAAACGACCTGGCACTAGGTAGGTAGGACGATTTCCTTTACAAGTAGGGGCTGTGAAGAAAAGGGAGGGGGCTGTTTGTGTACAGGGAGGGGCCAGAGGCTTGTGTGTTTACAGATTTGTGTATGTGAGGGGGCTGAAATATATACAGGTGTGGGGGGGGGGGGGTGACATATTTACAGGTGTGAGGTGGGCTGGCATATATACAGGTGTGAGTGTGTGGGGGGGCTGACATATACACAGGTGTGAGGTGGGCTGGTATATATATATATATATATACACACACATGTGTGGGGGGGCTGACATATATACAGGTGTGAGAGGGGCTAACATATATACGGGTGTGGCCGGGGCTGGCATATACACAGGTGTGGGAGGCTGACATATATGCAGGTGTGAGGGGGGCTGATATATATATATATATATATATACATACAGTTGTGGGGTGCTGACATATATATACAGGTGTGGGGGGCTGAAATATATACAGGTGTGAGGGGGGCTAACATATATACAGGATTGAGGGGGATGGGCTGAGTGCGTACAGGTGAGGTGGCCGTTGTGTGGATTCGGTGGAATGTACCGTGGGCAAGCCCTGGGCAGGGGCGGACTGACAACTCATGGGGCCCCCAGGCAATAGGAGATTATGGGGCCCCCAGGCAATAGATTATGGGCCACACAGTATACACACACACAGTATACACACACAGTATACACACACACACAGTATACACACACAGTATACACACACACACAGTATACACACACAGTATACACACACACACATACAGTATACACACACAGACATACAATATACACACACAGTATACACACACAGTATACACACACACAGTATACACACACACAGTATACACACACATACAGTATACACACACAGTATACACACACACACAGTATACACACACACACATACAGTATACACACACAGACATACAATATACACACACAGTATACACACACACAGTATACACACACACAGTATACACACACACAGTATACACACACAGTATACACACACACACAGTATACACACACAGTATACACACACACACAGTATACACACACAGTATACACACACACACATACAGTATACACACACAGACATACAATATACACACACAGTATACACACACTGAAAAGGTACTAGAGAGGCGGGGCAGCTATAATCTTGGGATTTTTAAAAAAAAAACACAGATTTTTACATACTGTCCCTGGCTTTATTGAGGCTGGAAATCCTAATGGGGCCTCTTAGTGGCATGGGGCCCTTGGGCAGTGCCCGAGTGCCCGAATGGTCAGTCCGCCCCTGGCTCTGGGGAATGTTGGTGGTCAGGCTCGGGGGGGGGGGGACCCAGGCCTAAAAGGGGCCCAAAAGTTTCTGATGGCTGCCCCTAAGACATAACGAACATTTGCCAGGATGGGGGGTGCTCTGGTATCACTGCAAGTGTGTTTTTTTTAAATTCCCTGACTAAAGAATTATCACTACAACTTAAACTAGTTGTAAACCTCAGACATGAAATATGAACAAAGCATATTCCTCTATAATGTGTACTTGTCTCAGTCCAGAGCACTAAGTGTCATTTCTTTCTGCTGCCTCCTTCCTCTGCTATCTGTATCAGTCACTTCTGACATGTTTTCATGACACCAAGAGATAAAAAGGTGACAGGGGAGGGCACAGCCTGTGATTGACAGTCTCAGCTCTGTTCCTATGTGCTATTTGGTGGGGGGTGTTCCTTCCCTCAAATCAGCTCTCAGAGCTCTCCTCACTAAGCTCTGCAGAGTGTGACTTCAGCTCCCCGCCCTCTTTTTTCTGAAATCTCAGACAAGCTGTATACATTCTGGACTTTGAATGGATGTAGAGAACAGAAGACTGCAGACAAACAGGTACAACTTATGTAGGAGGATTTATTTAATCTCTGTGTATCACCTGAGGATAGACACTTCACTGGGTATATGGAAGGGTGTACAACCGCTTTAAAGCAGTATTAAACCAAAAGCAAACATTTATTATATTGCAGCTTACCAAGTCTTACTGTATATGTATTGACTGCATTAGTTTTCTTTTTTAGGCTTTCTGTCTTCTATTTTCATCTGGCGATCCAGCCAGCAAGTCTGTTGGTTTTCAAAAGCACAAGTTCTCTTGCAGAAGTAGCAGTTACAGGGATGAAAAAAAACATTTACCACTGACAGGGGTGCTCACAATGATCATCTTTTATTCATTTATGTAAAACCTTTATCCTAAAAGGTAAAAAAAAAAACACTTTACTATAACTGATTATAAAATGTGAGCTGGAGCATCAATTTGTCAGTGACATTAAAGCCTTTGTTTTTATACTTACCTGCTTTGTGTACTGGATGTGCACAGAGCAGCCCTGATCCCCTTTTTCTGGGGTCCCCTGTCAGTGCTCCAGGCTCCTCCTCTTCGGCAAATGCGCCCTTGTGGAAAGCCACTTTCCATGGGGGCACCAATGCGGGCTCGCTCCCGAGCCACCCTGGCCTGCGTCTATTGACACAAAGCAGACAGCTCGCCCCCCCATTTCTTTTGGGGGGGTGCATGTGATCAGCACAGGGCCAATCAGCACTGTCCAAACAGAAAGTCAGGGGTCATGCAGCCTCGTAAGACAGTCAGAGGGGAATGAAAAACTCCTCCTACAAGCTTTAACCAGTGCTTGGCTGGACACTGATAGAATCTCCTTCTCCTTTAAACTCCTCCTTCTCCTTCTGCTCCTCCTCCTTCTCATCCACCTCCTCCTTTTCCCTCTCCTCCTCCTTCTCCTCCTTATCATCTTCCCTTTCCTTCTCCTCCTCTTCCTTCTCCTCCTCCTTCTTTTCCTCCTCCTTTTTCTTCTCCTCTTCCTTTTCCTTTTCCTTCTCCTCCTTATCTTCCTTTTTCCTTCTCCTTCTCCTCCTCCTCCTCCTCCTCCTCCTCCTCCTCCTCCTCTTCCTCCTTCTCCTTCTCCTCTTCCTTTTCCTTCTCCTCCTCTTCCTTCTCCTCATCCTCCTCCTCCTTCTCCTTCTCTTTTTCCTTCTACTCTTCCTTTTCCTTCTCCTTCTCCTCCTCTTCCTCCTCCTCCTCCTCCTCCTCCTCCTCCTCATCCTCCTCCTCCTTCTCCTTTTCCTTCTACTCTTCCTTTTCCTTCTCCTTCTCCTCCTCTTCCTCCTTTTCCTTCTCCTTGTACTCCTTGTTCTCCTTCTCCTCCTCTTCTTCTTCCTCTTCCTCCTCCTCCTCCTCCACTGTTTCCTTCTCCTGCAGAAGCAATGTGCCGTCAAGTTCTTGATGAAGGAGGGGTGCAGGCTTTCCGATACCCACAGGAAGCTACAGAATGTTTATGGAGATGACACCGTTGAGAAGATCAATGTCTTGTCATTGGTGACTCTTCTTAATGGTGTCATCTCCATAAACATTCTGGAGCCTTCTGTGGATGTTTCTCCTTCATCAAGAAATCAATGACGGCACATTGCTTCTGCTTGGAATCCATTATTTACCTGCAATGAAAAGAAGAAGAGTTACTATAGAGGTAGGGTTACTATAGAGGTAGAGTTACTATAGAGGTAGAGTTACTATAGAGGTAGGGTTACTATAGAGGTAGGGTTACTACCCTGTTTCCCTGAAAATAAGACCTAGCGTGAATGTCAGTAATGGCTGCAATATAAGCCCTACCCCCCAAATAAGCCCTACCCTGTTTCCCCGAAAATAAGCCCTACCCTGAAAAGAAGACCTACAAGGACTTTAACTAGGGTTTATTTGGGGGGTAGGGCTTATATTGCAGCCATCACCGACAATCACGCTAGGTCTTATTTTCGGGGAAACAGGGTATAGAGGTAGGGTTACTATAGAGGTAGGGTTACTATAGAGGTAGAGTTACTATAGAGGTAGAGTTACTATAGAGGTAGGGTTACTATAGAGGTAGGGTTACTATAGAGGTAGGGTTACTATAGAGGTAGAGTTACTATAGAGGTAGGGTTACTATAGAGGTAGGGTTACTATAGAGGTAGAGTTACTATAGAGGCAGGGTTACTATAGAGGTAGGGTTACTATAGAGGTAGAGTTACTATAGAGGAAGGGTTACTATAGAGGTAGAGTTACTATAGAGGCAGGGTTACTATAGAGGTAGGGTTACTATAGAGGTAGAGTTACTATAGAGGAAGGGTTACTATAGAGGTAGAGTTACTATAGAGGTAGGGTTACTATAGAGGTAGGGTTACTATAGAGGTAGAGTTACTATAGAGGAAGGGTTACTATAGAGGTAGAGTTACTATAGAGGTAGGGTTACTATAGAGGTAGGGTTACTATAGAGGTAGGGTTACTCTACCAACATGTGAAACTCAGAGGACCTATGTAAGTTATTACAAAAGTCATGCCCACTTTTGTATTAGCTTCAGTACAGCCCTCGTATATTTTGTTTACTCCATGCAAAGCTCTTCCAAGTCCACGTTACTGTAAAACCTAATTAACCACTTCCCTTGCCTATAGACAAATGATGGCCGGGTGGCGGCTTTCCTATCCTGACTGGATGTCATCCGAAGTCCTGTCAGAAAGCGCACGGCATCGCATCGGCGCAATCTGTCACCGGTGTTCTGTCAAATTCTCCAACCCATCAAAAACTCCAGCCACCTCACTTCTGGTGTATTTAAACCATCAGTAATTGGAGATTTTGACGAATTGCTGTTTGGACACAACACCGGCAACCTAATACAGTCCGGTACAGGAAGATATAGTTGTTTTGACAGCACAGCGGCTAACGAGGACAAAGTTGTTGCCGCCTCGGAGGCGGCCATTTTGTTATCTAATATCGGTGCGGAGTAACAATCTCCGCCCATAATACCGTGCTCCGGACTGTATTCGGTTGCCGGTGTTGTGTCCAAACAGCAATTCGTCAAAATCTCCAATTATAGATGGTGTAAAGTAACCGGAAGTTAAGTAGTTGGAGTTTTTTGGCGAGTTGGATATTTTGACAGAACACCGGCCGTGTCCAACGGTATGCAGCCAATGACTGATCAGGGTACCGGCTCGCTGCCCGCACCATGTGACTACTGTGATGAATCACAACAGGTCACATGACAGTTGTACACAATGGATGGCTTCCTTTCAGGCCTCCTTTGTGTACAATTGTGTCGCTAGCTGTGATTAGCCAATTTGATCACGTGGTACAGACAGGGCCAATCACAGCCCATTTCTGCCATGTGATTAGCTTTGACCAACCACAGATAATCACAGCAAAACAGACTGAAAGATTCAGTTTCATTCAGTAAAAGTCTTACTTATAGTAATGTAGTGCACTGCTATAAGCAAACATAATGTGTAAAAAAAAAAAAAAATTCCCTGGTCACTTCCCCAGAGTAGTAAAATGTTTCTATGGTAAACATTTGCCCTGGTCACACTGTGTTAAAAGAAAAAAAATTGTAAAATTAAAAAAATAAAATAAGAATAATAACTTTTTATTTTTAGTACGGTCACCAGTCAGTGTCCCCGATCCCCGCCACACCAGTTATATGCTGACGCCGTACTGCACTGGTGACAGTATGTAAAAACAAAACAAAAAAAAATTGTGAAATGTTTTTTTTCCCCACATTTCTTCATTTTCCACAAAATTATGAGAGAAAATGACAACTTCAAAAAACTCGCCATGCCTCTTACTAAATACGTTGGACTATCTACTTCCAAAAAAAAAAAAAAAAAAAGCCATTTGGGGTCTATTTCTACTGTCCTGGCATTCTAGGGCCTCAAGAAATGAGAAATCCCTTCAGTACATCAGGATTGACCAATTTTGTTTTAGTGTAGTATGGTGCTGCGGACAAAACACCCCCCCAGCGAATCGGCACCCGGTGTGGACTGCAACCCCCCCCCCCGGTACACTACTGTCACCTATAAGGACCAAAAACATACAGTGTGTATAGAATTTTAACCATTGCCCCTCCATTTTCCAGAATAACAGGTGGGCTTATGGATACATGAAAGAAGAAAACAGCAAAAAATGCCACTGCGGGGGTCTATTTCTAAAAAAGATATATTTGCACAGCCGTTTGTCCGGTGAATCTGCATGTGCGAATTGGTCAAAAAACGAATGTTCTATAGGCTATTTTCTCCACTGAACAAATGTTCTTTTATTATGGGCAGTAGTAAAATACCATTTCCTGACAGACTCCATGGCAGCCTATGTGTGGGATAACCCCGCCTCCTCTCCAATGCTATAGGACCCCATTACCCATGAATCTGAACTCACCGCTAGGGACTGCGTTCCTTTTTTGTCCCGGTGATGGCACACTCCACCAGGGGTATGGCGGCGTCATGGGCGGCAGCCCGGCAGGTGAGCCCCAGACGTTATCTGCAAGGCGGCCTCTTGGGCCTCAATACCTTTATGTCGCATTACTGTATAGAACCCGCTTCTCTATCTTCTGTGAATTTGGGTTTAGGAATCCTGTCGGTTGACGGGGAAAATTAAATCTTTTTTGTTCAGCATACCCACCCCGTGTGGTCTGGTTAGTTATTTCCCACACGTAGGCTGCCATGGAGTCTGTCAGGAAAACGAAAAAATGTATTATCGAATACTTTTGGTCAATACCATTTGGTCAAAGAGTTGGCTAGTTACGGAACGCAGTCCCTAGCGGTGAGTTCAAATTTATAGGTATGGGGTCCTATAGCATTGGAGAGGAGGTGGGAGAGGAAAATTACGGTAAGTATTTAAAAATAAACTTTCCATTATTATGACCACTAGAAGGTGCTGGGGTGCATAGGAAACACATACAATGTAACAATTCTGGAGAATTTTAGAAAGAGCTAGCATTAACCATTGGTTAACCACTTCCCGCCCGCCGTATGCAGAATGAAAGCCGGGAAGTGGTGCTGTTATCCCGACTGGGCGTCATATGACGTCCAGCAGGACAACATGCCGGCGCGCGCCCGTGGGGGCGCGCAGCGTGGCGATCGCGAGTGTGGCATGTCAGTCTGACACGCCACATCACCGATTGTGATTAGAAGCCTCTTACCATGTGATCAGCTGTGACCAATCACAGCTGATCATTGCGTGAACCAGGAAGTGCCGGTAAACGGCATTCCTCGGTTCGCGCTGACAGGAAGAGCCGATCGGTGGCTCTCCCTGTCAGAGGGGGGGGGGTCTGTGCTTATAATTAGCACATTGATTATCAGCACAGCCCTCTCAGTTGTGCCAATCACCTGCCAATCAGTGCCCAGCAATAAACACAATAATAAAGTCTCCCAGTGCTCACCACAGTGCCAATCGGTGCCCACCACAGTGCCAATCAGAGCCCACCACAGTGCCAATCAGAGCCCACCACAGTGCCAATCGGTGCCCACCACAGTGCCAATCGGTGCCCACCACAGTGCCAATCAGAGCCCACCACAGGGCCAATTCCTGCCCATGGGTAATCTATCAGTACCTCATCATCAGTGCTGCCCATCGGTGCCACCTGTAGGTACCACCTGTCAGTGCCAATCAGTACCGCCTATCAGTGCAAATCAGTGCCGCCTGTCAGTGCCCATTAGCCACCTATTAATGTTCATCAGTGCCACCTATCAGTGCCCACCAGTGCTGCATATCAGTGCCCATCAATTCTACATATCAGTGCCTCCTCATCAGTGCCCATCAGTGCCACTTTATCAGTGCCACCTCATCAGTGCCCATCAGTGCCGCCTCATCAGTGCCCATCAGTGCCGTCAGTGAAGGGGAAAAAAAATTTTTTGACAGAAACTAAAAAAAACTTTTTTTTTTTTCAAAAATTTTGGTCTTTTTTAGTTTGTTTAGCAAAAAACAAAAACCCCAGAGGTGATCAAATACCACCAAAAGAAAGCTCTATTTGTGGGAAGAAAAAGATACAAATTTCATTTGGGTACAGTGTTGTATGACCGCTCAATTGTCATTCAAAGTGCGACAGCGCTAAAAGCTGAAAATTGTCCTGGGCAGGAATGGCCGAAAAGTGCTCGGTATTGAAGTGGTTAACCGTTTCCTGCGCCGCTCGGCTCGGCAAACAAAGTTTGCAAATATGAAATTTAAAAAAGGTTAGATGTACCCATATTCCATAGACGTTGATGGTTCTGTGGTTTTATCTCTGACCAGGAGCAGAGTTCTTCCACACGTACTCTGTGTTTACCAGTAAAAGGCCAGGCGGGCGCCGAGCGGGTAATGGGAAGCGGAGCGCTTGCCAATGTTATTTGTGAGCAGTGTGTGCAGGCAACGCTCTCAGCCTCTGATTACAAACAGCTCCTTAGGTATCCCATTGAACCTCACGAATCTCCAGATGGTGCCGTACAGCATCAGGTCAATGAACTATGAGCAACACACCATTCCGTTTACTAAAATTAAAGCAATTTCTGGAATACCGGAGAGAAATGTCTTTTTTATAACTCAGATGGTATGTGCAAGCTGTTCCCTCTCCCTAGGGATAGAGCGGAGTTGTGGAAAGCAAGTTTTATTAAGAATACTTCTATTTGTAGGTTTTCACGATCGGCACAGAACCCAGCTCAGATCATTTCTCCTTCTCTCGCTACTCTTACATTTTGTGGATTTTCATTTGCCGCTGTTTACAAAATGTAAATTGTTAAATGCATGGGGAGACTTCTAAGGAGAAGTCTGTTCTATACCTCTTTTTAAAGAGGACATCACCACCCACCCTCCCTATTTTCCTATTTCCCTAGTCATGGGGCCACCAACGTCTTCACCATGGGGTGGGGTAGGTACATAAGAGAGCAAGAGCTAAAACATACAAGTGCCTTGAAAAAGTGTTCATAGCCCTTGAAATTTTCCACATTTTGTCACGTTACAACCAAAAACGTAAATTTTATTGGGATTTTATGTGATAGACCAGTGATGGCGAACCTTGGCACCCCAGATGTTTTGGAACTACATTTCCCATGATGCTCATGCACTCTGTAGTGTAGTAGAGCATCATGGGAAATGTAGTTCCAAAACATCTGGGGTGCCAAGGTTCGCCATCACTGTGATAGACCAACAGAAAGTGGCACATAATTGTGAAGTGGAAGGAAAATGATAAAATGGTTTTCAATATTTTTTTTTAAATACCGTAAATATCTGAAAAGTGTGGTTTGCATTTGTATTCAGCCTCCACTCTGATACCCCTAAAAATATAGTGGAACCAATAGAGTCCACCTGTGCGTAATTTAATCTCAGTATGAATATGGCTGTTCTGTGAAGCCCTCAAAAGTTTGTTAGAGAACCTTAGTGAACAAACAGCATCATGTAGGCCAAGGAACACACCAGACTGGTCAGGGATAAAGTTGTGGAGAAGTATAAAGTAGGGTCAGGTTATAAAAAAATCTTCTAAGCTTTGAACATCTCACGGAGCTCTGTTCAATCCATCATCCGAAAATGGTAAGAGTATGGCACAACTTCAAACCTACCAAGACATGGCCGTCCACCTAAACTGACCGGCCGGGCAAGGAGAACATTCATCAGAGAAGAGCCAAGAGGTCCATGGTAACTCTGGACGAGCTACAGAGATCCACAGCTCAGGGGGGAGAATCTGTCCACAGGACAACTATTATACAGCGAACACACGGTCAGACTTTTCGACCGGACTGGTCCAACGGACCGAGTCCGGCGGACAATCCGATCGTGTGTGGGCTTCATCGGACCTTCAGCGGCCTTTTCCAGTTGAAAATCTGATGGACTTTAGATTTGGAGCTTGCTTCAAATCTTTACGTCGTAACTCCTCCGGACCCAGAAATCCACTCATCTGTGTGCTAGTCCGACGGACAAAAACCCACGCTAGGGCAGCTATTGGCTACTGGCTATCAACTTCCTTATTTTAGTCCGGTCGTACGTCATCACGTTCGAATCCGTTGGACTTTGGTGTGATCATGTGTAGGCAAAAAAGTTCGTTAAAAAGTCAGTCGGAAGTCCGTTGAAAGTCCGTTGGAAAGTCGGTCGAACCAGTCCGGCCGAAAAGTCCGGCCGTGTGTACGCGGCTGTAGTCGTGCACTCCACAAATCTGGCCTTTATGGAAGAGTGGCAAGAAGAAAGCCATTGTTGAAAGAAAGCCATAAGAAGTCCCGTTTATCCCGTTTCCCGTTTGTGAGAAGCCATGTGGGGGACACAACAAACATGTGGAAGAAGGTGCTCTGGTCAGATGAGACCAAAATTTTAACTATTTGGCCTTAAAGCAAAACGCTATGTGGAGAACTAACACTGCACATCACCCTGAACACATCATCCCCACTGTGAAACATGGTGGTGGCCAGCATCATGTTGTGGGGATTCTTTTCTTCAGCAGGGACAGGGAAGCTGGTCAGAGTTGATGAGAAGATGGATGGAGCCAAATACAGGACAATCTTAGAAGAAAACCTGTTAGTCTGCAAAAGACTTGAGACTGGGCGGGAGGTTCACCTTCCAGCAGGACAACGACCCGAAACATCCAGCCAGAGCTACAATGGAATGGTTTAGATCAAAGCATATTCATGTGTTAGAATGGCCCAGTCAAAGTCTAGACCTAAATTCAAATGAGAATCTGTGGCAAGACTTGAAAATTGCTGTTCACAGACGCTCTCCATCCAATCTGACAGAGCTTGAGATATTCTCCAAAGAAGAAGAATGGGCAAAAATGTCCCTCTCTAGATGTGCAAAGCTGGTAGAGACATCCCCAAAAAGACTCTCAGCTGTAATTGCAGAGAAAGGAGGTTCTACAAAGTATTGACTCCGGGGGGGGGGGGGCGCTATACAAATGCACCCCCCACACTTTTCACATATT
Source organism: Lithobates septentrionalis (assembly GCA_037952835.1). Classification (NCBI taxonomy): domain Eukaryota; kingdom Metazoa; phylum Chordata; class Amphibia; order Anura; family Ranidae; genus Lithobates; species Lithobates septentrionalis. The sequence continues at coordinate 287,102 of JBBDGP010003623.1, forward strand.
TATTTGTAAAACATTTTGAAAACCATTTATCATTTTCCTTCCACTTCACAATTATGTGCCACTTTGTGTTGGTCTATCACATAAAATTCCAATAAAATACATTTATGTTTTTGGTTGTAACATGACAAAATGTGGAAAACCTTTTCAAGGCACTGTATGATTTTGATGTGTGTGTGTGATAGCGCTGGACCAATAGAAGTGAGGTTTGGTTCTGATGGAGACATACAATGGGGTCCATCCTCCTTCAAAGCTGCTGATACGTAATGAAGGTATAGTGTAGGTGGACCTTGTTTTGGTCCTACGATGCTACCTCTCTAATAGGATGCTACCTCACCACTCATTAAAATGAGAAGAAAAGAGGTTTAACTTTAAACTACGTAGAGGGTTCTTTACTGTAAGAGCGGCAAGGATGTGGAATTCCCTTCCACAGGCGGTGGTCTCAGCGCGGGGGGGGGGGGGGGGGAACATCGATAGTTCCAAAAAACTATTACATAAGCACCTGAATGACCGCAACATACAGGGATATACAATGTAATACTGACATATAATCACACACATAGGTTGGACTTGATGGACTTATGTAAGTCTTGATGGAGCGCGTAGTACAAATGTTCATATGACTCAGAGGTCTTTTTGAAATGTTTATTGGTTCAGAGCATCAAATAAAGCCAACACGTTTTAGGGGAAAGACCTCCCCCTTCCTCAGGGCTTGACCAGTGGATGCTATTAGAATCTGGATGAGAGGCAATAGGAAAGCTACAGTATGTTAGGGCTTACTAAAGACTGTCAGATCTTAACAGCACTATGAACTGCAAGGTGTTTATATTTCAAACACCTAAATTACAATTAAAGACACAGCTGCAAAGGTCAGTCTAAGGGGACTCCTCCACCTGCCTTGACCTCCTACATCTGTAACCCCATACTGATGCCTGGCTAGCTCGCTCCTTGGTACTCTTTATCCTGTTTGATGAAGACCTTAGCCTGGGCTTATCCTAGTTTTCTCTTTCTGTGGAACAGTAACCTTGCTAAGACAAGATAGTATGAGGTACCCAAGTACCAGTCAATGCACATAAAGTGTACCTAAAAGGTGGCTTCAGGCAGTGATGCTTGACACAAGAGTGGTCATGTGGTCTCAATAATGACTTACATCGATGACACAAACATTATTGATTTAAGATGTTCCCATATTTAAGGATGGAATTGTTTAATTGAGAACTAAAAAGTAGAATTTGTTTTAAAAAAAAATTGTACTGGGAAAAAAAAAGGTTTCCTAAAGGTTACATTGTTTTCCATATTTTTTCGTTTTAGTGTTTTTTTGCTCCTTCTTGGGCCCTTAAAGCATTTTGGCCCCAGCCAAATTGCCTATACCTTTCTAAGGAGAAATTCAGCCTTACGACCAGAAACTCCTTGATCTAACCTTGACCCAATTCTTGATGGCATCCTACGCAGTTCAGTACTTTTACTGCTTCTGTTTGCATTTTCCATGGTACTACGTGATAAAACAGTCCAACCCCATGGATTCAGCTACCACTGTTATGCAGATAATACACAACTGTATCCAAGATCCATCGTGAGTTGGTAATGCCTGCCTGGGGGAACTTCAAGACTGGATGAATTCCAGATTGTTGAAGCTGAACTCTAAGAAAACTGTTCCTCTAGTTGTTGGCGGCCAATATCTGGCAGATACAATAAAAATCAAGACTGTCGGTGTGAACTTCTGGTACTTCCACTTTACTGGGCCTTGGAAGTTCAAACTTTAGGCTGCCTTTCCTTGTGAGGCTTTGTTGAATCATTATTCTTACAATTGAGGAAACTATCGGTGAGATACGCTACCACGTTTACTGAAAGACCTACCAGAACGAATGAAGACATCTGTATCTTCCCAGGAATACCATTGTAATTCTTTACCTATATGTGAGCTACCAGAAGAAGACATACAGTCATTAAAGTTAGTGCAGATGAAAGCAGGACATAATAGGTGGGACTGACGATGACTTCCAATGCAAAGACATACAGTTACATAGTTAGGTTGAAAAAAGACACAAGTCCATCTAGTTCAACCAATAAATTAAAAAAAAAAAAAATCATACAATCCCATATACCCAATACTATACCCACAGTTGGTCAAGAGGAAGGCGAAAAACTAAAGTGAAGCATGATCCAATTTGCTACATCAGGGGAAAAAATTCCTTCCAGATCCCCCCGAGAGGCAATCGGATTTTCCCAGGATCAACTTTACCTATAAATATTAGTACCCAGTTATATTATGTACATTTAGGAAAGTATCCAGGCCTTTCTTAAAGCAATCTACTGAGCTGGCCAGAACCACCTCTGGAGGGAACCTATTCCATATTTTCACAGAATCCTTTACGAATTTGGAGATGAACCTCCAGACTTAAAAGAGTGCCCCCTTGTCCTCTGTGATGAGCTTAAAGTGAATAACTCAACACCAAGTTCAATAAATGGACCCCTTATACATTTGTACATGGTGATCATATCCCCCCTAATCTCCTCTTCTCAAGAGAGAATAAATGCAGTTCCTCTAATCTTTCCTCATAGCGGAGCTCCTCCATGCCTCTTATCAGTTTGGTTGCCCTTCTCTGCACTTTCTCCAGTTCCCCGATATCCTTTTTGAGAACTGGAGCCCAAAACTGAACTGCATATTCCAGATGAGGTCTTACTAATGATTTGTACAGGGGGGCAAAATAATATCTCTCTCTCTGAAGTCCATATCTCTCTTAATACAAGAAAGGACTTTGCTCGCTTTGGAAACCGCAGCTTGGCATTGCATGCTATTATTGAGCCTATGATCTACCAAAACCCCCAGATCCTTCTCCACCATTGATCCCCCCAGTTGTACTCCCCCTAGTATGTATGATGCATATTCTTAGCCCACATGTGCATAACTTTACATTGATCAACATTAAACCTCATCTGCCACATAGTCGCCCAATTAGATTGCATTGCGGTCGGCTTGTAAATTGGAGACATCCTGTAAGGACGTTATTCCACTGCATAGCTTGGTGTCATCTGCAAAGAAGACATGGTACTTTAATCCCAGACCCTATATAATTTATAAAGTTATTAAAAAGTAAGGGTCCCAACACTGAACCTTGGGGTACACCACTGATAACCTTAGACCATTCAGAGTAAGAATCATTAACCACTACTCTCTGAATTCGGTCTTTAGCCAGTCTTCTATCCATTAAGAAAATTATCTTTCCAAGCCTGTAGACTTTACCTTACACATGAGCCGTGTGTGGGGAACTGTGTCAAATGCTTTTGCAAAATCCAAGTATACCACGTCCACAGCCACCCCCTTTGTCCAAGTATACCACGTCCACAGCCACCCCTCTGTCCAAGGTTTTACTTACCTCCTCATCAAAAGAAATCAGGTTTGTTTGACAACTTTTGTCTTCCATGAATCCATGCTGTCTGTTGCTTGAGGCTGGGTTCACATCTAAGCCGCATGCAGGCTCACAGCAGGGGTCCGGTGCATCCCTGTTCTCCGTTTCAGGGACTAATCAGGGCCAAATTTTTGGCTGAATTCGGGCCTGAAACTGATCCAAAGACTCACAGCACTCCTGTGCAAGCCACTCCGCAGCCTCCCCAGAGATATGTGAACCGGCTCCATAGAGAGCCGGTCACAATCTCCTATCATGCAAATTCCGCATCCAATTCACACTAGTGTGAACCCAGCCTAAAATATTTTTTTTCCAGCTAGAACTCGTCTATGTGGTCTTTTAAATAAACTCTCCAGTATCTTCCCGACTGTAGAAGTTAAACTAACAGGTCTAGAGTTACTTGGTAAAGACTTTGATCCCTTTTGTAAATATAGGCACCACATTGGCCTTACGCCAATTCAGTGGTACTATTCCAGTCATTGAGCCCCTAAAAATTTGAAACGGACCCATTGTTCTTTTCTGAATTTAATGATTGAAGAATCAAACTATTCTGATAATCCTTATATATGGAACTTTAGATATATGGAATAGACTATCCAAAGGGTCCAAGGGTATAACCCCCTCCAAAAATAATAGATATTACCTTATACTTTGAAATAGCCAGACAGAACCACCACATAGGTGCAATGGTTCCTTCTACATCACATAACAGCCCAAAAAAAAATAATCCCGTTTTTCGCACTCAGGTGATCCAATGCCCTACTCAGTTGTAAAGCATTCCTTAGGTGTGTTTAGATTTCTGCAGCCATCCCTTTTGCCTCAACAAGGACTGTAAACAACTTGGATACAAAAAAAAAAAACAAAAACAAGGGAAGCACATATCATAAGTGCAATAAGATGCAATCCACCTCATAATACTCTAGCTGGAACCTCACTCTCAGAGCACATCTAAGAAGAGCTTGGCAGGTATGACGAGTTTCGGGGCCATGGCCTCCTCTCTCTAGCTTGAGAAAGGAGGCCATGGCCCCCCGATACACGTTGTATCCATGGCAATCTGCCAATCCGTTCCACCTCTTCCTGTGCTCTGTTCCACGTCGTGGCTGCCAAGCTCTCCACAGACCTATGGTGCTTGCTACTTTTCACACTGCGGGTGCGCCCCCGGCTCTCTCTTCCAGAATACCGGCATCGCAAAGCTGTGATATACTTGAAAGTGAGGTTCCAGCTAGGGGATTGTGTGGTGGATTCCTGACCAGGTCATCTAGGATCCTGCTGTATTATGAGCACGCTAACAGCACAGAGCACGTGAGTGCATAAATGTTTTTTATTTTTACATTCTAATAAAGAGTCTTATTGTGCTATTATATGTGCTTCCCTTTTTTCTTTTTTATGCTTCTATATAACCTCCTCTCCAACACTTTGATGAATAAACTGTGGAGATAGATGCCTTGGGATAGGTACCAACTTGTCACGTACCTGTATGAGGTGCTCTAGAAGGTGAAGGTCTTGCACAATTCTCATGAGACCACCCCTGAAAGTTGAGGCAAGGACTGCTAGGGCAAAAGAAGGGTGCAGGTGCCAGAAAGCCAGAACTGCTGAGTGTCGGCGTATGCGGCTGGCTTCCACAACTACTCTCTAACTAAGTTGCTGTAACTTGTCCTTCAATTATCTGTGGTCTTCGTTGCCCCCCTGTTTGCAGTTGTCCACGATACTCAGGGACCTTCCTATTCTGGCCCCGGTACATCCTCCTGGTCATTCTGCTGCCTTGGAAATGTGAGGAGATCCTTTTCTCCCCCAGGGACGACATTTACAATACCAAGTCTCTTTTGCAGAGATTTTTTTAATCTACTTTATTCGATGCCCGTAGGCCTTGAGATAGCAACCCCACCGGCACAGCTCTGCGTGTTATCTATTGATTTTAATGTTATACAATGAAGTATTTAAAATCACCCTGCTCTCCAACATGATATGAATTTCTCCTTCCTATGGACCCCTGAAGAAGGATTAAACTGTACCCCGAAACGCGTTGGGTGTAAGGAGGTTCTCTTATATACCTTTCAGCACGGTGATAATAGCTGACTATGTTTAGACAAATCAATATTTCATTTCGTTTTGATATGTATTTTTTATTACATATAAACTATCAATAAAATCTTTTTCTACTACTATACCTGCATTTTTATACATGTGATACTACTAGTTGCCTTAAGGGGAAACCTCTCTCTTTTTCGAAAGCCAGAACTGCAGACTTGAACTTGGGAGCCAGAGCCCAATCTAACCTGTCCGATCTGGGGGTGCATACTATAAACACACCTACATTTTATCCCAGGGGCTACGTGCATGGTAGGTATGTCAAGATTATACATAACAGTGGAGGTGGCTTAAAGCGGATCTTTACCCTCACGAGACACTTCCCTTCTATCCCCCCCCATAGCAGATTGTCTTTTTTTTTTTTTTTGTTTATTTACTTTTTGGTAAAAAAAAGTTTGCCCTATGGCAAATGACCTGCACTATCCTCCCTTAGCCTCCTGGGATCACATATCTCAGGAGGCAAAGTACCTCATTCAGAAAGGAGGAGGAGGCGAATTTAGCTAGCGCCGCATCATCAAGGGGTGCGCCTGCTGAACCGGGAAGAGCCGGTGGGCCTTTTGATGATGTAATCATCAATATAGTGGCGCGGGGGGTTTAGAGGTAGCAAGAGGATCTCAATTCTGGATCCTCTGGGTAGGTGAGTATCAAAAACCTACATAACGGAGCAGGGGGGGGGGGGGTTTTAAAAAACTGTGCATAGCATGAATCTATCCACGGCCACCCCCAATTCATGCGTCACTGGGCACTGGGGGCACGAATTACAGCGGCAGGGGTTTTTATTTTTTTTAAGCACCTGTTTAGAGCCAGAGGCTCTAATAGGCTTTAAGGTAGGGTGGGCTCGGGTTGCAGAGGATGCGACCGGAGATCACCCAGGTGTGTTACAACAGCGAATGAACATTCGCTGTTGAAACACTGATCCTCAATCCGGCCAATCAGAAGCGGGTGTGAGACCCGTTTTCTGATTGGCCGAAAAGAGAAGACTCCAGATTGGCCACCGAAGAGGAGAGAGGATGACCCGTGGAGAGCAGGAGAACGTGAGGCTGCCGCCGCCGGCGAGGGAGTAAGTGCTACCGACCGACCGGGGGGGTGTCATACTGTTTGCCGCCCCCCCCCCCCCAAAAAAAATCCACCGGCCACCACTGGTAATGCCTAAATCCCTTTTAAGAGGAATGGATGAGATCTTCCACACATCTGATCTCGTAAAATTTAGGGAGCCATAGGGATATCGTTTTACACGGATGCAGTATTTAGCCTCTTAAAATAGACAGGATGCTTTTAGGGAGACCTGGTTCTATTGGCTAGATTACACCTTCTCGGAAAAGAATAAAGTTTGTTTGGAGACATTTAATATCTGGCCGTCATTCGGCCTTCGATCTATGGACCACCACTATGCAGCACCACGTCCAGAATGCAAGATTGCAAGAATGCAAGTTTTCTAACAAATATGGATCAGTACTATTCAAGGTCTATGTCCTGGTGCTTTGTCATTTTCAAGAGAAACTGGATCCTTTCCTGCCAACGCCTTGGGCACCATACAAAGAAAACTACTAGAGGGGTTAAGTCAGGTCTAGGGCACATCCCCTGCCACACCCCCTTAAAAGAGAATTATACAAAAAAAAAATAATATATATATATATATATATATATATATATATATATATATATATATATATATATATTAGTATGTTATCCCAAAAAAAATAATAAAATGGATCCTGCTCCTTTAGAGCATGTTATATGACACAGTGCTTGTCCTGTGTCATTTGGCGGTCTGTAAAACCTAAAATATCTGGCTGATCCTGCCAGTTTCTCCCCTCCCCTCTGTAAATTGACCATGGTAATCATGGCTGCTGAGCCCAGACACCGTGGTCAGTTTGTGTGCCTCCGTCATCCGCAGCCCTGCTATCTCTCCTCTCTGCTCTTGTGTTCTCCTCCCCCCTCCCCTCCCTGCTTTTTTGGCAATTGTGTTAGGGTCTGCCCCTCCCCCCCGCTGCTGCTGTAATAACATCATGTACTTTAAATAATCTGCTCTGCCTTATAATGATATGTCCCCCTGTGTGTGTGTTGTATAAAAAAAAATAAAAAAAAAGCCGTACTAAGTCTGTATTGGGGAGGAAGGTCTGTTCTGTAGGCTTTGTAATGGGGAGTAGGGTCTGTGCTGTGGGGTCTGTTCCGGGGGAGGGGGCCTTTATTGTGAGGTCTGTACTGGGGAGCGGGGTCTGGACTGTGGAGTCTTCACTGGGGAGGGGTGTCTGTCCTGAGGGGTTTGTACTGGGGAGCAGGATCTGTACTGTGATGTCTGTACTAGGGGGGGTCTGTACTGGGGAAGGGGGTCTGTACTTGGAGGGGAAGGTCTGTACTGTGGGGTCTGTTCCGGGGGGGGAGGGGCATTATTGTGAGGTCTGTACTGGGGAGCAGGGTCTGTACTGTGGGGTATGTACTGGGGAGGGGGGGTCTGTACTGTGGGGTCTGTACTGGAGAGGGGGGTCTGTACTGGGGAGTCTACACTGGGGGAGGGTGTCTGTCCTGAGGGGTCTGTACTGGGGAGGGGGGTCTGTACTAGGGAGTCTTCACTGGGGAGGGGTGTCTGTACTGTGGGGTCTGTACTATGGGGAGCGGGGTCTTTACTGGGGAGCAGGGTCTGTACTGTGAGGTCTGTACTGGGGAGTCTTCACTGGGGAGGGGTGTCTGTCCTGAGGTGTCTTTACTGGGAAGCAGGGTCTGTACTATGATGTCTGTACTGGGGGGGGTTCTGTACTGGGTAAGGGGGTCTGTACTGGGGAGGAAGGTCTGTACTGTGGGGTCTGTTCCGGGAAGGGGGGCCTTTATTGTGAGGTCTGTACTGGGGAGCAGGGTCTGTACTGTGGGGTCTGTACTGGAGAGGGGGGTCTATGCTGTGGTGTCTGTACTGGAGAGGTGCGTCTGTACTGGGGAGTCTTCACTTGGGGACGGTGTCTGTCCTGAGGGGTCTGTACTGGGGAGGGGGGTCTGTACTAGGGATTCTTCACTGGGGAGAGGTGTCTGTACTGTGGGGTCTGTACTATGGGGGGGTCTTTACTGGGGAGAGGGGCCTTTACTGGGGAGCAGGGTCTGTACTGTGGGGTCTGTACTGGGGAGGGGGGTCTGTACTGTGAGGGGAATCTGTACTGGGAAGTCTTCACTGGGGAGGGGTGTCTGTCCTGGGGGGTCTGTATGAGGAGGGGGCTCTGTACTGGGGAGCGGGGTCTGTACTGTGAAGTCTTCACTGGGGAAGGGTGTCTGTACTGAGGGGTCTGTACTGTGGAGGGGGGTATGTACTGGAGAGCGGGGTCTGTACTGGGGAGGGGGGTCTGTACTGAGGGGTCTGTACTGGGGAGCGGGGTCTGTACTGTGGAGTCTTCACTGGGGAAGGGTGTCTGTACTGAGGGGTCTGTACTGGGGAGCGGGGTCTGTACTGGGGAGGGGGGTCTGTACTGGGGAGGGGGGTCTGTACTGGGGAGCGGGGTCTGTACTGGGGAGGGGGGTCTGTACTGGGGAGGGGGGTCTGTACTGGGGAGCGGGGTCTGTACTGGGGAGGGGGGTCTGTACTGGGGAGCGGGATTTGTACTGGGGAGGGGGGTCTGTACTGGGGAGGGGGGTCTGTACTGGGGAGCGGGGTCTGTACTGTGGAGTTTTCACTGGGGAAGGGTGTCTGTACTGAGGGGTCTGTACTATGGGGGGGGTCTGTACTGAACTGTCTGGACCAGGGGTGGGCTTGGAGAGGGAATGTAGGGATGTTAGGGGATATCCGTACTGTGAGGGATATGGGTTCGGGGGGAAGGAGGGATGAAATAAAAGGACCGTGGCGTATGCTTGCTGTGTATAGGCTCAGGTTTTATTTAAAAATGTCCTTTAAAACTTCTCCCACTGTTAGTCTAATATGACCACACCCACAATTCTGTACAGCACGCATCACCTTATTACTTTGGAGCATTTTGGTGAAATGGGAGGGGGGGGGGGTTTCTTTTTAAAAATGTATTGGCCGTTAGTGCCAGGTATGCCACTGATCAGTGGATATTTATGACGGTGAAGGAACGAATCTTCGTCATTTCATAACACGGCTGTAGCGCCATGGCGGGTTGTTCCAGTCCTATGGAATCAGACCGCCTCTCCTTGCCATCCACATGTTCAAAGTCAGCTGAGTATTCAGGCAAACAGGAAGGCTTGCCTTGCTTCATGTGAAATACGGCAGAGCGTCCTCCGTACCCATTACCATCGTGAATACCGTATGCTGCGCCGAAATAAAAGTATATTTTATTGAGTTGTGTACAATTAGTAAATTACAGATAATGCATATGAAGCGTCTCCTCTGACCTCACAGGATTCAATCAATAACGAAATATCATAAAAATTGTAACAGCAATAACGCGCGTTTTCTATACAAACCTGATGGCGTCTATTAATTTATCGCCGCCTGTTTATTAAAGCATTCCATCCTGGTCACTAAAGGGTTATAATCTCGTCGTCTTGTTCTTCTAGCTTTATGGAAGTTTCCCCCATGCTGGGAGAGTCATTAAAACATAATTTTTAACAAAATCCTTATTTTTTTTATCTCATATATGCAATTATATAAATATTACCTTTACAATTATTGGTAATTAGGTGTCTAGTTTATAAAGCTGCAGCTCATTAACCCTAACTGAGAAGTCTATTACATACATCCATAGTAAGGCTTTGCCTGCTGTTATTAATGCCATCCACTGTAACTATACCTCCAAAACAATACAAGAATTAAATAGAGTGCACAGGTTTACAAAAGTAATCCATGTACTCATTTTACTCAGCTTAAAGCTAATCCTTCACCAATATTAGTGTAGCAAGGTCCCCAGCCTCATTCGGTCTAATGAGAACCTCCAGAGCCAAGAGCTGCTGACATCCTTCCATATAGAGTGGGCTGTAAGGCATAGTGGGTGTAGTGTAAAGTAGATTCATGGGCGCCAGACGCTTCTTGAGGGCAAAGAGATTTTATTTCTCTTGCACAGAACTGTGGGAGAGAGGGTTTAGGGGCAGGACACCCTTAGGTCGTTGCAATGTCAATTGGCAGACTCCGAGACTTCTACAGGTAGACAGCCATGCAGGGAAAGGCATCCAGGAAGACACCAAATCTACATGTGTAGGAATGCTGTCTCCTACGGCAACAGTCCTAGAACAGTTCCTAACACAAGTTGTAACAAACCCCTTTACTCTTATACAGTCACTTCTTGTATATTCTCAACCCACTGAGCTCCCAGTCTCTCTCTCTCTCTAGACTTGCGGATTCGCTACCACCACTGAATCCCTTGAGCTCTTCCAATCTTCACTTTAGTATCTCCTTCGAGCGTCACCCCCCGCTTCTCTGCTGGGTCCCTAGCTTGGCACTCAGATACTTCTCAAGCATCCCCCCACTGGCCTGCTTGGTCCCTGGCTTGACACACAAGGCTGCTCTGCAAGCGTCACCTCCGCTGGCTGGTGTCCCTGGCTTGTCACCTGCTGAAGTTTCCCAATTCTTCACCGTCCCCGGTTGGTGAGAATACTGCTCCGGTACTTGCTTCAGCTACTCACTGTGGTCCCTGGTAATAAGGTGGTTGGTCCCTTAGTGGCAAAAGCTTCCCCTCTACCTCCGACCACGACAGGTTCTTTGGCTGGAAGAACCCTTATTTCTGGTTGGACTGCAAGCCACAATCCCGACCCTGCACTGCTCTCTTGCTTCTGGATAGGCCCTCAGACAGCCTAGCAGCCAGATGTTCCCGGCATAGGCCCAAACTCCAGCCTAGCAGCCCAGGCAGTACAAGTCCACCCAGACAGCTGTCCAGGTGGACAGGTGAAGATCTAAAGAGGATATTGTGGAGGAAGTGAAAGAGTTCATTACAACCTTTGTTAGAAACTGTTTAAAAATCGTTGCCATAGGAGACAAGAGGCGTGTCTACACATGCAGATGTGGTGTCCGGCTGGGTGCCTTTCCCCGCATGGCTGTCTGCCTATAGAAATCTCGGAGTCTGCCAGTTAACATTGCAACTACTTAATGGTGTCCTGGCCCTAAACCCTCTCTCCCACACTTCTGTTTAAGAGACAATAAATCTCTTTGCATTCAAGAAGTGTCTGGCGCCCATGAATCTACCTTGCATTATACGCACCATGCCGTGTAACCCACTCTACACAGAAGGATGTCAGCTGCCTCTAACTCTGGAGGTCAACATTAGGCCTCGGGGGATCTGGGACCTGGCTACATGCACTTAGGCTGACTGAGGTTTAACAGTGATGAAACAAAGAAAAACTGAAAATCGATGCTGTGCTATCCCCCAAAAACTGTTATGCAAAAACCATCTGAAACATATAAAACATTAGAACCCAATGTTTGTGCTTCATACATTTTAATAAATTTATACTGCTACATTGCTTTGGTAAAAATAACCAAAATCAGTGTATTTTATTTGGTCTTTGTGAAGGTTATAGAGTCTACAAGCTTCGGTGCTTTTTATGGTCATTTCTTGAGACACTAACAAGCCAACAAAGTACAAATACCCCCCACATGACCCCTTTTTTTGGAAAATAGACATTCCAAGGTGTTTAGTAAGAGGCATGGTGAGTTTTTTGAAGTTGTCATTTTTTCCCACAATTCTTTGGAAAATTAAGATTTTTTTTTTCCTCACAAAATTGTCATGTTACCGGTTATGTCTCTCACATGGCATATGCATACTTGCAACTACACCCCAAAACACATTCTGCTACTCCTCCTGGTTATGGCAATACCACATGTGTGAGACTTTTTCACAGCCTGGCCACATACAGAGGCCCAACATGCAGGGAGCGCCATCAAGACGTTCTAGAGGCATATATTAGACGTCTAATTTCCTGACTACCTATTACACTTTTGAAGGCCCTGAAGCACCAGGACAATGGAAATGCCCACAAAATGACAGCATTTTGAGAAGCAAACACCCCAATGTACGGTATATTCTATGAGGCATAGTGAGTCTTTTGAACATGTCATTTCTTTCCCCAAGTTTTTGGAAAATGTGGAAAGAAAATGAAAGTGTATTTTTTTTCTACACAAAGTTGTCCATTTCTAGGATATTTCTAACGCATAGCATGTACATAGCAAAAATTACACCCCAAAAATACATTCTGCTACTCCTCCCGAGTATGGCGATACCACATGTGAGAGGATGTGGAAGACAGTTTCATGTCACTCACAGGTCATACACCATGGCAAGAAAGAGAACAGAAACAAGACACAAGGTAGTTATACTGCATCAGCAAAGTCTCTCCCAAGCAAAAAATTTCAAAGCAGACTGGGATTTCAAGATGTGATGTTCAAGATTTTTTGAAGAAGCATAAATAAATGGGCAATGTTGAGGTGCGTAGACACAGTGGTCCGCCAAGGAAATTTAATGCAACAGATGAAAGACACATCATGCTTACTTCCCTTCTACATCAGAAGATGTTTCAGCAATGCCATCAGCACAGAACTGGCGGAAACCAGTGGGACCCAGGTACACCCATCTACTGTCCGGGGGAGTCTGACCACAAGTGGTCTTCTTGGAAGAATTGCAGTCGAAAAACCTCTGACATGGAAACAAGGTCAAAGTGGTTGTAAGCCCACTTTTTGGATATCTACCTATAGGTAAGCCTAGAATAAGGCTTACCTATAGGTAGTGGAAATATCTCCTAAACGTGCGCCGTTTAGGAGATATTTCACTTGTAGTTCGCCGAAAATCCCAACGGCGCATGTGCGGGGAAGAAACAAAACTGAGTGCCGTTTCTTCCCCAGCCTGTGCCGTTAATCGCGGCTCCCGTGTACATGCATGGGAGTGACGTCACGCAGCTCCGGCGAATCACAGAGCTGGAGTCTGCACCCCGGAAGGAAGAGGGGCCAGAAAATGAACACTGCCTACACAGGGGACATCGCTGGATTCTTTTGCAGGTAAGTGGCACATAAAGGGCTAGTATGCAATGCATACTAGCCCATTATGCTTTTCAGTTGCAGGCTTTGCAGCGAGCAAAAGAGGAAGTAAAACCCATCAGGGTTTACTTCCTCTTTAAGCCACTCAACTATGCATAAAAACATAGGAACTGGGAAGCAGAAAAATGGCAGCAGGTGCCCTGGACTGATGTGTGAAAGTGAAAGTGAAATATTTGAGTTTGTTAGGGAAGGGCTGAAGAGCGGTACAATAATGAGTGTCTATAGGCAACTGTGAAGCATGGTGGAAGTTAATGGAAAGGATGTTTACATTTCTATTGTTTCACTTAAAGCTTTATCAAATTGCTGCTCCCCACCAAGTATAATTTTAAAAAATTTGTTTTGGTTTGTTACATACTTCCCAGAGCAGTGCCCAGCCCTCCTTGTCATTTCTTTGACAATGTAAGGTAAAAGTACTAGAGCGCTGATATGAATATCTAAAAAGTGGCAAAAAATAGCAGATAAATAAATGAATCAAGCTGCAACCATTAAAAATAGTGATCTGACACCATATAAAAATATTATTAAAGAAAAACAACAATGCGCTAAACTCAACCTCCTATTTGTGATACAGTAGTAGTACCCAAAATATATGTACTTATATATACACCTAAAATGCTGCAAACCTCCGTGACCAAATAATAATCAAATTAATATACTGAAAAAAGTTTAGTCATTGGGTAATCAAATAAATTCCTCCGTGTAAAAGCATGAAATCAAAGGAAGCCACCTAAGTGTGGATAGCCTGTTCACAGCGGTCCTACTTTCAATCAATCCCTCACTCAGAGTTCTGCCGGCTTCTTTCAGTTTTCAGTGTTCTTTCAAAGTTTCATTGTGTAATGGTTCTCACATAAAAGCAAAAGAAAAGCACATCATTGCGCAATGCTATTTATGATAAAATCTCCAGAGGGTAGGTGATTGCACTCACATTTGTTGATAAAGAGCACTCACATTTGTTGATAAACAACCAGCGCATATACAATGATCAGACGCTTGCATCATGTGTCTCCTCACCCCGCATCTAGTATGCACAAGCACCATAGATGTCGTCACTGGGCTCCTCCCGACGCGTTGCATCACAATGTCATGTGACATGTGACGCAACGCGTCGGGAGAAGCCTGGTGACGACATCTATGGTGCTTGTGCATACTAGATGCAGTTCACCAAACCTGCCTTGAACCAAACACAGGTGTGTTCAGCTCATTCCTAGATATAGGAAAATACATAGATGACTTCATCCTCTATGAGCAAACTGACTAGTGAAACACAGATCTGCCAGCAGACCAGAAGATCTAATAATGCAAAGATGATTGAAGTATAGCTGTATGTATGAAACAACCAATTTTGGATTGAGAGTTGATTTGTTCATGTTGCTTAACTGGCATGATTCCAGCAAAATTATGTCTCTATTGGAGTTCCCCTACAGTGTGCCCCCAGGCTTATCCAGTACCAAGCCAAATGATATCGGTGACTTAGTCCATCTGTGGCATTTATTGCAACGTAATATAAATACAGCAGCCTTTCTGAACCTTTACAACACAGAGGGACCCTTGAAATAACTTTTCCGGTCTCAGGGAACGCCTGCTAAAAATGTACTATATCTATATCTCATGATACATTAGTCTGATGATCAGTGGGAAGAATACTCCTTACACTTGTGGTCATTGGGAAGAATTCCCCCCCTTACAGATAGCTAAGAAGATCAATGAAAACTTATCTGAGAGGCATAAATTGCTCATTGCTCAAGGAACCCCTAGCAACCTCTATAGCATATATGTCAAACACAAGGCCCGTGGGGCGAATCCAGCCTGCCTGGCCATTTCATCTGGCCCTCACACCCTGGGCTTTTTTTTTCAAATGGAACGTGGCAGAACTTAGTTCCTCCACCTCCGGCTCTCACCCTCTGCTCCTCGCGCACCACTGTCACTTTTAACCACGGAAGCCTTCTGTGTTTACAAGAACAGCTTTCCCCTTGGCGGCTCTCACAGATCCCTGGCTGTCAGGGCATTCACGCCGGGGACAATGGAGATGTAGATGCAGTGTTGTATGGGGCACGATCCCCATCTGTTCCCGGGTGCACAGAAGCTGAACAATGATCTCCCTGCAAGTGAGAAAGAGAGCATCCTATACTGCCGTGAAATGCAAGGAAGCTTCTTTTTTTTTGGGGGGGGGGTAAGGGCTGTGGAATGAGATTTGTGCAGAGGTGGGGGATTGGGGAGAGTGGTACAGAGGCCAGAGCTGAGGAGGGGGGGGGGGGGTGAGATGTGGACAGCCTGTGAAAGAGAACTGAACCCTGCACACCCCTAACTCTGCAATCTGCATGTAGCGCCCTCCTGAACCCTGCACTCTGCACACAACGCAATTCCTGAACCCTGCACACCCCTAACTCTGCACTCTGCATGTAGCGCCCTCTTGAACCCTGCACTCTGCACACAACGCAATTCCTGAACCCTGCACACCCCTTACTCTGCACTCTGCATGTAGCGCCCTCCTCAACCCTGCACTCTGCACACAGCGCAATTCCTGAACTCTGCACTCTGGGCATAGTGCACCCCTGAACTCTGCTCTATGTACCTAGTGCATCCCTGCCATATACCATATAATACACTCCTGGTATTTGATCGTGCTTCTGCACCTATTCTCCAAGACAAGAAATCCTGTATACATTTATATAGTCTTACAGATACAACCAACCCTTTGAGGGCAACCATAATGCTGATGTGGTCCTCAATGAACTGAGTTTGACACCCCTGCTCTATAAGAAACCTAGGATTCCATGGAGCCCTGTTGAAAAAACCCTGAAATAGAGACTCTGTCTGTGGTCAGCGCTTCTGTTTTTTAAGAAGTTGCCATCATTTAGCAACTTTTGTGTCATGCAATGTTGGGAGAAGGAGACACAACGGCAGTGGTGATGTTGTATGTAGCAGGAGGGCAGGGTTGGCAGTATGTGTGGGAAGTGTATAAATACAGCCCTGGAGACTCCTTGTCCTTGGCCTCTCTCTATTCACTTCCAACACACGGTGGGCCCACCATACACACACACAATACATATTATCCAGCTCCACCTCTTAAAGGGGATGAGAAATGATGTACACCGCTAGCTCAACAGGTGGAGAGAAATGTGAACGGACCTAACCATGAGCTCCTCCTGAGCCCCCTCCTCTGATGCAGTTCACCCCGCCCATCAGGGCGCTATAAGTGGTATAGGGTATTGTGAGTCCACCTATTAACTGCTAGGAGACAGGATCCCACTGTATGGTTTTAATGCAATGTTTGCCCTATATACTCAGGGCCCACCAGAGGATCCTCAGGTGCTCTGGCAGTGCACCCCTGGTGACACCGCTGTCTGGGGGCACTGTTCCCTGCAACATTTCCTTGTAAGTTCAAGGTGGCTTAATGATGCAACTCCAGGGAAACATATCTATGATGCCCTGGGATCACCTGAAGATGGTTGAATGATGCTGGGTGTGGATCGGTGCTGGATTGCAGAGTGGCGAGTCTATAGGAGTATTGGAAGGAGAGATGCTTTATTTTATTTTTTACTACTGCAGGGCAATAAATGTTTCATAAATGTAAGTTGGAATTGGGTGTTAAAGGCTCACTTGACCCTTAAAAGATATGAAAGTTATAGCTTGAGCCTTCTAGTTTCAGTCCTTGCTTCTTGTTGTGGATATTCCCTAACTTATAGAGCCAAAAGATACAGTATGTCACAAAAGTAAGTACACCCCTCACATTTTTGTAACTATTTTCTTCTATCTTTTCATGTGACAACACTGAAGAAATGGCACTTTGCTACAATGTAAAGTAGTGAGTGTACAGCTTGTATAACAGTGTAAATTTGCTGCCCCCTCAAAATAACTCAACACACAGCCATTAATGTTTTTTTTTTTTTTTTTTTCCTTGCACATGATTGGGCATTCTTTGCAAAGTGAAGCTTTACCTCATTTACTAAGCTCTGGAGCAACTGCACTTGCAGAGTGCAATTGCACTTTCCAAGGTGCACAGTCTATTGGCCTTTAGTAAATCAACCCCAGTATGTCCAAAATTGTCAGCTGATGAAACACTTCATCATTTACAAAAAACTCAAAATACCAAGTAGGCTGAAGGCATGCTGGGACTTCTACGTTGATTTGTTACATATTATGTAGACACTGTCCCCCCTAAAAAAAAAAAGGGGGGGTCGGTTTCCTTGAGAAACCTAGTAGAGCAGCAGTTCCCAACTTTTTTGGCACCACAACTGGTTTCGTAATACAGGATTTTTGTAAGGGCCAGGGGTTTTGCGCTTCAATTATCCCAACACCATATGGTGTCAGGATGATTATTGAAGAGCATTATTTCTATATTACCAAAAGTATTGGGACGCCTGCCTTTACACACACATGAACTTTAATGGAATCCAAGTCTTAGTCCGAAGAGTTCAATATTGAGTTGGCCCACCCTTTGCACCTATAACAGCTTCAACTCTTCTGGGAAGGTCGTTCACAAGGTTTAGGAGGGTGTCTATGGGAATGTTTGACCATTCTTCCAGAAGAGCATTTGTGAGGTCAGGCACTGATGTTGGACAAGAAGGCCTGGCTTGCAGTCTTCGCTCTAATTCATCCCAAAGGTGTTCTATCGGGTTGAGGTCGGGACTCTGTGCAGGCCAGTCAAGTTCCTCCACCCCAAACTCATCCATGTCTTTATGGACTTTGCTCCATCAAATAATTTGGTGGAGGGGGGTATTATGATGTGGGGTTGTTTTTCAGGGGTTGGGTTTGGCCCCTTAGTTCCAGTGAAGAGAACTCTTAAGGCGTCAGCATACCGAGACATTTTGGACAATTTCATGCTCCCAACTTTGTGGGAACAGTTTAGGGATGGCCCCTTCTTGTTCCAACATGAAGCAAGGTCCATAAAGACATGGATGAGTGAGCTTGGGGTGGAGGAACTTGACTGGCCTGCACAGAGTCCTGAACTCAACCCTATAGAACACTTTGGGATGAATTACAGTGGAGACTGCGAGCCAGGCCTTCTTGTCCAACATCAGTGCCCCTATTGTGTATATCAGTGGGAGCCACTTGCCAATAAAGCCAGCAACCAGATGCGGTGTGTCACTATAGCCTGCCACCAGATTCAGCTTGTCACTAGAGTGTCACCCCAGCCACCAGATTCAGCCAGTCGCTTTGTAAGAGTTTTGTGCAGTGAAAGAACTTATCAACTTGCAGCCTCTCCCCAGCGCTACGGGCTCGCTAGGAATCCGTCATTTAAAGGAGAAGTACAGCCAAAACTCAGTTGGCTGTACTTCTCCTGTGGATCACAGGAGTGCAGTTCGTTCTGCACTCCTGTGACCTTTTTTCAGCAGACAGTGGGCTGAAATCCGCTGTCTGCTGATGTTACAGAGCCGGTATGGTCGGGATCTGCCCACAAGCCTGGATCGGCACCCGGCTCTGCCCCTCAGCAAACCGACGAGAACCGGAGCCAGCGGCTCCCACCCCTACACAGCACAGCGCTCCAGTGAGCATGGGGGGGCAGAGCAGAGAGCCGGTGACTGATAGTCAACAACTCTCTGCTCACGAAACTGTGAGAACCGAGCGAATAGGGGTGTTCAATCGCTCATTTCTCAGTGTTAGAGCCGGCAGGGGACAGATGCAGCATCAGAGCAATGTACATCCAGCTAGGTATGATTCTACAAAAAAAAAAAATTCCTGTATTTCTCTTTTCAGTTTAAGCGTGGGGATACCGGCACTAGGGTGACCACATGTCCCGGATTGCCCGCGACAGTCCCGCATTTTGTAGGTCTGTCCCAGATCCCAGGTTCCTTCATTCCAGGACAATACAGTGTCCCAGAATAAAACTGACACAGAACCCCCCCCCCACATCCCCCCCCGGGCCAATCTGATGCCCCCAAAAAAAGGCACATCGCCGCTTTACTCACTGACAGTACTTGTCCGGGCCAGGAATGTCTGGAGAGGCACAATCCCCGCCCCTGCTTGTGATTAGAGAAATTATAAATCCCACCTCTTGTGTCTAGTCACCGAGCCAGCGTTGGAACGAGGTAAAACAGGTCTCAGCCGGCCAGGACAATTACTGTCAGTGGGTAAAGTGGCGATGCGGCGCCCTTTTTTGGGGGCGTGAACGGTGCTTTTTGGGTAGAGCACGGCGCCCCGGCTGTGCTGTCATTCGTTACAGCACAAGCTGATTTTTGGAAATGCGGGGGGGGGGGGGGGGGGGGTATCCCCGAATGGCAGTTTGGAAATGTGGTCACCCTAACCGGCACATGCGCACTACGTTGCAGGGTTCCGCTCCTCTGAGACTTTAGAATGGGCGGACCCCACAGCGGTCATGCGGCAGTGATGCAGTCT
The DNA here is from genome assembly GCA_037952835.1 of Lithobates septentrionalis. Classification (NCBI taxonomy): domain Eukaryota; kingdom Metazoa; phylum Chordata; class Amphibia; order Anura; family Ranidae; genus Lithobates; species Lithobates septentrionalis. The sequence continues at coordinate 306,890 of JBBDGP010003623.1, forward strand.
GGTCTCTGCTCGCCCGCCGCTCACCTCCTTGCGGCCCGGCTTCAAACAGGGCACGGGTCGGCACTGGAGCCATGATCCTGGTATCGATCCAGGACGTATTTATATATATATATATATATATATATATATATATATATATATATATATATATATATATATATGTATATATACACATTGGATGGCAAGAGGTTAAAATCCAACAAAAAATGTTTGATATCTTAAAGGGTTAAAGGATTCAGACAGCATCTCTCAGTGTGTTTATTCAGCAATAAGCACCAGCACATTTTAATTGTCTGTTTTTTTTGTTTTTTTTTCCTTTGGCTTAATGATCCATGGGGCTATTTGAAGCCCTTTTAATTTTTATATTTTGATTGAAAAAGTACTGTAATTGCTGCATGATTTTAGTTTGCTACACTATTTATTTGTCTTAGCACCCTACTGCTCCCAAATTCTTCTCTTTTCCTTTATTTACCTCTCTCCTTTGCTCATCATTTCTCATCATACTTGCTAAAAAAGCTCTCCTTTCCCAGCCCTCCCTTTACCATTCTCGATTTACACATTTCGTATCTCACCTTATATACTCAGTGGCCTCTATTTTTGTTAATAAGGATATCGAAAAGAGCCAAAAACACAAATGGCAAAATCAGAACTGGCAGATTTAAAAACAAAAGAAAAAAACGTCCAATATTTTCAAGTATTAAAGGTGACTTTTCCAATGTTTGAGTGAATAGGGAAATCCTCTAATAAAAAGAAGAGCCAGGCAGTAAATATATATATATATATATATATATATATATATATATATATATATATATATATGTGAATTGAATAAGTGCAATTATACAAAAGTCCTGCATCAAAAATCTCAATCAAAAAAGTCCGAAAAAAAACAAAAAGTAAAAGAAAAAACGTCAAATATATTCAAGTATTGAAGGTGACTTTGCCAATGCTTGAGTGAATAGGGGAATCCTCCACCAACACAGAGCAAACAGCCTACTCACCAGATAGAGATGATCCCTTTAACAGAGATCATAAACGGCTTTTGGTTTTCAAACTGCTTCCAGGAATCTGTCACTGACGGTCCAGAGAGTGTCTCCAATAAAAGGAAGGGCCACGCATATCCAGGTTAGACATAGGATGAAACACAATCTCCCATGGTGAAGTATGTCAAAAAACGTGGTTCATTGTTAAAAAAAATCACCAGGTGACCCCTGAAGACGTCAGACGCTCTGACGAAACGCGTAGGATGTGGTCTACGCATGATACGTCACTTCCGCCCATAGTGGAACGCAGGTGGAGCGCTCCACGACGTCCCCACATTCACTTGTCTGTTTTTAAACTTGTTATCATGCCAGTTGGTGTGACAGCAATGAGACAGCAGTTTGAAGAGTCAGAAGTATTGCCAACATCTGTTCCAAGGAGCGAAATGCGGTCTAGCTGGTCCGTACCCAAACGGGGAGGCTTCTAGGAAGGGAGGTGTGTCCCTGCTCTTTCTGAACTCCTTCAGAAACCTTTCCCTGATGCTCAGAATTGTTCCTGACAGACAGGTTACCTGTCCCTACTCTATCTACTTGCAAAAGGCTCACCTAACCCAGAAGCCAAGGTCTTAAATAGACTCTGCCTGACCCAAAATGGCCACCAATTGGATAGCTGCCTCTCTGTAACCGAGGAAACCATACCGGAACTAGGTTCCCCTCAAATTCCTCATTTGCATTGCCTCTGCGGACCAACACCACTTGCAGTGGAGAAAATAGACTTCACCTGCCTACAAGCTGGCAGTGGGTGCTTGCATATTTCTGTTTCAATCATTTCTTTTATTGATTTTTATTGATCTCAATGAAGACAGTTTTTCAGACTTGTGGTGTAAAGTTTTCATGGAGATGATCCATGGGGCATATAGCAAAACGTTGACAACATTAGAGCAGAACTAGATAAGAGGTTGGCTTATGTGTTGAGGAGTAGACCTTGCTGCAAAGCCTGCAAATCTAAGGCCCAACTGGAAGTTGTAAACCCAAAGGCATTGTATCATGGCCCCCTTGGGGACTGCTGAGAATTACCTGCTCATCTGCACGGCCATGACCAAGTGAACCTTCCAACCCATCTGACACTCTGGGTTCAGACATCCTGTTAATACTATAGATCAAGAATCAAGCAACTCAGTGGTATAAGGTTAAAAAAAAAGTTTAACTTGAACCAAATAGAAAAAGGGTTAATTTACAAAGAGAGGAGTAAATCCACTGAGCTGCGATAACATCATCAACTCAGCAAACAGACTCCTCTCAAAGACACAACAATGTTTAAACAATGGATAATGCTGTGTACACAAGGATGCACTATATTCAGATCTGAAGTCACCCCCTAGTGGATGTTCCAGTTAACTACACAAGTGGCCACACTTAGATAGATGTAATTTAGACTGCACTGTCTAATTGGGCGACTATGTGGCAGATGAGGTTTAATGATGATAAAAGTAAAGTTCTGCACTTGGGGGCTAAGATTATGCATGTATCATACATACAAGGGGGAGTACAACTGGGGGAATCCATGGTGGAGAAGGATCTGGGGGTTTTGGTAGATCATAAGCTCAATAATAGCATGCAATGCCAAGCTGCGGTTTCCAAAGCGAGCAAAGTCCTTTCTTGTATTAGGAGAGGTATGGACTCCAGAGAGAGATATCATTTTGCCCCCCCCCCCCTGTACAAATCATTAGTAAGACCTCATCTGGAATATGCAGTTCAGTTTTGGGCACCAGTTCTCAAAAAGGATATCGGGGAACTGGAGAAAGTGCAGAGAAGGGCAACCAAACTGATAAGAGGCATGGAGGAGCTCAGCTATGAGGAAAGATTAGAGGAACTGAATTTATTCTCTCTTGAGAAGAGGAGATTAAGGGGGGGGGGGGATATGATCACCATGTATAAATATATAAGGGGTCCATATAGGGAACTTGGTGTTGAGTTATTCACTTTATGGTCAACACAGAGGACAAGGGGGCACTCTTTACGTCTAGAGGAAAAGAGATTTCATCTCCAAACACAGAAAGGTTTCTTCACAGTAAGAGCTGTGAAAATGTAGAATAGACTCCCTCCTGAGGTGGTTCTGGCCAGCTCAGTAGATTACTATAAGAAAGGCCTGGATTCTTTCCTAAATGTACATAATATAACTGGGTACTGACATTTATAGGTAAAGGTGATCCAGTAAAAATCCGAATGCCTCTCTGGGATCAGGAAGGAATTTTTTCCCCTGCTGTAGCAAATTGGATCCTGCTTTTCTGGGGGTTTTTTTGCCTTCCTCTGGATCAACTGTGGGTATAGGATTCGGTATATGGGATTGTATGATATTTTTTTTTTATTATTATTTATTTTATGGTTGAACTAGATGGACTTGTGTCTTTTTTCAACCTGACTAACTATGTAACTATGTAGACAGCCTATTCTGTTTTAATGGAAGAGCTAATCTCCCTCTAGTGGGAAAAAGGTGTCTCCACTAAAGCTTTATCACCAATCCTTGTTTCCCCAACAACCCAAAATTTTCAAAATCCAATTGTCATTGGGACAGAAAGTAAGGTGAAATCTTCCGAACAGGGGCACAGACAGCAAAACAAAATATTATGGGGGTGTTAACCCTTCCCTATGCTATCCAAAAAAAACATAAAAATCGTTTTTTTTGGCTGGAGCTACACTTAAAAAATTTACCTGCTCCGACTTACGTACAAATTCAACTTAAGAACAAACCTACAGACCCTATCTTGTTTGTAACCCGGGGAATGCTTGTATATACAGTATATATATATATACACTACCGTTCAAAAGTTTGGGGTCACCCAAACAATTTTGTGTTTTCCATGAAAAGTCACACTTATTCACCACCATACGTTGTGAAATGAATAGAAAATAGAGTCAAGACATTGACAAGGTTAGAAATAATGATTTGTATTTGAAATAACATTGTTTTTACATCAAACTTTGCTTTCATCAAAGAATCCTCCTTTTGCAGCAATTACAGCATTGCACACCTTTGGCATTCTAGCTGTTAATTTATTGAGGTAAGCTGGAGAAATTGCACCCCACGCTTCTAGAAGCAGCTCCCACAAGTTGGATTGGTTGGATGGGCACTTCTGGCGTACCATACGGTCAAGCTGCTCCCACAACAGCTCAATGGGGTTCAGATCTGGTGACTGTGCTGGCCACTCCATTACCGATAGAATACCAGCTGCCTGCTTCTGCTGTAAATAGTTCTTGCACAATTTGGAGGTGTGTTTAGGGTCATTGTCCTGTTGTAGGATGAAATTGGCTCCAATCAAGCGCTGTCCACTGGGTATGGCATGGCGTTGCAAAATGGAGTGATAGCCTTCCTTATTCAGAATCCCTTTTACCCTGTACAAAGCTCCCACCTTACCAGCACCAAAGCAACCCCAGACCATCACATTACCTCCACCATGCTTAACAGATGGCGTCAGGCATTCTTCCAGCATCTTTTCATTTGTTCTGCGTCTCACAAACGTTCTTCTTTGTGATCCAAACACCTCAAACTTGGATTCATCCGTCCACAACACTTTTTTCCAGTCTTCCTCTGTCCAATGTCTGTGTTCTTTTGCCCACCTTAATCTTTTTCTTTTATTGGCCAGTCTCAGATATGGCTTTTTCTTTGCCACTCTGCCCTGAAGCCCAAAATCCCGCAGCCGCCTCTTCACTGTAGATGTTGACACTGGTGTTTTGCGGGTACTATTTAATGAAGATGCCAGTTGGGGACCTGTGAGGCGTCTGTTTCTCAAACTAGAGACTCTAATGTGCTTATCTTCTTGCTTAGTTGTGCAACACGGCCTCCCACTTCTTTTTCTACTCTGGTTAGAGCCTGTTTGTGCTGTCCTCTGAAGGGAGTAGTACACACCGTTGTAGGAAATCTTCAATTTCTTTGCAATTTCTCGCATGGAATAGCCTTCATTTCTAAGAACAAGAATAGACTGTCGAGTTTCAGATGAAAGTTCTCTTTTTCTGGCCATTTTGAGCGTTTAATTGACCCCACAAATGTGATGCTCCAGAAACTCAATCTGCTCACAGGAAGGTCAGTTTTGTAGCTTCTGGAAGGAGCTAGACTGTTTTTAGATGTGTGAACATGATTGCACAAGGGTTTTCTAATCATCAATTAGCCTTCTGAGCCAATGAGCAAACACATTGTACCATTAGAACACTGGAGTGATAGTTGCTGGAAATGGGCCTCTATACACCTATGTAGATATTGCACCAAAAACTAGACATTTGCAGTTAGAATAGTCATTTACCACATTAGCAATGTATAGAGTATATTTGTTTAAAGTTAGGACTAGTTTAAAGTTAGCTTCATTTAAAAGTACAGTGCTTTTCCTTCAAAAATAAGGACATTTCAATGTGACCCCAAACTTTTGAACGGTAGTGTATATATATATATATATATATATATATATATATATATATGCTTCCTAGAAGTAATGGTGGTAAAGTTCCACGTGGCAGGCCAGTTGTTCTTCGCTGGCTAGTTGGAGCTCGTTAACTGTAATCCATTTGGTTGCAGATGAAAGCAATAGATTCCAAGTGGCGAAGGCCTAAGGCATCTGAGTACAGTGTTCCAGCAATGCAGTAAAGCGATCTTGGGTAGAGATGTGTGCGCACAGTGTTCTGTAATGGTGGTAGTGAATAGATAAAGATTGAGCAACTTGCGCTTTCGCCAACAACCCAAACCGATACGCAGTCTTCCAGACAGGAACACGGATGGCAACATTCTGGCAACGGATCTCGGCCTCCTGTAGTGACGCTCTCCACACGTCCGCACCAATGGGTAGACGCTGTAAATGTTGACAGTGACAAGATGTTCGACAGCGGGTAGCAGGACTAGGCCCCTTAGGCCTTGGGATGGAAGTAGCGTTCCTCGTGGTAGGCCGCGACCTCTCTTTCTCTCTGTCATAAAGAGAGGTCCGTCTTGCGTCAGGCCCAGGAGGAAGAGAGCTCGCGCGAACTTCTAAGCTTCTTTTATCGTCCCTCCCAGTAACCTTCAGGCCACTGCAAGGGTCTCTGGGATTTGTAGTCTTAGAGTACATGGATGCATAGCGGCAGATTCAAAGAGGACCACACGTCCCATAACTCTCTCCGCTGGCACACAGATATGAGGTCAATGGCTGCGCGAATAATCATGGGAACAAACAATGTTTAGAACACTGGAAGGTACGAAGCTGTCTGATAACAGTCCATATCGCTACAGCATATTAAGGAGTTCAAAGGGCTGCATGCGTGTTCCTGAGGTCTACTCTGACCCTCACCATCGTTGGTAGTGTAGTGCTACCCCTGTAGGAGCTTCTGTAATATAATTGGTTCTTTGACCAAAATTAGTGCAGAGGCAACCAGGCACACAGCATCAGTTCATTGACTCTGGCTCAGTAATCAGTCTAGGGCACCATCAGACCCTTTCATGTGGCCCTTGCACCTCTCCTGCAGCTGTGGCACCCCTTTATCTCTGCCCTAGGGTTGCCACCTCATCCCTTTAAACCTGGACACATATGAATTACTCAGGTTCTTTGGCTGATTAAGGTGGTAATTAAACTCACTTGGTGCCTTATCTGCATTAAATTAGTCTCAGGAACCTGTGTAATTCATTTGTGTTCGGGTTTAAAGGGATGAGGTGGCAACTCTACTCTCCCCAAACCTTGTTTCAGTAGTTGACAGCAGAGAGTAGAACAGGACCCCTCCGCCAGATCCTGCAGTTCTCTGTGCAGCCGCAGAGAAGCTTGTCTCGCCCCCCCCCCCCCCCCCATCTCAGCAGTTGACAGGAGAGAGGAGGACAAAACTGCTCCTACAGATCCTGCACCTCTCTGTCCAGCTGCAGCACCCCTTTGCCTCTGCCTACCCTGGTCTCAGCATTCAGCAGACTCCAGAAGCTGACTCCATCCCTCCTCTGGTCCTCCTCCAGTCCCTGCACTTTCTGCTTCCCAGCTTCGTCCCCAGCTTCTTCCCAGCAGCAGCAGCACAAGGTGCACTGTGATGTAACGGAGGGTGGGGACTCTTAAATTCTGATGAGGGGGCTCTCTAAATCTAATGTGAGGGGTGGTGGGGTGCTCTGGACATCCAGTCTTGCAGATAAAACCAGCCCTTTGAGGGCAACCATAATGTTCATGCGGCCCGCGATAAAATTGAGTTTAACACTCCTGCTTCAGAGGTTATATTAGTGTCAGGTAAAGGATAGGATAGTGTTGAATACATTTTAGGTTAGGAGTGAAGGTTAGGGATGGGGATGATGTCTTATTAGACGAAACGCATCGGGAGGGGCTCTGCTGATGCCACTGCGTTACTTTCCATACTTTTTATCGCAAAGCGCTTTTTATCTTCACCAAATGTGAGTGTTTCCTTTTTATATACAATAAATGTCTTTATATTGAAATGGAATCACACTATGTGGCCTATTCCTTCCTCTTCCTATAAAATACATCATTTGGGAGAAACCTTCTGACCCATCCTTTGATCATCATCCCTCCGGTGGAAATCCATTCGGAAGCAGTGCTGCGAAGGACCACACAAGTCTTATCTCCAACTGGATGCTGTATGTGCCGATGAAAGATTCCCCTGGGTGTATTACACCATAAGATTTACTGACTGGGTTCAACTTTTCTGGCAAGCCTTATATATATCAGTGGTGGATTATCTACTGACAAAGTGTCTGCACCAAGCATTTCAAGTCACTATGTCGTCATATATATTTGTTTATGGACTTTGATATTTACTTATGAATGCATACATTCTTTTTTTTTTTTGCTTCACAGTAATATTTCACCATTTCAAATCAATGTTTGTTCACTTTTGTCTATGTGACTATATGGGGATTGTATGACCTTTCCATTATAGAACATAGATTTACATTTGCTTTCAGCACTTGTTTCACTTGCATATGACGTCATTGTACTGAGTATGTAGTTATATCAGTTTGTTGTTTATTCCATTGATATCACACCAGCGCTACACTTCTTTATACACATAGGGATGGGCAGGGGAGTTGCTAGATCTACAAAAGATCTGGGGCTAGAGCCCACAGCAGCGTAATAAAGAAAGTCATACGCTTGAGTGGGCATACACATGTATATACAGTAATATACGTGTGTGTATATCCCCAGAGAGCCCCCCCACTTACATCAGGGTCCCCAGAGAGCCTCCCCCTTGCATCAGGGTCCCCAGGAAGCCCCCCCACTTACATTAGGGTCCCCAGAGACCCTCCCCTTGCATCAGGGTCCCCAGAGAGTCCCCCACTTACATCAGGGTCCCCAGAGAGTCCCCCACTTATATCAGGGTCCCCAGAGAACCTCCCCTCCCATTGGGGACCCCTGCAGAGACTCGGGGCTATGGGCCCCAGATTTGGGGCTATAGCCCCAAAAGCCACCCCCTAGTGACACCACTGGGGATGGGGATGAAATTGAATTCAACACCCCCCGGGTTTTAGGATTTTTATTGCTGAAGAACTTGGATGGGGTGTAGGGTGATATGGGATACTTCGGATTTACTGAATATTTTCAGGAGGACACTACACTTTGCTAAAGCCTTCTTAAACAGCCTTTATGCAGGAGCTCGCACTTATGGCAGAACTCAGTCCTTTTTAAAAGCCATCCCAGTTGGAACTGCCACTCACACTTCCAGCACACTGTTACCAGGACCCCGAGCTCCGTTCAGTACTCATTTGACACAGGGTCACTGGATGCCTCCTTCCAGCCTCCACTGGGCACTCTTTAGTGAGCTCTTCAGCCTAGGTCCTTAGGTGAGAGTTCCCTTGATTAGCTTTAGAAAAGGGATTTCAGAAGTAAACCCCCAGATTTGCCACAGCTGGGAATATGATGAACATCAGTTTGTATCTGAAGAACTGCTGCAGGTAGGGGTAGCCACCCCCACCAAGACGCGTGGAAACGCTCCAATAGGAAGCCCTGCTGTTCTAAAGCTCAGAGCATTTACATGCCTCTCCAGCCACCTACTGGGCACACCTCCCCAGAGAGTGGCCGAAGCACAATAAATATTCAGGTCGCTCATTTGAATGCTCAAACCCTTATGTTACAAAAGCCTCTAGAAAGAAGGGGAGAGCAAACAAACATGCAGCCTGTGAAATCAAGAACAGTCCAAAGCAGTCAACAACTGATTACAGAGGAGCCAAAAGAACTAAATGTGCCTAACATCCTAGCAACCTAAATAGGAGGGTGCTACATCAACACAAAAAGTACTGGCCTCAAAATATTATTGGGGAAAACAGAAAAAACACTTTAGGAGGAAAAGAGAATGAATGGCCCCAGAGAAAGGGAGTAAAAACAGAAAAAGTAATGCCCTGTACACACGATAGGATTTTCCGACAACAAATATTGGATGTGAACTTGTTGTTGGAAAGTCCGACCGTGTGTATGCTCCATAGAACATTTGTTGTTGGAATTTCCGCCAACAAATGTTTGAAAGCTGGTTCTCAAATTTTTCTGACAACAAAACTTGTTGCCGGAAATTCCGAGCGCGTGTACATAAGGCCGACGCACAAAAGTCCGCACATGCTCGGAATCAAGCAGAAGAGCCGCACTGGAAAATCCTATCGTGTGTATTAGTGTTGAGGAGATGAGCAGGAATGGGAGAAAAGAGAAAGAAAGAAGAGCTCCTCTCTCGAAACAAGGGTCTACCCCATCTTTACCTTTTACCCAGAACTCAAGTTAGTTTTCTCGAAAATGTTCATGGGCACATTGCAGGAATGTCTGCAGGTGCACGGACATGGATGCCTGATTCCAGGCTTGGTGCCTGATAGCCTTTTAAAGGAGAGTGCTGAAAGAGGAGGTTGATGGATGATCTTCAGCTACTCCCTATGTTCTGAATTTGTTTTTTCCCTATTTCTTGTTGCTTACTCAGCCTCACTGGGCCCCACTTGGCTGCGGGCCCCATAGCGCAAGATCTTCTTTCTCTATTTCTTGTTGCTTACTCAGCTTTTCTCTGGATTCTTCTTTGCTCTGTGTCTGACCTCCTGTTGCGACCTGACTTCATTCTGACCTTGGCACATCTGTTTGTCTGTTGCTGACCTTGGCTTGACTCCTAACCATGATCCTGCTGCCTATTCATTGCTGACCTCCTGTTGCTCTCTAACCATGATCCTGCTGTCTTTCTGTTGCTGACCTCGACTTGCTTAATGACCATGATCCTGTTGTCTATCCAACCTTGGCTTTTCTCCTGACCTCACCTCTGTCCTCCATTTTCCTAAAATCTCCCTTCCCGGTTCATAACTACTGGTTTCCTCAGAATGTCATGGGTGCTGGTGCCTCTGTCAGCTGTTTGTTTCAGTCTGATACTCAAGGGCTTCTTTACACAGTTCTCCAGTGGTCTCCTCAGAAGTCTTTAAGAGTAATTCTCTGCCAACTTTCCCACCAGAAATGGTCACCTGTGGACTGGAACCTTTGCACACATGCAACTTTGTGCCCTTTCACTCCCTGTCACCAATTCCAGACATATTTAGACCAGAGCTGTAAGGGAAATCCTCTTGTTGCTCACGGCCTTTAACCAGGTACATGATATCCCCACTCTGGTGACTGACATTTTCACTTGCCAAAGCATACAGAAGATAAGTGTCTGAGAATGTCTAGGGATATCCGCCACTGGTTCATCCCGGAGGGCTGTGAAGGAATGTTGAAGTTTGTAATGGAATGGATCAAGGTATATATACTCTCTTCCAGAATCATTTAAGACATTATATGAAGAATTTTGTTCCCAATTGCCCGTACCTTCTAAAACAAAGTGCAGATGCAGGGTAAATGTTGGCTATCCTAGCAGGAACTAGGTACCAATGAGATAAGACTTTATAATTAGCATATATCAGAGTTCCCCCTTACATCAGATGTCCCCATCAGAGTGCCCCCTTACATCAGGTGTCCCCATCAGAGGAAAAAGAGGAAAAAACCGCACTAGATCTGTATAACAGTAATGATTTAACATTCAAAGTTGTATATTGAAATTATCAAAGTCCAAAAGCAGCAGCATATAGCAAAAAAATGCATAAATTAGAACCAAAAAGGAGAGAAGCTGCGCTATATAAAGGTGTAGGTCAACAATGGCTTGTATATTCCAGAATAGTGAAATGCAGTTCCAACAAATCCGCACTAAAAACCCAGGTGAGCTAAATCCTTATTCAGTGCCACCACCTAATGAAAAACTTGCTTACCAGATGGCAAGCGGAAGCAAGCGGATGGCTATAGCCCAGCCAAGGCCTTTACTTTGAACGAAAAGAACTTCTAGACAGGTGTAGTCAAATGTAATAGCTGTATGCTCCAAACCCTTGAGATCCCCATCAGAGTGCCCCCTTACATCAGGTGTCACCATCAGAGTGTCCCCTTAAATCTTAAATCAGTTATCCCCATTAGAGTTCCCCCTACATCAGGTGTCCTCATCAGGGTGTCCCTTACCTCAGGTGTTCCCATCAGAGTGTTACCTTATATCAAGTGTCTCAATCAGAGTGCCCCCTTACATCAGGTGTCCCCATCAAAGTGCCCCCTTACTTTGGGTGTCCCCATCAGAGTGTCCCCTTACATTGGGTGTCCCCATCATAGTGCTCCCTTACATCAGGTGTCCCCATCAGAGTGCTCTTCTTACATCAGGTGTCCCCATCAGAGTGTCCCTTACATCAGCTGTTCCCATCAGAGTGCCCCCTTATACCAAGTGTCCCCATCAGAGTGCCCCCTTACATCAGGTGTCCCTATCAAAGTGCCCCCTAAGGTTGGGTGTCCCGATCAGAGTGCCACCTTATATCAGGTGTCCCCATCAAAGTGCCCCCTAAGGTTGGGTGTCCCAATCAGAGTGTCCCCTTACATTGGGTGTCCCCATCAGAGTGCCCCCTTACATCAGGTGTCCCTATCAAAGTGCCCCCTAAGGTTGGGTGTCCTGATCAGAGTGCCACCTTATATCAGGTGTCCCCATCAAAGTGCCCCCAAAGGTTGGGTGTCCCCATCAGAGTGTCCCCTTACATTGGGTGTCCCCATCATAGTGCTCCCCTTACATCAGGTGTCTTCATCATAGTGCTCCCCTTACATCAGGTGTCCTCATCAGAGTGCCCCCTTACATCAGGTGTCCCCATCAGAGTGCTCCCTTACATCAGGTGTCCCCATCAGAGTGCTCCCTTACATCAGGTGTCTCCATCAGAGTGTCCCTTTACATCAGGTGTCCCCTTAAATCAGGTATCCCCATCAGAGTTCCCCCTACATCAGGTGTCCCCGTCACAGTGCTCCTCTTAAACCAGGTGTCCCCATCAGGGTGTCCTTTACCTCAGGTGTTCCCATCAGATTGCCCCCTTACATTGGGTGTCCCCATCATAGTGCTCCCTTATATCAGTTGTCCCCATCATAGTGCTCCCCTTACATCAGGTGTCCCCTTCAGAGTGCCCCATTACATCAGGTGTCCCCTTCAGAGTGCCCCCTTACATCAGGTGTCCCCATCAGAGTGCTCCCTTACATCAGGTGTCTCCATCAGAGTGTCCCTTTACATCAGGTGTCCCCTTAAATCAGGTATCCCCATCAGAGTTCCCCCTACATCAGGTGTCCCCGTCACAGTGCTCCTCTTAAACCAGGTGTCCCCATCAGGGTGTCCTTTACCTCAGGTGTTCCCATCAGATTGCCCCCTTACATTGGGTGTCCCCATCATAGTGCTCCCTTATATCAGTTGTCCCCATCATAGTGCTCCCCTTACATCAGGTGTCCCCTTCAGAGTGCCCCATTACATCAGGTGTCCCCTTCAGAGTGCCCCCTTACATCAGGTGTCCCCATCATAGTGCTCCCCTTACATCAGGTGATCCCTTCAGAGTGCCCCATTACATCAGATGTCTCCATCAGAGTGTCCCTTTACATCAGGTGTCCCCTTAAATCAGGTATCCCCATCAGAGTGGCCCCTTACATTGGGTGTCCCCATCATAGTGCTCCCCTTCTATCAGGTGTCCTCATCAGAGTTCCCCTTTACAAACCAGTGTCCATCAGGTGTCCCCATCATTGCATTAGTGTGACCGGGACTTTTTCATGCAAAACCTTTATTCCAAAAGTAAAAAAAAAAAAACAGTTTGCTGTAATTGATTATAAAATGTGAGCTGGAATTTTGCTTTGTTAGTGTATCTAAATCTGCTAATACATTTAACATTCCCCTCTCCCCAGACTGACAATGCTGCTGTCTGCTGTGCCTCCTGTGCGCATTCATCCAGAGTGTGGGGGGAGCTCTAATACAGGAGGTACATTACTGCCCAGATCCCCAGGAGAAAACAGAGAGCAAAAAAGCCTAAAAAAAAACGCAGCCACCACATCTAATGATGGATAAGCTGAAATATATGACATTTTTGGGTTTTGGGTTTAATACCCTTCAACAATGGCTGGATCTGTATCATGCTTTATTATTACCACATTGAGATGAGTCTGTATCTCCCGTCCTTATAAGGTGTAAAATCCAGTAAAAAAAAAACGCAATTACAACAAAGGTGACATGCGTCCCGGTCAGCGTTGTGATCGAATCCTCCCGGATCTTCTCAGGAGATCCCCTCTCCCGGGCGTCTCATAGAAGAGGGAGAAGGGGATTTGTTCTGCAGACATTTGAACTTTTGACACGTTAGTCTGCCCTCTGAAAAGTGATTTATTCCAGATTTTTCGGTCACTAGTCATCCCAGATGACGTTGTTTGAAATGGGCCCGCGTGCCGCATCCGTAACCGTACAACGAGAACTTTCTCTACCGAAAACGATCAACGCAATCAAGGCGCCCCCAACATGTGCATCTTACGTTCTTACGTGCGTTTTTTTTTGGGGGGGGGGGGGGGGATTTTAAGTGTTTGAGTTTAACTTTTAAAAATTTTAAAGAATAAACTTTACTTAAAGTGATTCTAAAGGCAATATATTTTTTTTTAATAACAAACTTGTTATACTTACCTGCTCTGTGTAATGGTTTGGCACAGAGCAGCCCCGATCCTCCTCTTCTGGGGTCCCCCGCCAGCGCTCCTGGCTCCTCCTCCCTGCCGAGTGCCCCCCGTAGCCGGCCGCTTCCTACGGGGGTACTCCTGCATTTTTGCTCTCGAGCCACGTTCTGTGAGTCCATAGACATACGCAGAGTGAGGCTTGGCTCCGCCCACCGCTCGCTCCTCTCTGCCTGCGATTGACAGCGGCAGGAGCCGATGGCTCCCAATGCCGCCTCGCTGTCCAATGAGGAGGGAGAGAGCAGAGAGAGCTGCTACTGTGCAGATCGTTGGATCGAGATTAGGCTCAGGTAAGTATTTAGGTTGGGGGGGGGGGGCGGAGGAAGGGGAAGAGCTGCATGGAGAATAGACATGTGCAATTCGTTTAGTACTGAATTTGTTTTTCGACGAAATTCGACAAATTCGTTAATTCAGAAAAATATTCAAATTAACGAAAAAACACGTTTAACAAAGTTTTCCGAAAATTCGAAAGAACGAAAAACCTGGAAAACCCGAAAATAAGAATGAAAATTCGAAAGAACGGAAATCCAAAAATAAGAATGAAAATCCAAACATTTCGAAAACCCAAAAATTTGAAAATCTGAAATAATAACTAATAATAACTATTGCTAACTATTAAATTATAGGTATTGGAATTTCCTTTCATATTTGGCTGTTAGTGAACGTAATGAATACGAATTTATCCCGAAGTTACGAATTATCCGAAATAACGAATGCCGCATCTAAACGAAATTCGACAAATTAGTTCATTCAAAAATATTCAAATTAACGATAAACCCGTTTAACCACCTCAATACCAGGCACTTTCACCCCCTTCCTGCCCAGGCCATTTTTCAGTTTTCAGCGCTGTCGCACTTTGAATGACAATTGCGCTGTCATGTTACACTGCACCCTAATGACATTTTTATAATTTTTTCCCCACAAATAGAGCTTTCTTTTGGTGGTATTTGATCACCTCTGTGGTTTTTATTTATTGCGCTATAAACAAAAGAAGAGGGACAATTTTGAAAAAACACAATATTTTTTACTTTTTGCTATAATAAATATCCAATTTTTTTTTTAAACAATTTTTTTCCTCAGTTTAGGCCGATGCGTATTCTTCTACATATTTTTGGTAAAAAAAAATTGCGATAAGCGTATATTGATTGGTTTGCGCAAAAGTTATAGCGTCTACAAAATAGGGGATAGATTTATAGCATTTTTATTTATTTATTTATTTTTTACTAGTAATGGCGGCGATCTGCGATTTTTATTGTGAATGCGATATTGCGGCGGACACATCGGACACTTTTGACACATTTTTGGGACCATTCACATTTATACAGCGATCCGTGCTATAAAAATGCATTGATTACTGTGTAAATGTGACTGGCAGGGCAGGGGTTAACACTAGGGGGCGCTCGAGGGGTTAATGTATCACCTAGGGAGGTGTTTCTAACGGTGGGGGGAGGGGACTGACTGTGGGAGGTGACCGATCAGTGTCCCTATGTACAGGTGACACACCATCGGTCTCCTCTCCTCTCTGACAGGACGTGGATCTGTGTTTACATGCACAGATCCACGGTCCTGCTCTGTTACCCGGCAATCGCGGGTGCCCGACGGACATCGCGGCCGCCGGGCACACGCAGCGGGTCCTGAGCGACGCAGCGGGCACGCGCGTGCGCGCCCCCTAGTGGCTCGGGAGGGCGATCACGTCATGTGACGTCCGCCCAGAACAAGAGATGCCTCGTCCCGCCGTCATATGACGGTGGGTGGTGGCTTAGTGGTTAATGAAGTTTTCTGAAAATTCGAAAGAACAAAAATCCAATATCCTGAAAACCCAAAAATAAGAACCAAAATCTGAAAATTCAAAAGAACGAAAATCCGAAAATAAGAAAGAAAATCCAAAAATTTTGAAAACTCGAAAATATCGAAAATCCGAAATAATAAATATTAGTAACTATTCAATTATAGGTATTGGAATTTCCTTTCATATTTGGCTGTTACTGAACGTAACGAATACGAATTTATCCGAAGTTACGAATTATCCGAAATAACGAACGCCGCATCTAAACGAAATTCAACAAATTAGTTCACTCAGAAATATTCAAATTAATGATAAACCCGTTTAATGAAGTTTTCTGAAAATTCAAAAGAACGAAAATACAAAATCTTGAAAACCCGAAAATAAGAATGAAAATCTGAAAATTCAAAAGAACGAAAATCCAAAAATAAGAACAAAAATCCAAAAATTCGAAAACCGGAAAATTTGAAAATCCAAAATAATAACTAACTAACTAATAATAACTATTATAAACTATTCAATTATAGGTATTGGAATTTCCTTTCATATTTGGCTGTTACTGAACGTAACGAATACGAATTTATCCGAAGTTGAATTATTCGAAATAACGAATGCTGCATCTAAACGAATGGAATGTAACAAATTAATAATAATAAACAATAATATATTAATATTATATTAATACATTTTTTTATTATTATTATTATTGTTATTTATTATTATTAATTCTAAAATGAATAATATAATAATAATAAATAACAATAATAATAATAATAATAAATAATAAAAACTTGTTATTATTATTATTGTTATTTATTATTACTAATTTGTTACAGTCCATTCGTTTAGATGTGGCATTCGTTATTTTGGATATTTCGTAACTTCGAATAAATTTGTTACATTCCCTAACAGCCCAATTTGAAAGGAAATTCAAATAACTATAATTTAATAGTTAGTTATTATTAGTTAGTTAGTTATTATTTCAGATTTTTGAATTTTTGGATTTTCGTTCTTTTGAATTTTCGGATTTTCGTTCTTATTTTCGGATTTTCGAATTTCCGAATTTTCAATTTTCGGATTTTCAAATTTTTCCGAATTATCGAAATAACGAATACCACATAACGAATGGAACATAACGAATTTGAATTTTTAGGAATTTTTCGGCACTGCACATGTCTAATGGAGATTTTTTTTTTTTTTTTACGGTAACGGTAATGCAGAGAATGCACTACGGTTAAAAAAGAAACTGCTGGAGCCAATCAGGGGGTCCAGCAGACGCGACGTCCGCTGGGACCCGGAGATCGTTCAGAAGAAAGGCAGAACGGCGGTCTGCCTATGTAGACAAGGCAGATCACCGTTCTGTCAGAGGGAAAGATAGAGATCTTGTGTTTCTGCTTTCTTTCCCCAGTTAAAGCACCTCCTACCACACAGTTAGAAAGCACTCCCTAGGGACACACTTAACCCTTTGATCGCCCCCTGATATCAACCCCTTCCCAGCCAGTGTCATTAGTACAGTGACAGTGCATTTTTTTAGCACTGATCACTGTATTTGTGTCACTGGTCCCCAAAAAAGCGTCAAAGGTGTCAGTTAGGTGTCCGCTCTGTCTGCCGCAATGTCGCAGTCCCGCTAAAAATCGCTGATCGCCGCCGCGTTTTTTATCATTAGCGTTATTGCGCGGTTTCGCACATTTTTGCCCTTTTTTTGGGCGTTTTTTTTATTAAAAACACTCTTTATAATGTGAGAACGCCTAAAAACGTCTTATACACGGCTAAACGTGGCTTGACGCGCTGAGGATGGCAGGAGGCGCACAAAGGACACCGCTCGTCGCTGTCACTCGTTGCCCCACCAAGACAAGGTAAGTGCCGGGCAGACGGCAAGTGGGCAGGGGTTACACTGGGGGCATTCAAGGACACACTGGCATCATTTAATGGGCACGCTGGCAGCATTTGATGGGCACACTGGCAGAATATGATGAGCACACTGGCAGCATTTCATGGGCACGCTGGCAGCGTTTGCTGGCACAGTGGCAGCGTTTGATGGGCACAGTGGCAGCGTTTAGCACAGTGGTTGCGTTTGATGGGCACAGTGGCAGCGTTTGATCGCACAGTGGCAGCATGTAATGGGCACAGTGGCATTGTTTAATGGGCACACTGGCAGCATTTGATGGGCACACTGGCAGCCTTTGATGGCACAGTGGCAGTGTTTGATGGGCACAGTGGCTGCAATTGATGATTTAAAAAAAAAATAAAAAATTTGCGCCCCCCAAAAAATCTTGAGCACCAGCCGCCACTGCAGTTCCATGTTTTTTTCACCATATCCATCCATGCAGAATTTTTTTTCCCCACTTGTTGTGACGTGGGATGATAGATGCCGTAAGTTATTCTTCCAACATTTGTTTCTGATTTTTCTTTCATGGTTTGTTATCTTCAGACAACTGACACATAGAAGTGTAAAGGTCCAGCAAGGCTTAGCTACATAATGTGAAAGCTGATATTTAATCTACTTGTTTTCTGGTTCCTCCTTTCCGCCTTTATGAAATTTAGAAATAAATATTTTCTGTTTTTCATTACATTACTTATTTACCCACTTCAGCTCCGGAAGGATCTACCCCCCCCCCCCCTTCCTGACCAGGCCAGGGGATTTGTGCACAGAAGAGAAATTTGAGGGGTAGAGGATTTGTAGTAGGAGGGGGAGGATAGAACGATAATATTATGCCAATGTGGTGCCACATCCAGTATCAAAAGAAAAGAAAAAAAATCCCCCAAGGTGGACTTTAAAGGCACACTGAAGTTATAGAAAATTGAGGAGTATTGAAAGTATTATAGTACAAAAAATTAATTTATTCATAGTTGCACATAATAGCTAAAATATGGAATGCATAAACAGTTCATAACATTGTCACCATATTTTGACAAGACATATATGAAGTCCTCTATCACCCAACGCATTTCGGAATATAGTTTCCTCCTTCTTCAGGGATGAATGAAGAGGAAAAATGTATCTATAACATAGTTGAAAAGCAGTGAATATTTGATAGTGCAAAATTACAATAGGAAAAACACTTGTTAGGTGATAATTGGTGAGTACACTTACATGTGTTGTTAGGTGACAGAATGAGTGTAACATTCCATTAAGTTACGTTTTAAAAACAGAGAAGATGTATATATCAGTGAGTGCTGGAACTGCTGGTTCTCTACTTCAATAACACAGACATCAAAAGGAGGCTTTGTAAGGCTATATGGGTGACCCCGTATAGCCTTACAAAGACTGCTTTTCAACTATGTTATAGATACATTTTTCCCCTTCATACACCCCTAAAGAAGGAGGAAACTGTACTCTGAAACGCGTTGGATAACAGAGGACTTCATATATGTCTTGTCAAAATATGGTGACAATGTTATGAATTGTTTATGCATTCCATATTTTAGCTATTATGAGTAACTATGAATACATTAATTTTTGTACTATAATACTTTCAATACTCTACAATTTTCTATAAATTCAGTGTGCCTTTAAAGTCCACCTTAGGAGATTTTTTTCTTTTCTGTAGTAGGAGGGGGGGGATTTTTTTTTGGGGGGGGTGAATTTGTGCTGGGGGCATATGGGGACTGAGAGGACTTGAGCTGGGTGGGTTGGCGAGGGGGGCAAAGATTCATGCTGGGAAGGGGATTTCAGTAGGAGGCAGATTTGTATTGGGAGGAGGGGGGATTTATGCTTAGGGGGTAAGCATGCAGATTAGTGCTTGATTTTTTTTTGGGGGGGGGGTTTGCTAACACATAATGCTCATACATCTTGGGGGGGGGCAGTTTGGGGGTGCGCTGGGCTCTAGATGACCTGACACTGACTCACCCACCTGCAATGGTGGTCATGGTAGTGAAAGTTAACCCCCCACCTGCAATTGTGGTCAAGGTAGTGAAATTTGAACCCATCATCCCCCCTTCTGATTTTGTGGTCATGACAGTAAAAGTTAACCCCCCCCCTCCCCTTGCCACACACACCTTGTGCCGTGGCACGCTAAGCACGCCACAGGTTGACATCTATCTGGTAGGGGCCCCAGAGCATTACAGTGGAACCTTGGTTTACGAGTTACGCGGTTAACGAGCGATTTGAAAGACGAGCAGGTTTTTGAAAAAAATCCTGACTCGGTTTGCGAGTGTTGTCTCGCAAAACGAGCAGGATTCAAGCCAATGGGGTGTGCAGTACCGCATTTGGCCAGAGGTGCGGGGGCGCCGTCGACACTCGGAACGGTTCGGAGCCATTCGGAAATACTCGGAATCACTCAGAAATACTCGGAATCACTCGGAAATACTCCGTTCCCGAGCGTTTCCGAGGGTTTCCGAGTTCAGCCGAGCTGCCCCCGAGTATTTCCGAGGCTCTTTGGTGCCCACCTCTGGCAACATGCGGTATTGCATGCAATAGAAGTCAATGCGGAACAAATTATCTTCGTTTCCATTGACTTCTATGGGGAAACTCGCTTTGATATGCTTTGATATCACTTTGAGTGCTTTGGATTACAAGCATTCTCCTGGAACGGATTATGCTCGTAATCCAAGGTTCCACTGTAATTTGCCTAGGAGCCCATGAGGCTATTAAGATCACCCTGGCCGGGATGATTGTGTTTTTCATTTTACAGTTACGCAACTTATGAAATATTATGGAGAAATGATTGTTTCCTCCCGTACAGCAGATGTTACATCACAGCGACAAACTCGCACGATAGTAAAAATGACACATAATGTAATGAATAGAGAATTGCTTATCAGTGGCTTCCTGTGGCACATGAGTGAGCGGCGTAGACCGTGGAATCGGCCAGGCGAGGTTTGGAGAGAACTGGTTGTGAAACTCGGATTAGGAAGAAGATGGTATTTGTAGAAGTTTGAAATATTTGTGTTTATATTAGTATCGTAACCGCACCGTACTACACGCCATCAGTGCTCATTCTCTGTGGGCGGGAGTGTGATTGTACGAGTTGATTTACTGACTGATAAAGATAAGCAGGATTACATCTCCCGGACTTATCAGTAATGTGTAACCTCCTGCGCACATGGTGTGTATCAGGTCCTATTGCAGAACCATATGACTCACCAGATGAGTTTTTTGGTACTTATTTCTTCCTTGCTATTAAATCTGATAATACATTTGACAATAATGTTCTAGGATAGTCAGAGGCTGTGAGTAGAGTACATCTCTGCATACCTAGGCTTAAAGTGACCTACAACTCTGCCTCCTCCTCTCTTCTGTCCCTTTCCGGAGGGGTACCCCTTGGACCTCTTCTGTTCTCTATCTACACCTCCTCTCTTGGTCACTTGATAACCTGACCCCCCATGGCTTCCAATACCACCTCTAAGCTGATGGTACCCTACTCTATCTCTCCACTTCGTCCTCAACTCACCCCTTCAATCTCCTTGACCATCGCTAATCTATGAATTGACATATTAGTATGGATGTCACACCACTTCCTCAAACTCAATCTTTCAAAAACTGAGCTCAAACCACCCCCCCACCCCCATGTCACCTTACCAAACCATTGAAATTAATAGCACAGCTATCAGTCCCTCCCTTCATGCCAGAGTGTTAGATGAAATCCTGGACACTGATCTGTCCATTTAACCCCCAAATTTTATTAACTGTCCAAATTCTGCTGCCCTCACCCCCAAACTATTTTCTAAATACGCCCCTCAACCAACAACACCACCACAATACTAATGCACTCTCTTGCCTGACTACTACAACTCCATCCTCGTTGGTCTACCTCTACACAGACCCCCTTTAGACTATCATGAATGCCACTGCCAGACTCATCCAACCTAACCAACTGGTGGTGTTGAGAGGGGTGGCAGTAATGGTGTTGAGGGGGGGTGACAGTGGTGGTGTTGAGGGGGGGTGACAGCGGTGGTGTTGAGAGGGGGTGGCAGCGGTGGTATTGAGGGAGGTGGCAGTGGTGGGGTTGAGGGGGGGTGGCAGTGGTAGTGTTGAGGGGGGTGGCAGTGGTGGCAGTGGTAGTGTTGAGGGGGGTGGCAGCGGTGGTATTGAGGGGGGTGGCAGCGGTGTTGTTGAGGGGGATGGCAGTGGTGGCAGCGGTGGTGTTGAGGGGGGTGGCAGCGGTGGTGTTGAGGGGGGGTGACAGTGAGGGTGTTGAGGGGGGTGGCAGCGGTGGTATTGAGGGGGGTGGCAGCGGTGTTGTTGAGGGGGGATGGCAGTGGTGGCAGCGGTGGTGTTGAGGGGGGTGGCAGCGGTGGTGTTGAGGGGGGTGACAGTGAGGGTGTTGAGGGAGGGGGTGGCAGCGGTGGTGTTGAGGGGGTGGCAGCAGCGGTGTTGAGGGGGTGGCAGCAGCGGTGTTGAGGGGGTGTGGCAGCGTGATGATTTTGATACTTTTTTTGAGGGGTGTTAAGAGGGGGTGGCATCAGTGGCAGCGGTGGTGTTGTGGGGGGGTGGCAGCAGTGTTGTTGAGGGGGGGTGGCAGCGGTGGTGTTGAGGGGGGTTGCAACAGTGGTGTTGAGGGGGGTGGCAGCGGTGGTGTTGAGGAGGGTGGCATCAGTGGCAGCGGTGGTGCCATCCTCTCCCACCACCACTTTTACTGATCCCATCCCCCCACCACCACCGCAGATTTTAACCCCCCCCCCCATCACCTCTGTTGTAGAGATGATGTGGGGAGGGGGGGTAGGGATGAGATCTGTGGTGGTGGTGGGGGAATGGGATCAGTAAGAGGCAGAGGTGGTGGAGGATGGGATCAGTTGCACTGGCAATTTGTCACTTACTTAGGTCAATCGGTTCCTCATCAGAATTCTGTCACATGGTGCCTCCAGGGATGTCTTTGCCTCATGGGGACTCCTGGCAGTCACAGAGGAGAGAGCTCCTCCCCCTTCATTTTATTGGTGTCAGCTGATCAGCTGACTTTCTTTTTTAGTGTCCGCCCCCGCCTCCCTACATTCTCTCTGGATAGATGGGGAGCTCCACAGTCTCAGCTCTGCCTTCTCTCCCTCAGCGCCGTCAGCGGGCGAAAGCCAGCCCCCCCCCCCTCGTGGCTGAACGAACAGACAGGCGGGCCTCAGCACAGCAAGAATGGACAGATAGGCCCCTCCCACTGGCAGAACTGCAGGGCTCAGTCGCAAGTGCAATTGCTGCGACCCTGATAATTCCGCCATTGCACAAGATGTGCTCTCCACTCCTCCCAAGACCTCCTGCTCTGTAGATCTCTCAACACCTCCTCTCATGCTCAACTCCAGGACTTCTCCAGAGTCTCTCCCATCATCAGGAACTTTCTATCCCAAATCTGTACAGCTATCTCCTACTCTCCTACAACATACAAAGCCATCCACAGCTTTACCCCAAGCTACATCATCAACCTAGTATCAACCAAACCCTCTTCTATGCTCCTCCCAAGACCTCCTGCTCTCTAGTTCTCTCAACACCTCCTCTCATGCTCACCTCCAGGACTTCTCCAGAGTCTCTCCCATTGTCAGGAACTTTCTACCCCAGTATGTCCAGCTATCTCCTACTCACCTACAACATACAAAGCCATCCACAGCTCTGCCCTGAGCTACATCATCAACCTAGTATCAACCAAGCCCTCTTCTCTGTTCCTCCCAATATCTCCTGCTCTCTAGCCCCCTCGTTGCCTTCTCCCATGTTCACTTCCAGGACTTCTCCAAAGCCTCTTCCATTCTTCGGAACTCTCTACCCCAATCAAACACTCTGGCTATCTACTACTCTGTCCACCTTTAGGTGATCCCTAAAAACTCATCTCTTCAGGGAAGCCCATCCCACCTCCACCTAAAAACTGAACTGATTTTCTCGATCATGGATTGTATGCTCTCATGAGCAGGGCCTTCCTAACCCTCTTGTTTTATACTATGTTGTCAAGTTGTCAATGTACCGTCTGCCTTTATTTTGTAAAGTGATATTCATGCAGTTGTCACTGTATAAATTCTGTATAATAATACTCATGCATTATTCAGGCATAATGTGACCCTATCAACAAAGCCCAACACCGAGCAGCCATATCATTATGACCACTGACTGCTAAAGTGAATAACATTAAAACTTGTACCGAACCTGAAGGGCCTCCTATGAATTGAGGGGGGACCCCATGCTTTTTTTTTTTTTGTGGGTGCACACAAAAAACCGGAAACCCTGGTTGCTGTATTTATAAACAGAACAAAACCACTGGGAGCTGTCATTTTGCTGGCAATTTAACCACTCGCTTACTGTGCACTTATACCCCCTTCCTGACCAGGCCAATTTTTAGCTTTCAGCGCTGTCACCCTGTCGAATGACAATTGTGCGGTCATTCAACGCTGTATTATACATTTTATCATTTTTTGGAGACAGACAGAGCTTTTGTTTGGTGGTATTTAATCACCGCTGGGGTTTGTATTTTTTTTTTTCTAAACAAACAAAAAATTTTGAAAAAAAACAACTTTTTTTTGTTTCTGTTATAAATTTTTTGCAAATAAGTAATTTTTCTCCTTCACTGATGGGCACTGATAGGGGGCACTGATGAGGCTGCACTGATATGTGGCACTGATAAGCACTGACAGGTGGCACTAATGGGCACTGATAGGCAGCACTGATAGGTGGCACTAGTGGGCACTGATAGGCAGCACTGATAAGCACTGATAGGTGGCACTAGTGGGCACTGATAGGCAGCACTGATAAGCACTGATAGTTGGCACTAGTGGGCACTGATAGGCAGCACTGATAAGCACTGATAGGTGGCACTAGTGGGCACTGATAGGCAGCACTGATAAGCACTGATAGGTGGGACTAATGGGCACTGATAGGCAGCACTGATAAGCACTGATAGGTGGCACTAGTGGGCACTGATAGGCAGCACTGATAGGTGGCACTAATGGGCACTGATAGGCGGCACTGATGAGGTGGCACTAATAAGGGGACTGATAGGTGGCACTGATGAGTAGCACTGATGGGCACTGATTATCAGTGCCTTGATATTCCCTGTCAGGATTGCCAATTACCGGCTCTCCTCTCCTCATGCTGTGACAGCGCGCGAGGAAAGTGCTGCCGATAACCGGCAGGTCTGTTTACACTGTGATCAGCTGTGATCCGACACAGCTGATCACATGGTAAAGGGTTGCTGTGATCTGGGGGAACGCCAGGGTCACGGTTCCGGGAGGATGTCCATGGACATCATCTTTCGGGAAGGAAGGGGTTAGATAAACTTTTCTCTTTGTAAATGTCAGTGTTGCTGTAGCAGGTTGTATACAACGTGCAATTCAAAGGCAGGGCCAGGCCCCCCATACCTCCACCCCCCAATGCAATTTTGCAATTTTAATGTTTCACTTTAAGCATTACGAAAATTGTCAAATGCCACGCCCCCCCCCCCCAAATAAATTCACATTCTTATTTGCTTTGGTACAGTACATGTGTCCCCCCCACCCGGGCTGTGCATGACTCCTCCCCTCCATGATAATTTCTTGCCTCTTAACTTAGAAAATGGACATTATTGTTTTTTACCATTCAATTCCTATTGACTTCAATGGGGTTCAGTCTTGCCAAACCCGCCTCGAACCGAGCCCAAGTACATTCAGCTCCTCACTAGTATCATCCCTGTCAGCGGTAAAGGGTTTGTCTCAACTCTCTAACTGCAAATTTGCTTTAACAGGTCTGCTAAAGGAGGTTGAAACCTAACAGAATTACCGAATGGATCACCAGGTGAAGATAAAGCAAAAAAGAAGCCTAAAAAAGAAAACTAATGCAGCCATCACATCTAATAATTATTAAGAGGAGCTGTAAAGGTTCGGATGATTTTTTATAAAAATAACAAAAATGTTATACTTACCTGCTCTGTGCAAGAGTTTTGCAAGCAGCCCCGATCCTCCTCTTCTAGGGGTGCCCCGCCGGTGTTCCTCCCCTTTATCAAGTGCCCCCGCGGAGAGCTGCTTTCCATGGGGGCACCCATGCAGGCGCGCTCCCGAGTCCCGCTGCTGCGTCCATTGACAAAGACCCCGCTTCCCTGTCACTGGATTTGACTGACAGCAGTGGGAGCCAGTGGCCAGAGACAGTGGCTGGGGCGGCTGAACTTGTGCTCATTGCTGGAACGGATGGGCTCAGGTAAGAAAAAAAGGGGGAGGGGGCTTTGGGGGCAGCTCTGGGGGCAGCTGGACCAAAGAAGGCGAAAGTGAAGAGGGGAGCACTGATGTGAAGTGTGGGACTACTGATGTGAAAGGGGGCATTGGATTTGATGGGGGGGCAGCTTCTGATGCAAAGGGAGACTCTGATGTGAGAGGTGAACTGTAACGATGTGAAGAGAGGGACTCTGATGTGATGGGGTACTTCTGGTGTAAAAGGGGGGCTCTGATGTGAATGGGGGGTTCTATTGTGAAGCACAGCAACATACACAATGAAGCACTCAACCGTTCAGACTGTTAGAGCCTGATTACCTGTACTCAGGCTGGGGGAACATCACACTCCACAGGTTGTCTATCAATCACAAAGGATGCGGCCACTCAGTACCATCAAAGAATGTAAATGCTTTATTGGCTACGTAATAAAATCCAGTTAAAGGGCAGGCTTACGCATTTCGGCTAAAGAGCCTTAGTCATAACTGATGCAAAAGGGGGACTCTGGTGTAAAGAGGGGTGCACTGATGTGAAGGGGGGACCTCTGATGTCAAAGGGGGGCTCTGATGTGAAGGTGTACTTTTAATGTAAAAGGGGGGCTCTGATGTGAAGGTGTACTTCTGATGGGAGAGGGGGGCTCTGATGTGAAGTTGTACTTCTGATGTAAAAGGGGGGCTCTGATGGGAAGGTGTATTTCTGATGTGAAAGGGGGGCTCTGATGTGAAGGTGTACTTCTAATGGGAAAGGGGGGCTCTGATGTGAAGTTGTACTTCTGATGTAAAAGGGGGGCTCTGATGTGAAGTTGTACTTCTGATGTAAAAGGGGGGCTCTGATGTGAAGTTGTACTTCTGATGTGAAAGGGGGGCTCTGATGGTAAGGTGTATTTCTGATGTAAAAGGGGGGCTCTGATGTGAAGGTGTACTTCTGATGTAAAAGGGGGGCTCTGATGTGAAGGTGTACTTCTGATGTGAAAGGGGGGCTCTGATGTGAATGTGTACTTCTGATGGGAAAGGGGGGCTCTGATGTGAAGGTGTACTTCTGATGGGAAAGGGGGGCTCTGATGTGAAGTTGTACTTCTGATGTGAAAGGGGGGCTCTGATGGGAAGGTGTATTTCTGATGTAAAAGGGGGGCTCTGATGTGAAGGTGTACTTCTGATGTAAAAGGGGGGCTCTGATGGAAATGTGTACTTCTGATGTGAAGGTGTACTTCTGATGTGAAAGGGGGGCTCTGATGGGAAGGTGTATTTCTGATGTGAAAGGGGAAAGGGGGGCTCTGATGTGAAGGTGTACTTCTGATGTGAAAGGGGGGTTCTGATGGGAAGGTGTACTTCTGATGTGAAAGGGGGGCTCTGATGGGAAGGTGTATTTCTGATGTGAAAGGGGAAAGGGGGCTCTGATGTGAAGGTGTACTTCTGATGTGAAAGGGGGGTTCTGATGGGAAGGTGTACTTCTGATGTGAAAGGGGGGCTCTGATGGGAAGGTGTACTTCTGATGTGAAAGGGGGGCTCTGATGGGAAGGTGTACTTCTGATGTAAAAGGGGGGCTCTGATGGGAAGGTGTACTTCTGATGTAAAAAGAGGGCTCTGATGTGAAGGAGGGGTTCCAATGTGAAGCACAGCAACATACAAAAGGAGAGCGGCACTCAACTATCCGGACTGTCAGAGACTGATGACCGGTGCTCAGGCTGGGGCAACATGACACCGCACAGGTCAATCCAACAGAAAGGTGCCAGCCACTTGGTACCATCCAAGAATCTAAATGCTTTTTTAGCTACATAATATAATCCAATGGAAGGGCAGGTTTACGCGTTTCGGCTAGAGAGCCTTTGCCATATCTGATGCGAAAAGGAGATGTGGAGGGGGTGCTCTCATTTGAAGGGGGGCTTCTGATGTGAAGGGAGGACTCCAATGTGATTGTGGGAGATGTGAAAGGGGGGTTCTAAGGTGAAAGGAGACATCCAATGTAATGGGGGGGGAGGGGTTCTGATGCAAAAGGAGACTCTAATGCAGGGGTCTCAAACTGGCGGCCCTCCAGCTGTTGGGAAACTACAAGTCCCATCATGCCTCTGCCTGTGGGAGTCATGCTTGTATATGTCAGCCTTGCAATGCCTCATGGGACTTGTAGTTTTGCAACAGTTGAAGGGTATCATTTCGAGACCCCTGCTCTAATGTGAAGGGGTAACTCTGATGTCAAGTGAGGACTCTTGTGTAGAATTACCACCTCATCCCTTTAAACCCGGACACATATGAATTACACGGGTTCTGAGGCTAGTTTAATGCAGATAAAGCACCAAGTGAGTTTAATTACCACCTTTAATCAGCCACAGAACCTGTGTAATTCATATGTGTTCGGGTTTAAAGGGATGAGGTGGCAACCCTACTCTGGTGTGATGGAGGAACCTCTGTTGTGAAGTTATATCTTGGAATGTGTTTATTCATTCATTTAAATTTTATTTATTAACGTGTTAATATTTTTTTTTTAAGCCCACAAATATCTGTAAGATACACGATGTGGCCCTCAAACAGAAAAGTTTGGAGAACTTCGATTTTGGGAGATGAAACACTATTATTTTACTACAAGTGGATAAATGTATAGCAAAGTTGAGAGCTCCCTCAAATGGTCGATGGGAATATTACAAAAACAATGTTTTCAGTTATGAAAAACATTTGTATCGGATTGTATCATCATAGAAAATAATACAATGTTGCAAAACATTGACTAGATCAGCATGGAAGTTTTATTTTGATACATTTTTACTGATGATTGTTATTAAAATAGATAAGGACAATTTCCTTTTTTTCCCCGGTTCAAGGTTGTTGTTTTTTTATTTTTATTTATTTTGCTATTTATTACAAATGGTATATTTAAGTGAACGAGCTTGATTTATAAACCAGCAGATAGGCCTTTAAATAGCAACGTGTGAGATCATTTGTAATTTTTTTTTTTCTTGTTCAAGTATTTTATTAAAGATTATCAGAAAACGTTGAATGTAACGAGTAAAGAGAAAAATTTTACATCATAACATTAGGATAATCTTATTACCGGAAAGTAGATCTCTAGTCGCATATGACATCATATAATCGTTTAGCTAAGAATTAAATGAAGACAGATCAATTGTAATCTTTTTTTTTTTTTTAACACCACATTTATAGTGATGTACATTTGCTAAAAAGAGAAAGCCAAGTGCCATTTGATGCTTTTTGACCTCTCAGGACACCGTAGCAGTGGGAAGGTTTCAGATCTCTCCATCCTCTGAAGCATCCCTCTTCATTTTTTTTTTCCAGGATGAGAGCTGTAGTTGAGGCCCTGTAGTCAGGGATCAGGAAAGGATGTTCAGAAGCAGAGAGGAGGATGCAATGTTGCTGGTGCTTGCTGCTGGAGTAGCTGCAGCTGTCCAGCCTAGGAGAGCTGTGCGGCCCCCTGAAGATGGAGAAGGGGGAGGTCAGGAGCAGGTGGTCCCTGTTAGGATTAGACAGCCCCGTATGTTCAGGAGGCGTACATACCTCCTGGATGGACTGTCCGATGAGGAGGTAGTGAGGAGGTATCGCCTGTCCCGTCCTGCCATCCAGGAACTCCTCCACCTGGTTGGAGAGGACCTGGAGCCGCAGACGAAGCGGAACAAGGCGCTGCCCGGCGTGTGCAAACTGCTGGCCGTCCTTCAGTTCCTTGGCAGTGCCACCTTTCAGCCCGTCACCTCCCTCCTCAATGGTATGAGCCAGCCCACCTTTTCCAGAATCCTGAGACAGGTGGTGGAAGCCATCATGAAGCATTCAAGGAGGTTCATCAATTTCCCAGAGACCGCGGCCGAGTGGCAACAGGTGATGCATGACTTTTTCCTATTGGGGGGGATGCCGGACTGCCTGGGGGCCATAGACTGCACCCATGTTGCACTTGCACCTCCGCGTGAAGGAGAGGAAATGTTTCGAAACCAGAAAAATTTCCACTCTCTCAACGTGCAAGTGGTGTGCGATTCTCATTTACGCATTATGAGCGTGAACTCGGCGTTCCCCGGAAGCTGCAACGACTCTTATATCCTTCGCCAGTCGGCCCTGTTCGACAAGTTTCATCAAGGACAGATGCCGGAGGGATGGCTTGTGGGTAAGTGGGAATTGCGCTTTTTTTTTTTTAATTTTGAAAACGGGATGTATTGGTTATTTGTAATTCTGTATTACCAGGAGATGCAGGATATGGAGCACAGACGTGGTTGATGACCCCTCTAAAGGCGTCAAAGACGGTGGCGGAGAAGAGGTACAACTGTGCCCATCGGAAGACTAGGAACTGCATAGAGAGGCTGTTTGGGGTGTGGAAATCACGCTTCCGGTGTCTTTCTTCCACTGGTGGAAAACTGCTCTATGCTCCTACCAGGGTGGCTGACCTCGTAATTGTCTGTGCGGTGCTCCATAACCTGGCCTGTAAACATGGCGTCCCACAGGATATTGATGAGGAACTCCCACCTGAGATTGAGGGACTTCCTGCAACGGATGGGGACTCCTCAGATGCAGGTCGAAGGAGGAGGGCTCAGCTCATCACCTCCTACTTCACTTGTAAGTAAACCCTTTTTCAAAATGTTCATATATAAGCACTATACCAGCATCCTCAACCTTTTTAACTTGGAGGAACCCTTAAAATACCTTCCCGGTGTCAGGGACCCCCACAGAATTATTACTATGTTTACAGCTCAGGGTACACTAGTGTGAGGGTCAGTCGGAAGAATGTTCCTTACATTGTTGGCCAATGGGAAGAATGTTTCTTACATTGGTGGCCAATGGGAAGAATGTTCCTTACATTGGTAGTCAGTGGGAAGAATGTCCCTTACATTGGTGATCAGTGAGGAGAATGTTCCTTACATTGGTGATCAGTGAGAAGAATGTTCCTCACATTGGTGGTCAATGAGAAGAATGTTCCTTACATTGTTGGCCAATGGGAAGAATGTTTCTTACATTGGTGGCCAATGGGAAGAATGTTCCTTACATTGGTAGTCAGTGGGAAGAATGTCCCTTATGCCGCGTACACACGGTCGTACTTTTCGTCTACAAAAGTCCAACGGACGCTGACGGACTAAAGCTGGCTGGTAATCCGATCGTGTGTGGGCTTCTCCGGACTTTCAACGTACTTTTTTAGCCTCAAATCCGACGTACTTTAGATTTGAAACATGCTTTAAAACTTTACTTCGTAACTACGACGGACCCCGAAATCCGCTCGTCTGTGTGCTAGTCCGACGGACAAAAAGCCACGCTAGGGCACCTATTGGCTACTGGCTATGAACTTCCTTATTTTAGTCCGGTGTACGTCATCACGTACGAATCCGTCAGACTTTTGTGTGGTCGTGTGTAGGCAAGTCCGTTCGTTAGAAAGTCTGCCGCAAGTCCGCCGAAAGTCTGCCGGAAGTCTGCCGGAAGTCTGTCGGACAGGCTGTCTGACTTTTGTAGACGAAAAGTCCGACCGTGTGTACGCGGCATTACATTGGTGATCAGTGAGGAGAATGTTCCTTACATTGGTGATCAGTGAGAAGAATGTTCCTTACATTGGTGGTCAATGAGAAGAATGTTCCTTACATTGGTGATCAGTGAGAAGAATGTTCCTTACATTGGTGATCAGTGAGAAGAATGTTCCTTACATCGGTGATTAGTGGGAAGAATGTTCCTTACATTGGTGATCAGTGAGAAGAATGTTCCTTACATTGGTGATCAGTGAGAAGAATGCTCCTTACATTGGTGATCAGTGAGAAGAATGTTCCTTACATTGGTGATCAGTGAGAAGAATGCTCCTTACATTGGTGATCAGTGAGAAGAATGTCCCTTACATTGGTGATCAGTGAGAAGAATGTACCTTACATTGGTGATCAGTGAGAAGAATGTTCCTTACATTGGTGATCAGTGAGAAGAATGCTCCTTACATTGGTGATCAGTGAGAAGAATGTTCCTTACATTGGTGATCAGTGAGAAGAATGTTCCTTACATTGGTGATCAGTGAGAAGAATGTTCCTTACATTGGTGATCAGTGGGAAGAATGTTCCTTACATTGGTGATCAGTGAGAAGAATGCTCCTTACATTGGTGATCAGTGAGAAGAATGCTCCTTACATTGGTGATCAGTGAGAAGAATGTCCCTTACATTGGTGATCAGTGAGAAGAATGTCCCTTACATTGGTGATCAGTGAGAAGAATGCTCCTTACATTGGTGATCAGTGAGAAGAATGTCCCTTACATTGGTGATCAGTGAGAAGAATGCTCCTTACATTGGTGATCAGTGAGAAGAATGTCCCTTACATTGGTGATCAGTGAGAAGAATGTCCCTTACATTGGTGATCAGTGAGAAGAATGCTCCTTACATTGGTGATCAGTGAGAAGAATGTACCTTACATTGGTGATCAGTGAGAAGAATGTTCCTTACATTGGTGATCAGTGAGAAGAATGTTCCTTACATTGGTGATCAGTGGGAAGAATGTCCCTTACATTGGTGATCGGTGAGAAGAATGTTCCTTACATTGGTGATCAGTGAGAAGAATGTTCCTTACATTGGTGATCAGTGAGAAGAATGTTCCTTACATTGGTGATCAGTGGGAAGAATGTTCCTTACATTGGTTGTCAGTGAGAAGAATGTTCCTTACATTGGTGATCAGTGAGAAGAATGTTCCTTACATTGGTGATCGGTGAGAAGAATGTTCCTTACATTGGTGATCAGTGAGAAGAATGTTCCTTACATTGGTGATCAGTGGGAAGAATGTTCCTTACATTGGTGATCAGTGAGAAGAATGTTCCTTACATTGGTGATCAGTGAGAAGAATGTTCCTTACATTGGTGATCAGTGAGAAGAATGCTCCTTACATTGGGGATCAGTGAGAAGAATGTTCCTTACATTGGTGATCAGTGAGAAGAATGATCCTTACATTGGTGATCAGTGAGAAGAATGTTCCTTACATTGGTGATCAGTGAGAAGAATGTTCCTTACATTGGTGATCAGTGAGAAGAATGTTCCTTACATTGGTGATCAGTGAGAAGAATGTTCCTTACATTGGTGATCAGTGAGAAGAATGCTCCTTACATTGGGGATCAGTGAGAAGAATGTTCCTTACATTGATGATCAGTGAGAAGAATGTTCCTTACATTGGTGATCAGTGAGAAGAATGTTCCTTACATTGGTGATCAGTGAGAAGAATGTTCCTTACATTGGTGATCAGTGGGAAGAATGTTCCTTACATTGGTGGTCAGTGAGAAGAATGTTCCTTACATTGGTGATCAGTGA
Source organism: Lithobates septentrionalis (assembly GCA_037952835.1). Taxonomy (NCBI): domain Eukaryota; kingdom Metazoa; phylum Chordata; class Amphibia; order Anura; family Ranidae; genus Lithobates; species Lithobates septentrionalis. Next base: position 339,957 of record JBBDGP010003623.1, read on the forward strand.
GAAGAATGTTCCTTACATTGGTGATCAGTGAGAAGAATGTTCCTTACATTGGTGATCAGTGAGAAGAATGCTCCTTACATTGGGGATCAGTGAGAAGAATGTTCCTTACATTGATGATCAGTGAGAAGAATGTTCCTTACATTGGTGATCAGTGAGAAGAATGTTCCTTACATTGGTGATCCGTGAAAAGAATGCTGTGCTTCGGGTCATATGACTGACTTGAAATGGGCTGAATATAGGTAAGTTTACCACACAGGTTAGACAGTAAAGGTAGGGTGAGGGTGTAGGGAACATTATTAAACAAAGTTGGTGTTAGGCAGAAATTCTACTTTAAGAATCTATCATTTAGATGTGGCGGCTGCATTCGTTTTCTTTTTTTAGTCTTTTATCCCTCTGTTTTTTTTATAATCAGTTACAGCAAACAGCTTTTTTTCCTTGTAGGATAAAGGCTTTGCATGAATAAACAAAAGCTGAACATTTTACTCACCCCCATCAGTGTTTAGTGGTTGGTCTCATCCCTGTAAACTGATACATTTTGCTGGAGAGCTTCTGCTTTTGAAAAACAACAGACTTGCTGGCTGGATCACAAGGTGAAAATAAAAGAAAACTAATGCAGCCATCACATCTGTGTAATTGGTAAGCTGCAATATAATAAATGATTACTTTTGGGTTTATTACCGCTTTATTTAAAAAAATATGGCAACATACAGCTCTACTTGAACTTTATTACTTATCTGTTTCCACATCATGTATATTATTATTATTGCTGCTTTGTTGTCCTTCTCACTTTTGTGTTCTAAAGGTAAACTATTCCCTGGGTGAGCTTCACGTTTCTTCAGAGTTTGTCATCCATAGTAATCCACAATGTCAATTTACAAATTAGATTAATTCATCTGGTTAACCACTTGCCTGCCGGGATTCCGGGAACTTTTACCCCTTTTCTGCCCAGGCCAATTTTTAACTTTCAACGCTGTCGCACTTTGAATGACAATTGTGCGGTCATACAACACTGTACCCAAATGATATTTTTATAATTTTTTTGAGACAGATAGAGATTTCTTTTGGTGATATTTAATCATCGCTGGGTTTTTTTTTTTTAATTATTTTGCTAATCAAGTGAAAAATGCCTGAAAATTTTGAAAAAAAAAAGTTTCTCTTATTTGCAAAATTTTATAACAGAAACAAAGTAATTTTTCTCCTTCACTGATGAGGCTGCACTGATAGGTGGCAATGATGGGCACTGATAGGCACTGACTGGCAGCAATAGTGGGCACTGACTGGCAGCATTGGTGGGCACTGACTGGCAGCAATAGTGGGCACTGACTGGCAGCATTGGTGGGCACTGACTGGCAGCAATAGTGGGCACTGACTGGCAGCATTGGTGGGCACTGAGTGGCAGCAATAGTGGGCACTGACTGGCAGCAATAGTGGGCACTGACTGGCAGCATTGGTGGGCACTGAGTGGCAGCAATAGTGGGCACTGACTGGCAGCAATAGTGGGCACTGACTGGCAGCATTGGTGGGCACTGACTGGCAGCATTGGTGGGCACTGAGTGGCAGCAATAGTGGGCACTGAGTGGCAGCAATAGTGGGCACTGACTGGCAGCATTGGTGGGCACTGAGTGGCAGCAATAGTGGGCACTGAATGGCAGCAATAGTGGGCACTGACTGGCAGCACTGGTGTGCACTGTTAGGGCTGCACTGATAATCAGGAATTGCTGATCAGTGCCCTGATTATCAGTGTACATGTCCCCTTGTGTAGGTTTGCCGCTTATCGGCTCTCCTCTCCTCTCCTCGCGCGCTGTCAGGATGAGGAGAGGAATGCCGATAATCGGCAAATCCTGTTTACACTGTGATCACCTGTAATTGGACCTAGCTGGTCACATGGTAAAGAGCCGCTGTGATTGGCTCTTTTACCCCAATCTGTGATCCGAAGGACACATCGATCACTGCCGCTGTGCACCGCAGGGGGTGTGCAGGAAGCGCAATGTCAATAGGCACCCTCCTGGCAATATGCGATCGCGCTGTAGCCGTCATTCGGAGGTTTGAATAAAAATAAAGTTCTGAACATGTTATAAAGAGCTTTTCTCCACAATGCCGGCATTTTATAACACGGCTGTTTTCCTCGGACTTGTTATATGTAATGTGACTCCTATTTCTTTTTCTAGAGCCCAGAGAAGGAGGATGGCTGCCCCCTCCCCCCCCTCAGCAGGGACTGCGTGTACCGGCTCCGTCTTCAGTAAGTGCATTGTGATTGCAAGTTGCCTATTAACCACTTCAGCCCCGGAAGGTTTGGCTGCTCAATGACCAGGCCATTTTTTATGATTCGGCACTGAGTCGCTTTTAGTGACAATTGCGCAGTCGTGCGACGTTGTACCCAAACAAAATTAACGTCCTTTTTTTCCCCACAAATAGAGCTTTCTTTTGGTGGTATTTGATCACCTCTGCGGTTTTTATTTTTTGTGCTATAAACAAAAAGAGAGGGAAAAATTTTTGTACAAAGGTTTTGTACAAAAGTTATAGCATCTACAAAATAGGGGATAGATTTAAGACATTTTTTATTATTATTGGAATAGGGGGTGGTGGTTGCGCTGTGATGGAAGAGGGGGAGGGGTGGGGAGGGGGGGGGGAAGGGGGGTACACTATAATGAAAACAAGTGACCTAAATATATGAGTAAATTATGTGAAAAAAGGACTCACAGATGCAAATATATAACTAAGGAAGTAAAATATAAGCACAAACAAATATCTAGGTGGTGCATAACAAAAGTGCTATGATCAAACAACAACAAAAAAATATATAAAAGGTAATAGAATGAAGGTATATATCAGCAAGCAGTGTACAAGGGTATGTGAGTCTGCTTCAAAAGGTGCATAATTCCAAAGTTTATCAAATATCACAAAAACTTATCAAATGAAATAACTTAAGACGTGTGAATATATATGCTGATACTATGATCAGCTGATGACATAAGCACAAGTGAATGATTATTAACAATAAAAAAGAGAGAAAAAATGTGAATGAAATATATTTAAAATTATTTGTAAAAGTCCATTAAATAGTCCCAGTAGTTGATGTTGGTGACACGCCGACACTTGGCAAAAAAAATATAATCCAAAAAAGAGAATAAAATAAAGTGACAACAGTCCCACCACCAAATGTGACACTTCTGGATGCAGATACGGTACCAGTGGTGGACCAGGGAGGAGAAAGAAAGTGTACCACAGGTGGGGGCACCTCCGTGTTCCCAGGCCCCTTACCTTACAGCTGTAAGGTATACAGCATATGTAGTGGAGACCCAGTAGATGAGGAAATCCAAAAGGTACAGCATATGGTGTTGTTTAATGATGCAGTGTATCATATGCAGAGACAAAAAACGAGCGGCATATAGTATCATTCCATTTGATGTAAAGGTCACAGGTGGGGAGGGGGGGGGAGATGAAGTGGGAGAAGGGAAGGGGGGGTTGCACTCACTTTTAAGCAATGAGCGCACGCCTCAACCCACGAGCGCCAAGCTCGTATAATCCCAGGCTCTGGATCTTCCAACAAATCTCCCTGCTTCCTGTTCCTCACCGCCCGTTATGCAGAGTTATGTTGTGCGGTATAAAAAACAGAAACCGCACATAGCGTGATCCCGTATACCATATACTTTATTAAAAGAGTAGCAAAATATCATGCACTTACATTTAAAAACAGCTGGGGGGTAAAACATCCACGAGCGCCGAGCTTGTCACATCCAGCTAGTGTATGGCAGCGTCCCGTGCTCCTAACGCGCATCGTCATGTCACGTGACTTCTTCAGAGGATCAGGAAGCAGGGAGATTTGTTGGAAGATCCAGAGCCTGGGATTATACGAGCTTGGCGCTCGTGGGTTGAGGCGTGCGCTCATTGCTTAAAAGTGAGTGCAACCCCCCCTTCCCTTCTCCCACTTCATCTCCCCCCCCCCTCCCCACCTGTGTCCTTTACATCAAATGGAATGATACTATATGCCGCTTGTTTTTTGTCTCTGCATATGATACACTGCATCATTAAACAACGCCATCTGCTGTACCTTTTGGATTTCCTCATCTACTGGGTCTCCACTACATATGCTGTATACCTTACAGCTGTAAGGTAAGGGGCCTGGGAACACGGAGGTGCCCCCACCTGTGGTACACTTTCTTTCTCCTCCCTGGTCCACCACTAGTACCGTATCTGCATCCAGAAGTGTCACGTGGTCTTCTTTCTATACGCCATTACAGCAAGTCCAGACAGTTAACGGTGAGAGATAACAGCGCCATCTGGTGTGTAGGACAGTGCATATTTTTAGCACTGATCAATGTACTAGTGTCGCCGATTCCCAAAAAGTGTGATAAGTTTTCGTGATATTTGATAAACTTTAGAATTATGCACCTTTTGAAGCAGACTCACATACCCTTGTACACTGCTTGCTGATATATACCTTCATTCTATTACCTTTTATATATATATTTTTTGTTGTTTGATCATAGCACTTTTGTTATGCACCACCTAGTGATATTTGTTTGTGCTTATATTTTACTTCCTTAGTTATATATTTGCATCTGTGAGTCCTTTTTTCACATAATTTACTCATATATTTAGGTCACTTGTTTTCATTATAGTGTTCTGGCTCTCGTGCCCGCAATCACGCGCGGCCATCGGGAGCGAGTACAAAGAAGGGCAACAAAGCTAATAAAGGGTCTGGAGGATCTTAGTTATGAGGAAAGGTTGTGAGCGCTGAACTTATTCTCTCTGGAGAAGAGACGCTTGAGAGGTGATATGATTTCTATATTACAAATACCGTACTGGTGACCCCACAATAAGGATAAAACTTTTTCGCAAAGGAAGTTTAACAAGACACGTGGCCATTCATTAAAATTAGAAGAAAAGAGGTTTAACCTTAAACTACGTAGAGGGTTCTTTACTGTAAGAGCGGCAAGGATGTGGAATTCCCTTCCACAGGCGGTGGTCTCAGCGGGGAGCATTGATAGTTTCAAAAAACGATTAGATAAGCACCTGAATGACCGCAACATACAGGGATATACAATGTAATACTGACATATAATCACACACATAGGTTGGACTTGATGGACTTGTGTCTTTTTTCAACTTCACCTACTATGTAACATCTAAGCAATGGTTACATTCACTTGCTAATTCTGTCCAATGTTCTCTAAAATTGTAAAATTGTTATTTCTTGTTACAAAGATGTAAATGTAAATGTACAAAAATGTATTTTCTATGCTCCTCAGTACCATCTAGTGGCCATAAAATGGTATTTTACTACGCAAATAATAAAAGAACATTTGTTCATAAGGTAAAATAAATGGCCTAAAGCTCAGTAGCGGCTGGTGGTATATTTTTTAGAGGGGGGGATGGCAAAATGTCCGTCGGCCGACACCACCCATCCCTGCCCCCCCCCCCCCCCATCAGTCGATTGATCGGTTCTAGGTCCACCAGGCGGCATCTCCTCCTTTCCCCAGCTTCACGGTGGTGCAGCTTCCATTACGTCTCCTCCCTCCTCCTCCTAGGTGACCACGACCAGCTTCCTGATTGACCGGCAGGAGAATCAGTGTGACAATAGCAATTTTAGGAGTCCGGATGCATGGATGGGGGGGCAGCGCCTGTGCACCCCTTATGAACAGGCCGCCACTGCTAAAGACCATTTGTTTTTGCTCAATTTGGACAGAACTAATGTACTAATTTAATGTGAATGAGCCTGATGGATTGGGTGGAGGTTTTTAGCATGGGGGATGGGTGAGTAAGAAAAATGAAGAGATAAACAGTGCCTTGAAAAAGTATTCATACCCCTTGACATTTTCCACATTTTGTCATGTTACAACCAAAACGTAAATGTATTTTATTGGGATTTTATGTGATAGACCAACACAAAGTGGCTCATAATTGTGAAGTGGAAGGAAAATGATAAATGGTTTTCACATTTTTTTACAAATAAACATGTGAAAAGTGTGGGGGGTACATTTGTATGGCGCCCCCCCGGAGTCAATACTTTGTAGAACCGCCTTTCACTGCAATTACAGCTGCAAGTCTTTTTGGGGATGTCTCTACCAGCTTTGAACATCTAGAGAGGGACATTTTTGCCCATTCTTCTTCTTTGTAAAATATCTCAAGCTCTGTCAGATTGGATGGAGAGCGTCTGTGAACAGCAATTTTCAAGTCTTGCCACAGATTCTCAATGTGATTTAGGTCTGGACTGTGACTGGGCCATTCTAACACATGAATATGCTTTGATGTAAACCATTCCATTGTAGCTCTGGCTGGATGTTTCGGGTCGTTGTCCTGCTGGAAGGTGAACCTCCGCCCCAGTCTCAAGTCTTTTGTAGACTCTAACAGGTTTTCTTCTAAGATTGTCCTGTATTTGGCTCCATCCAACTTCCCATCAACTCTGACCAGCTTCCCTGTCCCTGCTGAAGAAATGCATCCCCACAACATGATGCTGCCACCACCATGTTTCACGGTGGGGATGGTGTGTTCAGGGTGATGTGCAGTGTTAGTTTTCCCCACACATAGCGTTTTGCTTTCAGGCCAAACAATTTAATTTTGATCTCATCTGACCAGAGCACCTTCTTCCACATGTTTGCTGTGTCCTCCACATGGCTTCTCACAAACTACAAACAGGACTTCTTATGACTTTCTTTCTCCAATGTCTTTCTTCTTGTCACTCTTCCATAAAGGGCAGATTTGTGGAGAACACGACTAATAGTTGTCCTGTGGACAGATTCTCCCACCTGAACTGTGGATCTCTGCAGCTCCTCCAGAGTTACCATGGACCTCTTGGCTCTTCTCTGATGAATGCTCTCCTTGCCCGGCCGGTCAGTTTAGGTGGACGGCCATGTCTGGGTAGGTTTGCAGTTGTGCCATACTCTTTCCATTTTCCGATGATGGATGGAACAGAGCTCCGTGAGATGTTCAAAGCTTGGGAGATTCTTTATAACCTAACCCTGCTTTATACTTCTCCACAACTTTATCCCTGACCTGTCTGGTGTGTTCCTTGGCCTTCATGATGCTGTTTGCTCACTAAGGTTCTCTAACAAACCTCAGAGGGCTTCACAGAACAGCTGTATTCATACTGAGATTAAATTACACACAGGTGGACTCTATTTACTAATTAGGTGACTTCTGAAGGCAATTGGTTCCACTAGATTTTAGTTAGGGGTATCGGAGCAAAGGGGGGCTGAATACAAATGCCCCCCCCCCACACTCTTCACATATTTATTTGTAAACATTTTGAAAACCATTTATCATTTTCCTTCCACTTCACAATTATGTGCCACTTTGTGTTGGTCTATCACATAAAATAGCAATAAAATACATTTACGTTTTTGGTTGTACCATGACAAAATGTGGAACATTTCAAGGGGTATGAATACTTTTTCAAGACACTGTAGGTAGTCAGTTTGATTTTGCTTGTTGTAATATTCAGTCATTTCTGGGGGACAATAAATGAACCTCTTAGTTATTTTTTGTATTATACAGTAAAACCTTGGATTGCGAGCATAAATCGTTCCAAAAACATGCTTGTAATCCAAAGCACTTGTATATCAAAGCGAATTTCCCCATAAGAAATAATGGAAACTCAGATGATTCGTTCTACAATCATTTATTCATAAATCCTTCAGTTTATAGTCCATATAAAAAGATTATAGTAATGCTATCAGCTTGTGTAACCATAAAATGTCCATCCACAAATGGAAGCCTCCACAAGGGGATTAGAAGCAAAATCCAGCAGGAGCTCCAGAGTATAAAAGAGAAGAGAGGAGCCTCTAAGTGTAGCAATTTGTTGCTAAATGTTGTACCTTCATTAAATGTAACCATATTGCTACACTTAGAGGCGCCTCTCTTCTCTTTTATACTCAGTTGTGACGCTACTTGTATTTTAAGACATCACTTGTATATTAAGTCAACGTTTATTAAAAAATTTTGCTTGTCTTGCAAAACGCTCTCAAACCAAGGTTTTACTGTACGTCCTTCCATGACCATAATTCTTGTTTCTTGTTTCCTTCCAACAAACCCATCGGCAGGATGGAGTGACGTCCTGTTCTGAGGCTCTCCGGAAGAACGTTTTTTTGAATTTTCTGGGTTCTCCAAACAGTTTTCTTATCAGAATTGAAGAAGAATTAATCAGCAGACACTGACCTATGGTGGTTTGGACCTTCACTACTGCAGTGTGTACCTGGAAAGGACAATGACAGTTCCTGGATGATGATCAAGTACAGGATGGATGACAGAAGTCCAGCTTTTGCCTGTTCCAGAATATCTGCGAACTAAAGTGCCTCACTTTTGTGGGACGGTCCTAAAACAACGAGGTGCAACTAATTAGAGCCCTGCAAAGCACCCTGCACACTGAATGAATGTATGCCAGTCCTGCACACCAGATGGCGCTGTTATCTCTCACCGTTACCTGTCTGGACTTGCTGTAATGGCGTATAGAAAGTAAACATGTGCACTGACAAAAAATATGTTCGTTTTCGTTTCATTCGTTTTTTTGCTTTTTTCGGAAATTCGAAAATTTGGAAATCCGAAAATTCGGATTTTCGAATTTCCAAATTTTTGAATTTCTGAATTTCCGAATTTTCAAATTTCCGAATTTCCAAATTTCAGAATTTTCAAATTTCCGATTTTCCGAATTTCCGATTTTCAGAATTTCCGAATTTTTGAATTTCCAAATTGTCGAATTTCCAAATTTTCGAATTTCCAAAATTTGGAATTTTCGAAAATTCTGAATTTTTCAATTTACGAAATTCGGAATTTGTAAAATTCGGAAATTTGGAATTGGAAAAATTCGGAAATTCAGAAATTAATGAATTTGTCAAAATTTGGAAATTAACGAATTTGTCAAAATTCTGAAATTAACGAATTTGTCAAAATTCGGAAATTAACGAATTTGTCAAAATTCATTAAAAAACCAATTCGCAACTAAAAAAAATTGCACATGTCTAATAGAAAGGTCTGCCATACAGAGGCGTAACTAGAACCTTCAGGGCCCCCTGACTTATAGCGGGACTGCAATATTGCGGCGGACAATCTGACACTAACTCACACTTTTTGGGAATCGGCGACACTAGTACATTGATCAGTGCTAAAAATATGCACTGTCCTACACACCAGATGGCGCTGTTATCTCTCACCGTTAACTGTCTGGACTTGCTGTAATGGCGTATAGAAAGAAGACCACGTGCACTGACAAAAAATGTGTTCATTTTCGTTTCGTTCGTTTTTTTTTGCTTTTTTCGGAAATTCGAAATTTTGAAAATTCGATATTTGAAAATTCGGATTTTCAAATTTCCGAATTTTCCTATTTTCCAATTTTTGAATTGTCCAATTTTCCAATTTTTGAATTTTCCAATTTTCCAATTTTTCAATTTCCGAAATTCTGTCTGAAGAGCGATCCAAACGAGGATTGCACTTCAAAACAGCAAAGCAAGTGCACATGAAGCCTAAGACCCCCTTTCACACTGAAGGCAGATTTTAGGCGTTTTAGTGCTAGAAATAGCGCCTGTAAAGCTCCTGAAAACTGCCTCCCATGTGAGTGCTTTCACACCGGGGCGGTGCGCTTGCGATGACGTTAGGAAAAGTCCTGCAAGCAGCATATTTGGGGGGGCGGTTTGGAAAACCGAAGTGCCTGAAAAGCGCTTTACCGAAGCGCCACAACATGGGCGTTTTAAACCCCCTTCTTTGGGGCTAAAAGTGCCCCGCTAGCGCCTAAAAAGCGCCGCTTAAACGTCACTAAAACGAGCGACGCTTTACCACTAACGCACGAGCGTCCCCAGTGTGAAAGGGGTCTTACCTTAACTTCTTATAAAGTGTTATTTGGAGTTTGGCTTTAACCATTTGACCTCCGGAAAATGTATCCCCCCCCCTTCCTGACCAGGTCATTTTTGTTGCCGATACGGCTCTGCGTTACTTTAACTGACAATTGCGTGGTCGTGCGACGCTGTACCCAAAAAAAAAAAAAATCAATGTCAATTTTTTTTTTCCCCACGAATAAAGCTTTCTTTTGGTGGTATTTGATCACCTTCTGCGCTTTTTAGTTTTTTGCGCTATAAACAAACAAAAAAAAAGACCGACAATTCTGAAAAAAAAACCCAAAACAATATTTTCCACTTTTGTGCTATAAAACCTCCAATAAAAAAATGTAAAAAAAAAATCAAATTTCTTCATCAATTTAGGCCAATATGTATTTTGCTACATTTTTTTAGAAAAATCCCAAAAAGCGTATATGGTTTGCGCAAAAGTTATACGGTCTACAAACTATGGGATATATTAAAGTGGGGCGCCGCCGAAAGAAAAAATTTTAAAAGTCAGCAGCTACAAATACTGCAGCTGCTGACTTTTAAAACATGGACACTTACCTGTCCAGGGCGCCCGCGATGTCGGCACCCGAGGCCGAAGCGTCTCTCTGTCCTCGGGTGCTGCCGCCTCCATCTTCGGTAAGGGAATCAGGAAATGAAGCCGTGCGGCTTCACTTCCCGGTTCCCTATTGCGCATGCGCGAGTCGCGCCGTGCAATAACAATGCTCCCTGCTGCCTCTGGGACCCGTGTGTGTTTCCCAGCAGGCAGCGGGCGGGAGCAGGAAGTGGCGTAAATAACCGCAGATTCTGCGGCTATTTATGCCGGAAGTGGGTACAGATACCTGTAATATACAGGTATCTGTACCCCCCTCCCCCCTGAAAGGTGCCAACTGTGTCACCGGAGGGGGGGAGGAATCTGATTAGTGGAAGTTCCACTTTTGGGTGGAACTCCACTTTAATATATATAATTTTTTTAATTCTCTCTCTCTCTCTCTCTCTCTCTCTCTCTCTCTCTCTCTCTCTCTCTCTCTCTCTCTCATTTTTTAATTGTTTTTTGACTAGTAATGGCGGCGATCAGCAACTTATAGCGGGACTGCTGCATTGCGACATTCTGACAATAAGCGACACTTTTTTGGGACACTAGTACAGTGATCAGTGCTAAAAATATGCACTGTCACTGTACTAATGACACTGGCTGGGAAGGGGTTAACATCTAGGGGCGATCAAAGGGATTAAATGTGTGCCTAGCCAGTGTTTTACTACACCGTGGGTGAGGTGCTTTTACTAGGGGAAGGCATTGATCCATGTCCATGCTTTGCAGGAACAGAGGATCCATTCCTTCCCTGCTGACAGAACAGCGATCTCCCCCTGTGCTGGATCATCGGCGGGTGCCGACGGACATCAAGTTTGCGGTACCCCCTGCTGGGCACCCGCTGTGGGTGATCACAGCCGGATGGAAGACGCCAACGGCACATATGCGCGCCCCTCTACCGGGAGGAGCAGGATCATTTATAAATTATACGTCATCTGGCGCAGAAGTGCCGCCCTGTAGCAGTAAAAACTGCGATCGGGCGGCCCTTAAAGGGGTTGTAAACCCTCTATGCATTAAGGTAAAAAACCTTTCATGCCCCCCCCCCCCCGAGACCTCCTTTTTCATACCTGACCCCGATCGTTCCAGCAACGAGGACGAGCACAGCAGCTCCAGCCGCTGTCTCTGGTCCTTATTAGCTGGATTGATGGAAGCGCAGCCATTGGCTCCCACTGCTGTCAGTCAAATCCAGTGTCACTTGAGCCGGGGGGCGGGGCAAGTCCTGCTGTCTGTGTCAATGGACGCAGCAGCAGGACTCGGGAGCGTGCCCGCACGGGTGCCCCCCATGGAAAGATTCTCTCCGTGGGGACACTCGAAAAGAGGAGGAGCCAGGAGCGCCTCCGGGGGACCCCAGACATGGAGGATCAGGGCCGCTCCATGTAAAACCCTTACACAGAGGAGGTAAGTATAACATGTTTGTTATAAAAAAAAAACGAAGCTTTACAATCACTTTAACCATTTAAGGCCTCTTTTTGAGATTTGTTGTTTACAAGTTGATACCCAACATGTCACGCTTCAAAATTGCGCCCGCTCGTGGAATGGCGACAAACTTTTACCCTTAAAAATCTCCATAGGCGACGTTTAAAAAAATTCTACAGGTTGCATACTATGAGTTACAGAGGAGGTCTAGGGCTAGAATTATTGCTCTCGCTCTACCAATCGCGTCGATACCTCACATGCGTGTTTTGAACACCGTTTTCATATGCGGGCGCTACTCACGTATGCGTTCGCTTCTGCATGCGAGCTCGGCAGGACGGGGCGCGTTTACAAAAAAAAAATATATTTTTTTTTTTATTTTTACACTGTTCTTTAAAAAAAAAAATTGTGTCACTTTTATTCCTATTACAAGGAATGTAAACATCCCTTGTAATAGAAAAAAAAAACATGACAGGTCCTCTTAAATATGAGATCTGGGGGGTCAAAAAGACCTCACATCTCATATTTACACTAAACTGCAATAATGAAAAAAAAAAAAATTGGTAATTTAAAAAAATTAAAAAATAAAATGGCCCTTTTAAGAGCTATGGGCGGAAGTGACGTTTTGACGTCGTTTCCACCCTGCAATGGTACGGAGACAGGTGGGAGCCATCTTCCCCTCACTCGTCTCCATACCCAGGAAGAAGAAAACGGCTCCGGTAAGCGGCGGAGGGCACCGGAGCGCGACGGGAGGGGCCCTTTCTCACCGCCAATAAAAGTGATCTTGTGGCGAATCCACCACAGAGACCACTCTTATCGGAAACCGGACCGCCGGCCGAAGAAGAGGATACCGGGGTTATGGTAGCTAGCTGCTGCCATGACAACCATATTCCTCTTTAAAGTTAGAGCGTAAATTGGCGTGCGGCGGTCCGGAAGTTGTTAATTTGTTAGTTAAGTCCATCTAAATCTGCTAGTCCGTATAACGCTCCCCTCCCCCCCAGAATGACAATGCTGCTGTTCAAAGGTGCCCCCTGTGCTCCTTCATCCAGAGTGGGGGGCGGGGGGCGCTCAAATACAGTAGGTGTGTCACTGGCCAGATCACCAGGTGATAACAGAGGAGAAAAAAGACTAAAAAAGAAAACTAATACAGCCGCCACATCTAATGATTGGTAAACTGCAACATATTACATTTTTGTCTTTGGGTTTAATACCGCCTGTGACCAGAGTCACTTTGGGTGGGGGGTTTGTGGAACTCAGCTTACCTTGGAAAACTCTGGAAAGTAAGCTGAGTTCCACAAACCCCCCACCTAAAGTGATTCCCATCACACCGCCTGACCTGCTTCACTTCATTTTTCTGGAAGGGCCGTTATGGGATGGAAAATGTCAAATTCAGTTTAAATATTCAATATTTTATATTTCTTGGGTGCCCCTCCTCCACCCAACAACTGTACTTTTATTTTCTCCATCAGCTCCTCCCCCACAGTTATTACCTTTTTTGTATCATTTGCCCCTCCCTCTTAGATTGTAAGCTCTAAGGAGCAGAGCCAGGGCCGGTACAAGGCAGGGGCGGAAGGGGCGGATGCCCTGGGCGGGACAAATTACTAGAGGAAGGGGGGCGCAGGTGAAGTGGCTGGACTGTACACACAGAATACTGCACAGCCAGTCAGAGCTGCTATGATGTCTGTGCCATGCGCTAGTGCACAGCGAGGACGAGCCCTTCACTTCCCTGTCAGACAGAGCAATCTCCGCCCGACTGCCGTTGTTCTGACAAGAAAGTCCCCCCCCCTATGGGATAGTGTTGGGCTGTCCGCCCTGTGCTGCGCAGGCGCAGCGCTGTTCCGACGAGAAAGGTCCGCCCTGAACAGCCGTTCATCTTCGGAGACTTTCGGCGTCTCCTTTGTGCGCATGCGCAGTACAGGGCGGACACTATCAGATAGGGGACGTTTCTCGACAGGAGCGAGTGTGATCTAGAGGAGGAGGAACCGAGCAATAGTAAGTAAGCCATCTGCAGATGAATTTGTTAACTCCTTTTTTGGGGGGCGGTTGATATATTACCAATGGTATTTTTTTAATATGCATGAAGGGTAGTTAATGTGTATTATCAATGCTGCATTAGTGACAAGTGGCAGTTATTTAACCCCTTTGGGCTGCATTAGTGGCACCAGTGTCAGTGTTAATTAACCCCTGCATACTGCAGCAGTTAATTATCAGTGATGCCACTAATGCAACACAAAGGGGTTAATTAACTGCCACTTGTAACTAATGCAGCATTGATAATACACATTAACCCCTTCATGCTGCATATTACAAATACCATTGGTAATTAACCACTTGCCAACCCGTCTCACCCATTCGATCTGATTCCTGTCCGAATCCACAGTTCGCACCGCAATCTGCAAACCGATCCGGGGGTGTCATTAACATTCTATTGACACCCGCAGCGGTTCTCAGAGGGCAGCGTGAACTGCCTGCGGGAGAGATGCGATGCGGGAACCGGCGCTGGAATCGCACTGGTTCTCACATTGCTATAGTGTGAATCTAGGCTTAGGGTTTCGGGTACATGCCCCTGCCCGCCTACTCCCCTGTGATTTGACACAGTGGGAGTATGTCAGCAGATCCCAACCAGTGATTCATGGCCGGGACCTATTGACTGGCTGTGTCACAGCCCAGAGCCCTGTGTTGACAATCAACACAGGGCTCTATACAAAGGAAATGTTCGCTTGCAAAGCAGGGAAAATAAACAAGCCAGTCAATGGTAAAAATCAGTACACACATTACACATTGTTGGGCACACAATTAACCCCTTGGATGCCCCTAGATATTAACCCCTTCTCAGCCGTTGTCATTAGTACAGTGTCGGTGCATATTATTAGCACTGATCAGTGTATAAAGCTACATTCATGACCTAGGTATTCCAGAGCTTCTTTTGGGCAACAAGCGTCCCGCAATTTTGTCGCAATTTGTTGAGGGACAATTGCCACAAAATCGTCTGTGTCTGTGCGTCAATTTGGAAATTGCAGGCAGAATCACAGCAATCCGGAATGCCTAGGTGTGAACTGAGCCTTAGTGTCACTGGGTCCCACTATAAGTCGCTCCTTCTTTACAACCGGGGGGGGGGGGGGGCGCAGTTTGCCATCTTTGCCCTGGGCACCAGATGACCTTGTCCCAGCACTGAGCAGAGCCCTCCGATTCCTCCTGTATTGAATTGTATTGTACTTGTACTGTCTGCCTTCATGTTGTAAATTGCTGCGCAAACTGTTGGCGCTATATAAATCCTGTATAATTCTAATAATATTTATATAACAATTAGAACATTCGTTTTGCCCCGAATTGAAATTCAGACAATTTTCTCGTTATTCGGATGTAACGAATCCTCCGAAATAACAAAATGAAATTCGTCCCAAATAACAAAAAAATTCCAATTTTCTGAATTCAACTGAAATTAATTAAATTTGACCGAATTCAGAAAATTCTAATCCGCGTTTGAATTTTTTTTTGATTTTACGAAAACGCGGCTGCCAATTCAAATTTTTTCGAATTCAGTCGAATTGAATTCAGTTTGACTGAACTGAACTGAATTTGACCGAATTCAGAAAAAACTGTTTTTTTATCTCAGTTCGAATGCGGCTGTCTAATTTTTCACTTCTAAGAATTGCAATAGGTTTACATTTTCATATTCAAATTTGAATCCAATTTGATTCAAATTTGTTTCAAACGAATATGAAATGTAAACCTATTGCAATTCTTAGAAGTGAAAAATTAGACAGCCGCATTCGAACTGAGATAAAAAACATTTTTTTCTGAATACGGTCAAATTCAATTCAGTTCAGTCAAACTGAATTCAATTCGACTGAATTAGAAAAAATTTGAATTGGCATTCAAATTTTTTTCAATTCAAATTCGGCTGCTGAATTTTTCACATCTAAGAATTGCAATATTTTTACATACATGGAAGTGATTATGCAATGGAAACAGATTTCAATTCTTAGAAAAAATTCGCCAGCCGCATTCAAATTGAAAAAATTTGAATGCCTATTCAAATTTTCAGAATTCGGTCGAATTGTATTCATTTATGACATTTTTCACATACTGCAATTCTTAGAAGTGAAAAATTAGGCAGCCGTATTCGAACTGAGATAAAAAAAAAAATTCAAATTTTCTGAATTCAGTCAAATGAAATTCAGTTTGGTCAGTTTCACATTTTTTGATTCGACTGAATTTGAAAAAAATTGAATCGGCATTTAAATTTTTTTCAATTTGAATGCAGCTGCCAAATTTTTCACATCTAAGAATTGCAATAGGTTTACATTTCACATTCGTTTCCAAATTTGAATCAAATTCGGATTGAATTTGGAAAGGATTATGAAGTGGAAACAGATTAGATGTGAAAAATTCACCAGCCGCATTCAAACTTAAAAAAAAAAAATTGAATGCCGATTTAAATTTTTTCGAATTGAATTCAATTTGACCGAATTGAAATGAATTTGACCGAATTCAGAAAATTTGAATTACATTTTTTTTTTCCTCAGTTCGAATGTGGCTGCCTAATTTTTTACTTCTAAGAATTGCCATAGGTTTACATTTCATATTCGATTCCATATTCGAATTGAAACAAATTTAAATAGAATTGGATTCAAATTTGGAAACGAATATGAAATGTAAACCTATTGCAATTCAAAGATGTGAAAAATTTGAATTGTATTCAGTTCAGTTGAATTTGGAAAACTCTGAATTTGGTCGAATTGAATTCAATTTGGTCGAATTTGGAAAATTCAAATAATTGAATGTAACCAAATAAATTAGTTAATTTATGAATCGAAACAAAACAAATTTTTTCGTTCTGCACATCTGCTTCTGACAAGTTTCCTGACACCAAGAGAACAGTAAAAAGGTGACTGGGGAGGGAGCTCCAGCACACAGTCTGTGATTGCCAGCCTCAGCTCTGTTCCTCTGTGAATGTGGGGGGGGGGGGGAAGTATCCCTTCCCTTCCAATCAGCTCTCTCTGAGCTCTGCAGAGTGTAACTTCAGCTCCTCACCCCCTGCTTTCTGAAAGCTCAGACGAGCTGCATAAATTCTGCACTTTGAACAGCTGTAGAGAACAAAAGACTGCAGATAAACAGGTACAACTTATGTAGCGAGATTTGTTTCATCTCTGTGTATCCCGGGAGGCCGGTCACTTCACTAGGTATATGGAAGGGTTTACAACCCCTTTAATATTTTTTAAAGTTTCCATTAAACTGGATCTTGAGCTCACATCAGGGAAAGGAATGTCTGATGATTGAGTACACTTTGGGGTTGATTTACTAAAACTGGAGAGTGCAAACTCTGGTGAAGCTCTGCATAGAAACCAATCCGCTTCCGGGTTTTATTCTCAAAGCTTAACTTAACAAACTGAAGTCGGAAGCTGATTGGCTGCCATGCACAGCTGCAGCAGATTTTGCACTCTCCAGTTTTAGTAAATCCCCTTCCCCGCATGTTGTACAGAGCTCCGGGCTCCGCTCACAGTCGTTGGGTTTCAGTTGTTCTGCAGAGTTCAGTATTTCTGCTTTTTGTTACCTTTTTATGTTGCAAACCCAGCGGAAGGCGCAGAATGTATATTTTTTTAAATGTATTATTAGTTTTGCACATTAACATGGTTTCCTGTTGGATCTTAAAAGTGAGTTATTGTTGCAGCACGGCGTGCTCGGTGTTTTAATTAGGAGCGTACCGCGGTGTGCCGGTGTGAATCGCTTACATTTGTTACCCGTGTCTTCAGGTTTACTTATGATGAAGATGTGCAAAAAAAAACCACAAGAAGCCGCCTGAGGATAAACAGGAGATTATATACATACTTATCAGAAGATGTCAATCGCCTTTAGATCTTGGATCATTTATTTAGTGCAAGGGCCTTCCTGATTGGATACAAATTGCATGGGTTGTTTAGGTGGGTCCTCCTATTACCTATGTAGCACCCTCTAGTGAGCTAGAATAGGTTTTTGTTAGTGTAGGAAAATTGGTAAGGAATGGCTGGCAGCCAAGTCTGTGTGTTTTTATCTGGGTCAGGGTGAGTGACTCAGGGAGGGCTGGATGACTCACAGGCAGCACTTCTGAGACCTCCCCCTACATCTGGAACTTGCTGTAAACTTCCAGAAGAATGGGAGTGGAGGTTAGGAGGAGCTGTCTGGAGATTCATGAGGGCCCTGACCAATCCCCAACAGATGGGTTGGCAGTGGGTAGGCCCCCTCAAATACTCTGGGTCAGCGGAGTTCGGGTGGAAGCTGGAGATGGAGTGTTACATATGTAGCACCCTCTAGTGAGCTAGAATAGGTTTTTGTTAGTGTAGGAAAATTGTTTAGGAATCGCTGGCAGCCAAGCCTGTGTGTTTTTCTGGGTCAGGGTGAGTGACTCAGGGAGGGCTGGATGACTCACAGGCAGCACTTCTGAGACCTCCCCCTACTTCTGGAACTTGCTGTATACTTCCAGAAGAATGGGAGTGGAGGTTAGGAGGAGCTGTCTGGAGTATTCATGAGGGCCCTGACCAATCCCCAACAGATGGCTTAGCAGTGGGTAGGCCCCCTCAAATACTCAGAGTCAGCCCAGCTGGGGCAGTGGAAATGGAGTGGAAGCTGGAGATGAAGTGTTAGGCTGTTGAGGGTAGCCCCCTAGTCTAGGGGGGGAGGACCTTAGGTCTGGGAGCTCGGGTGCCGAAGGGACCCTCTTCATGACACACAGGGGTGTCCTGACCGGAGGCACGGAAGTAGGAGGAGGACAGCAGAAGGAGAACACTGCCTGGCAAATCTCCAGGGAGGAGGACAGCCAGGTGGGGTGTCTTCAGGTTTACTTATGATGCTGATGTGCAACCAACCACAAGAAGCCACCTTAGTATAAACAGAATATTATATACATACCTGACGGTCGATGTCAAGGTTACCATCTGATTGTACAATCACATCTAGATCTGGAATCAGCTATGTAGTGCAAGGGCCTTCCTGATTGGATACAAATTGCATGGGTTGTTTAGGTGGGTCCTCCTATTACATATGTAGCACCCTCTCATGTGCTAGAATAGGTTTTTGTTAGTGTAGGAAAATTGTTTAGGCTTGGCTGGCACAGGGGTCTCCTGATCAGAGGCACGGGAGCAGGAGGAGGACAGCGGGAGAAGAACACTGTCAGGCAAATCTCCAGGGAGGAGGACAGCTGGGTGGGCTGGTGAGTATTACAGCCGGGGAGGACTGAGAGGCATGCCTAAGAGGACTGGGTGAGAGCAGTCTGGGATGGATGCAGAATCACTCTGGCAGGACTGAGGAAGATTAGCCGAAAGGGCTGGAGAAGGGGGCAGCTGCAGCCAAGTGGGCTGGCAGTGCCTGATGAGGTGGTCAGTAGCAACGGAAGGACAGCTGGGCACTAGAACTTTGCTACACAAACAAGGGGCCTGTGGCCCCTGCCTGTAAAGGGCATTTGCTACCAATCTAACAGTGCCAGCTGGTCCTGGGAGTTGTAGTGCTTCAAGCAAGTGTTGTGCTGGAGGAAGCTGAGGAGTGTAAACAGCTGTACAGAAGTTGTCCCTGAAAAGTTCTACTAAAGTCAAGTGGGCAACCCATATTACCCTTCTCCCTATCCAAGTTATACCCCCTAATAAAATACAAAACAAGGCACTTGCCTGTTCCTTGCCTCAACTGTGCTGTGAAAATGGGGTGTGCCTGGCTGTGCAGGGTGGGGGATCACTTTCTCCTTGTGGCTCCTTAGGGGGGGTGTGCTACACCTAGTTTTGGTAAATCTAAACCTATTTGTACAACCAGATTGTATAGCCAGCTTAACCCCTTGATGCTGACAGTACGCAGATATGCGGCTTCACTGGACTGGGCTTTTTTTCCGTGGGGCCGCACATCTGCGTGTCTGTCTTTGTGTTGTGTCTCACTGAGAACCCCCGGGTCCCATACAGGCAGGGTTCTTAAAATCTGGCTGCATCAAAACGCATTACACCGCGGTACCTTGCATATAGGGGAGTGTGAATGAACACGTGTTTGCTAGAGGAGGGGGGGTGCCATTAAAAATGGCAGCCAGCAGATCCCAATAATCAGTCTCCATCTGATGATGGCTGCTGGAAGGGTATTTATTCCCTCCTCTACCAGTACCTCTTTCTTCAGTGTTTTGCTCTGATATGCCATTAATTCTTAAAGGCCCCCGCACATGCCTGCAAAAGTTGTTGTAAGGTGTGGGAAATTGCGTGCTTTTGTATGCACTCCCACACCACACATGGCGTGAACAAGCCCTTAACATTAGCCGGGAGTTCAGCTTTAATATCTGCAGCTGTATGGGCCAGAATTTAAGTCAACCTATGAGGACACCTGAAACAGGCCACAGACATAGAGAGGGAGAGGGAGTGTACAGTGAGCTCACGAATAATCAGTTGTAGCCCGATCTGTCCATATTGGCAGAGGCGGCTCTAGGCTTTGTGAGGCCTTAGGCAAAACGTACACATGAGGCCCCACGGACTGGGACGCTCCGTGATGAGGCCGCTATTCCTCAGGCTGCGGGCAGTGTCTGATTTGTCCGTCAGCTCCTAAGCCACAGAGTCCCAGTGGGGGTAGGCGGAGCCGCCGGCGTCAACTTCAGTGATTGAGAACAGGCAAATTAGGAGGCCGCGAGGCCCCTGTGAGTGCGAGGCCTTAGGCGACCACCTAATTTGCCTAATTAGAGAGCCGCCTCTGCATATTGGGGAAATGCCATTTACAGTGAGGGAAAAAAGTATTCGATCTTCTGCTGATTTTGTACATTTGCTCACTGACAAAGAAATGATCAGTCTATCATTTTAATTGTCGGTTTATTTTACCAGTGAGAGACAGAATAACAACAAAAATATCATGAGAAACGCATTTCAAAAAAGCTATGAATCGATTTGCATTTTAATAAATTGAATAAGTATTTTATCCCACATAGTTTTGTAATTAGTCGGGTTGAAAAAAAAGAAACAAGTCCATCTAGTTCAACCATAAAAATAATTAAATAAAAAATAACATCATACAATCCCATATACACAATCCTATACCCACAGTTGATCCAGAGGAAGGCGAAAAACCCCAGCAAAGCATGATCCAATCTGCTACAGCAGGGGAAAAAATTCCTTCCTGACCCCCTGAGAGGCAATCGGATTTTCCCTGGATCAACTTTACCTATAAATGTCAGTACCCAGTTATATTATGTACATTTAGTAAAGTATCCAGGCCTTAAAGCAATCTACTGATCTGGCCAGAACCATCTCTGGAGGAAATCTAGTCCACATTTTCACAGCTCTTACTGTGAAGAAACCTTTCCGTATTCGGAGATGAAATCTCTTTTCCTCTAGGCGTAAAGAGTGCCCCATTGTCCTCTGTGTTGAGCGTAAAGTGAATAACTCAACACCAAGTTCGCTAAATGGACCCCTTATATATTTGTACATGTTGATCATATCCCCCCTTAGTCTACTTTTCTCCAGAGAGAATAAATTCAGTTCCTCTAATCTTTCCTCATAGCTGATCTCCTCCATGCCTCTTATCAGTTTGGTTGCCCTTCTCTGCACTTTCTCCAGTTCCCCGATATCCTTTTTGAGAACTGGAGCCCAAAACTGAACTGCATATTCCAGATGAGGTCATACTAATGATTTGTACAGGGGGGCAAAATGATATCTCTCTCTCTGGAGTCCATACCTCTCCTAATACAAGAAAGTACTTTGCTCGCTTTGGAAACTGCAGCTTGGCATTGCATGCTATTATTGAGCTTATGATCTACCAAAACCCCCAGATCCTTCTCCACTACGGATCCCCCCAGTTGTACTCCCCCCTGGTATGTATGATGCATATTCTTAGCCCCCCAAGTGCAATACTTTACATTTATTAACATTAAACCTCATCTGCCACATAGTCACCCAATTAGACAGAGCATTGAGTTTGGCTTGTAAATTGGAGACATCCTGTAAGGACGTTATTCCACTGCATAGTTTGGTGTCATCTGCAAAGACGGAAATGGTACTTTTAATCCCAGACCCTATATCATTTATAAAGATATTAAAAAGTAAGGGTCCCAACACTGAACCTTGGGGTACACCACTGATAACCTTAGACCATTCAGAGTAAGAATCATTAACCACGACTCTCTGAATTCTGTCTTTTAGCCCGTTTTCTATCCATTTACAAACTGATATTTCCAAGCCTGTAGACTTTACCTTACACATTAGTCGTGTGTGGGGAACTGTGTCAAACGCTTTTGCAAAATCCAAGTGTACCAATATCAGCAAGATTTCTGGCTCCCAGGTAACGAGCTGAGACTAGGAGTACTCCCTTAAAGGGAGTGCTCCTAATCTCAGCTTGTTACCTGTATAAAAGATACCTGTCCACAGAAGCAAGCAATCAATCAGATTCCAATCTCTCCACCATGGCCAAGACCAAAGAGCTGTCCAAGGATGTCAGAGACAAGATTGTAGACCTACACAAGGCTGGAATGGGCTACAAGACCATCGTCAAGCAGCTTGGTGAGAGGGTGACAACAGTTGGTGCGATTATTCGCAAATGGAAGAAGCACAAAATAACTGTCACTCTCCCTCGGTCTGGGGCTCCATGCAAGATCTCACCTTGTGGAGTTTCAATGATCATGAGGACGGTGAGGAGTCAGCCCAGAACTACACAGGAGAATCTTGTCAATGATCTCAAGGCAGCTGGGACCATAGTCACCAAGAAAACAATTGGTAACACACTAGGACTGAAATCCTGCAGTGCCCGCAAGGTCCCCCTGTTCAAGAAAGTACATGTACAGCCCTGTCTGAAGTTTGCTAATGAACATCTGAATGATTCAGAGGAGAACTGGGTGAAAGTGTTGTGGTAAAATGGGACCAAAATCGAGTTCTTTGGCATCAACTCAACTCGCTGTGTTTGGAGGAGGAGGAATGCTGCCTATGACTCCAAGAACACCATCCCCACCGTCAAACATGGAGGTGGAAACATTATGCTTTGGGGGTGTTTTTCTGCTAAGGGGACAGGACAACTTCACCGCATCAAAGGGGCAATGGACGGGTGAGAACCTCCTTCCCTCAGCCAGGGCATTGAAAATGGACCGTGGATCAGTATTCCAGCATGACAATGACCCAAAACACACGGCCAAGGCAACAAAAGTGTGGCTCAGGAAGAAGCACATTAAGGTCCTGGAGTGGCCTAGCCCATCTCCAGACCTCAATACCATAAAAAATACAGTGCCTTGCAAAAGTATTTACCCCCCTTGGCTTTTTACCTATTTTGTTACATTACAGCCTTTAGTTCAATGTTTTTTTAATCTGAATTTTATGTGATGGGTCAGAACACAATAGTCTATGTTGGTGTAGTAAAATTAGAAAAATATATACATAAAACTTTTTTTCAGAAATAAAAAAAATGATAATTGGCATGTGCGTAAGTATTCACCCCCTTTGTTATGAAGCCCATAAAAAGCTCTGGTGCAACCAATTACTTTCAGAAGTCACATAATTAGTGAAATGATGTCCACCTGTGTGCAATCTAAGTGTCACATGATCTGTCATTACATAGACACACCTTTTTGAAAGGCCCCAGAGGCTGCAACACCTAAGCAAGAGGCACCACTAACCAAACACTGCCATGAAGACCAAGGAACTCTCCAAACAAGTAAGGGACAATGTTGTTGAGAAGTACAAGTCAGGGTTAGGTTATAAAAAAATATCCAAATCTTTGATGATCCCTAGGAGCCCCATCAAATCTATCATAACCAAATGGAAAGAACATGGCACAACAGCAAACCTGCCAAGAGACGGCCGCACACCAAAACTCACGGACCGGGCAAGGAGGGCATTAATCAGAGAGGCAGCACAGAGACCTAAGGTAACCCTGGAGGAGCTGCAGAGTTCCACAGCAGAGACTGGAGTATCTGTACATAGGATGACAATAAGCCGTACGCTCCATAGAGTTGGGCTTTATGGCAGAGTGGCCAGAAGAAAGACATTAATTTTAGCAAAAAACAAAATTGCACGTTTTGAGTTTGCGAAAAGGCATGTGGGAGACTCTCAAAATGTATGGAGGAAGGTGCTCTGGTCTGATGATACTGAAATTGAACTTTTTGGCAGTCAAAGAAAACGCTATGTCTGGCGCAAACCCAACACATCACTTCACCCAAAGATCACCATCCCCACTGTGAAACATGGTGGTGGCAGCATCATGCTGTGGGGATGTTTTTCAGCAGTCGGGACTGGGAAACTGGTCAGGGTTGAGGGAAAGATGGATGGTGCTAAATACAGGGATATTCTTGAGCAAAACCTGTAGCACTCTGTGTGTGATTTGAGGCTAGGACGGAGGTTCACCTTCCAGCAGGACAATGACCCCAAACACACTGCTAAAGGAACACTTGAGTGGTTGAAGGGGAAACATGTAAATGTGTTGGAATGGCCTAGTCAAAGCCCAGACCTCAATCCAATAGAAAATCTGTGGTCAGACTTAAAGATTGCAGGTCACGAGTGCAAACCATCCAACTTGAAGGAGCTGGAGCAGTTTTGCAAGGAGGAATGGGCAAAAATCCCAGTGGTAAGATGTGGCAAGACTCATAGAGGCATATCCAAAGCGACTTGGAGCTGTGATAGCCGCAAAAGGTGGCTCTACAAAGTATTGACTTTAGGGGGGTGAATAGTTATGCACAGAAAAAAAAAAACATCAAAGTTGTGGGCATGTTCTGTAAATTAAATGATGCAAATCCTCAAACAATCCATGTTAATTCCAGGTTGTGAGGCAACAAAACACGAAAAATGCCAAGGGGGGTGAATACTTTTGCAAGGCACTGTATGTGGAGGGAGCTGAAGGTTCGAGTTACGAAATGTCAGCCTCGAAACCTTAATGACTTGGAGAGGATCTGCAAAGAGGAGTGGGACAAAATCCCTCCTGAGATGTGCAAACCTGATGGCCAACCACAAGAAATGTCTAACCTCTGTGATTGCCAACAAGGGTTTTGCCACCAAGTACTAAGTCATGTTTTGCGAAGGGGTCAAATAATTATTTCACTCATTAAAATGCAAATCGGTTTATACCTTTTTCTGAAATGCGTTTTTCTGGATATTTTTGTTGTTAGTCCGTCTCTCACTGTTATAATAAACAGACTATTAAAATTATAGACTGATCATTTCTTTGTCAGTGGGCAAACTTACAAAACCAGCAGGGGGATCAAATACTTTTTTTCCCTCACTGTACAGTATCTATACTGGTAGAGTAACTGGTATTCTCCCAAAATTGTCCCCAGTGTGAGTGTATGGAGGCGGTAGGGTCTTAGATTTGGAGATCTTTCTATGAACAAGGATGTCTGCCAACGGTTCTATATACTTTTTAAAGTGCTCTGCAATATGTCAGCACAATCTAAATTTGTCAAATAATAATAATTATGATGATGTCTATGGGCTCCTATATTTCTCAATATGCCTCACATAAGAAACGTTTGTATTGTGGGTCTTCTGACATCATCAAGGCTGATGCTGGAGCCAGACCCGGGTTGGGCATGAAGACGCTGAGGTCCAGTTCACTTCCACAGGGGAGAAGAGGAGGGTGCCATCTGCTGGAGGAGTGGAGGACTGGGTAAGTAAAAGTGCCTTTTACATCTCCCCTTGTAGAGCGGGTGCAGCCTTACTGGAAGGAGGGACTTTGAGGCTAGGTTCACCTTGATCATTCCATGAATGTGTGCAAAAGCTTGAGGAACATGGTTCATAGTTAATGGCACCCCAAGCGTGAAACAGCAGACACAAGTTTCTACGCACTTCAAAGTGCTCAGTTAAAAAGTACACAAAGCTCAAAGGTACACGAGGTTCAAAGGCGCATTGGGCACGCGTAGGATTGCCCTATGCGAGTAGTGTGCAAATGCACAGGAAAAAAATGTGAATCTTCAAACAGTGGCTGCGGCTGATTGGATGCAGGCGATGCTCGCTCCAGCAATTTTTTCCAACCGACATCTTCAATTTTTCAGTTTAAGGATCTTGGGTGGAGTGGTGCCACCCACTGGTCAAACTTTCGCCAGTTCGTTAGGAACCAGGTGAGATTCATTCAAGCTTTACAAGCAAAATATCTTTTCCTGAAAGCCTCATGGTGGTCCTCCTGTCTTGACAAGCTTAAAAGAAAAATGCCCTTCTTACTCCATTGGTACAACTACCCCAGCACTCCCGGAGGGCCGCACAATAGCAGCACATTTTCATACCTCAACACCCAAAAATTTCACTCCTGCTGCATTTTTTTGCAGTGAAGCACAAACTACACTGCAGAAGTTGTAGTTCAATAACTCCCAACATTGGTGTCGGTGACTGCAATAATAACCCCAAGCATTGGTGTCAGTGGACGCAATAATAACCCCCAGCATTGGTGTCAGTGAGTGCAATAATAACCCCCAGCATTGGTGTCAGTGGACGCAATAATAACTCCCAGCATTGGTGTCAGTGAGTGCAATAATAACCCCCAGCATTGGTGTCAGTGAGTGCAATAATAACCCCCAGCATTGGTGTCAGTGGACACAATAATAACTCCCAGCATTGGTGTCAGTGAGTGCAATAATAACCCCCAGCATTGGTGTCAGTGAGTGCAATAATAACCCCCAGCATTGGTGTCAGTGAGTGCAATAATAACCCCCAGCATTGATGTCAGTGGATGCAATAATAACCCCCAGCATTGGTGTCAGTGAGTGCAATAATAACCCCCATCATTGGTGTAAGTGCAATAATAATTCCCCAGCATTTATGTCAGCAGACGTAATAATAACCCCCGGTATTGGTGTCAGTGGACACAATTATAACCGCCAGCATTGGTGTCAGTGAGTGCAATAATAATCCCCATCATTGGTGTCAGTGGACGCAATAATAACTCCCAGCATTGGTGTCAGTGGACGCAATAATAACCCCCAGCATTGGTGTAAGTGGATGCAATAATAACCCCCAACATTGGTGTCAGTGAGTGCAATAATAACCCCCAGCATTGGTGTCAGTGGATGCAATAATAACCCCCAGCATTGGTGTCAGTGAGTGCAATAATAACCCCCATCATTGGTGTAAGTACAATAATAACCCCCATCATTGGTGTAAGTGCAATAATAACCCCCATCATTGGTGTAAGTGCAATAATAACTCCCCAGCATTGGTGTCAGCAAACGTAATAAAAAAACCCAGGATTGGTGTCATAGACTGCAATAATAACCCCCAGTATTGGTGTCAGTGGACGCAATAATAACCCCCAGCATTGGTGTCAATGACTGCAATAATAACCCCCATCATTGGTGTAAGTGCAATAATAACTCCCCAGCATTGGTGTCAGCAGACGTAATAAAAAAAAAACAGGATTGGTGTCAGAGACTGCAATAATAACCCCCAGCATTGGTGTCAATGACTGCAATAGTAACCCCCAGTATTGGTGTCAGTGGACGCAATAATAACCCCCAGCATTGGTGTCAATGACTGCAATAGTAACCCCCAGCATTGGTGTCAGTGGCTGCAATAATAATTCCCAGTTTTGGTGTCTGTAAGTGCAATAATAACCTCCAGCATTGGTGTCAGT
Organism: Lithobates septentrionalis; assembly: GCA_037952835.1. NCBI lineage: Eukaryota > Metazoa > Chordata > Amphibia > Anura > Ranidae > Lithobates > Lithobates septentrionalis. The sequence goes on from JBBDGP010003623.1 coordinate 367,302, forward strand.
GGACACAATAATAATCACCACCATTGATGTCAGTGAACACACTAATAACCCCCAGCACTGGTGTCAGTTGCCAGAATAATAACCCCCAACATTGGTGCCAGTGAATGCAATAATAACCCCCATCACTGATGTCAGTGGACGCACTAATAACCCCGAGCATTGGTGTTGGTGGATGCCATAATAATCCCCAACAATGGTGTCAGTGGACACAATAAAAACCCCCAACATTGGTGTCAGTGAGTGCAATTATAACCCCCAACATTGATGTCAGTGGACACACAAATAACCCCAAGCAGTGGTATCAGTAGACACAATGCTAACCCCTAGCAGTGCCGTCAGTGAGTGCAATAATAACCCCCAGCACTGGTGTCAGTGGACGCAGTAATAACCCCGAGCATTGGTGTGAGTGGAGACACTAATAACCTCCAACATTGGTGTGAGTGGGGACACTAATAACCTCCAACATTGGTGTGAGTGGGGACACTAATAACCTCCAACATTGGTGTGAGTGGGGACACTAATAACCTCCAACATTGGTGTGAGTGGAGACACTAATAACCTCCAACATTGGTGTGAGTGGGGACACTAATAACCTCCAACATTGGTGTGAGTGGGGACACTAATAACCTCCAACATTGGTGTGAGTGGGGACACTAATAACCTCCAACATTGGTGTGAGTGGAGACACTAATAACCTCCAACATTGGTGTGAGTGGAGACACTAATAACCTCCAACATTGGTGTGAGTGGGGACACTAATAACCTCCAACATTGGTGTGAGTGGGGACACTAATAACCTCCAACATTGGTGTGAGTGGGGACACTAATAACCTCCAACATTGGTGTGAGTGGGGACACTAATAACCTCCAACATTGGTGTGAGTGGAGGCACTAATAACCCCGAGAATTGGTGTGAGTGGAGGCACTAATAACCCCGAGAATTGGTGTGAGTGGACGCAGTAATAACTCCGAGCATTGATGTGAGTGGAGACACTAATAACCTCCAACGTTGGTGTGAGTGGAGGAGGCACTAATAACCTCCGAGCATTGATGTTGGTGGACGCCATAATAACCCCCAACACTGGTGTCAGTGAATGCAATAAAAACCCCAACAGTAGTGTTTCTGGGAACCAGCCAACATTTTCTCAGTGTATGGCCACTTGGCCAACTTTACAATCCAAATTCTGTCTCAAAGTCGTCCTCCTTTTACTGACAAACCCAAGGCAATTGACCTTCTTGCCCCATTACAACTACCCCTAGGGTATATAGAGAGAGGGTTACAGAACTGCTGTGAGTGTTACCTTCAGTAAAGGCAGTCCTAACCGGGTAAACATAATGCAAAAAAACAGAGCCTAGGCTATTTTTACGCATCATCGTTTTTTAGCCGCTAACCCAAAGAGCTTACAGTCGGTGGCAATTTTCATTAACAGCCTTCTGAAGAGTGATTACATGCTGAGTAAGCTGGTTGTGAAAGGGTTACTGCCACTTCGTCTCATGCCCCCGAACCATTCCGCAGGCAGCCCCTTTTATGATTTTAGCTACAGTGAAATAACATTTTGTTCTATCCAATTAATCTAATGTTATGTTAAATGGCATTTAATTAAAAAAGATACAAATACAGTTAGGAAAACATCCCCATAAATCTTTAGTTATCTTGGAAAGTTTTATTCAACAAAGGCCATTAAACAGCAGACGCTTAACTGCATCAATGAAAGTGGCTTTTTTTTTTTTTAACAGTCATTTTCGTATTTGTACATGGCGGGCAATGCCTAACCCCTGCAGTGCCAGGGACTCCTGCATTGGGCACCACAGACAGACAAGTCCCACTGAGATGCGCTCCTGAGTACCGTTCCCCTGCTACATGTTCCTCCTATTCTTGGTAAGGGTCAGCAATGAGCTGCAGATCTGGCAAACGCAGAACAGATGAACTATAAAGCTGGATTAATGGAAAACAGGCTGTTGGTTATTGCAACCAATCACATTCCAGCTGTTGTAGTTTTTTTTTTCATAAGTGCAAAATATTGTTGAAATGGGCACTATGTTTAATTGAGTTTTTTCTTAAAGTGGCCCTGATTTAAAAAAATGAAAATTTACTACATCTAGAATTAATAATTTACATCAATTACTGAATATGGCCACATGGCGTTATTTGGTCAACGATAGTTTCACAATATGGTCATGTGGCCATATTAGGTCAATGGTGTCACCAGGACCCCTTCATATTTGATTAATGACATTGTCTAAATATGGCCATGTGGCTCTATTAGGTTAATAATATCACCCGCATAGCCACATTTTTGAACAATGACAATGTCCAAAAAGAGCCATTTGGCCATATTAGGTCCATAATGTCACCAGCATCCCTACATTTTAGGTCAATGACATTGTTCAAATATAGCCTTGGGTCCATATTAGGTCCATAATGTCACCAGCATCCCGTATATTTGGTCAATGACATTGTTCAAATATAGCCTTGGGGCCATATTAGGTCCATAATGTCACCAGCATCCCTGCATTTTGGTCAATGACATTGTCCAAATATAGTCACGTGGTCATATTAAGTTAATGATGTCACCAGCATCCCCACATATTCGGTCAGTGACACAGTCCAAATATGGCCACATTGCCCTGTTAAGTCACTGATGTCACCAGCATCCCGCATATTTGATCATTGACAATGTCCACATACAGTGCCTTGAAAAAGTATTCATACCCGTTGAAATTTTCCACATTTTGTCATGTTACAACCAAAAACGTAAATGTATTTTACTGGGATTTTATGTGATAGACCAACACAAAGTGGCACATAATTGTGAAGTGGAAGGAAAATGATAAATGGTTTTCATATTTTTTTACAAATAAATGTGTGAAAAGTGTGGCGTACATTTGTATTCAGCCCCCCCCCCCTTTACTCTGATACCCCTAACTAAAATCTAGTGGAACCAATTGCCTTCAGAAGTCACCTAATTAGTAAATAGAGTCCACCTGTGTGTAATTTATTCTCAGTATAAATACAGCTGTTCTGTGAAGCCCTTCAGAGGTTTGTTTGAGAACCTTCGTGAACAAACATCATCATGAAGGCCAAGGAACACATAAGACAGGTCAGGGATAAAGTTGTGGAGAAGTATAAAGCAGGGTTAGGTTATAAAAAAATCTCCCAAGCTTTGAACATCTCACGGAGCTATGTTCAATCCATCATCGGAAAATGGAAAGAGTATGGCACAACTACAAACCTACCAAGACATGGCCGTCCACCTAAACTGACCGGCCGGGCAAGGAGAGCATTCATCAGAGAAGAGCCAAGAGGTCCATGGTAACTCTGGAGGAGCTGCAGAGATCCACAGCTCAGGGGGGAGAATCTGTCCACCGGACAACTATTAGTCGTGTTCTCCACAAATCTGCCCTTTATGGAAGAGTGACAAGAAGAAAGACATTGGTGAAAGAAAGTCATAAGAAGTCCCATTTGCAGTTTGTGAGAAGCCATGTGGAGGACACAGCAAACATGTGGAAGAAGGTGATCTGATCATATGAGACCAAAATTGAACTTTTTGGCCTAAAAGCAAAACACTATGTGTGGGGGAAAACTAACACTGCACATCACCCTGAACACACCATCCCCACCGTGAAACATGGTGGTGGCAGCATCATGTGGTGGGGATACTTTTCTTCAGCAGGGACAGGGAAGCTGGTCAGAGTTGATGGGAAGATGGATGGAGCCAAATACAGGACAATCTTAGAAGAAAACCTCTTAAGAGTCTGCAAAAGTCTTGAGACTGGGGCGGAGGTTCATCTTCCAGCAGGACAACGACCCTAAACATACAGCCAGAGCTACAATGGAATGGTTTAGATCATAGCATATTCATGTGTTAGAATGGCCCAGTCAAAGCCCAGACCTTAATCCAATTGGGAATCTGTGGCAAGACTTAAAATCTGCTGTTCACAGACGCTCTCCATCCAATCTGACAGAGCTTGAGCTATTTTACAAAGAAGAATGGGTAAAAATTTCTCTCTAGATGTGCAAAGCTGCTAGAGACATCCCCAAAAAGACTTGTAGCTGTAATTGCAGCGAAAGGAGGTTCAACAAAGTATTGACTCCGGGGGGCGCCATACAAATGCTCCCCCCCACACTCTTCATATATTTATTTGTAAAAAATTTTGAAAATCATTTATCATTTTCCTTCCACTTCACAATTATGTGTCACTTTGTGTTGGCCTATCACATAAAATCCCAATAAAATACATTTACGTTTTTGGTTGTAACATGACAAAATGTGGAAAATTTCAAGGGGTACTTTTTAAAGGCACTGTAAGGCCATGTGGCCATATTAGGTCAATGCTGTCGCCAGAATTTCTGCATATTTGGTCAATGACATTGTCAAATATGGCCATGGAACCATAATAGGTAAATTATGTCATCAGCATCCCTGTCCCTTGTTCCGTAGCTAATTGGGCCAGCAACTGTGTGACAACAATCAAGTGAGAGTTTGTCACGGAACAAACCCCCCGAACGGGCTAAACTTAGTATGGCCTGATATTTACCTCATCCCTGCTCCTAAACAATAGCATTGTACTTCCTGTACTAAGAAATACTGTATATTTGCCGTGAGAGACCATCTAAGGCTTCATGTACACTAGAGCTCCATAAAAGCATATGGGGTTGATTTACCAAAGGCAAAAAGACTGTGCACTTTGCAAACGCAGTTGCTCCAGAGCTTAGTAAATGAGGTAAAGCTTCACTTTGCAAAGAATACCCAATCATGTGCAAGGAAAATTCAAGAAACAGCATTTTTGCTTGCACGTGATTGGATGATGGAAGTCAGCAGTGCTTCTGCTCATTTACTAAGCTCTGGAGCAACTTCACTTTGCAAAGTGCACAGTCTATTTTCCTTTAGTAAATCAACCCCATAGACTTTTAACAGAGTTTAGCAGCTGCTGCAGTTAGAGGAGCTTCAACCTCCCTCTCCTGAACTGAAGAATTGCATTCAGGATAGGAACAGTTTGACCACCAGCCGCAAAACACGGCCAAATCGCGACGGCAGTCAAAGTAGGCTATGTGTACATGAAGCCTAAGGCTCTGACACCTCTGACTGCTCGTTCCATGAGTTAGGAATAATAAAGAAGAAGTTAGGAATAAGAAAGAAGACAGAAGGCATAAGAAAGAAGGAAGGAATAAGACAGAAGAAAGAAGAAGGAAGAAGACAGAAGGAAAGAAAAAGAAGGAAGAAGACAAAAGGTAGAAGGAGAAAGAAAGAGAGAATAAGAAAGAAAGAAGCAGAAAAACAAAAGAAGAAGGAAGGAATAAGAAAGAAAACAGAAGAAAGAAGAAGGAGGAAGACAGAAGGAAGAAGGAATAAAAAAGAAGGAAGAAGACAAAAGGAAGAAGGAAAAAGAAAGAGAGAATAAGAAAGAAAGAAGAAGAAAAACAAAAGAAGAAGGAAGGAATAAGAAAGAAAACAGAAGAAAGAAGAAGGAGGGAAACAGACGGAAGAAGGAATAAAAAAGAAGAAAGAAGGAAGAAGACAGAAGGAAGAAGCAATAAGAAAGAAGAAGAAAAAACAAAGAAGAAGGAAGATGACAGAAGAAGAAAAATGAAGGAAGAAGGAATAAGAAAGAGGGAATAAGAAAGAAAGAAGAAGAAAAACAAAAGAAGAAGGAAGGAATAAGAAAAAAGACAGAAGAAAGAAGAAGGTGGAAGACAGAAGGAAGAAGGAATAAAAAAGAAGAAAGAAGGAATGAGAAAGAAGGAATAAGAAAGAAGAAGAATAAACAAAGAAGAAGGAAGATGACAGAAGAAGAAAAATGAAGGAAGAAGACAGAAGGAAGAAGGAATAAGAAAGAGGGAATAAAAAAGAAGAAGAAGAAAAACAAAAGCAGGAAGGAATAAGAAAGAAGAATGAGGAAGACAGAAGGAAGAAGGAATAAGAAAGAAGAAAAAACAAAGAAGAAGGAAGATGACAGAAGAAGAAAAATGAAGGAAGAAGACAGAAGAAGTAAAAATGAATTCAAGAAGGATGATGGAAGAAGAAGGAAGAAGAAGGAAGTAGAAGAAAGAAAAAGAAGGAAGAAGAAGGAAGAAAAAGAAGGAAGGAATAAGAAAGAAGACAGAAGAAAGAAGAAGGAAGAAGACAGAAGAAAGAAGAAGGAAGAAGACGGAAGAAAAAAGAAGATAGAATGAAGAAGACAGAAGGAAGAAGGAATACGAAAGAAGGAATAAGAAAGAAGCAGAAAAACGACTGAAGAAGACAGAAGAAGAAAAAACAAAGTAGAAGGAAGATGACAGAAGAAGAAAAATCAAAGAAGGAGAAAGAAGACAGAAGAAGAAAAAAAACAAGAAGGAAGAAGGAAGAAGAAGGAAGAAGGAAGAAAAAGAAGGAAGAAAAAGAAGGAAGAAGAAAGAAGAAGACAAAAAGAAGAAAAGAAGAAGGAAGAAGAAGAAAGAAGAAGGAAGAAGAGAAAAGGAAGAAGAAGGAAGGAAGAAGGATTAGGAAAGTAAGAAGAAGAAAAAAGTAACAAGAAAAAAGGAGGATATAAAAAGGGGAGAAGGTGGAAAAGCAATGGTAATCAGAACAATCCCAGAATGTCTCAATAATAAATAAATGTCAAAATAGATGTGTCAAGTATGATAAAGGGGCCGGGGTATAAATCCTGGAAAGTGGTCTTAGGTTCCTGTTGGTGTGTTTCTATACTGTGCAGTATAGGTGTAATGTATCCTGGGTGCCATGGTGGATCTGAAGTTCTCCTTCTTGTTGTGGAGAGTGGCCATGAGATCCTCCATACACATCATATTGTTGACTTTGTTGAACCAGACAGATACATCTGGGGGAGACATTGGTTTCCATTTATTGGGAATACAGAATCTCACTGCATTGTGAAGGTGTATAGAGAGGGAATTTGTATTTTCTTACGGTGTGAAAATGCCAACGTGTAAGATATGTAGTCAGGTTATCAGAGGTCAACTCACGTCTCTGACTGCATTCCGGAAAGATCTGAGTTTTTTACAACATGTAATATTCCTATCGCACATATTTCGGGAAAAGGCCGCAGAGTAAGTGGGTGCTGTAGCAGATACCAGCTGGAGACGGGCGATACCATAAACGAAAGTACCGTATATATTGCCAGCACACCATGGATCGTCAAAAATGAACCATCCTTCTAGAAGAAAAAGCAGATGAAGGCATTGTCAGGGGTGTGATCTCTATAAAAGGTAATACATGGAAGTATTTAAAGGTCCACTTTAACACAATGCCGCCATAAGCTGCCTTGGTGCAGAAGTCTATGAGAAGTCGTTATGTAGCGGAGTAGGAGGAGGTTACTTAATAAATACATAGCTGCAAGTAAATAACACATTTCAGGTACCTGTTGTGTGTATAAATAGTGTAGATACAGCGGAGCGTCAGTGCCGCGAGATGGATAATATCATATTAATGTGTAATATACTTCGGGACAGCGGGGAGAGCGGGCTAATCGGCGGAATAAATACTCGCAAAGTGAGACTAAAATACGGCTGGATGTGTCGCTTCCACCGCGCACGTTGTGTTTTTTTAATATGAGGCGTCCCCAATAAATAACCCCGCCAACGTGTGTGTGAGGTTTCAGCGGAGAGTTAAATTGCCAGGCAGGCCCAGGAATTCATTTTCCTCATTTTGGTTTATTAAAATTACTCTCATGGATCTTCCCTTTTAAATATTTTATTTTTCTTATTAATGGCAGCAATTTGTGGCGCCGTTCTCGCTGTCATTAACGCAGCACAAAGTTAACATCATTAGCAGTTTTCCCCTTTAATTATGTGACTAGGAAACAGAGATATCGAAAGTTTTCACGGGGAAAAAAAAAAAAAATTGGAACGCGGCTTCTAAACGGCCTCATGTTTATTAAAACAATAATAGTAAACAAAGTGAATTGTCCCCGATGTTACGGGAAGCCGGAGTTATATAACCGCGAGGGCACTGGATTCCGCGACCCCCCTCCTGCGCTGAAGGTTTAATTTGAACGGCTTTAATGATGGCATAAAGTTGTACAGGGCCGGCATTGGTCAGTCGTCTTCCTTAAGATGACCGGTAATTAAGACTTTGCTTTTCCTTCGTGGTCGGCCTGGAGTCTTAGTCAAGCTATAAGGATGGAGCAATGGCTAGAGGGGAGTCTGTTGGCAGGTCGGGTATCTGCTGCATAGGTTCTCTTAGGATTGGTTCGCACATACAGGTGTGCCCAAGCACGGGCGCATTCCTGGGCATCACATGTAGGGCAGCTCATTCATTTCAATGGACTGCCCTACGCAACGAAAAACGCAGAAAGTTGGTCCCTGACTCTCTTTCAAAAACACAAATTAACAATTAAGGCAACGTTAACCACCTTCCGTCCCTACACTATAGCTGAATGACGGGCTACAGAGCGGGCCTTAATTGCCAGGAGGGCGTCAATAGACGTCCACCCGTGCATGAGCTGCCTGCGCGCCCCCTGCAGGGAGCGTGCGGCGCGCTCTGTGATCACCGAGTCAATGAGACTCGGCTGATCACAGATCGGAGTAAGGGCCCGAGCCCGGCCCCTTACCACGTGATCAGCTGTTAGCCAATGACGGCTGATCAGGTGATGTAAACAGCGTGAGAGCATGAGGGGAAAAAAAGCTGATCACCGGGTTCTGACAGAGGGACATCGGTCTGCTATACAGTGCCCTCTAGTGCCACCTGCCAGTGCCCAACAGTGCCACCTACAGGTGCATATCAGTGTCACCCAACAGTGCCCACTAGTGCCACCGACCAGTGTACACCAGTGCCATCTATCATTGCTCACCAGTGCCACCTATCAGTGCCCCTCATAATGCTGCCAACCAGTGCCCATTAGTGTCTCATCATCAGTGCCACCTATTAGTGCTGCCTATCAGTGTCGCCTACCAGTGCCCATCAGTGCCACATATCAGTTCCGCCTATCAATGCCACCCTTCAGTGCCCATCAGTGCCACCTCTCAGTGCCACCTCTCAGTGCCCACTAGTGCCAACTATCAGTGCCTATCAGTGCCACCTCATCAGTGCCCACCAGTGCCACCTATCAGTGCCCATCAGTGCTTCCTATCAGTGCCCACCAGTGCCACCTATCAGTGGCCATCAGTGCAGCCTATCAGTGCCACCTCTCAGTGCCCACTAGTGCCAACTATCAGTGCCCATCAGTGCCACCTCATCAGTGCCCACCAGTGCTGCCTCATCAGTGTCCACCAGTGCCACCTATCAGTGCCGCCTCATCAGTGGCCACCAGTGCCACCTATCAGTGGCTATCAGTGGCCATCAGTGCACACTATCAGTGCCACCCTTTAGTGCCGCCTGTCAGTGCCACCTATCATTGCCACCTATCAGTGTCACCTCTCAGTGCCCACCAGTGACACCTCATCAGTGCCCATCAGTGCCACCTATCCGTGCCCATCAGTGCTGCCTCATCAGTGCCCACCAGTGACACCTATCAGTGGCCATCAGTGCTGCCTTATCAGCACACAGCAATGTAGGAGAAAAATTACTTGTTTTCAAAATTTTATAACAAACTATGAAACAGTTTATTTTTTTTTCAAAATTTTCGGTCTTTTTTTCGTTTTTAGTTTTTTTAGCAAAAAATAAAAAACCCAGCAATGATTAGATACCACCAAAAAAAGCTCAATTTGTGTGAAAAAAATTATAAAAATGTAATTTGGGTACAGTGTAGCATGACCGCGCAATTGTTATTCAGGCTCGGTTCACACTTGTGCGATGCGGGAACCTTGCGAATCCACTGCGGATTCCCGCCATCGCACCCGACTCGCACGGCAGTTCACACTGCCCTATGTGAACTGCTGGGAGTGTCAATACATTGTTAATGACACCCCCATTTCAGCTCGCATATCGCATTGTGAACTGACAACTCGGACCTGAATTGGATCGCATGGGTGTGAACAAAAAAAGGGCGAGTTTGGTCCGAATGCAATGCAATGTCAGCCATACTATCTGTATGGCTGAAATCGCATCGCACGGACATCGCATGTGATTTGCACTGCGGTGCGGTGCGAATCACATGCAATCTCGCACAGCGCGCTGGTGTGAACCGGCACTTTAAGTGACAGCGCTGAAAGCTGAAAATTGGCCTGGGCAGGAAGGGGGTTTAAGTGCCCGGTAAGCAAGTGGTTAAAGAGGTGGAGATCTACCTGAACAACATAGAAGAATCCAAAGATCACCCGGCACAGTGTCGCCTCCTCACACCTAAATGAAACCAGTAAATTGCCTAAGACCCCTTCCACACTGGGGCGGTTTTCAGGCGCTTTAGTGCTAGAAATCACCTCTGCTAAGCCACCACCTCTGCCTGAAAACCGCCTCCCATTCATTTCAGTGTGACTTTTCACACTGGCGCGGTGCGCTTGCGGGACGTTACCAAAAGTCCTGTAAGCAGCATCTTTGGGACGGGTTGGGAGCGCTGTATTTCAAAAAAGGGTGGGCTCAGAGCGCAGAGCACCAGGAGGAGGCGACGCCGTCCGTCGCCTGGAGGAAGCACTGCCCACGACATAGATGGGGTAAGTGCAGGACTGGTGACCGACTGACTGGAGGGGGGGTTTGGTGACCCGGACTGACCGGGGGTTTTTTATCGGGTGTATTGCTTGTCGCCCCCCCACACCCAAAAAATATACTGCCAACTGCCACTGCTAAAGAACATTTGTTTTTGCACTATTCACACAAAATGAACATATATATACAGATTCACTGGATGAATGACTATGCAGATATTTTATGAATAGACCTCGTTTGTTCCTGCTAGCTACAGTGCCTTGCAAAAGTATTCACCCCCTTGGCTTTTTACCTATTTTGTTACATTACAGCCTTTAGTTCAATGTTTTTTTTTTAATCTGATGTATATTTGATGGATCAGAACACAATAGTCTAATGCCCTATACACACGGTCGGATTTTCCGACGGAAAATGTGTGATAGGACCTTGTTGTCGGAAATTCCGACCGTGTGTGGGCTCCATCACACATTTTCCATCGGAATTTCCGACACACAAAGTTTGAGAGCAGGCTATAAAATTTTCCGACAACAAAATCCTTTGTCGGAAATTCCGATCGTGTGTACACAAATCCGACGCACAAAGTGCCACGCATGCTCAGAATGAATTAAGAGACGAAAGCTATTGGCTACTGCCCTGTTTATAGTCCCGACGTACGTGTTTTACGTCACCGCGTTCAGAACGATCGGATTTTCCGGCAACTTTGCGTGACCGTGTGTATGCAAGACAAGTTTGAGCCAACATCCGTCGGAAAAAATCCATGGATTTTGTTGTCGGAATGTCCGATCAATGTCTGACCGTGTGTATGGGGCATAAGTTGGTGAAGTAAAATTAGAAAAATATATGCATAAAACTATTTTTCAGAAATGAAAAACTGATAATTGGCATGTGCGTATGTATTCACCCCCTTTGTTATGAAGCCCATAAAAGCTCTGGTGCAACCAATTACCTTCAGAGGTCACATAATTAGTGAAATGATGTCCACCTGTGTGCAATCTAAGTGTCACATGATCTGTCATTACATAGACACACCTTTGTGAAAGGCCCCAGAGGCTGCAACACCTAAGCAAGAGGCACCACTAACCAAACACTGCCATGAAGACCAAGGAACTCTCCAAACAAGTAAGGGACAATGTTGTTGAGAAGTACAAGTCAGGGATGGGTTATAAAAAAATATCAAGGTGGATAAATGTAGCGCTAAAACTAATAATACAGTGAAGGTGCACACATAAAAGATGAACAATCTAATAAGTATTCAATAAAAAAATGAATAATAAAGTCCAACATGGTGAAATAAGTGAAAAAGGAAATGAGTCCAATAACACAAATCAGATCCTGAAAAGGAAAACTCAATAAAGTCCACAACCATCAGGTGATAATCCTCAGAGAAATGGGTGTAAAAGACTGATATGAGAAGCATCCAAGATGGTAAATCTTCTGTAGATGGATAAGAATAAATTCTCTTACCGAGACTGGTGGACCCGGATGTCAGCGACATTGAATCATTAAAGCATGGATATCCACATTGATGAATCTCCCAAACTAGTGAAGGGACCCGGGATCTCAGGTGGTATTTCCAGAGGACTTCGTTGGCATCAACAGAACTGGAAGGGCAGGTAGCCCAATTGGAATGCCACAGCAACTCACATCCGAATGCGGTAAGAAGGGGGGCTCCAATAATGCAGGTCAAAAAAAGTAGGTTTATTTTAAAAAACCGACATAATAATCAATGGATTCAAGTAATCTGATGGTATCACCAGTATCTTTGAGGTATGAAGGAACTAAACTAGGTAATAGGTCTAAATCTTGTAAAATTAGACTACGAAAAACACTGATAGATGGAGCAATGGTCCCGGGGGGGTTAAATGACGAAGGATTAGACAAACCAGTATGTACATGGCTGTCTGTAATTGGTACATTATTACTGGGAGGCAGGGTAAGGAAATATCTTTGGATGCTTAGTTTACGGATGAACTTATTAAGAGTTTTTGGGGGGACATATTTCAATCCTTTATCTAACGCTAATTTCTCCTCATCCGTCAACCAAGCAGAACTGCGGTTGAAAATGCCGGCACCCGTCAAGTTCTTTTTCTTTTTGCTTTGGATCCTCCTCCCCCCTCGGGTACCTCTAATCTTTCTGGGTTTCCTAGATATTCCTGCATGGATCTGGGAAAATCCAGATGGTATGAGGGCCCAGGGTAACTTTGATTATAGTTGTAAGGAGACGTAGTACACAGGTTTTCTTCCCTATCATCGTATCTATAGGGGTCTTGGTGGGTTTCTCTTAGAGAGTCCCTCTCCTGTAATGGATAGAAACGATTATGGGTACGAATAGGCGTTCTTGGGGTGAAATCATTACCCTGACGACTCTGCCTGTAATCATTCTGATAATTGTACCAGCCTGGTGGAGGTCCCCTAGGACCCTCCTGGTAGTTTGAATTCGCTGGGTGTCCACGATGTTTTCCTCTACCTCTATTCCTAGGACCTCTCCCCCTTTGGTTAGAGGGATGAGGAGGATAGGAATTGGGAGGATGTGTGGATCTATTCCCCCCAGTCTTGTGGTTTAGATGGACCCCCTTTGGACTGTATGTTACTCCGCAGGGGTGTAGAACCATCTACTTGATTGGGTTCATATGTTAGCCTCCTATCTGGATTCTGTATTCCAGGGTTAGTCACCTCTATCACGGATGTGTCATTTCCAGATGGTGCAGGCACACTAATTTTCTTCTGCTAATTAAAGACAAGATTTGTCTTATAATCGATAAGGTCCCGATTGTATTTCTTTTGTTTCTTGTTTTTTTTGGTCTTTTTCTTCTTTCTCCAAGTGATTTCTCAAGTAAATTTTTCTTTGAGATCCTTGATCTCCTTATCTATAATGGATAATTTGAGTTGTTTTTTGTCAACCAAAAATCCAAGAAGTTTGATTCCAACTTTGTTAAAATATCGGAACCAAGACTCTAAATCTGGATCCCCTTGTTGTGGGAAAACATCCCAACGGAGGCCTCTGGGAACCATTTGTTCTTTAATGTATTGTTCCAAAAAGGCTGTATCCCATTGGAAGTGTATTTCAGTAGTCATCAGATTTTTTAACCTGAGAAACATTCCACTGATTTCGGTGTCTAAACAAGTGGTAGTGAACACACCATAGGTATTAAATGACCTAGTGGTTCTATACTCAAAGACATCCATATTCCTTTGACGTAAAAATAGTTGCAGCAATAAATGGGTCAAAAAGTGAATATAGGAATATGCGCAAACTATTATCAAATATCAAAAAGAAATCTAAGTGTCACATGATCTGTCATTACATATACACACCTTTTTGAAAGGCCCCAGAGGCTGCAACACCTAAGCAAGAGGCACCACTAACCAAACACTGCCATGAAGATCAAGGAACTCTCCAAACAAGTAAGGGAAAAATGTTGTTGAGAAGTACAAGTCAGGGTTAGGTTATAAAAAAAATATCAAAATCTTTGATGATCCCTAGGAGCACCATCAAATCTATCATAACCAAATGGAAAGAACATGACACAACAGCAAACCTGCCAAGAGACGGCCGCACACCAAAACTCATGGACCGGGCAAGGAGGGCATTAATCAGAGAGGAGCACAGAGACCTAAGGTAACCCTGGAGGAGCTGCAGAGTTCCACAGCAGAGACTGGAGTATCTGTACATAAGACAACAATAAGCCGTATGCTCCATAGAGTTGGGCTTTATGGCAGAGTGGCCAGAAGAAAGCCATTACTTTCAGCAAAAAACAAAATGGAACCTTTTGAGTTTGGTAAAAGGCATGTGGGAGACTCCCAAAATGTATGGAGGAGGGTGCTCTGGTCTGATGAGACTAAAATTGAACTTTTTGGCCATCAAAGAAAACGCTATGTCTGGCACAAACCCAATGCATAAATGCAGCCTCCCCCGGGCCCATTAATTCAGCCTGATCACTGGGGCAGGGCAAATGAGGTGTATGGTGGGGGGGGGGGGGGAATGGGATGTGGGGGTCAGCAGGGGGTGTCAGGGTCTCTCACCTGGCAGCTCAGCTCAACAGGTCCTTGCACGCCAAGGCCTCCTAGGGGGGTGATGCTCCTGGTCCTGGGGTAAAGTTGCTGCCAGCGCCCAGCCCCGCAGCCCGAGCCAGTCATGCTCCCCGACTCCCCTATGTGCCTTGCCTCCAAGAATCCAGGCTCTGGGAGTTGTTGTTTCCTCTGCGCTTGAGCGCAGACTACAGCTCCCAGAATGCAACAGCAGCTGGACACCGCGGCCGTGCCCCCAGCCCAACTTTTACAGTGACAGCTCCCAGGCTCCCTGCGGCACACCTGCAAATGTGCCCCGGCACACAGTTTGAGAAACACTGCATTAGAAGGTAGTAACTCTTTAAAATGTATACCATGTATTGCCATGCACAACAACCTGGGTCCGAATTATGGGTAATACAAGGTGGCCATGCCAATTCCCTTTAATGAAGAGAGTCTCCAATGTCTTTGCTATCATGGCATTGAGGTGATACAAAAAAAAAAAATAATAATAATAATTGTAAAAGATTTCAACACAATCCATTACATTCCGTTGAGGAACCATTCTTCAGGACAGCTAATGAAGCCTGCAATGTCTGGGGGACATCCAGCTCAGCATCTGCTGGATACATCCTGAAAGATTACAGTGAAGACCTCCAGTCATTACAAATATTTTTTGTTTCTTTGGCATAAGATCAGGCCAACTGTTTATACGGATAAAGGTGTCATTGAAAATAGCTAAATGATAGATGAATACAATTCCAAAAGTGACAGTTCCTCTTTAAAATGCTTCAAAACATTTAATAAAAAGGCCGATTTCTGATTTGTGCCCCATTTCTATGTACATAGAGCCTCTAACCAGGTGGTACAGAGGGAGCGTGTTCCCTTGGTGCTGTCTCGTATTGACAGGTGGGAGGTATAGGAAAATGGTCAGCCATTGTTTTTCCCTCACAGTGAGGAATATGATATATTAGTATTAAACACTCAGTGTGTTTTACCTTAACCACTTGCTTACTGGGCACCTAAACCCCCCTTCCTGCCCAGACCAATTTTCAGCTTTTAGCGCTGTCACTCTTTGAATGACAATTACGCGGTCATACAGCGCTGTACTCAAATGACATTTTTATAATTTTTTTACCACAAATAGAGCTTTCTTTTGGTGGTATTTGATCACCTCTGGGTTTTTTATTAAAAAAATGAAAAAAGACCGAATTTAAAGAAAAAAAAAAAATACAAAACCGTTTTATATTTTGTTAATAAATTTTGCAAACAGGTAATTTTTCTCCTTCATTGATGTACGCTGATGAGGCTGCACTGATGGGCACCGATAGGCTGCACTGATTGGCACTGATAGGCTGCATTGATGGGCATTGATAAGGCAACTCTGATGGGCACTGATAAGGCGGCACTGAAGGACACTAATAGGAGGCACTGATGGGCACTGATGAGGTGGCACTGGTGGGCACTGATAGGTGGCATTGGTGGGCACTGATGGGTGGTACTGATGGGTGGCACCGATGGGCGGCACTGAAAGGCATTGATAGGTGGCACTGAAGGGCACTAATAGGTGGCACTGATAGGTGGCACTGATGGGCACTGATGGGTGACAGTGATGGACACTGATGGGTGGCAGTGTTGGGCACTGATCGGCACTGGTAGGTGACACTGATAGGCAGCACTGCTAGGTGGCACTGATGAGGCATTGATTGGCACCACTGGTGGGCATTGATAGGTGGCACTCATGGGCATTGATAGGTGGCACTGATTGCTGGCACTTATGTACTGGTGGACACTGTGGGCACTGATTCGTGGCACTGGCAGGCAAATCTGGTCGGCACATATGAGGCGGCTTCATCTCTTCCTCTTCGGGACCAATGTCCCTTCAACAGATTGGCTTTTTTTTCTCCTCACGCTGTTAGCGGGAGAAGAAAAAGAAAACGATTACCGATCTTCTGTTTACATCACGTGATCAGCTGTCATTGGCAGCCAGCTGATCACGTGGTAAAGGGCCGAGATCGACCACTTACTCCAATCTGTGATCACCCAAGTCTCATTGACTCGGGTGATCACAGCGAGCGGCGCATGCGCTCTTTAGGGGGGCGTGGCGAGTGTCCAAAGGGGAGGACGTCTATTGACGGCCTCCCGGCAAAGCAGATCCACGCTGTAGCTGTCATTTGGCTATAGCGCGGATCTGAAGGGGTTAAAGTGGTTGTAAAGGCTGAAGGTGCATTCTTTGCATTAAGGTAAAAACCCTTCATGGTGCTGCTCCCCCCCCCCCCAATACTCACCTGAGCCCCCTCTCAATTCAGTGATGTGCACGGGAGCCTCGGCTGTCAGGGGTCTCTTTCTCCTCATTGGATGACAAAGCAGCGGGAGCCATTGGCTCCCATTGCTGACAATCACAGCGAGTAAGCCAAAGAGGAGAGAGTGGGTGGTGGGTCTTATGGACGCATAAAGAAGGGCTCAGGAGCGAGCAGGCACCTATGCCCCCATAGCAAGCCACTTGCTATGGGGGCACTGGTCAAGGGGGAGGAGCCAGGAGCACCAGCGGGGGACCCGAGAAGAGGATGATCTGGGCTGCTCTGTGCAAAACCATTACACAGAGCATGTAAGTGTGTTGTGTTTATTTATTTTTTTAACAAAAATCCAGATCTTTAATATCACTTTAAGCATTGAGTGCTTATTATATCATAAACATTCCGCAGTAAACTATTTGGTAAAATTCTTACCCCAGCACTTACAGTTTGCAACTTTCAATGCTGCTGGCTCCTGCTTTCTCAATACTGCTTCCCCGAACTTTCGGTCTTCACAGGAAAGAGTTAACAGTGGACAGCGCAGTCTCTGTTAGCTTGGAGAAGAAAGGGGGGAGTAGGAGAAGGAGGAAGAAGAGGAAAAGGGGGAGGAAGAGGAGGATGAGAAAGAGGAGGGAGAGGAAAAGGAGGAAGAGAAAGAGGAGGAGAAAGAAGAGGAGGAAGAGAAAGAGGCGGAAGAGCAAGAGGAGGAAGAGAAAGAAGAGGAGGAAGAGAAAGAAGAGGAAGAGGAGAAAAAGGAGGAGGAGAAAGAAGAGGAGGAAGAAAAAAAGAGGAGGAAGTAAAAGAAGAGGAGGAAGAGGAGGAGGAGAAAGAAGAGGAGGAAGAGAAAGAAAAAGAAGGAAGAGGAAAAGGAGGAAGCAGAGGAATAGAAAGAGGAGAAAGAGGTAGAAGATGAAGAGAGGAAAAGATGTAGGAGAAAGAAGAGAAGGAAGATGAAAAGGAGGAAGAGAAAGAGGAGAAGGAGAAAGAAGAGGAGGAAGAGAAAGAGGAGGAAGAGCAAGATGAGGAGAAAGAAGAGGAGGAAGAGAAAGAAGAGGAGGAGGAGAAAAAGGAAGAGGAGGAAGAAAAAAAGAGGAAGTAAAAGAAGAGGAGGAGGAGGAGAAAGAAGAGGAGGAAGAGAAAGAAAAAGAAGGAGGAGGAAAAGGAGCAAGCAGAGGAAGAAAAAGAGGAGGAAGAGGTAGAAGAAGAAGAGGGGGAAAAGATGTAGGAGAAATAAGAGAATGAAGATGAAAAGGAGGAAGAGAAAGAGGAGGAGGAGGAGAAAGAGGAGGAAGAAAAGGAGGAGAAAGAAGAGGAGGAGAAAGAAGAGGAGGAGGAAGAGAAAGAGGAGCAAGAGGTAGAGGAAGAGATGAAGGAGAAATAAGAGAAAGAGAAAGGAGAGGAAGGGGTAGAAGAGGAAGAGGAGGAAGAGATGAAGGAGAAAGAAGAGCAGAAAGAGAAAGAGGAGGAGGAGAAAAAAGAAGAGGAGGAAGAGAAAGATGAGGAAGGGAAAGAGGAAGAAGAGGAGGAGGAGAAAAAAAGGAGGAAGAGTAAGAGGAGGACGAGGTAGAAGATGAAGAGAAGAAAGAGGAGAAAGAAGAAGAGAAAGAGAAAGAAGAGGAGGAAGAGAAATAGGAGGAAGAGGAGGAGGAGAAAGAGGTGGAAGAGTTGGAAGAGGAGGAAGAGATGTAGGAAAAAGAAGAGGAGGAAGAGGAAAGGGAGGAAGAGAAAGAGGAGGAGGAGAAAGAAGAAGAGGGAGAGAAAGAAGAGGAGGAAGAGAAAGAAGAGGAGGAGAAACAAGAGGAGAAAAAGGAGGAAGAGAAAGAGGAGGAATAGGTAAAAGAAAAGAGGAGGAAGAGATGAAGGAGAAAGAAGGAGGAAGAGAAAGAAGAGAATGAAGAGAATGAGGAGGAAGAGAAAGAATAGGAGGAAAAGAAAGATGGGGAAGAGAAAGAGGAGGAAGAGGAGGAGTAAGAAAAGGAGAAAGAGAAAGAGCATGAAGAGGTAAAAGAGGAAGAGGAGAAAGAAGAGGAGGAAGAGCATGAAGAGGAGTGTCTTGCCATCCTAGGCTATGGGGCTGTGTGTTTCTACTGATTTACACAGTGTAGGGAGACACAACTCTAGTCCCTGCATGCAAAGTTGGCTCCATGGGAGGCTACAAGAGAAAGGAGCCACCCTGAAACAGGAAACCTGGGGCAGGGGTCATGGCACCAGCTTAAAGTGGAACATAGGCATGGATTAAAAGATAAAGAAGCTGCATACTCAGTAAGTGATTCAATCAGCTACTGAAAGTGCTTATAAAACTGAGGGTGGAATATCACTTTAAGTGTTGATCAGTTTGGCGCTCACATCCAGACAGTAATAAATCTGCATTCTGTGGATATGTGTATTGATTAGGGCTTGCTCATCCAGAAAACTCATCTTTTCCAGCATTCAGACAGAAAATGCTTAAGGCTTTTCCATATTTCATCATTTTACTGCTTTCATTTAATACTGTCATTGAGGAACACAAAGCACATCGCTTCCTGTCTGGTCTCTAGAAGGTGTTCTCGGAGATCCGCATTTTATATATTCAAAGGCCTGCAGCCTGCCAGTCCTGCTTCAAGGTAGAACATGGCATTGATAAATCTGTCTTGGCTGTGATTTTGTGTTACCATCCCAGTGTTGTTTTCCAGAGGTTATTGGGGATGATGTATAAATATTAAAGAAATGGAAGAGTATCTACAGTATGTTGCATGCTGTAAGCTGCAGTAATTTAAAAAAATTAGCATACATTTAGTGGGACCCAAGTATCCTATCCATCTCCCAGAATGCCCCATCAGAGGTTATAAATGCTGTTTTCTCCTTGGCTGACTCAGAAAGGGGAATATGCCAATAGCCCTTGGTCAGATCCAATGTGGTCATAATTTGGGCTGTTCCCAGTTGGTCAATTCATTTGTTTATGTGAGCCATGGGATAGGTGTTCAACGTAGTGATCTTGATCAAATTAAGAAAATGATTGTGTAGCATCCTCCTAGCTAGGTCACTAGGATGTTGGCTTCTCTGTAATCACTGGAGCAGTTGTTGATTGCTTTGGGCTAGTTTTCACACTCTACAAGTTTGATTGCTCTCCCCTGCCTTCTAGAGGCTTCTAGAACATAGTGGGTGGGAAAGTCAAATGAGCAGCCTGAATATGTATTGTGATTCAGTCAATCCCTGGCGAAGTGTGCCCAGCAGGTGGCTGGAGAGGCATATAAATAGTCTGAGCTTTGGAACAGCAGGGTCAACCTGTTGAAGAGATTCCACCCCTCTGGATGGGGTGGCGACCCCCTACCCTCCACAGCAATTATAATTGTTTAAGCTGATGTTCATCGAGGTCCCAGCCGTGACATAGCTCGGAAGCGTAAATCTCTAAATCCTTCTGCAGCTATAGATCTGTACTGGAGAACTCTCTGAAGAGTGCCGGGTGGAAGCTGAAGGGTGCATTGCTGTCCTGTGGCATTGTGAGCAAATACTTTCTCCCTCACTGAAGAGTGTCCAGTGGATACTGGAAGGAGTTATCTGACTATCCTGTGACATTGTGAGTACGGACCTGAGCTCAAGGTCTTAGTGACTGTGTGAGGGTGTCCTGTGTGGGAGTTGAGAAACACTGGTCTACGGGATGTCTTTTTGTAGTTTATTGCTTGAAGAACTTAGGGTGGGAGCTGAGGGCAGTATACTTATTATGATGGTTTAATATGATGGAAACCTGTTTTTAGATATTGTTTTTGTGTGTTGTGCTTCTGTTTGGGATGTGTGCTTCAAATTTGTCTGTTCCCGGAAGCTGCAATGCGTGTAGGGATTCCCCTGCTGCTTCTGACAGGTATTTGAGGCGGACGGTGTGGTCCCTGCATGCATTGGCGCCATGTTCTTGTCCCGGCGTGTGACGTCAGCGTGCACGGCATCCCCACGCCTTGTTGTGGGATGGCTCTTCCTGCTGCCACGTGTGGAGGTTGCTCTCGGCGCCATTCTTGTCCATCGGACAATGACCTCCCCTGTCCTGCATGGTGTTGGGAGTGAACCGTTTTTGGGCTTTTCGGTATAAATGGGAGTGACAGACTGGGGATGCCTCTGTTTCTAATCTTGGATATCACAAACTACACTCTGGCTGAGACAATGAAGGTACCTGTAGTTCTAAGGCTGGTCCGGCAATAGACAGAAGTTGGTAGCAGAATCCTGGAACAGTCCAAGTTCAGTTGGGGTAGCGAGCAAGCATAGTCCAGTTAACAGTCCGAGCTCAATCCAAGGAGTAATCTGGGTCAAGGTCGGCAACAAGGAAATCCAAGATCATAGCAGAGGAGGTGTCACGTACCTGGTAGGTGGAGCCCGGAATGCAGAGAACGGCCTCTCGTATACCTCTGACTTAAGAACCCCTGAAGGTGTGAACAGGGACTCGAAAGTACAGAGGGGCACAAGTGCCTGACTGGAACACTGGAGCAGAAGGCAGGATCCTGTAGTCAGCAGGGAGGTGCACTGTAGTCCCGTAGCAGGTTGCAGACAGCAGGGAGGTGCACTGTAGTCCCGTAGCAGGTTGCAGACAGCAGGGAGGTGCACTGTAGTCCCGTAGCAGGTTGCAGACAGCAGGGAGGTGCACTGTAGTCCCGTAGCAGGTTGCAGACAGCAGGGAGGTGCACTGTAGTCCCGTAGCAGGTTGCAGACAGCAGGGAGGTGCACTGTAGTCCCGTAGCAGGTTGCAGACAGCAGGGAGGTGCACTGTAGTCCCGCAGCAGGTTGCAGACAGCAGGGAGATGCAGACAAGCCGGGTCAAGGTACTGGCGGGCAGATCAGGTACAGAAGGGCAAACCAAGAGAATAGTCAGAGTCCAAGCCAAGATCGGGGCGGGCAGCAAGCAGGTAAGTCAGGAACAAGCCAAGTAAGTACTGGATACAAGAAAACTGGTAACAAGGTAGCAGGGGTCTCAGGAAACGCTGTAGACCGGACAGCAAGGCAGCATTGAAACAGTCTTCTTTAAATAGCCTATCTTTGGCGCCAAGTGGCGCTATCGCGCATGCGCGTACGCACGTTAGCGCTATTGACGCTATTGCGCATGCGCGTACGTTTGTTAGCACTAAAAGTATTGGTACTATTGCGCATGTGCGTACGTTTGTTAGCACTATTAGCACCATTGGCGCTATTGTGCGCCCGCGAGCGCCGGATGGCGCTTCTATGCACAGGCATTCGTTTAAAACTGCAAGAGGGCTTTTCCTGAGAGGAGGTTAGGGTGTTAAACAAACAGGGGGCAAGCAAGCTAATGCTATCACAAGCACAGAGACACACACTAATGATGTTTGAACAAGGTGCCTCCTATGCTGAGGACCAAACCAGCTAGTGGGTGTGTGGCTAGACTTGTTACGCCACAGCTGATGGGAGCAGCTAGGATCTGGGAAGACTTATTACCCTGCAGCTGATGGAAACACCTAGAAGCCTGAGAAGACTTATTATCCTGCGGCTGATGGGATCCCTTAATAGCCTGAGAAGACATGTCAGCCTGTGGCTGATGGGAACACCTAGGAGCCTGAAAAGACCTGTTATCATGTGGTTGATGGGAACACCTAGGAGCCTGAGAAGATGAATTTAGCTTTACCTGACAGGAGAAGCTGGAAGGCTGCTTAACAGTTGGGTGATGATGTCATGGTCAGTCACGTACAACAGGTTGGGCAAATGTGAGAACAAATCTTCTTGAATCTGAAAACATTTCAGTTTTACCCTTTCCCCTGGTTGGTGTAAAACACAGCCCAATGCCTAGGTCAAAAACTATAGGTGGCTGGTGTTTCTTCTGCCTATAGCAGCCCCTGGTCCCTTAAGGCAAGCAAACCTACCTGTACTTGGTTGCCCTCAGGTCTTAGAACATGGTGCTCTAATTCCTGGCCAGATAGCACAGGGATTGCATGGCTGAGGCAAGGATAGTACCTGATGTCCCAAGGCTGGTCAGGCAGTAGACAGCAGCTGGTAGCAGAATCCTGGAACAGTCCAAGGTCAGTTCAGGTAGCGAGCAAGCCGTGTGTACGCGGCTTTAGAAAACATACAAGAAGATTTTTTCCCCACATGAATGGACACAATTAAAAACATTTATTCAAATCTGTACAAAGTTCAGCCCACCATGGCCAATTAGTTGCAAACTTGTTTTTACGTAGTAACGGATAAGTGCGTCAACGCATTTTGCTGATTCGCTTCCTCAGGACACACAAAAGGGTGACACAGGATAAGACAGGCCTCACTTGTCTGGATGCGGGCATGCATACATGCAGAGTCTCTCCTGGGCCAGCACCGGGGCAACAAGACAGATCAAGCAGTCTCACCCCCCACGTGTTCTAGTATACTCAAAACTTTGATAATTAGGAGGTGTATATTTAAAAAATTCCCATGAACTTAGATGGCCAAGAGCAGAGGGAGATTGATGGCTGCACAAGAGAAGGTGTGTATATTTAATTTGTTTGTGCCACGTCAGGAGATACATGGCTTCGCCAGCAGTAATTTGTGCCGCAGTAAAACGGCTTGTGGTGCCCATTTATATGGACGACTTTCTGAATGGTCAAGAGGATTTAAAAATACTTCACTGGCCTTGCGGAACTCCTCCTATAGGAACCCAATTCATGAAATGTTATTAATTATCCACTGCCTGTTTTATTATATCCGTACATTTAGCTATGAATCAGGGCTGGATCTAGGGGGGTGCTGGGGGGTGCTGGGGGTGGGCTGTGCCCCACCCAGATTCTAGTTGTGCCCCCCTAGGTCTCTGAGAGTCCATCCATTGATCCATGAGCCAGTCTGATGCAGACAGTAGGTGTAAGGATGCATGCAGGACCAGACACCGCACTCATCTGTATGCAGCTTTTTTTAATGCCCCTGTTAATAAGGTCTTAGACTTACCAAAACTATATCATACAAGGACCTACCTACCCACCTACCTACCCACCTACCTACCCACCTACCTACCCACCTACCTACCCACCTACCAGTTTAGTCAGTTTAACCAGAACAGAAAATTACTGCACTGCAGATAGAAAAGGAAAGGTCATTTTTAAGAACATTCAGTTACAACATGACTTATGTAGCGGTACCTCAGTAGGGGCTGATGATGATTGTGGTCTGTCACCCACCCTGCACAGCCAGGCACACGAATTTCCAGACACACCAAGTCCTTTGTTTTGTTTTTGTTTTATTAGGGGAATAGAACTTAGGTGGGGATAGGGTGCATATGGGGAGCCCACTTGATTGAAGAAATATGTAGGGACTGAACTACAGTATCTCACAAAAGTGAGTACACCCCTCACATTTTTGTAAATCTTTTCTTCTATCTTTTCATGTGACAACACTGAAGAAATGACACTTTGCTACAATGTAAAGTAGTGAGTGTACAGCTTGTATAACAGTGTAAATTTGCTGTCCCCTCAAAATAACTCAACACACAGCCATTAATGTCTAAACTGCTGGCAACAAAAGTGAGTACACCCCTAAGTGAAGATGTCCAAATTGGGCCCAATTAGCCATTTTCCCTCCCCGGTGTCATGTGACTGATTAGTGTTTCAAGGTCTCAGGTGTGAATGGGGAGCAGGTGTGTTAAATTTGGTGTTATCGCTCTCACTCTCTCATACTGGTCACTGGAAGTTCAACATGGCACCACATGGCAAAGAACTCTCTGAGGATCTGAAAAAAAGAATTGTTGCTCTACATAAAGATGGCCTAGGCTATAAGAAGATTGCCAAGACCCTGAAACTGAGCTGCAGCACGGTGGCCAAGACCATACAGCGGTATAACTGGACAGGTTCCACTCAGAACAGGCCTCACCATGGTCCACCAAAGAAGTTATGGTCACGTGCTCAGCATCATATCCAGAGGTTGTCTTTGGGAAATAGACGTATGAGTGCTGCCAGCATTGCTGCAGAGGTTGTAGGGGTGGAGGGTCAGCCTGTCAGTGCTCAGACCATACGCCGCACACTTCATCAAATTGGTCTGCATGACTGTCGTCCCAGAAGGAAGCCTCTTCTAAAGATGATGCACAAGAAAGACCGCATACAGTTTGCTGAAGACAAGCAGACTAAGGACATGGATTACTGGAACCATGTCCTGTGGTCTGATGAGACCAAGATAAACTTATTTGGTTCAGATGGTGACAAGCGTGTGTGGCGGCAACCAGGTGAGGAGGACAAAGACAAGTGTATCTTGCCTACAGTCAAGCATGGTGGTGGGAGTGTCATGATCTGGGGCTGCATGAGTGCTGCCGGCACTGGGGAGCTACAGATCATTGAGGGAACCATGAATGCCAACATGTACTGTGACATACTGAAGCAGAGCATGATCCCCTCCCTTCAGAGACTGGGCCGCAGGGCAGTATTCCAACATGATAACGACCCAAAACACACCTCCAAGACGACCACTGCCTTGCTAAAGAAGCTGAGGGTAAAGGTGATGGACTGGGCAAGCATGTCTCCAGACCTAAACTCTACTGAGCATCTGTGGTACATCCTCAAACGGAAGGCGGAGGAGCACAAGGTCTCTAACATCCACCAGCTCTGTGATGTCATCATGGAGGAGGGGAAGAGGACTCCAGTGGCAACCTGTGAAGCTCTGGTGAACTCCATGCCCAAGAGGGTTAAGGCAGTGCTGGAAAATAATGGTGGCCACACAAAATATTGACACTTTGGGCCCAATTTGGAAATTTTCACTTAGGGGTGTACTCACTTTTGTTGCCAGCGGTTTAGACATTAATGGCTGTGTGTTGAGTTATTTTGAGGGGACAGCAAATTTACACTGTTATACAAGCTGTACACTCACTACTTTACATTGTAGCAAAGTGTCATTTCTTCAGTGTTGTCACATGAAAAGATAGAAGAAAAGATTTACAAAAATGTGAGGGGTGTACTCACGTGTGTGAGATACTGTATATACACTCCGGTATATACAACCTCTTCTCTTTTACCTCCAGCACATACACTTGCTTGCAGACTATGACTCCCAGGACCAGCAAGCACTGTTGTAAAGAGTCTGACACTGGCTCAGCCAGAGCCAAGGCAAATGCCTTTTGCAGGCAGGGACCGCCAGCCCCTATGGTGTAGCAAAAATAGGTAGTCCTTAGTGCTAGCTGTCCCTAATGTGGCTACTGCTCCCAGTACCACCTCTTCAGGCACTGCCAGCCCTCTTGGCTGCAGCTGCCTTTTTCCACAGCCCATGCCACCACAGTCCTCCTGACTGGCTCTGCACCCATCCCAGACTGCTCAATCCCAGTTCTTTCAGGCGTGCCTCCCAGTCCTTCTAATTGTGTGTCACTCACCAACCCTCCTGGCTGTGCCTGTTGCTCCTGGAGACTGATCTGGCAGTGTTCTTCTGCTGTTCTCCCCTTCCTCCCAGTGCCTCCTGTTCAGGACACCTCCGGGTGTCTTGAGAGGGTCCTGTCCTCCCCTAGCTCAGGCCCAAGGCCCCCCTCCCCAAGACTAGGGGGCTCCCTCAAAGGCCACCGCAGCTTAACACTCCCATCTCCAGCTTCCACCCGAACAACTCCTCCCCAGCTGGGCTGACCCTGAGTATTTAAGGAGGCCTGCCCCCTGCCAATCCAAGTCGGGGATTGGTCAGGGCCCTCAGAACACTCTAGGCAGCTCCACCTCTCCTCTCCTCCCTTCTCCTAGAAGGTTTCAGAACATTCAAGAAGTAGGGGGAGGTCTCAGTGATGCTGCCTGTGAGTCTTCCAGCTCTCCCTAGATTTCTGCCCAACCCAGGCCAAGCCTGTAAAAATGTATCTAAACTTTCACAAAAAAAGAAACTAGCTACACTTCTAGCACTAGAGGGTGCTACACTTGTGTAGAAATTGTATTTGCTATATTACATCAGGCTTAAAGGGGTTGTGAAGTCAGAAGGCTTTTTATCTTAATGCATTCTATGAAATAGATAAAAAGCCTTCTGTGTGCAGCAGCCCCCCTAATACTTACCTGAGCCCCATCTTTGTCCAGCGATGTCCACAAATGTCTCGGCCGTCCAGGACTCTCCCTCCTAATTGTCTGAGACACATCAGTGGCGCCATTGGCTCCCGCTGCTGGGAATCAAAGTCAGGTAGCCAATCAGGAGATAGAGGGGGTGGGGGCTAAACCGCAGCTCTGTGT
This sequence comes from Lithobates septentrionalis, assembly GCA_037952835.1. Lineage (NCBI taxonomy): Eukaryota > Metazoa > Chordata > Amphibia > Anura > Ranidae > Lithobates > Lithobates septentrionalis. The sequence continues at coordinate 394,227 of JBBDGP010003623.1, forward strand.
CTGAATGGATACAAGGAGTTACAGCTCAGCTTGGGTACCCCCAGAGCAAGCTGCTTGCTGTGGGGGCACTCGGCAGGAGGGAGGGGCCAGGAGCTCAGAAGAGGGACCTGAGTAGGAGAAGGATCGGGGCTGCTCTGTGCAAATACATTACACAGAGGAGGTAAATATAACATGTTTATTATTTTTATTTAAAAAAAACGAGAGTTTACAATCACTTTAAAGCAGAACCAAACTATCGCAGTTCTAGTCCAAACTCTTTTTTTTTTTTTTAGCTTTAGATAGATCACAGAAGGGATAGAACCTCTGTCTGGTTTTAAATAGTCTATATTTCAGCTGATGGTTTTCTATCGAAACATAACCACTTAAGCTCCGGGAAGGTTTTACTCCCCTTCATGACCAGGCCATTGTTTTGCTATTCATTACTGCGCTACTTTAACTGGCAATTGTGCGGTCATATAACACCGTACCCAAATTAAATTTATATTTTTTTTTTTTACGCAAATAGAGCTTTTTTTGGTGTTGTTTAATCACCACTGGGTTTTTTTATTTTTTTATTATATGAACAAAAAAAATACTGAAATAAAAAACAACAAAAAAACACAATATTTTTAACTTTTTTGGTATAAAACATATTCAAAAAAAAAAAAAGTTTTTTCATAAATTTAGGCCAAAATGTATTCTGCTACATGTCTTTGGTAAAAAAAAAAATTCCCAATAACTGTATATTGATTTGATACATTTTAAACAAAACAAAAAAGGGAGCAGCGCTGTGAGAGTTAAATGCTTATAGGGTTAACCCATAAGATACCATAGAGGAGGTAAAAAACAAAATTTACATATTGATACAAAAGTTCAAATAAGCATTATCGGTTAAAAACAGTCCTATTTTGTGATCCAAATCAGATGGGTGAGATGATGTGGGGAGACAAGGTACAAGCCCCAGTCAACAGGTAGGAATGCAAATAGATTGACTGAGTCCTTCACCGCACCACTGTGAGAATAATAGGATTGCGCGCTTACCAAATGGCAAGCTTAGGAGAGCTTGCGACCTTAACCCGGTCGGGGCCTTTCAAGGATTGTAGACACCACTGCACCACTTCGGCTTTAGGATGAGTACGCTGTCCACCAAATAGCACGCATTCACTATTTAAGTAGAAAATTAAAAGCATGTATAGCCGGCCAGCTAGAAGCGAACGCCCGTCCTGCAGACGGTAGATGCAGCACGTCAGCACGCCCGACGTACGTTTCGTCACACTCTGACGTCGTCTGCCCCAGACGAAGACCCATCTGATTTGGATCACAAAATAGGACTGTTTTTAACCGATAATGCTTATTTGAACTTTTGTATCAATATGTAAATTTTGTTTTTTACCTCCTCTATGGTATCTTATGGGTTAACCCTATAAGCATTTAACTCTCACAGCGCTGCTCCCTTTTTTGTTTTGTTTATAGTGTGTGTATCTCACCTTTAGCGGCTGCTTTCATTATTTAATTTCTATTTACTGAATTTGTCAATATATTTTTTCTCATATGCTTTTTCAATACTCTTTTTAGGGTTTATTTTTTCAATTTTGTATACACTTAGCGCGGTAGTCTTCCCTTTTTCATTTGATACATTTGTCTGTTTTCCTGGCGCCAACAGGGAAGCATACTACCACATTACCTCAGTGTTGCCAGGAATTAGCGCCAAGAAAGGAAAATTAAGGTAGGTATTTGATACGATTGCTCATTTTCCTGGTGCCAACATTTCAGCATACTACCACATGCATGCTGCCATGAATTGGTGCCGGGAAAGGAAAATTATGTTTTTGATAAATTAGTACTTGAAAAAATTGTCTGTCTTCCTGAACCACTGAAGCATACTACATGGAAGTAAAATTACGGTAAGTATTTAATACTATTGTCTGTTTTCCTGGCACTAGCATGGCAGCATACTACCACGTGTATGCTACCGTGGATTTGCACCAGGAAATAAAAATTGCGGTAAGTATTTGATACAATTGCCCATTTTCCTGACCCCAACATGGTGGCCATAAACTGGCGCAAAGGAAAGGAAAATTATGGAAAGTATCTGATACAATGTTCTGTTTTCCTAGTGCCAACAGGGCAGCATACTAGTTGTACTACATCTATGCTGTCATGAGTTGGCGCCAGAAAAGGAAAATTACAGTAAGTGTGTCATACAATTTTCTCTTTCCTGGCGCCAACATGACAGCATTCTGCCACATGGATGTTTCCTGGAAGGGAAAAATATGGTAAGTATTTGATACAATTGTCCATTTTCCTGGCACCAACGTGGCGTCACACTACTACATGTATGCTGCCATAAATTGGCGCAAAGGAAAGGAAAATTATTGTAAGTATTTGATACAATTTTCTGTTTTCCTGGTGCCAACAAGACAGCATACTAGTTGTACCACATCTATGCTGTCATAAATTGACTCCAGAAAAGGAAAATTACGGTAAGTGTTTCATACAATTTTCTCTTTCCTGGCACCAACATGACAGCATAACTGCCACATGGATGTTTCCTGGAAGGGAAAAATACAGTAAGTACTCGATACAATTGTCTTTTTTCCTGGTGCCAACATGGCAGCACACTATATAATATTTGCTGTCATGAATTGGCACCAGGAAAGGAAAATTATGGTTAGTATTTGATACAATTTTTTTCATTTTTTGGGGCGGGGGGGAGCAGTAATACGCGCGTTAATTAGCAAACTTATATCACTAAAGGCTCCTCTATGTAATCTTTTTTTTTTTTTTTTCCTCTATGCCTTGAAATTAATTTAAGTTAAATTAACTCTTCTCAGTCACACGGAATAACTACACTTATAATGGTAATAACTACACTTATAATGCGTTTAGATGGAGGCACGGAGCAGTGTTCTGTATCCACGCAGAAAGATTTGTTGTCACTTGTTGTGATTAAAATCCTGGTAAGACGCTGTGCCAGCAGCACAGATCCCGGCCCCACTTGCCTGCAACTCTCCAATTAATTTAGTTCAATCAACTTATGGCAGCTCTAATTTACCAAGCAATAAAGAGACAGCTTTACATCAAAGAGCTTAAAACAGATGAAAAGGAAAATAGTTTGGGCATGGAAAGTAAATGGGAGGAAGTGGTAAGTGTTGTCAGCTGGTTAACTATTTCCATTGCACAGTCCAGATTTCCTACAGAGGCATATGTGCCTAGGATGGCAGTCCTGGCATATGTGTGGGGGAGGGGGGGGGGGTTGGGTAGGGCAGGTGATGGTGCCCAGAAGGGACCATTTTTCTCTGCTCTTCTACCGCTGCTGTTAGAAACCTGTACTAAGTTCCATTATTGGGGTTCTTGCACATGGTACTGGTGTAGAGACATCAGTTCTGGAACAGAAAGTTCCTATGTAAATATACAAGGACGGCCTGTATAGTAAATGCGTGCATTCACGTGTTTGGCATTCAAATTCTTCTAGCAGTTCTTGGTATGTGGCATACAGGCATATGCGTGCATTTGCAGGTGTACCCATACATGTGCGTAAAATACTGACCATCAATGCATATTTTTTTTTTATTATTTATTTAATGGTCTGTATCATGGGTGCTCAACCTGTGGACCTTCAGCTATTGCAGAACTACAAATCCCATCATGCCTCTGCCTTTAGGAGTCATGCTTGTAACTGTCAGCAGCTTGCAATGCCTCATGGGACTTGTAGTTCTGCAACAGCTGGAGGGCCACAGGTTGAGCACCCGTGATCTATATGTAGCACTCTCCTGGTTAGGTTGCTTAAAGGTTTAGGAAAACTTTTGAATTTGTTTTGGCTCCTGTGTAGTCAGAGGAGCATGATTTGATTGCTGAAATCGAAAAAGGGAAGCGATACAAATGGTGAGATAAGGGTTGCTGCAAATAGAAAGGAAATGTCCCCATGGGGTTTTGTGTTGCAGACAAAAATTTAAATTGGAATAGAAAAATATAAAGATTTTATAAATAAAAAGATTTTATTGAAAAGTATTAACATACAATTGCATGAAGAAATGTTAAAATATGAGCTCTGCAAGTGAAGCCATTGCACATACAAAGGGTAATACAACCGTACAGTTATATGAGCGACATAGCATGGTATAGGTATATATAGTCATATACCCCGACGTGTTTTGACCATTAATTCGCAGAGGTCTTCTTCTGGGGGAAAAGAGTACAAGAACACTACAAAGATACAAATTCTCTTTGCAGAGTTCTCTCTTCTTGTACTCTTTTCCCCCAGAAGAAGACCTCTACGAATTAATGGTCGAAACGCGTCGGGGTATATCAGCATGACTATACCATGCTATGTCGCTCATGTAACTGTACGGTTGTATTACCCTTTGTATGTGCAATAGCCTCACTTGCAGAGCTTCATGTTTGATCATTTTCTTCATGCAATTGTATCTTAATACATTTTCAATAAAATCTATATATTTTTTTATTCCAATTTGAATTTTTGTCTGCAACACAAAACCCCATGGGGACATTTCCTTTCTATTTATGATTTGATTGCTTTTGGCGGTTCTGCTGGCTGCAGGCTCAACTACTTCCCCCTGCATTCCAGTAAGTTCTGGAAAATAGTGGGTTGGGAGAGAAAGACCCTGGGCTGCATATTCATGTAGCCTCAGCCAATCCCTGGTGGAAAGGGTGACTAGCAGGGGGCTGAAGTGTGCATAAATAGCATGGGGCCTGGAAAAGACTACAGAAGCTTCATTGCGGTCCAGTGGCGGATGGCATTTTTTTGTTTGGGAGGGGTGGTAAACAACCCCCCCCCCGGTCCACCGGCACTTATCCGATTGGCGGGCATCCGGATAATCGGGCAGGGGGGACAGGCTGCGGCAGGCATCTTGCAATGTCTTCCGTGTCCTCTTCCCTTCTGAGATCATGGCGGCTTCTGCCACGCGTCTCCTCCCCTCCTCCTAGGCATCCAATAGGATTGTCTAACCTTTCAGCCAATCGGGAAACGGACCCACGCTTCCTGATTGCCAGAGAGGCGATTCAGTGTTAGAAAAGCAAATATTTATTTGCTTTTGTAACACATTTAGGTGGGCTCCGAGCGCTATGCTCTGCACTCCGAGTCCCCCCTTTTTTGAAGCCTATTAGAGCCTATGGCTTAAAATTAACACCCCCCTGCCGCTGTAATTCAGGTGCCCGGCGTCCGAAAAGGGGCCGGACGCCTGAATAGGGTGTGGCAGCGGCGGCCATGAATAGATTCACGCAATGCATGAATCTATCCATTAACCATGTAGGGGGGTGGCGAGGATAGAGGGGGCGGCGACCGTGTGTCCTTAATGCACCGGCCGCCCCTATTGCGGTTTCCGGGTCAAGGAGAGCTGGGGGGGCGACTACTGAGGCTGATAAATATTGGAAAAAGTCTGAGGATCTGGCCTGGAGGCTCACGGTACAGGGCCATTGTGGCATCACAGGGTGTTGGGGCCATACCTGCCATTTAATTCAATCCATTCCCAACCCTCAATCCCTACCAAGCCAACATTAGTGAAGAAGGTGTAGTGACACTATAGGGGTATTTATAAAAAAGAATTTACATAGCTGTTCGTCCATCATGTAAATTCATTCTGTGCGAATTGGGAAAAATTGAATGTTCTCAGCATGAAATCTCTGCAGATCGAATGTGTGAATGTGGAAAAAAAACAACTTTGATTTAGAGGGTATATTAAAGCTAAGTAAAGGATAAAATAGCGTTAGGTTTTAGGTTGAGTAGAGTGAAGGTTAGGGATAGGTTTAAGTTCATAGTTTAGGGAGTGAAGTAATAGGTCAGGTTTCAAGGTAGAGGTTGTATCCTCCTCTTGCGCATTTTTACCTGCAGGTAAGGCTATAATAATGTACGGTTTAGAAAATATTCACCTTGCATGCAGCCCCTGACGTCAGCGGTGCATGCTTCCGGAAAATCACAGCTCCTTGCCAGAACGGAGGACCCCCCCCCCTCCCCCGCATGCGCAGGAGTGACGTCCTCACGGCTCTGGCCACTCACTGCGCCGGAGCCGCAAACACTGAAAAGAAACGCCGAGGCAACAAGTCAGCTCCCTCAGCAGTGACTGGGAGGCGGTGCAGGCGCTTTGTTCTAAGGTGAGTATTTCCTAATGAGCTAGTATGCTGTGCATACTAGCTCATTATGCCATTGCCTTACAGGGTTTTTTTTTTTTTTTTGGCCAGGGCATACAACCGCTTTAAGACAAAATTTTAAGGACTATTTTAAAGTCACAAACCTTTGACATCGCCTTCAAGTCCTGCGTTGGTAGTCCCACCAACCCCTGGTGAGCCTACCATCAATAGGTTGGACCTGGCTTGCAATGCTCTGGAAGGCCCATTTTCTCTCCTCCTTTCTAAGAAGAGGGAATCATTAGGAAGCCCTCCTTCCTTGGGAGAGGTCCTTCTCCTAGCGGGTGTTTGCTGGGGCCTGGAGCCCAAGACTAGATGGTACCGCCCTTCTGTTTGCTGAGACGGTTGCGTGCCTGGATTTTGAGGTCCCAGGGCTGGAGCCAGGGCCAAGAGGGTATCGCCCCTTTATTTAAGGCAGACCTAGGAAGATAAGATGTATTTGTTGCTTGAGTCATCACTGGAACAGAGGTAAACTCAAACCTCTTGTTTTTTGGGGCCACCAGAATTTCTGTGTGGTGCTTCTGGATGGTGTGACCCACCTGCTATGCTAGCCGAGGAACCTCATGTATGTTTTCTCAGAGATCTGGGGGGCACCAGTGCTGGGACAAAGTCATCTAGAGCTCAAGGCCAAACATGCCAAAGTGTTGCCCCCACCCCAAGATGTATGAGCGTTATGTGTCAGCAAAAATCTCCCCCCCCCCCACAAAAAACTGAGCACTAATCTGCATGCTTACCCCTAAGCACAAATCCCCCCTCCTCCCAGTACAAATCTGCAGCCTTGCTGAAATCCCCCCTCTCAGCACAAATCTTTGCCCCCCATCCCCCAAGCTCAAATGCCCCCCCCCCCCCCCAAAAAAAAATTCACTCCTCCTAGCACAAACTCTCTACCTCTAAAATTTGCCCTCCTAATACACATCTCCCCCCCCACTTCAAATCCCCCCTCACAGCAAGTTCCCCCCTAATTCCCCCACCCTGCCTGCGTCTTCCCCTCCCATCCCCCCTCCCAACACAAATCCTCCTAAATCACCACTCCCCCCCAAATGTCCCCACCAAGAACAATACTTAGACCTTGTCGCCCCCCTAAAATCCCCCCTTCCAACACAAATCCCCTCCTCCTCAATCTCCTTATGGCACCAACCCCTAGCACAAATCTCCCCCCCCCCATCCCCCCTCCCAACACTAAATCACCACTCTTAGCACCCCCCCTCCCAAATTTCAGCACCTAGAATAATACTTACGCCTTCTCGACCCCCAAATTCCATCTTCCAACCCTAATCCCCCCCTCCCCTGACACCTACCTCACATTATACCAGAGTGCCCAGGGCAGCTCCCCCCCCCCTCCCCACCCCTTGTCCCGACCCTGGGAGGGGGCACAACTAAAATCTGGGGGCACAGTCCACCCCAGCACCCCCCCTAGATTCCAGCCTGCAGCTCAGCACAGGACCCAGAAGCTAGCAGTGATCACTGTAGTAGTGGTGCCTTCTACAGTTCTACAGGGGTTCCCAGCATCTATGGGGATCCCACAGGATACTGATCCAAGCTGGATCAATGTAACTACTGTATATAAAAAATTGCCATATCTAAACAACAGCTTTAATAATCACCATTAATTAAAGAACATCATTTATGGAAGTATCTACACTGAGGATGAGATTGGAGCGTACATGTCTGCATGTTGTCTGGGTTTGCTTGCTATGTGGATACGGCTTCTCGGTTTGGGGCATGCTTGCAGATGAGGCTTGTGTACAAGGCAGCAGATGGTGAGTGAGTGTGAATGGGATATAGTTTTAATTACTGCAGATTGTAAGCAGCACTATAGAGTGGGAAAAGGAGGCCGCTGTGCTTGTGCCAGTGGAGGGGGGTGCTCATTTATCTGGCGAAAAAAAAAACCTAACATAGACGGCTGAATGGAGATAACACTTTGTATACTGGGTAGACGACACGTCTACTGCTGCCGCCAGGATTATGGGTCACCAATTTCTAGTATATCAGGGACAGTTTATTAGCTCATCATGGTGGACACACCTGGTAAGTGAAGATATAAAACGTTCTCATTCACAAACCATAAAGTTAAAGAGTAGCATATGTTAATTCATTCAAAAGCGGTTCCAGCTAAAGCAAGGATCTCCAAACTACGGCCCTCCAGCTGTTCCAGAACTACATGTCCCATGAGGCATTGTAAAACTCTGACATTCACAGACATGACTAGGGCATGATGGGAATTGTAGTTCCTGAACAACTGGAGGACCATCGTTTGGAGACCCCTAAGCTAAAGGATCAGTCCATCCAAAAGTGATATTGCATTTGTAGGCGGAACCCAGTGGAATGAGTCAAGATCTCACACAACCATAGTTCCTGACTCTGGGCTACCTAGGAGTTGTGGGTGCTCCAACCCACCTCTGCGTGTCCAGTAAGAAAAAAAAAAAAAACACCACCGGAAGAAGAATCACTGCGATGCAACTGACACCTTCCCTAATGGGCATTGCTCCCTTGGTGGAGGGAACATCGCTGTTAGACAAACCCAGCTGTCACAAACCAGGTTGGAGGCCAAAGTGATGAAGAAGGATTAGGCTTCCCTTGCGGCTAAGCTCCGAGCACCCCTGGAGGTGAGGACAGGGAATGCAGGGCTCAAAGAAGCATGGGTTGCCTGCTGGAGACCTCTCATGGTGAAATTAGGCTGGGGAGTTGCCGGACAGGTCGTCCAGATAGTCAGCTCAGCTGTAGTACTGGGAGCCCAAGTGGTGAGGCAGGCCCGAAACAGCAGCAGGAGGTAGACAGTACCCATGGTAGGTAGAAGGCCGCTGACAGGGCAGAAATGAAGCGGTATAGACAGGATCAGAGTCAAGGTCATACACGGAGGATCAAGCAAACGAGGTGGCAGGAGCGTATTCACGACAGAGCCAAGGTCATGTACAGGAGCCAAACCTGAGGACAAGAGAGTAGTCAGAACGGGAACAGGTCCAGATTCCACTCAGGGAATATTTTCAATATCTTCAGATATTGCTCACTTTTTTAGGTCCATCATACGGACACACTCTTCTCTCACTAGCCTGTCCCTTTATGAAGCTATATGTAACTCCAATCCACATGCCCCTGGTATTATATCACGTCTATATAGCCATCTCACCTCCCCTTCATCTAAATTGCCATCCTATACAGCGCAGTGGTCCAGAGACCTTGAGATAGATCTAGAATTGTAGGATTGGGATGCCACCTGGGCTACCAAAAAACCCTCCTCTCAAAATATTTTAGCCCTTGAAACTAATCATAAGGTCCTCATGCGCTGGTATTTGGTCCCGGTAAGGATCGCCAAATTTTTGCCCGGTTACTCCCCTTTGTGTTTCCATGAGTGTGATCAAGATGGTACTCACATACATCATTGGTAGGAGTGCCCCATCGTGCAGCGATTTTGGACTGAAATTTTCCAAATGGCCTCCACTGTGGTTAAAAATCACGCTTGAACCTGACCCATCACTTGCTTTGCTGAATCACAACACTCTAGACTGTACTGGAGCTCAGTTCTGCCTCATGTTACAACTTATGACGGCGGCTAAACAAACCATAGAACCTACCTGGAAGTCCCCCTTCTCTTTGCGCCATTGAAACTAAACATAGGGTCAACCCAGGCTATGATCCACAGCAAAATTGAAGCAACTATTCAAGATGAAATTCCTAAACACCTCAAAATCTGGCAAGCAATGGGTGGACCATTTTCTTCCCCCAGGCTTTGATGAGTCCCTCCTGGAACCCTGAGACAAGATCCTTCACGACTACCGTGACCTTCATATTTTCCTCTCTTTACCTTCCCTCTTCTTCAAACACTAAAGGAATGTGATTCTTATTTTTTGCGGTTCCCTCTCTATACACTTTCTATCCACCAGTTTTGTATACATTGGTAATAGTTCCAATATTGGTTCCTCTGTTGTTTGATCTAGGGTTGTACCGATAGCAGTATCGGTATCGGTGCCGATACCGAGTATTTTCACAAGTATCGGTACTCGTGCAAATGCAAAGATACCTGAAACCGATACTTTCAAGCTCGGTTCTTTGCGTTGTCAGTGGGTCTCCTCTGTTGACTGCTTGCCGTCTGCTTGCCATGTGTACTTATACATCGGCAGAATGGCATGGCTGGGCAAAAGGGCGTACCTGTACATCCCTTTGAATTTGCCGCCGTGCCATCGCGGGCGCGCCGCCAGCGGCGTCGCGCGCTCCCGCCGCGAGCTCCGTAAGTAGAATCACGGTCCCGCGGACTCGATGTCCATGGGGATACCCGCGATCGTCTCACGGAGAGGAAAAACGGGGAGATGCTAATGTAAACAAGCATCTCCCCGTTCTGCCTAGTGACAGTGTCACTGATCACAGCTCCCTGTGATCGGGAGCTATGATCAGTGATGTGTCACACACAGCCCCTCCCCCCCCACAGTTAGAATCACTCCCCTAGGACACACTTAACCCCTCCCTAGCCCCCTAGTGGTTAACCCCTTCACTGCCAGTGTCATTTTTACAGTAATCAGTGCAATTTTATAGCACTGATCGCTGTAAAAATGACAATGGTCCCACAAATGTGTCAAAATTGTCTGATGTGTCCGCCATAATGTCGCAGTCACGATAAAAATCGCAGATCGCCGCCATTACTAGTAAAAAAAAAAATTATCAATAAAAATGCCATAAAACTATACCCTATTTTGTAGACGCTATAACTTTTGCGCAAACCAATCAATAAACGCTTATTGTGATTTTTTTTACCAAAAATATGTAGAAGTATACGTATTGGCCTAAACTGAGGGGAAAAAAATGTTTTTTTATATATTTTTTGGGGATATTTTTTATAGCAAAAAGTAAAAAATAATGCGTTTTTTTTTCAAAATTGCCGCTCTATTTTTGTTTATAGCGCAAAAAATAAAAACCGCAGGGGTGATCAAATACCACCAAAAGAAAGCTCTATTTGTGGGAAAAAAAGGATGTCAATTTTGTTTGGAAGCCACGTCGCACGACCGCGCAATTGTCAGTTAAAGCGACGCAGTGCCGAATCGCAAAAAGTGCTCTGGTTATTGGGCAGCAAAATAGTCCGGGGCTGAAGTGGTTAACCACTTCCTCCCCGGCCCATAGCAGATGATGGCTGGGCGGTGGTTCCGTTATCCTGACTAGGCGTCATATGACGTCTAGCAGGATAACATGCTGCCGCGCGCCCGCGGGGGCGCGCATCGGGGCGATCGGTGGAGCGGTGTGTCAGTCCGGCGGAGGCTCTTTACCACGGCTGATCACGCTGTCAATAGGAAGAGCCGTTGATCGGCTTTTCCTCACTCGCGTTTGACAGACGCGAGTAGAGGAGAGCCGATCGGCTGCTCTCCTGACAGGGGGGGTCTGCGCTGATTGTTTATCAGCGCAGCCTCCCCTCAGATCACCACACTGGACCACCAGGGATCGCCACTAGGACCACCAGGGAAGGGGCAACATGTGGATGACCAGGTATGTACCCCATGGCCATCCACATGTGCCCAATCTGTGCCAATCAGTGCCCACAAATGGGCACTGATTGGTACCATGATGTTCCAGTTCTGCCCAGCAATGCCCCCAATATGTTTTACCAGTGCCACCAATCAGTGTGTTCAGTGCCACCTGTCATTGCTCATCGGTGCCACCTGTCAGTGCCCATCTGTGCCCATCAGTGCCCAACAGTGCCCACCTATCAGTGCCCATCAGTGCCACCCATAAGTACCCATCAATGCCACCCATATGTACCAATCAGTACCACCTACGAGTGCCCATCAGTGCCACCTATGAGTGCCCATCGGTGCCACCTATGAGTGCCCATCAGTGCCGCATACCAGTGCCACCTATCAGTGCCCATCAGTGCCGCCTATCAGTGCCCATCATCAGTGCCCGTCAGTGCCACCTCATCAATGCCACCTCATTGGTGCCACCTCATCGGTGCTCATCAGTGCCACCGTATCAGTGCCCGTCAGTGCAGCCATATCAGTGCCCGTCATTGAAGAAGAAAACGTACTTATTTACAAAAATTTTTAACAGAAACAAAGAAAAACTTTTTTTTTTTTTCGAAATTTTCGGTTTTTTTTATTTGTTGTGCAAAAAATAAAGACCGCAGAGATCATCAAATACCACCAAAGGAAAGCTCTATTTGTGGGAACAAAATGATAAAAAATTTGTTTGGGTACAGTGTAGCATGACCGCGCAGTTGTCATTCAGCGACAGCGCTGAAAGCTGAAAATTGGCCTGGGCGGGAAGGTGTCTAAGTGCCCTGTATTGAAGTGGTTAAAGAAGTCCGGTAATTGGAGCTGTCAACAAAAAAAAAAAAAAGCAGCCGGCAATGTTTGTTGACAACATTTCTCAGCTGAAACACTAAAATAAAAAGAAACATTGTTTCTTTTTGTACCTTTCTGTTTCTTCATCTGCAGATCAAAGGGATGAGCAAATGTTCCTCTGTTTAACCCCTTATTAACCCTTCATTTACTCTAATCAGCCTGAATCAGCCTTAATTAACTCCCTATTCTCCTCAATTTAATTATTATTTTCCTGCTTTTTTTAAAAAACGATAAACAATTGAAACTTTTTTTTGTTTGCTTTGTTAGTGAATATTTTTACATATATATATATATATATATATATATATATATACATATATATATATATATATATATATATATATATATATATATATATATATATTAACATATATTTATACATTTACATTGAAAAAGCGCAAAATTTAAAAAGAAAACAATTTATTTAATTTATAAATAACTTTTCAATGCTTTGTACCATTGCTGACAGCTGAAGTGAAAACAAAGCAGTTGCGGTAGGTATCGGTAATTGGTACCGGCGAGTACTAAAAAAAAAGTATCGGTACTCGTACTCGTAAAAAAAATGGTATTGGTACATCCGTAGTTTGATCCAATATGCTTGGAAGGTCCTACGCCTTCTTTTTATATACATAATGCAAAATTTATGTGTCCTTAGGACTGATATATTGATGAGCTTTGTACCTGCATGTATGCATTTTGTTCCCTTCATATTGGAATCAGATTTGTACTTTTTCTATAACAATAAAAAGTTTGGAAAGAAAGAGGGTAGTCAGAAGGGCGGGGCCAGGGTCATACACAGGCGTGTATAGCAGAATATCTGCGCTAAGCCAAAAAAAAGAAAAATGAAAAGGTGCTGCAACTAAAAAAAAGCCTGAATATTCAGCTGGTGGATAAGTGTAACAGATAAAGTGCGCAACCAAAAATTAATTAATTAATTTGAAAATAAAAAAATTACATAAAAAAACTCCCTGCGTATATAAAAATGCAAACATGTGTTTTGCTCATATAATTAGGGTACAATTTTGGCGTGAAGATTGTAGTCCATAAAGTGCTTCAATCAGTGCAGATAACGATGAGGGACATTCAGGAGATCAGTCAGTTGTTCTGTTCATCAGAAAACAAATCAATCAGAGCCTCTTACCAGAATTGTTGGATCTCAAAATTATAGAGATCAAAAGGGCACACACAGGGGGGATCACTCAGCCGAGGAAAGCACATCCACAGGCTCATCCAGTAACGGGATCCTCTCTCCTATAGCGGACTCTCCTATAGTGCTATATTTCTCACAGATAAGGCAGAAAAACTTTCTCCAAGTGATCTCCAACCATGGGGTATTTCATAAGATATAAAGAAGAGGCTTCATGGTGCAGTACTCCTCTTTAAAAGATTTATTCAAAATCGTAGGCACTAACATCCAAAAAAACGGTGTTTACTACATTCAAAACAGCTGCGGCTCAAGCATGCGTGGTGACGTTGAGACCTGCAGCTCCATCCGACGCGTTTCCCAATACAAGGCATCGACTGGGAACGGAGGCTATCTCTGAAGGCTGCTGTCCTACTTAAAAAAGGACGTTTGGTGCCAGTCTTGGTTGAGGGTGTGCGCAGGCTGGTGCACATCCCTGCATCTGCGTGCATGAGCACATTTCCTATGCGTCTATGCGCATTCCTGCCCAGACGAGTGCGGCCATTCAAGGTACTGGCAATGGTGCCTTTGATCGGAGTAGCACTCTGACACTAACCCCTTTCACCGCTCAAGGACCAGCCTGTATCCATCTCGATTCCCTGCAATCAGCCAGGTCAGCTAAGTCCCTGGAGTTTGCTTTTTCTGCAGTGCAATCTACCGTCCGAATAATAGGCCACACACCAAAAAATGTTCAACTCCAGCCAAGGTTTATTGCAATGGCAGCACACCGCTCACTCCCACTCATGCCCCCAACATGTTTCACCCACAGCAGGGCTTAATCAGGGGGATCCCCCTGATTAAGCCCTGCTGTGGGTGAAACATGTTGGGGGCGTGGCTCTGGGTGGGAGTCAGAGGTGTGCTGTCATTGCAATAAGCCTTGGCTGGAGTTGAATGCCTTCTGTGTGTGGTCCATTATATGGATGGTGGACTGCAGGGCCTCACTCGCAAATAGAGCGACGTCTTCACAGCAAGAGAGTGACACTCGGGAAGGTAAGTGACAGGATCATCAGTGTTTCACGGCTTGAAGTAGGCATCAGAACAACCTTCCTGAGGCTGGGTTCACACTAGAGCACGGAGTGGCTCACAGTAGGGGGTCCAGTGCGTCTCTATTCACTGGTTCAGGTCCGATTTCAGCCCGAATTTTTGGCTGAATTCGGACCTGAAACGGACCAAAAGACGCACAGGGCTCCTGTGCAATTCGCACCGGAGCCGCTTCTGAGGATGTGTGAACCGGCTCCATAGAGAGACGGTCACAATCCCCTGCTATGCAAATTGGATGCGGTGAAACCCTCATCCGATTCCCAACAGTGTGTACCCAGCCTAAAAGTAGGATGATCATTTTGCTAAGCTTGTATTTAGGGAGTTCGTCTTTTAAAAAAAAAAATTGCTGTGTCTCAACCATTCGCCTAGCCGTCTCAAAAAAAAAAAAATCTCTGAAATTTGTCTTATTTCTTATGATCATCAGCTCCATCTAGTGGCCCTAATGTGGTATCTTTCTGATTGAGGTATTTCAGGAAAATACCACATTTTGGGCACCAGATGGAGCTGACAATCATGTATATAAACATACCGTGATGGCTGTGTGAAGGATTAAAGGGCTTCGTACACGCTATAAGAAAACGGGGGGGGGGGGGGGGATTTTCGTCCAAAGAATTTCCGTACGATTTTCGCATAGTGTGTACTCAACTTTCTACAGCAGGTTCCGAATTCTCGTACGAAAATTCCCGAAAGGGACAAATTCCAAAAAATTTTCTCGTACGGGAACAGAACGAACGATTTTTGCTTAATATGCAACGGACGATTTTCGGATGATTTTCGGACAAGAAAAATCAGAAAAGAAAGACTGCGCATGATCGGAAACAATAAACAACAACAAAAAAAGACTTTGCCGTACGAGAAAATTCGTACGAGTTTTCGTTCATCGGTTCCGATTTGCTGTGAGACACCGAGGAGAAAATCAGACGAACGGCCCCTTTTCTTATAGTGTGTACCCCACTTAAGACACTCATACAGCAAACATTTCCTAAATAGACCCCTTGACCCCAGTTAAAAAAAATCGAACAAATAAGAAATCTATAACATGTTTCAGATGGATTTAATGTCTGCCCTATACAGTAGTATATATATATATATATATACAGTAGTACTTTGGATTTTGAGCATAATCTGTTCCAGTAGAATGCTTGCAATCCAAAGCACTCGTATGTCAAAGCGAGTTTCTCCATAGGAATCAATGGAAACTCAGATAATTCGTTCCAGTGTCACTGCTAGTGTATGCACTCGGAAACACGAATAAGCGCCATAATGGGGCGTGAAACATGTTAGCTATCTTTCCTGTTCCTCCCTGTACATGAGGTGACTGCATTTGGATTTTATTTCTTCGTATCAATAAAGATGTCTTCTATGGTGTGCAGCCGTCCAGGATATTTTTCTCTTTCCTTCTGCACTCGGAAACACTCGGAGATGCTCGGAGATGCCCCGAATGGACACTGAGGCTCTAATTGGCTCTAATTGGACCCGAGCCCACCCAGTTGTGTGACAATAGTGAAATAATGTTCGCTATTGTCATCCTGATTCTCCTCTCAGGCCAATGAGGAAGCAGGTACTGAGACCCGATTGGCCAGGGAGTCTTAGGACTTAGCCGGGAGGAGAAGCAACAGCCTGGCTCTTCCTTTCCCCTGCCTCCTAAGTTAAGGTCAGTCTCCTGCGGGGGGGTGGCGGTGGGTCGCTGCCCAGTTCCCGTACATCTAACACCGGGGGGGATTGCTTGAATTAGGGTCAATACAGCTGTGCCGAGGAGCACGCGCCCTGCGCACTCCCAGCACGCTTAAGTTGACTGAAAGCTCCCATCGATACTTGTGATCATGTGACTGCCGGTCACATGATCTTAAACCCCGCCTCCTGCCATCCTAAAGGCCCCCGGAGGCTCCAAGAGGTTAACTAGTTCCAGACTTTGGGCATGCTACACACGCCCCAAAAAGAGTTTGTCATTGTACACAGGACATGTGTAGCATGTCCAGTCCCTCTGCCCTGCTCCCCCCCCCCCTCCCACTAAACAGCAAATTGGCTCTGATTAATCAAAGCTGGCGTTGTAAAAAAAAAAAAAAAAAAAAACTCGACTTATGAAAATCCTTGACCTCGTCGGAAGTGGCGAGGTTGAGGATTTTCATCAGTCGAGATTTTTTTTTTTTTACAACACCGGCATTGCTGTGTACACAGAGAAGATCGGCAGCTTCAGCTGTAAAAAAAAGAAAATAAAAAAGCAGTCTGACAGTGTTTATAAATAACATTTGTTCAAACGACAGAAAGATACATTGCTACAGATTGGTACTTTTGTATCTTTCTGTTCATTCATCTGCAGATCAAAGGGATGAGCTTCAGTCTGCAGTTGATGTCATAAAGATCCCCTTTCACACTGAAGGCGCTTTTCAGACGTTTTAGCTCTAAAAATAGCGTCTGTAAAGGGCCTCTCAAGCCTTCCCAGTGTGAAAGCCCGAGCGCTTGCAGTACCGAAAAAAAATAAAGTCCTGCAAGCAGCGTCTTTGGGGCGGGAGCCGTGTATACACCGCTCTTAAACCGCCCCCTGCCATTCAAATCAATGGGCAGAGCTGCCGAAGAGCCAGCAAAGCTCTTTGGCAGCGGCGCTTTGCGGGCGCTTTTAACCCTTTATTTGGGGTTAAAAGCGCCCCGCTCCCGCCCGCACAGCGCCGGTAAAACTAGCGATGCTTTACCGCTAACGTGGCCCGCGCCCCAGTGTGAAAGGGCTCTTATAGCAACCTGACAAGTACGTTTTTTTTTTTTGTTTTTTTTTAGACATTTTTTAACCCCTTATTAACCCTTAGTTTACTCTAATCGGCCTTAATTAAAGTAGGACTATAGGCAAAACTTTTTTACTCGTTTTGCATAGAGGGAGGGTTATAACCCCTGTCAGGTTTTTTCCCCCCCCTGCCATCTGTGTCCCATTGCGGAGATTTCTCCGCACTTCCTGTTCCATAGCCAAACAGGAAGTGAGAGGAAATCCCTGCAAATCAAGGCAACCCCCTGGGGACCCCCCCCCCCCCCCAGGTCACCAGAACTAGTGTCCCCATTGGAAGATTTCCCCTCTATTACTTTTCTGGGGACAACCCCAGATTTTTCCCAGATTTGGGATTTTCTTTTACGTTCACTTTCAATGGTAAACAGGGCAAATAGAGAGGGTGAGTTTTCCTAACAGGGGGACACAGACAGCAATAAAATCTGGCAGGGGTTCCAATCCCTCTCCACTCCATCCAAAACTAAAAAAAAAAAGTTTTGCCTTTAGTTCTACTTTAAAGGGGAACTGCAGTCTGCTCACATCAATTTGTAATAAAAACATCTTTGCCATTCTGAAGCTTCCCTCCAACCCCTTTGCATATTATTTTATATATACTGTGATTCTGTACTTGCCAAATATGCTGCAGAAATCTCCCTCCAACTGAGTCTGGTTGCAGCCATTTTAACTGCGGGCAGCTGAAGCTGCTGCCTGTTCACTTCCTGGATTTACACAGAGGCAGCTCTGCAGCTCTCATTGGCCCTCTTATGACTCTTCCCCCCTCCCTTCCTGGCAAACTCTCAGAGAGTGACAGGGAGAGCTGTGCACAATGTCATAAGCCTAGGCTAATTACCAGACAAGAAACAGAAAGTGGGCTGTATAAGGGATTTACTGGCAAAAAAATAAATAGATTTTACTATCCAAAGATACAAAAAACAACAACAAGGGCAGAAGATTTAATGGAAAGATGAAAAAATGACTGAAGGTCCACTTTAACACCTTATTCTCCTTATCCATTCAAATATTATTTTCGTGGTGATTTTTTTTTTTTATTATTTTTTTTTTTTTAGTTTCTATTTTATTTATTTATTTATTTAGTTTCTATTTTATTAACCATTAATATTTCAACTTGTTTTTGTTTGTTAATATATTTACACTTTTTTTTTTTTTTTAAAAGCGCAACATTTGAAAATTTTTATATATAATATAGCACTGGTCAAAAAAATAAAAATAAATTTAAAAAAAGTGTGTTTTGTTTAAAATTGTTGTGTTTAATCATCTAAGGATTGCAAAAATAAATAAATCATTATTGCAAGATAAAAAAATTGGAAAGAAAAATAAAAAAGTGCGTTTTGTTTAGTTTTGTTGTGTTTATTCATCTAAGGTTTGCAAAAAAAAATCATTCTTGCAAGACAAAAAAATTGGAAAAAAAAACAAACAAACACTTTATTTAATTTGTAAATAACTTTGCAATGCTTTATATCAGAATCATAACTTTTAGTGTAATTTTCAAACTGGACAAGTTGCAGAATAAAATGTGCACCTTTTTATCTGCAGTAACACTATTTTATATATAATATAGCACTGATCAAAAAAAATTAAAATATAAAACTGTTTTGTTTAGTTTTGTTGTGTTTAATCATCTAAAGATTGCAAAAATAAATACATCATTATTGCAAGATAAAAAAATTGGAAATTTTTTTTTAAAAAAGTGTGTTTTATTTAGTTTTGTTGTGTTTAATCATCTAAGGATAAAAAAAAATAAATCATTATTGCAAGACAAAAAATTGGGAAAAAAACAAACACTTTATTTAATTTGTAAATAAATTTGCAATGCTTTATATCAGAATCATAACTTTTAGTGTCATTTTCAAACCGGATAAATTGCAGAATAAAATGTGCACTTTTTAATCTGCAGTAACACTATTTATATATAATATAGCACTGGTAAAAAATAAAAATAAAAAAAAAATAAAAAAAAGTGTGTTTTGTTTAGTTTTGTTGTGTTTAATCATCTAAGGATTGCAAAAAAAAACCCAAAAAACTAATTATTGCAAGATAAAAAATTGGAAAAAGAAACAAACACTTTATTTCATTTGCAAATAACTTTGCAATGCTTTATATCAGAATCATAACTCTTAGTGTCATTTTCAAACCGGATAAATTGCAGAATAAAATGTGCACTTTTTTATCTGCAGTAACACTATTTATATATAATATAGCACTGGTCAAAAAAATAAATAAAAAAAGTGCGTTTTGTTTAGTTTTGTTGTGTTTAATCATCTAAGGATTGCAAAAAAAAAAAAAAAAAAAATCATTATTGCAAGACAAAAAACTGGTAAAAAAAACAAACACTTCATTTAGTTTGTAAATAAATTTGCAATGCTTTATATCAGAATCATAACTTTTAGTGTCATTTTCAAACCAAACAAATTGCAGAATAAAATGTGCACTTTTTATCTGCAGTAACACTATTTTATATATAATATAGTACTGGTCAAAAAAATAAATAAAAAAAAGTGTGTTTTGTTTAGTTTTGTTGTGTTTAATCATCTAAGGATTGCAAAAATAAATAAATCATTATTGCAAGACAATATTTATGGAAATAAAAAGGAAAATATACCAGCGCAAAAGAAAGATAATAAAAAAACAGATCAAAACAGCTGCTGAACACTCCAGGCAAATATACAAAAAAATATATAATAATAATAATAATAATAATAATATTTATGGAAAAACAAAGCCTTGTTTGTCCTTAAAACAAAAACAATATTCTGTAGATATTACCTTGTTATCTTAATGAAAAAGTTACCAAATAAACAGGCTTGTGGCAAAAATTTTAAAATTGCTACAATTAAAAAAAAAAAGTTTGGGTTTAGGATTACATTGAAGCGTTGGTTAGCTTTAAAGTGTATTTCCTCTTTTGCAGCCTAATTGGGAAAAAAAACACCTACTTGATATTTCTTACATGTCCCCATTCACATAGCAATACTTAAAGTGGTAATAAATTCTTACAGAATGTTATTAGGTTATTTTCTCTCCAGGTCGAATGTGCTTAATCGGACAATGATATAGGCCCTACTAATGAAGAACATTCGATAATACTGCATATGGCCCCTAGATGGAGCTGATGATCATAGTAGAAAAGTAAGTATTTAATGTGATCGTCAGCTCCATCTAGAGGCTATCTGCAGTATTTTGCTGATTCATGCTTTTCTTATGACTATAAGGAAATACTTTACTATGATTTTCAGCTCCATCTAGGGGCCATAGTGCAGTATTTTATGGGTTTTTTTTATTTTTTATTTATGATATTCTTACGAATGAAGAACATTAGACCTGGAGAGAAAAAAAGTTGACATTCATAAGAGAAACGGATTTATTTCCCAGGATCATCAGCTCTATCTAGGGGCCATAATGCATTATTTTCTTGATTCATGCTATTCTTATTTATAAAGAATATCCGACCTGGAGAGAAAATAACTGACGATCATATTAGAATATTAGAAAAGTATTTATTTCCTGTGATTGTCAGTTTCATCTAGGGGCCAAAATGCATTATTTTCTTGATTTATGATATTCTTATGAATGAAGAACATTTGACCTGGAGAGAAAATAGCTGATGATGATAGTAGGAACATATTTATTTCCTATGATTGTCAGCTCCATCTAGGGGCCAAAATGCAGTATTTTCCTGATGTATGCTATTCTTATGGGTGAAAAACATCTGACCTGGAGAGAAAATAGCTGATTATCATAATAGAAACATATTTATATCCAGTGATGGTCAGCTCCATCTAGGGGCCATATACAGTATTTTCCTCATTCATGCTATACGAATGAAGAACATTTGAGCTTGAGGGAAAATAGCTGATGATCATAGTAGAAACGTATTTATTTTTTGTAATCATCAGCTCCATGTATGGGCCATAATGTGGTATTTTCCTGCTTCATGCTATTCCTATGACTGTAACTAAATATATTACTATGATCGTCAGCGCCATCTAGGGGCCACAATGTGGTATTATCCTGATTTATGATATTCTTAAGAATGAAGAACATTCGACTTGGAGGGAAGATAGTTTATGATCATAGTAGAAGCATTTTTATTTCTTGAGACTGTCAGCTCCATCTAGGGGCCATAATGCAGTATTTTCCTCATTCATGCTATTCTTACGAATGAAAAACATTGGAGCTGGAGAGAAAATAGCTGACGAACATAGTAGAAAAGTATTTATTTCCTGTGAACGTCAGCTCCATCTAGAGGCCACTTGCAGTATTTTCCTGAATCAAGCTATTCTTATGAATGAAGAACATTTGACCTGGAGAGAAAATAGCTGACGATCATAGTAGAAAAGTGTTTATTTCCTAGGGGCCACATGCAGTATTTTCCCTGATTCATGCTATTCTTATGACCATAAGGAAACACTTTACTATGATTGTCGGCTCCATCTAGGGGCCACATGCAGTATTTTCCTGATTCAAGCTATTCTTATGAATGAAGAACATTTGACCTGGAGAGAAAATAGCTGACGATCATAGTAGAAAAGTATTTATTTCCCGTGATCATCAGCTCCATCTAGGGGCCACATGCAGTATTTTCCTGATTCAAGCTATTCTTATGAATGAAGAACATTTGACCTGGTGAGAAAATAGCTGACGATCATAGTAGAAAAGTATTTATTTCCCGTGATCATCAGCTCCATCTAGGGACCACATGCAGTATTTTCCTGATTCATGCTGTTCTTATGACCATAAGGAAACACTTTACTATGATTGTCGACTCCATCTAGGGGCCACATGCAGTATTTTCCTTATTAAAGCTATTCTTATGAATGAAGAACATTTGACCTGGAGAGAAAATAGCTGACGATCATAGTAGAAAAGTATTTATTTCCTGCGATCATAAGCTCCATCTAGGGGCCACCTGCAGTATTTTCCTGATTCAAGCTATTATTATAAATTAAGAATATTTGACCTGGAGAGAAAATAGCTGATGATCATAGTAGAAAAGTTTTTTTTTCCTGTGATCATCAGCTCCATCTAGGGGCAACAGGCAGTATTTTCCTCATTGAAGCTATTCTTATGAATGAAGAACATTTGACCTGGAGGGAAAATAGCTGACGATCATAGTAGAAAAGTGTTTATTTCCTGTGATCATCAGCTCCATCTAGGGGCCACATGCAGCATTTTCCTGATCCATGCTATTCTTATGACCATAAGGAAACACTTTACTATGATTGTCAGCTCCATCTAGGGGCCATATGCAGTAATTTCCTCATTGAAGCTATTCTTTTGAATGAAGAACATTTGACCTGGAGAGAAAATAGCTGACGATCATAGTAGAAAAGTATTTATTTCCTGTGATCATCAGCTCCATCTAGGGGCCATATGCAGTATTTTCCTCGTTCGAGCTATTCTTATGAATGAAGAACATTTGACCTCGAGAGAAAATAGCTGACCATCATAGTAGAAAAGTATTTATTTCCTGTGATCATCAGCTCCATCTAGGGGCCACATGCAGTATTTTCCTCGTTCAAGCTATTCTTATGAATGAAGAACATTTGACCTGGAGAGAAAATAGCTGACGATCATAGTAGAAAAGTGTTTATTTCCTGTGATCATCAGCTCTGTCTAGGGGCCACATGCAGTATTTTCCTGATTCATGCTATTCCTATGACCTTAAGGAAATACTCTACTATGGCTGTCGGCTCCATCTAGTGGCCATAATGTGGTATTTTCCTCATTCATGATTTTCTTACAAATGAATAACTTTCGACCTTTGAGATAAAATAGCCTAGTAACACTGGATTTTGCTGGAATTTGCACAGAACGGATGTACATGCAGGACAAATAGCTTTGCAAGTTTTTTATTTTTTATAAACACACCCCTGGTAATGCGTGCAAATTTTGATATTGAACATTATTGGTCCAAATAGTTGTCCGCGACCGCGTAGGATGTCTGAAAATCCGAGCCACAATGTAATAATTTTGCCGTATATTTCATTCATCTTCGCAAACTAGCCTCGCCGTCTCTTGCCTTTTGCGTTCGTTGCGTCGGTTCTCATTTTCTCGCCTTCTCTGCGTTCCGTCGACTCTCTTTCTGTATTCATCTCTCTCTCTCTCTCTCTCTTGTTCTGCGGGAGGGGCAGCGTCACGCTAATGAGTGTTTTAGCTATTCATTTGTTTTACCCGCAGCCCGTAATGAATTAAAAGGCGGGGGGACTTCGGAGACCGATTTTTAATACAAACTCCCCTCCTGGTGCCGACCCCGACCGTCAGCGCCTTGCCCGTTACTACGGCAACTGCAGGAATTTTCATGCAAATTGGCTGCTCTATGGATGAGATGGTGCCGGCGCATCCTACAACTAATCATGATAAAATTAGTTTCACTATATTTAAATGACTCTACCTAATGCATTATATCCATGTGCATGAAATTGCTTCGGCTAATGCTCCGCATAAAATAGCAAAGACGTTGCAAATTACCATATTGCCGGCCCTAAAACAGGTTGCCATAAAGAAATCCCCCCCACTCCCCCCACCCTCCAACCCCTCTTACAGGATTTTTATTAAATGACTCACCCCCAAGGCATTTATTAGATGTGCTGCAATGGGAGATGTCACATGTAACAATCCCCCCCCCCCCCCCAGCCTGTGCTGTAAGTCGGTTGAGCTATATCTATGCGCATTAGGCAATGAAAAGGTTAAACGATCGGTACATCCTCGCCTATGAGTAATTGTGCTGATGTTTTGTTTAACTCTCGAAACAGAAGTCGCAGAGAGATTTTTTTATTCTGCTTTATAACTTCAGAAATGAGGGGGGGGGGGGATAAAATGCATACCTGCCACATGAAGCAGTCTAGACCAAATATGACCTGACTTTTTTTAAAACTCGTTACCCAATGAAAAGGGGCCAAGTGTTGGGAGCATCTGCTGTAGAAAAATGGTGCTGTCTGATGAGCGGAGCTTGTGGGCGTACATCTGTGTTCATTGAGGTTTTTTCGTACCCCTGTGTCCGCCCCCCCCCGTTAATGGGTGGATGTTTGGCCTATCATTCCTACCAGTAGGAATGTACAGATTAATACATACAAGTAATATGCACATTTTCATACTTGATGTGCTGTATTTTGGTACTAATAATATATTGTTCTAGGTAGCTTGCTCTCTTGTCTGGGTCCTGAGGAAGCCTAATATCGGGTGAAACACGTTGACCTTACAGACATGCAGGCTAAGCACACGTCACTCAGACTGTACTTACCAATATGTATATACATGATTGCATGCATTTTTAATGAACTATTTATATGTATTAGAAGGGATTATTCTTCCCCAGATGTTTGGGGTGGGATACTTAGATTTTTATCCTTCTTAATATTGTATAATAAAGATACTTTTTTTTTTAATGTACTATTCGTCTCTATTGCTTTGCCTGTTATAATCCGCTATTTTAGGTTACTGGAGAAATCTCTCGGGTTAATCCCTACAGTGCCTTGGAAAAAGTATTCATACTCCTTAAAATTTTCCACAGAAATAAACGTATTTTATTGCAATTTTTTGTGATTGACTAACACAAAGTGGCACATAATTGTGAAGCGGAAGGAAAATGATAAATGGGTTTACAAATTTTTTACAAATAATAATGTGAAAAGTGTGGGGGGCATTTGTATGGCGCCCCCCGGAGTCAATACTTTGTCGAACCTTTCACTGTAATTACATCTGCAAGTTTTTTTGGGGATGTCTCTACCAGCTTTGCACATCTAGAGAGGGACATTTTTGCCCATTCTTCTTTGCAAAATATCTCAAGCTCTGTCAGATTGGATGGAGAGCGTCTGTGAACAGCAATTTTCAAGTCTTGTCACAGATTCTCAATGGGATTTAGGTCTGGACTGTGACTGGGCCATTCTAACACATGAATATGCTTTGATCTAAACCATTCCATTGTAGCTCTGGCTGGATGTTTCGGGTCGTTGTCCTGCTGGAAGGTGAACCTCCAACCCCGTCTCAAGTCTTTTGCAGACTCTAACAGGTTTTATTCTAAGATTGCCCTGTATTTGTCTCCATTCATCTTCCCATCAACTCTGACCAGCTTCCCTGTCCCTGCTGAAGAAAAGCATCCCCACAACATGATGCTGCCACCACCATGTTTCACGGTGGGGATGGTGTGTTCAGGGTGATGTGCAGTGTTAGTTTTCCCCACACATATCGTTTTGCTTTTAGGCCAAAAAGTTCAATTTTGGTCTCATCTGACCAGAGCACCTTCTTCCACATGTTTGCTGTGTCCCCCACATGGCTTCTCACAAACTACAAACAGGACTTCTTATGACTTTCTTTCACCAATGTCTTTCTTCTTGTCACTCTTCCATAAAGGGCAGATTTGTGGAGAACACGACTAATAGTTGTCCTGTGGACAGATTCTCCCACCTGAGCTGTGGATCTCTGCAGCTCCTCCAGAGTTACCATGGACCTCTTGGCTCTTCTCTGATGAATGTTCTCCTTGCCCGGCCGGTCAGTTTAGGTGGATGGCCATGTCTTGGTAGGTTTGCAGTTGTGCCATACTCTTTCCATTTTCCGATCATGGATTGAACAGAGCTCCTTGAGATGTTCAAAGCTTGCGATAATTCTTTATACCCTAACCCTGTTTAAAATTTCTCCACAACTTTATCCCTGACCTGTCTGGTGTGTTCATTGGCCTTCATGATGCTGTTTGTTCACTAAGTTTCTCTAACAAACCTCTGAGGGCTTCACCGAACAGCTGTATTTATCCTGAGATTAAATTACACACAGGTGGACTCTATTTACTAATTCGGTGACTTCTGAAGGCAATTGGTTCCACTAGATTTAAGTTAGGGGTATCAGAGTAAAGGGGGGCTGAATTCAAATACACGCCACACTTTTCACATATTTTTTTGTAAAAAATGTTGAAAACCATTTATCATTTTCCTTCTACTTCACAGTTATGAGCCACTTTGTGTTGGTCTATCACATAAAATCCCAATAAAATACATTTACGTTTTTGGTTGCAACATGACAAAATGTGGAAAATTTCAAGGGGTATGAATACTTTTTCAAGGCACTGTAGTTTCTTCTCATGTATGATTTGGAGGCGGCCATAAAAGTCTCCCTTTTCTTGGAGCTTGGGAGTCCTCCAAACTCACCTCTATCCAAACTTGAAAGTCGCACTCCTTTGTAGTCCAATCAGCTGTGGGTTGGGTCATTCTACCGCCCTGCAGCACTATGTAAAACAAAGCGTCTGGATGACGGTGATGTCAATGCACTTATATGGACACATGTCCTTGACCAAATATGGGCATATGTCCATATAAGGGCTTCAGAGCAAGATCTGTTAAAGCAAAACTTAAATGTATCTGAGCAACACAAACTAAAAATACTAGTTATTTCATTTGTAATATTCAAATCAAATCCCCCCCATCCATGTCTCAATACTGTATTATTATGTTGAGAAATCCCTTTGAAAAACACCCTTAGCTTGAAGAAGCATTTTTGGACCCCAAAAGCATGTTAGTTACTCATTGGATTGTCCCCCTACTTGTATTGGAATAAAATTGTATTTGGACCTTTCAACAGTGGTATCTTGCTTCAATTTACACTTCTGTTCTACAATACAAGTCAAAGAGACTGTGGAAATCCTTTGGGATGTAGAAGCCCCCAGCCTGGGGGGCCCATCAACATCAATACTTTAAGATAGCAATACCAATAAGATAGCCTTACGGCTCCAGTGCTATTTCCCTTCACTTCCTGTCCCAGAGACACAGCAGAATGTGAAAGGAAGTCTTTGAAAAGTGAAAGGAAATCCCAATTTTCAACATGTGTACACATTGCAACATTTTCCCCACCTCCTGTTCAGATGACATCAGTAAAATTTTGGATTTTCCATAACTTCCTCTCCCAGAATCAATGGTCACAAGAAGAAATAAGGAGGCTTAATATCCTGGTCTGAAACACAGACAGCAATAAAAAATCTCTTGGGCAGACCTCTCCATCACATTGTGTAGACTCAACCTCTCCTTCACATTGTGTAGACTCAACCTCTCCTTCACATTGTGTAGACTCAACCTCTCCTTCACATTATATAGACTCAACCTCTCCTTCACATTATATAGACTCAACCTCTCCTTCACATTGTGTAGACTCAACCTCTCCTTCACATTGTGTAGACTCAACCTCTCCTTCACATTGTATAGACTCAACCTCTCCTTCACATTGTGTAGACTCAACCTCTCCTTCACATTGTATAGACTCAACCTCTCCTTCACATTGTGTAGACTTAACCTCTCCATCACATTGTGTAGACTCAACCTCTCCTTCACATTGTGTAGACTCAACCTCTCCTTCACATTATATAGACTCAACCTCTCCTTCACATTGTGTAGACTTAACCTCTCCTTCACATTGTGTAGACTTAACCTCTCCATCACATTATGTAGACTTAACCTCTCCATCACATTATGTAGACTCAACCTCTCCATCACATTGTGTAGACTTAACCTCTCCATCACATTATGTAGACTCAACCTCTCCATCACATTGTGTAGACTCAACCTCTCCATCACATTGTGTAGACTCAACCTCTCCTTCACATTGTGTAGACTTAACCTCTCCTTCACATTGTGTAGACTACTAGACTCAACCTCTCCTTCACATTGTGTAGACTCAACCTCTCCTTCACATTATATAGACTCAACCTCTCCTTCACATTGTGTAGACTCAACCTCTCCTTCACATTGTGTAGACTACTAGACTCAACCTCTCCTTCACATTGTGTAGACTCAACCTCTCCTTCACATTGTGTAGACTCAACCTCTCCTTCACATTGTGTAGACTCAACCTCTCCTTCACATTGTGTAGACTCAACCTCTCCTTCACATTGTGTAGACTCAACCTCTCCTTCACATTGTGTAGACTTAACCTCTCCTTCACATTGTGTAGACTTAACCTCTCCATCACATTATGTAGACTTAACCTCTCCATCACATTATGTAGACTTAACCTCTCCATCACATTATGTAGACTCAACCTCTCCATCACATTGTGTAGACTCAACCTCTCCATCACATTGTGTAGACTCAACCTCTCCTTCACATTGTGTAGACTTAACCTCTCCATCACATTGTGTAGACTTAACCTCTCCTTCACATTGTGTAGACTACTAGACTCAACCTCTCCTTCACATTGTGTAGACTCAACCTCTCCTTCACATTATATAGACTCAACCTCTCCTTCACATTGTGTAGACTCAACCTCTCCTTCACATTGTGTAAACTACTAGACTCAACCTCTCCTTCACATTGTGTAGACTCAACCTCTCCTTCACATTGTGTAGACTCAACCTCTCCTTCACATTGTGTAGACTCAACCTCTCCTTCACATTGTGTAGACTCAACCTCTCCTTCACATTGTGTAGACTCAACCTCTCCTTCACATTGTGTAGACTCAACCTCTCCTTCACATTGTGTAGACTCAACCTCTCCATCACATTGAGTAAATCAACCTCTCCTGCACACTGAGTGGACTCAACCCCTCCTTCATATTGAGTAGGCTCAACCTCTCCTTTGCATTTAGTAGGCTCAACCTCTTCTCCGAGTCGAATAAGCTCAACCTCTACTTCGCATTGAGTAAGCTCAACCTCTCCATCACATTCAGTAGATTCAACCTCACCATCATACTGAGCAAACTCAAACTCTCCTTCACACTAAGAAGACATAATCCCTCTTTCACATTGAGAAGACTCAACCTTTCCTTCATATTGTGTAGAAAACTTTCCTGCACACCTAGTAGACTCAACCTCTCCTTCACGTTGAGTAGAATTAACCTCTCTATCACATTGTGTATAGACTAAACCTCTCCTTCTCATTGTGTAGACACAACCTCTCCTTCACATTGTGTAGACTCAATCTCACCTTCACATAGTGACATAGTTACATAGTAGGTGAGGTTGAAGAAAGACACAAGTCCATCAAGTCCAACCTATGTGTGTGATTATATGTCTGTATTACATTGTATATCCCTGTATGTTGCGGTCGTTCAGTTCACGTTTAGTAAACTCTACCTCTTCTTTACATTGAGTACACCCAACCACTCCTTCACATTGAGTTGACTCAACCTCTCCTTCACACTGAGTAGACTCAACACCTCCTTCATATTGAGTGGGCTCAACTTCTCCTTTGCATTGAGTAGGCTCAACCTCTTCTCCGAATTGAGTAAGCTCAACCTCCCCTTTACGTTAAGTAGACTCAACCTCTACTTCATGTTGAGTAGATTCAACCTCTGCTTCAGGTTGAGTAGACTAAGACTCTTCTTTATGTTGAGTAGACTCAACCTATCCTTCTCATGGAGCAGACTCAACCTCCGTTTCACGATGAGTACACTCAGCCTCTCCTTCACATTGAGTAGAATTAATGGGACAGAAGACCACCATGTGTCATTTCCAGAGACAGTCTCTGTTGGCGTTTATCCATACTCTGCTCCTCGAGTCAATCCCATCCCAGGGAACAAGTGGAACAAACAAGCAAAGGCGCTGTAGCCAGTTACAATTCTCAGTGGTCTTATAGCTTATGTAGTATTGGCTCAAACAACTGGGCTCCTGTCTTCACTCCAAGTCCAACAAACAAGCAAAGGTACTGGAGCAGGTTACAGCCCTTAAAAAAATTTATTGATAAAAGTCAGCAAACGTTTGACAGTAACATACAAGTCTGCCAAAGCATTTCAGCTAGATTTGCTATGAAAAAAGGCGATCTAGCCAAAAATGCGTCTTGATTGTTATTTTGGATGTTTGTTGACCTTTATGAATAAAGACTGTAACAGGCTTCAGCACCTTTGCTTATTTGTTGGACCTGGAGGGTGCACAGCAGCCCAGCTGTTTGAGCTGATACAGGATGGACTATAGGAATATTAGTGATTGGAACCAACTCCAG
This sequence comes from Lithobates septentrionalis, assembly GCA_037952835.1. NCBI lineage: Eukaryota > Metazoa > Chordata > Amphibia > Anura > Ranidae > Lithobates > Lithobates septentrionalis. Next base: position 424,581 of record JBBDGP010003623.1, read on the forward strand.
CAGCTTTGTTTGTTTGTTCAACCTTTGCATTGAGTTTTGACCCCTGTGTTGGGATTGGCTCAAGGAACAGAGTATGGATGAACACCAGGAGAGACTGTCTCCAGAAAAGACATAGGGTGGTCCACTGTCACACCGAGTTTACTGCCTCAATGGAGGAGTTAAGCACCTGGAGGACAATCAGGCAGGTACCCGAACCCTAGACAATGGATGAGGATACTGGCTGTGTGTGTGGGAATTAAAATGTGTACTGGTATGGGCAAATGGGGTGAGAATACCTGGGAAAGTTAAACATGGAGCCGGGGGCGGATACTGTCCCTGGTTTTACTGAAGCTGGCAACCCTGATGGGGCCCCCTAGTGGCCCAGGGCCCTCGGGCAGTGCCCGAGTGGCTCAATGGTCAGTCCGCCCCTGCATGAAGCACATTTCTACAGTTGTAGGTGTCAAGAATTGGACCATATATATTGTGCCATGATGCTAAGCCAGAACCACAAAAGAAAGTCCCGGACTAGGGTCTTCTGGGCCCGTTGTTTGCTGGTAAGAATGTAAGTGCAACCTACCCATTCTAGTGATTGCTTAAGCAGTATTGTAAATACATTATAGAGCCATTTCTGGGACTTGTTCCTTTTGGTGAATACTAAGAACTTGTACATTGTTTTTCTTTAAAAAAAAAAAAAATACAACATACATACCAGCAAAGGGAAAGAAGTGTTTAAGCAGGATAAACATTCCTATTGTTTTTTCTGTTCCTTCATGTCTTCAAGGTCATAGTACAGCTAATTCATGAACTAACCACCTGCTGCTGATTATGATTACAAGCTCAGTAAGGGCATGTTAGGTTTTGTATTTCGAATGCTCAGGGTACCACTGAGGGAATAATAGAAGTCGATAGCGTAGTGATGCCCAAATGTTGCAATCAATGTTCAAGTAGATGTGACACAACCTCTACCCTGGTAGCTCTATGCAGTACATGATGCGTTCCAAGTAATTTGTCTATTTTTTGAACTGGCAGTTGAGAGAAGTTTGTTGGGGTTTGAAACCATTCACAAACACTCCCTGATAGCACATTTCTGGGCCAGGGCCGGGACAAGGGGTGGGCAAGAGGGGCAGCCACCCAGGGGATAGTGGTAGCCACCCAGGGCATAGTGGTAGAGTGGGAGTGCCCCCCTCACTGCACACTCCAGATCTTCTTTCACACTGTCCTCCAATATACCCACTCTCTTCCCCATCCACCCACAGCTGACACGAACAACAGACACCATGCATGCGCAAGTACCTTCTAACTGCCAGAAAGCCAGCAATTGGCCACGCATGTGCAATGCAAATTCTTTGCCAACCATTGGCAGCCAGGGCAAAGGGGGCAGAGAGGTGGGCGCAGGGTGGTATACCCATTCTATGTCATGCATTAGCAGTGGGAGAGGGGGTCGCAGTCCCACACCCTTCCCCTTGGCACTGGACGAACCTGTCCCGGTACTGTTCTGGGCATAACCTTAAGCTAAACCACTGTGTTCAGTGTTCCTTCCGTCTGCTTCAAACCATCACTTAGGCTTCATGCACACTGCTGTTCAGTTTGTTCATATTTGGGTGCATGTCTTCTGGCAGTGTTTTTCCTTCCAGAAGAAGATTGTTTTGGATGCATAGAAGCTGTCTTTTACACCCATATACATGCGTTTGTGTTTACATGATGATTAGAAACCCCTGAGCGGTCTGCACATCCCATAATGTACTTGTAGATCACCAAAGCAATTAATGACATGTAGCACCCAGTTTAGGTAAATTTAGTTGGGTTCCTTTGTAGACAGATGATCCGGGGTTAATTTGTTTAGTGTTAGCTGGCAGAGCTTCAAGGGCTGGGTCTCTGTTACCTCCCTCTGGCTTCTGGAAGGTTCTAGAACTTTGAGGGCGGAGAGCAGAGCAGAGATCAGGCTTGAATATTTATAGAGTCTCCTCCAATCTCTCAAGATAGCCCAGAAGGTGGGGAGATAGGTCATAAATATTCTGGAGCCTGGTCATGTGCGAACAGAGTCCAGTTGCCTGGAGGGGACCCCTATGCTGGAGGGCTCTGCCCCTGGGCAGAAGGAAGGAGCCAGAGGAAGAGAGAGAGCAGAGAGAGACCAGAGGCAGCTGAAGCCTCACACCCTTTCAGCTTAAGCTAGGCATAGCTGAAGCCATCTTGGGAGCCAAGGTCGGGACCTGTTCAGCAGGAGACCTGTTCAGCAGCCACTTGAGCTTCAGGATTTACCAAAGGAACTGAGTGGGTAGCTTCAACCATTAAACCCCAGAGCCGGATAGAGGAGAAGCAGCAAGGTACAATACCCTGCTTGCTCACTACAAAGGTACAGCTTAGAGACAATTCAAGACTGAAAAAGGCACCCTACACCTCTTGCTTGGGGAACTAAGGAACAACCAGGTTCAGTGGTATTTTCTACAGAGAGAGCATCTGCATTCACTGTTTGGAGACTTTTCTTTTTTTTTTTTTGCTACCAGTTGAGCTGATCCGTTTATCCTTTGGGAGGACAGCAAAGTGACTTCCAGTAGCAAGATACAGTATTAAGTCCTCAGTTTGCATTCAAGTTACAGTTCTGGGCATCCCATACCTTCACTTACCTATTCAAGTTAATCCCCTAATAAACTAAAAACAAAACCAAACACCCAGGACTGGTTCTTGACTACTGAGCGATTGCTGAAAAATTCCTGTTGCCTGGCTGTGCATGAGAGTGAAGACCTTATGGGGGGGGGGGGGGGGGGGGTAGCGCTGCAGACTTTTTTCACCTTGTAGGTCCCTATGATTGCCACAATGTGCAATCATATTGCACAGGCCATGAGCTAATAATATATATTTGTGAACGCCGTTCTGGCCGTAGCTCCAGGATGGGGCCTAGCATACTCAAGCAATATGCTGCTTCCTGTTTATCAAAGGAAATCAGAATTCATCTTGAGAATCAGGAAGGCGATTAAACCAACTGGCGCTCTTTAACTTCCACCAACAAACTCAACATCCCCAATTCCCAGTCTTTAGACTGACGACGACTGGCATGACGAGTAAGTACAGAGACGGACTCCGACGACTAGTGGCTCCTACAAAAGACCCAAAATCACATATTAAGCTCATGAACGTTAAAATATGACAAATATTAAACACCAGAACTAATAAAATTTGATTACCGGACTGCTTGGTTCAGGGGATTCTGAAGCTTGAAGAGCAGTCACTGAGAGTGCTCTCCTCATCCTCAATCCTCTTTTGATCCTCTGTCACTATAGAAGTGATGTCTTCAGCCACCTCTGGAGAAATACTTGAAGCTTTTCTACAGAGAAATAATAAAAAAAAAGTTTTCAAGAAGTTTTTCTTGCCTTTCTTATCATCTGACAGTGTCAGCCAGTTGCATTCAGTACCACCCATTAAATACTGCTGAGGAGGAGCATTTGGTGAACAGAAGATCAGGATCGTTGCTCTTAGCTGTAGACTTCAGGTGGCAAAACTATGAATTGAGGGACCTCACCTCTTCCAAAAGGATCCTGGTACCGTGTCATGGTCCGAGGTCAGGCTCGGAGACCAGTAACTATAGCAGTAGAGAGGCTCTCACCGACCAGCAGGATAAATACACAAGCAGATCACCCTGGCGGATGACTCACCCTAGGTGTGGGGTCTAAGCAGTAACTGGTATTGCCAGAGCTCCTGATGGTGGAGATGGGTTTTACTGTGTGTTAGTACCAGGTCGCAATCCTCGGGATCGCCCCAGCAGGAGGTGAGCAAGCCGGGGTCCAGTAGCAGATATAGCAGGTAGGGATCAAGCAGGGGCGTAGTCAGTAAACAAGCCAAAGGTTGGTAACAAGTGGTTGCAGGTTGGGATCAAGCAGAAGCGTAGTCAAAGAACAAGCCAAAGGTCGATAATGATTGGTAGCGAAAATGCTTAAGGCAGCAAGAGTGACAAGAGCAAGATATTGGCTGGAGAGAGCACAATAATCTGGCAAACAGGAAGTGCAGAGGCATGGCTTAAATAGGAAGTTCATGGGAGGAGCAAAGGGTTCAACGTTCAAGAGAAACAAAGTTCATGGCAAGATCATTCAAGGAATGGTCCAGGGGACTGTCCAGCATCCCAGGTGGCTCAGTAAGAAGAGACATCGCCAGACACAGCAGAGGTTGCAAGTTTAGACCCGGGTCCTGACAGACTGCAACAAGTGAGTATTTCCAAACAGCTGTGTTTAATTAAATTTATACAAAGTTTAAACTTTTGCATTACAAAAAAAAAAAAGTATGGTCGTAAATCCATGGTGGGCTTCAGAAATTGCATTTTGTTTTAATAAGGGTGATGTCTACTATTAGTGCTAAGCACAAACTTACAGATGCCCATAATTTCAGTCCAACATAGATTGGGGTTCATCACATGGATTAACTCAGGTTTCCCTAAGGAAGAGCTAGCCTTGGCCAAAATGTTGTGCATTATTTGATCTGTATTGATAAAATAAATGGGATAATCCCAAAATTACTGTGATGTACTCCTAGTATTTTTTGTACTGATAATACGGAAATACAGAATAAAACCCTTAAGCACCTGCTGAGCTTGCACCGACTAAAAATATCTGATTACCTGACATGGTTTGTGTCATTCTTATGTTCATCTAAAGCAGGGATATACAAAATTTCTAAGCAAAGGGCCAGTTTATTGTCCTCAGACTTTAGGGGCCAGACTATGACCAGTGGGAGCAGAAAATGCTCTGGCATCACTGGGTATAAACTATGTCCCACCATTGGTTTGAATAGAGGAAATAGTGCCCCATTGTTGATGTCAATGGGAAGAATAGTGCCACATTGATGGTGTCCATTGGTGAAATAGCACCTCCAAGGGCCAGTTAAAGGCAAACCAAGGGGCCACATCCGACCCCTGGGCCGCAGTTTGGAGACCAATGATCTACAGCCACAAGGAGAACAGTCAGCATATATCTCATGATCACCTATTGTCCTGCTCACTATCCTGGAGGTAATTATATAAGATGGAGGCCGTATAGAGCAATGGGTCTTCAAACTTTCTAAACAAAGGGCCAGTTTATTGTCCTTCAGACTTTAGGGGCGTCGGACTGTAGCCAGCAGGAGTGGAAAGTTTCCTGGCATCAGTGGGAGTAAACATCCCCACATTTGGAATTAGTTGGAGGAATAGTGCCCATTCGTTGGTATCATTGGGAGGAATAGCGCCTCATTGTTGGTGTCAATGGGAGAAATGGTGCCCCATTGTTGATGTCAGTTGGCAAAATAGTGTATCAGTGGGGAGAATAGTGCCCCAAGGGGTGGATAAAGGCAAGCAAAGGGCTGCATCCAGCCCCCGGGCCGCAGTTTGGAGACCACTGGTATAGAGGAAGGATGGGCCATCCCTACAGTTAATATGTTGGAAAGGGGTAAAGGTTTAGGAGTAGGGGGGGGGCGTTCTTATTTTTTCTAACATTATAGAAGTGATTCAATTACTCCTTACAGTTCAGGGATTGGTTACGAGTTACAATTAGAACAAGTTCATAGCTAGATTATTTTTTTTTTCACCTTTGATGTTTGCAATTACTGATGAGCTTGGGTTCCTCCAAACCCAGAAATCACCTGTCATTGGCCTAATATGCAAAAAAAAAAAAAAAAAAAAAAAAGTGTACACTGCGCTAAATTGAAAGAATATATGGTGCGGAGCAGCTACTTACAAGGTGACAACAACCAAAGAAACATGTGAAAATGAAATAAAAAGTAGCGCATAAATGGTGCCAAAAGTCTTCACTCAAGAAAACAACTGAGAAAAAAAAAAAAAACACAAATGTCCACAAATAATAAACATAACAGTGAAAAAACTTGTAAGTCTCTCAATATAGGTGAATAAAATCCTGTCGGTGAGTGGGAAACAAATGACATGGAATGTCCCACTGAAAACCATGCATGGATGCAGGGAGACAGAAGTTAAAACGCAGGTGAATCAACAAATCATCCCCAAGTTGTATCTCTCAACAACATGCGACTTGGTAAAGGTGGTGTGTAGGAAACTCTTACCAGATATGATGGACTCCCTTGTCAGCGACAGGGAGTCACTCGAGCGGGTTGCCTCTCAGGGCCAGTGAACGGGCATCACAGCTCTGCGAACCTTCTGGGTCAAACTCTGCGCGGATCTCCCGGGGTCGCCAGTTGGGTCCTCCCAAAGGATGGCCAAGGTGCGGATCAGAGGGAACAATGCGTCACGTACAAAGGCTGGAGTGAAGGCTGGTTGAATCTCTCAGTAAGTATGTGGAGAAAAAATAAACAAGCTCCACAGTAGATGAGCAAAAATAGGATTTTTATTGCTAAAAACGCCAGGTAACAATAAAATGTGATCAGGGAGTATAAAATCGAAAATGGGCAACAAGGAGGATGCTGGAAGCGCCCGAAGCTTTTCGATCAATGGATCGTCTACTGGGGCATTTTTTTTTTTCTCAGTTGTTTTCTTGATTGAAGACTTTTGGCACCATTTATGCGCTACTTTTTATTTCATTTTCATTGGCCTAATATGGCCATATTAGGCCAATGATGTCACGAACATCCTTCTTCCTTTGCATACGTGCAGCTTGGGAGCGTAGAATCTCCTGCCCGCACCTCATTGGCCCATCGATGACAGCTAACTTCCAGGTTTGGAAGTCAGCTGTTGTAAATGCAATTTGCTTGCAGGAGATTTAAATTGTTGTACCATTTAGCTTATGCTTGATATTTTGTACAATCAGATTGTAACATGGTCGCCCATTGATGTTCAGGCTCTAGATGCTACATTTAGCCATTTCATCATCCTTAGCAGTAAAGTTATATTTCTCTGTTCTGTAATTATATTTTATATCCCTTTCCTTCAGGTATAACCTGAGCAGGACAAAAAGGTCAAAGGAGCTGAGAGGTATACATGAGAGGTATACATGAGCTCAGCAGCCTGAGGGTCTCAAGTCTCTATGGGAGCCGTGGATCTCAGCAGTTTAGTTAATAACTGTAATTGTTGCTCGGGGGGGAGAAATCTGAGTAGTATGATATGCAGAAATGACAGGAGCTATGAAGCGCTTTCACCAGTCAGTGCTGGAAGGTGATGCATGGGGCCCGAGGCATGGATGAGAGTGGTTGGGGTGGTTGGCTGGTCCTATGAGAACATTCAACGTCAATCACTCTCAAGTAAAGGACAGTTAATGTTGAACAGACATTGAAATTATTTTTTGCTTTCCACTATTTGGAGCATTTGTTGACTGAAGAGTAGAGAGAAATAGTATTTAATTACTGACAAGTAACTGGTCCTTCAGTGCACTGACATTTTTCAATTATTTGCACATTATTTACACATCTAAACATTGCATCACTTGGAAAATGGAAATTGTATGGCACTGATTATTCGGTATCAAAGAACCCTTATGTGCTTCTCCTCTGTATATTGGGAAATAGGACATTATCACGTGAGCAATCACCTACTTTGGGCATCTATCCCACAGTCAACAAGACTTGGATCAGACCAAACTAATGGCTTGACAAGTGCATTTGGCTTCGAGCTGCTTTTGCATTCCTATTTTGTAGGAACAAGGTTCCTACATGAAAGAGCACTTCATTCTATGGAGCCTATTTTCATTTATGGCAACGATCCCATTTCTATGGCACAATCTCATTCTTCGACAATCCCATTTCTATGGGATAATCCTGTTCCTCATCCATCCCATTTCTATGGGACAATCCTATTCTTCTACAATCCCATTTCTATGGGACAATCCTATTCTTCTACAATCCCATTTCTATGGGACAATCCTATTCTTCTACAATCCCATTTCTATGGGACAATCCTATTCTTCTACAATCCCATTTCTATGGGACAATCTTATTCTTCAACAATCCCATTTCTATAGGACAATCCTATTCTTTGACAGTCCCATTTCTATGGGACAATCCCATTCTTCCTCCATCCCATTTCTCTGGGACAAACCCATTCTTCAACAATCCCATTGGTATGGGACAATCCCATTTCTTTGGGACTATTCCATTCTTCAACAATCTAATTTCTTTGGGACAATCATATTCTTTCACAGTCCCATTTTTTATGGGACAATCCAATTCTTTGACAATCACATTTCTATGGGAAAATCCTATTCTTTGACAGTCCAATTTCTATGGGACAATGCTATTCCTCAGCCATCCCACTTCTATGAGACAGTCACATTCTTCAACAATACAATTTCTAAGGGACAATCCCATTTTCCACCCATCCCATTTGTATAGGACAATCCCATTCTTCAGCCATCCCATTTTTATGGGACAATCCTATTCTTCTACAATCTAATATCTATGGGACAATCTCATTCTTCGACAATCAAATTTCTATGGTAAAATCCTTTTCGTTAACAATCCCATATCTATGGGACAAACCCATTGTTCATACATCCCATTTCTATGGGACAATCCTATTCTTCTACAATCTCATTTCTTTGGGACAATCTTATTCTTCAACAATCCCATTTCTATGGGATAATCCCATTCTTCACCAATCTAATTTCTCTGGGACAATCCTATTCTTCGACAATCCCATTTCTAAGGGACAATACCATTTTCTCACCCATCCCATTTGTATGGGACAATCCCATTCTTCAGCAATCCCATTTTTATAGGACAATCCTATTTCTAAGGGACAATACCATTTTCCACCCATCCCATTTGTATAGGACAATCCCATTCTTCAGCCATCCCATTTTTATGGGACAATCTTATTCTTCTATAATCCCATATCTATGGCACAATCTAATTCTTCGACAATCAAATTTCTATGGTAAAATCCTTTTCTTTAACAATCCCATTTCTATGGGACAAACCAATTCTTCATACATCCCATTTCTATAGGACAAACCTATTCTTTGACAGTCCCATTTCTATGGGACGATCCCATTATTCATCCATCCCATTTCTATGGAACAATCCCATTCTTCAACAATCCCATTTCTATAGGACGATCCTATTCTTCATCCATCCCATTTCTATAGGACAATCCCATTCTTCAACAATCCCAACGGTATGGGACAATCTCCTTCTTCACCCATCCCATTTCTATGGGATAATCCCATTTTTCGCCAATCTAATTTCTATGGGACAATCCTATTCTTTCGACAGTCCCATTTCCATGGGACAATACCCTTTTCTCACTAATCCCATTTGTATGGGACAATCCCATTCTTCAGCAATCCCATTTCTTTAGGACAGTCCCATTCTTCAACATTCCTATTTCCTCATGTATTGGAAGCATCAGACAATCTGTGTTTGTACAGCACTATTACGCATGTTTGCGCTATGTACAGCAAGAATAATATTCCTCTTGCCTGCTGCACTTCCATGAGGGATGTGATATCCTAATAGATATCTATAATATTTTTCCATGAGGGATGTGATATCCTAATATTTACTCCCACAGCAGAACAGGAGATACGTATACGGCCTTCTGCAATACTCCGGAATTTTAAATGCAAGTTGAATTTTAAGTGATGATGTCACAACTGTTTGCTAACAGCATATAATTTACAGGAGATTATCAGAGTATAAACATTACTTATGTATTACCATAACAGGGAGCTAGCTACACAAGTCCGGTATTAGGGAAAACAGCAGATGTGTGGACCAATCCGATTTGCTAAGATAATTCTTTTCGCACCAGGTTCTCCATAGCAGATGGAGTTCAGTCCTCGCAGACATCGACTAGGAGAATACAAACAGACACTTTTACCTCCATAAACATGCTAATTTGCAACCATAATATTCACAGGAAAAGTATCCATCACACAGGTCCTATCTGCAGACAGCAGCGAGGCTCATCTGTCAGCAGAGCTTGGGCTGCCAACTCACTGCGGGGGGCAGAGAGCAGAACTTAACTTGCATGATGAGGCCCTGAGGGGGAGGGGGGTAGACAGAATAATCCTGGAGAAATACATGGAGTATTAGCACAAGTGTATACAGTGAGATGGAGAAGCCGGGGATTACAGAACACAAAGGAAGTCTGTTCTAAACTGCCAATACTTGTAGAGGGAATGACATTCTCCATAGGCGATACGATGACAGTCCTACTCGGGGGTAAAGGTCCTTCTCCGAGAACTAAGTGGCCTGCTGGAGAGGATCAAATGTCCTTTTCCTAGACTAGACTTTCTAATTCCTCCATGTTGATTCTACTTCTGATAAGTCTAATGCAGTGGTCTCCAAACCTGAGGCCCGAGAGCTGGATGCGGCCCTCTGCTAGCCCTTATCTGGCCCTTGGAGCACTATTCCTCCCATTGATATGAGGCCCCACAATGATACTAACAGAGGGGCATAATTCCTGACACTAATGATGGGGCACTATTCCTCCCACTGAAACCAATGATGGGGCACAATTCCTCCCACTGATACCAATGATGGGGCAATATTATTACCACTGATACCAATGATGGGGCAATATTATTACCACTGATACCAATGATGGGGCACTATTCCTCCCACTAATACCAATGATGGGGCACTATTCCTCCCACTGATACCAATGATGGGGCACTATTCTTCCCACTGATACCAATGATGGAGCACTATTCCTCCCACTGATACCAATGATGGGGTACTATTCCGACCACTGATACCAATGATGGAGCACTATTCCTCCCACTGATACCAATGATGGAGCACTATTCCTCCCACTGATACCAATGATGGAGCACTATTCCTCCCACTGATACCAATGATGGGGTACTATTCCGACCACTGATACCAATGATGGAGCACTATTCCTCCCACTGATACCAATGATGGGGCACTATTCTTCCCACTGATACCAATGATGGGGCACTATTCCTCCCACTGATACCAATGATGGGGTACTATTCCGACCACTGATACCAATGATGTGGCACTATTCCTCCCACTGATACCAATGATAGGGCACTTTTCCTTCCACTGATACCAATGATGGGGCACTATTCTTCCCACTGATACCAATGATGGGGCATTATTCCTCCCACTAGTACCAATAATGGGGCACTATTTCTCCCACCAATACCAATAATGGGGTGCTATTCCTCCCACTGACACCAACAATGGGACACTATTCCTCCCACTGATACCAATGATGGAGCAATATTCCTCCCACTGATAGGCACTGATGAGGCACTATTCCTCCCACTGGAACCAATGATGGGGCACCATTCTTCCCACTGATAGCAATGATGGAGCACTATTTCTCCCACTGACACCAACAATGGGGCACTATTCTTCCCACTAGTACCAATAATGGGGCACCATTCCTCCTACTGATACCAATGATGGGGCACTATTCCTTCCACTGATACCAATGATGGGGCACTATTCCTTCCACTGATACCAATGATGGGGCACTATTCCTTCCACTGATACCAATGATGGGACACTATTCCTACTGACCAACAACCCCGAGGCCATCTTTATTCTCATTGAAGTTGGGCCTGAGACATTATCTACCCTCACTGGCCACAATCTGGTCCCCCCTAAAGTCTGAAGGACAGTTAACCAGTCCTTTGTTTGAAAAGTTTGGAGACCCCTGGTCAAATGTATAAACATGGGGTGCGTATGCCCCATCTGTTCCTGTGGTCTTTTGGTTAAAGCGAACCTTCGAACCCCCCTACATCCTACCAACACTTACTAAACAAGCCTGCCTAAAAACATTCTACGAGCTAAAAACGAATACAGTTGGCGGTACTTACCTGCCTGGCACAGATACCTGAGTCTCAGCAGTCGTGTGCCCCCCGCCAGTAACTAATCTGAGCCACCATTTGAAATGTAGCCCACCACCTAAGGAGCCTCTGATGATGCACAGATTCCTTCCCTGAATGTAGTGCAAACACAGCCAGGCACACAGCATTCCTCTCTCTCTATCTGGCTTGACAACAGTCCATGGGATGTCCTTTTATGTGTTTATTGCAGATGCACTTGGGTAGGGTGAGGGGGAGCATAGGATACCCAAAAAGTACTCTCAGTTTCCAGTGGACACTTCTCTTCCCACGGATACCTCACTGGGTCACAAGACAGGTGAAGCAGATAAAATAAAGTTCCCAGATAATCCACCATTGACTATATAAAGACTAGTGACTTTGTGGGGAACAGGGATTTACACACAGTCACTAGGGGTCTGTACTTAGGTCAGTACTCGCGACGACACAGGATCATCATTCGCCTCCAGCGAGCTCTCCAGACCAGAATCCCAGACCAAGCTAAAAATAGGCCCCCCAGCTATGCTACAGCTGGGACCCCAATGATCCTTAAACAGTATTCCAGCATACTGTCCCCCCAGGGACAGAGGCTCCCAGGCAAGGGGCTCCTCCTGCAAGACAGGACCCAAGGCAACTCAACTCCTGCTCCAAGTCTCAGACCATTTATAGGCTCCCCAGCCATCTACTGGAGAGTAAATTTACTGGTGGTTGGCAACCCTGGTCTGTAGTGTGGAAGGGTTGGATCCGCAGTGCTCATGTCACGTCCTGGTGATGTGGACGCTGCTTATTGGCTTTCAGAAGACTTCATCTCTGGGTCCTCAGTGAAGTTCTCACAGGGTTTCCCGAAGAAACCAAGCATGGTATCACAATGAGGGGTGAACTAGATGGACTTTGTGTCTTTTTTTTTCAACCAGACTAGCTATGTAACACAAGGTTAGTTGGCTTATCAGCAAGTAGATGAGCTTACCATCCTTGGTTGATCCTACAAGAATATACACTACAGGAGATCACATGAAAGTGGATTTGGGTATGTTTTTTTGCTTTTTAGAGGCTCAACTAAAAAAAATAACTGATTGGGTAGGTGGTGGTGGGGTTGGAACCAGGTATTGTTTAATGGGATTTGTGGTTTAATTGCACCTTTACCCCTAAACCCAACAGATAATATGAGCCAAACCCTTAAAAATAACCTCAACATAACCACTAAAAAGTCCTAATGGTTTGACAAAGGGGCAAAGTCCGAAACACGTAACCACACTCCCGTATGGAATGACATCACCCCCTAGTGGAGCCAGCAGATGGGACACAGAAGCCGCCACCTTAGCTGGACAGCTTACGTTCCAGATCCCAGCACTACAAGGGTTTTCCTCTTCTTCCATGCATGAAGGGGTCCTGTGTGGCTCAGAAATGTTGTAGTGTTATGTGACCACGAAAATAAAGCTTTGGACCCTTCTTGAGGAATCCTTGGTGTGCTGGTGACATTTCTTCACTTGGATCGTCTACAGTCCCCAGCCGGTGGTCATTACAGCACTCGTTATTACTGAAAAGCCATTTTCAGGAATGTGCGCGTGGGGAATATTGTGTTTGGCCTTCCTCCATCCAGCCGCTTCCTGGCCGAACTCTGCATTCGCTAGCCGCTTGCCTGCCGATCTCTGCAGCCCCTTAGATTACATCATTCCTACTGAAGACATGCTGATCCTTTCTTATTATCTAGTGACTGAATTACTTTTATTGATGACTTTCATGCAGGTTTACACTTAGATGGAGGCGCCCTCTCTCGCTTGTTTTTATATGTGCATTAGGTTGACTCAGGACCTTTCTTAGGGGAGCTTCCACCATCATTTTTCAGTGGCTGCTTCTATAAATCTTTATCGTCCATGTCCTTTGGTGTCGGGGGGGCACAGCAGCGCCAAAATTTTGCATCTTTTCATAACCGCTAGACTTAACCTTTATCATGATGATACTAGCATAGATATAAGCTATAAATAAAGTGGTACAAACACAATCGCCTAAAGAATACCTTTGTCTGGGCCATTAAAGGTGGAGAAAAAAAGCCCATGCAATACTATGTTGCTTCTTATATATTAAGAGTGGTTCCTATAGGCGTGCCAGTCTCACTTTGCACTATATGACTGAGAGGCCGATATTAAATGCTCAGCTCAGTGGCTCTCACAAGTCAAATGCCTATTTAATAGTTTTCACATTGTGTCTGACAGTCGGCTATTTTCATAATCTTTAATTTAAGGCAAACTGTTTTATCTCATTTGCAGTGCATTCCGTGCTGTCCTCATTACTCTGCTTTATGTCCTTATGGGGAGCTTATTATATCACACAGGAATTGGCTCAGATAATATAAGAGGTTCTATTAACTGTATAGTTGCACACTGTGAACCCGAGAGTTCTTGAAAATGAAAGACGGTCATCTTAATTGTGTGGAGGCTGTTTGATCCTAAGACTGAAAAGAGCATCAGTGATTTGGAGGAAATCTCATCACTCTACCTGACCCAGCCAGGGTTGCTTGGGATTATGGGGTTGGGCTATGCCAGGGGTGTCAAACTCAATTTCATTGCGGGCCACAATTGCATTACGGCTGCGCTCAAAAGGGCCAGTTGTATCTGTAAAATTAACTAACTATTTGGATACATAGGAGTACTCAGGGGTATGCAATGTACAGAGTACAGAGTTAATGGGTGCGCAACGTGCAGAGTGCCAGGTTTTAGAAGTTTGCTACACACAGAATGCAGAGTTCAGGAGTGCGCTACATACAGAGTACAGGGTTTAGGAATGCACTACATACAGAGTGCAGAGTTCAGGGGAGCACTACATACAGAGTGCAGAGTTCAGGAGTGTGCTACATACAGAGTGCAGGGTTTACAAGTGTGCTACATACAGAGTGCAGGGTTTACAAGTGTGCTACATACAGAGTGCAGGGTTTAGGAGTGCACTACATACAGAGTGCCGAGTTCGGGGGAGTGCTACATACAGAATGCAGAGTTCAGGGGAATGCTACATACAGAGTGCAGAGTCCAGGGCTGCGCTACATACAGAGTGCAGAGTTCAGGGCTGCGCTACATACAGAGTGCAGAGTTCAGGAGTGTGCTACATACAAAGTGCCGAGTTTAGGAGTGCACTACATACAGAGTGCAGAGTCCAGGGCTGCGCTACATACAGAGTGCAGAGTTCAGGAGTGTGCTACATACAAAGTGCAGGGTTTAGGAGTGCACTACATACAGAGTGCAGAGTTCAGGGCTGCGCTACATACATAGTGCAGAGTTCAGGAGTGTGCTACATACAAAGTGCCGAGTTTAGGAGTGCACTACATACAGAGTGCAGAGTTCAGGGCTGCGCTACATACAGAGTGCAGAGTCCAGGGCTGCGCTACATACAGAGTGCAGAGTTCAGGAGTGTGCTACATACAAAGTGCAGGGTTTAGGAGTGCACTACATACAGAGTGCAGAGTTCAGGGCTGCGCTACATACATAGTGCAGAGTTCAGGAGTGTGCTACATACAAAGTGCCGAGTTTAGGAGTGCACTACATACAGAGTGCAGAGTTCAGGGCTGCGCTACATACAGAGTGCAGGGTTTAGGAGTGTGCTACATACAGAGTGCAGGGTGTAGGAGTGTGCTACATACAGAGTGCAGGGTTTAGGAGTACACTACATACAGAGTGCAGGGTTTAGGAATGCACTACATACAGAGTGCCGAGTTCAGGGCTGCGCTACATACAGAGTGCAGAGTTCAGGAGTATGCTACATACAGAGTGCCGTGTTTAGGAGTGCACTACATACAGAGTGCAGAGTTCAGGGCTGCGCTACATACAGAGTGCAGAGTTCAGGAGTGTGCTACATACAGAGTGCAGAGTTCAGGAGTGTGCTACATACAGAGTGCAGGGTTTAGGAGTGTGCTACATACAGAGTGCAGGGTTTAGGAGTGTGCTACATATAGGGTGCAGAATTCAGGGGTGCGTTACATACAGAGTGCAGAGTTTACAAGTGCGCTACATACAGAGTGCAGGGTTTAGGAGTGTGCTACATACAGAGTGCAGTGTTTAGGAGTGTGCTACACACAGAATGCAGAGTTTAGGGGAGCGCTACATACATTGTGCAGAGTTCAGGAGCGTGGAAGTCATCCGACTATTTTCTCCATGTAATCATGCCCAAAACAGAAATACTCCACAAAGTGTAAAATCTTAGCGATACTTTATTAAAAGAATAGAATCTTACATTCATGCAGAAAAAACACACTAAAATGTCTCGCCGGCCAACATAGAGTAAAGCAACCCACACTTCCAGTACTCGTGGTACGCGATGACGTCAGCACGTCGCTCCGCCCTACACGTTTTGAATAAAGGTCCATTATAGCTGGTAAGCAGACATTTTTTTACTATTCTAAGGTGTTGATGTCTTCTGCGGACTTTTGCACATGGGGATGGATGGTGATTGCATGTTTTCTTAAATTTGAGTCACGTATGAAGAGGACTTCACCATAATAATATTTTTACATCTTGAATCACATATGAAAAGGATTTCACCTTAATAATACCTTTAACCACTTTCCGCCGTATAGTAAAATGACATCGGCGGGGGGGATACGCTCTCTGTGATGGCGTCATATGACGGCGCCCCAGAACCACCACTCTCACGCACCCATGGGAGAGCGCAGTGCAGCGTTTGCGGCCGCGCCGTGTTCCTAGGACACAGCGTGACCCCGATCTCGGTAAAGAGCCTTGGCGGGGCTCTTTACCCATGTGATCGGCTATGTCACATGTAAACAGGGAAGTGCCGTATATCGGCGCTCCTCGGCTCACACTGACAGAGTGTGAGGAGAGGAGATCTGATCTGCAGCATCTCCTCGCAAGGGAGACCTGTACAGGTAATCATGGTACTGATCATCAGTGCAGCCCCAACAGTGTCCATTAGTGACACCAATCAGTGGCCATTAGTGATGCCAGTCAGTGCCGCCTTTCAGTGCCTGCCCATCAGTGCCCTTCAGTGCTGCCTATCCGTGCTGCCTATCATTGCCTACCAGTGCCACCTATCAGTGCCACCTATCAGTGCCCATCAGTGCCACCTATCACTGCCCATCAGCGCCGCATATCAGTGCCCATCAGTGTGGCATATTAGTGCCTCCTCATCAGTGTCACCTAATCAGTGCCCTTCAGTGCCGCCTCATCAGTGCCCATCAGAGCCACCTATCAGTGACCATCAATGCTGCCTATCAGTGCCCATCAGAGCGGCATATTAGTGCCACCTAATCAGTGCTGTCTCATCAGTGCCCATCAGTGCCGCCTCATAAGCGCACATCTGTGAAGGAAAAAAATTACTTATTTACAAAATTTACTGACAGAAACTAAAAATTCTTTTTTTTTTCTTCAAATTCTTTGGTCTTTTTTTGTTTTTTTTAGCAAAAAATAAAAAAACCCAGCAGTGATTAAGTACTACCAAAAGAAAGCACTAGTTGTGTGAAAAAAAAGATAAAAATATCATTTGGGTGCAGTGTAGCATGACCGCGCAATTCAAAGTGCGACAGCGCTGAAAGCTGAAAATTGACCTTGGCAGGAAGGGGGTAAAAGTGCCCGGTAGCCAAGTGGTTAAGGACTTTTTTTTATTTGGGACTTTGGCTCGGTTCACACTTGTGTGATGCGGGAAAATACCTGCGAATCCTTTGCGGGTTCACCGCATCGCACCCGACTCGCAAGGCAGTTTACACAGCCCTATGCAAACTGCCGGGAGTGTCAATACATTGTTAATGACAACCCCAGTTTCAGCTCGCAAATCGCACTGTGAACTGTCAGTTCGGACATGAATCGGATCGCATGGGTGTGAAAAACCATGCGGTCTGATTCTGGTGCGGACCAAAAAAAGGGTCCTGTGCGAGTTTGGTCCGAATGCGATGCAATAAATAGCCATACTATCTGTATGGCTGAAATCGCATCGCACGGACATCGCATTGTGATCTGCACTGCAGTGTGGTGCGAATCACATGCGATCTCGCAGAGCGCAGTAGTGTGAACCGCCACTTTAACACACATTATGAATTATTTTCTCACTGTGTTTGCTATAATATTAAATGTCATTTGTTAGCGCAACTCTGTTTCTATACATGTTTATCCTTTTATATATTGCAGAGATCAGTTCAGTCTCATTGAGGATCTGCCACAGATATTTTTGAACTTGGGGACTTTCTAGTATAATCCTTTTTTTTTTCTTTTAAATGTAAATGTGAGATCTGAGGTCTTTTTGACCCTCGATCTCGCAATAAAGAGGACCTGTCATGCTAATTTCTATTAGAAGACATATTTACATGCCTTGTAATAGGAACAAAATTAAGTTAAAAAAAAAGGTTTTTAAAGGGACAGTATAAAAAAAAAAAAAAAAAAAAAAAAAAAAAAAAGTAAAATAAATAACAAAAAAACAAACAAACAAAAAAAAAAGTAAAACTTCCCGTCCCTCCGAGCTCGCGTGCAGAAGCGAACGCATACGTAAGGCGCGCCCGCATATGTAAACGGTGTTCAAACCACACATGTGAGGTATCGCCGCGATCATTAGAGCGAGAGAAATAATTCTAGCGCTAGACCTCCTCTGTAAATCTAAACTGGTAACCTGTAAAAAAATTTAAAATTTCGCCTATGGAGATTTTTAAATACCGCAGTTTGTCGCCATTCCACAAACATGCGCAGTTTTGAAGCATGACATGTTAGGTATCTATGTACTCGGCGTAACATCATCTTTCACATTATACAAAAAGATTGGGCTAACTTTACTGCTTTTTTTTCTTTAATTCATGAGAGTATTATTTTCCAAAAAAAATTGCATTTAAAACACCGCTGTGCAGATACCGCGTTACATAAAATTTTGCAACGGCCGCAATTCTATTCTAAAAAAAAATATATAGAGTTGGGTTCCATGTTTGTCCAAATCTTTTGCAACCATTACTGCATATACTTTAATTTACTGTATTGAGGTTTCCTCATATAATTGTTCTCTATAGAGATATCTACACATTAAAAAAAACAAACTCTGAAGTACACTCCTGAAGAAGCGGTCACAGCGCGAAACATGTAGAGGCTGAACTGATAAAAGATGATTATCTGATCCCCCCCTTCAGGGATGGATATACGTTTACTCTTTCAGTTCTTTTTCAGAGATTCAAGCTTATGTGTATTGTATTTTCTCCCTAAAGGGCTATTTTAATCATGTTCTGTCGTAAATAAATTTATATTTTTATATAATTACGTATGTGAGAGTTTACTGTACAATGAAAGTCCATCGTTGCCTCAAATTTGCTGCCTCTTTAAAAATAAAAAAAATTATATATATATATATATATATATATATATATATATATATATATATATATATATATATATATATATATATATATATATATATATATATATATATATCGTTGCCTCAAATTTGCTGCCTCTTTAAAAATAAAAAAAATTATATATATATATATATATATATATATATATATATATATATATATATATATACATATATAATGTGTGGGGGGTTCTAAGTAATTTTCGAGCAAAAAATACTGATTTAAACTTGTATCCAACAAATGTTAGAAAAATGCCTGGCCCTTAACTGGTTAATGCATTCCTGCACAGGCAAATAACAAATTAACAAATGAAGCCACTTATTCTACAACTACAAAATTAATCTGTAGAGTGCTAAAGGGGCTTCTGTTTATTTAAATAACTAACAAAGTATTTACACACATTTGAATGTTCTAGCTGGAAACAAGCATTCCAGAATTCAGTTTATGGTTTTCTGTGTCCCTCTAGTGGTTGTTTAGAAGTATTACAACAAAAAACTATATTATTTTAACATCATAGTAAAAACATATTAAAATCAGAAATAGAGTCCGGTGATTCCATAAAATAAATGGTATTGTCCCACCTAGGTGAAAACTACGTGAACACAGAAAAACCTGTAGGTATCCCCATAGATATGGCGGAGTCTGTGGCTGGTATATGTAGAAGGTCTTACATATCAGGGCCCAACAGGAAATCAATGCACCGGGGGATCACTACGCGTTTTGGTTACAGATTCCTCAGGGGATCCTATTGGTACTAAGAAATACAATATACATTACAATATGTCAGTACATACCCTGTTTCCCGGAAAATAGGACCTAGCGTGATTGTCGGTGATGGCTGCAATATAAGCCCTACCCCCCAAATAAGCCCTACCCTGTTTACCCGAAAATAAGCCCTACCCTGAAAATAAGACCCGCAAGGACTTTAACTAGGGCTTATTTGGGGGGTAGGGCTTATAATGCAGCCATCATCGACAATCACGCTAGGTCTTATTTTCGGGGAAACAGGGTATGTACATGTTCAAAAGCAAGTTATGCTTCAACAGCAAAAACAAGGTATATTGTATGTGTTCTTAATGGGACAATAGAGTTAAAGAGAAAAAGTATTTGTATTAATGACATGTATATTTTAAGTAACATTTATTTTGAGTGCTCGTAGATACTTACCCACATTACAGTAAAGAAACTTGGAATGCCCAACCCCATGCCACAAGGAGAGAGAGACAGAGGAATATCGCACAGACAGCTCCGGAACGAGAGTGCTTCAAATGTATTTCAGCTGAAAAAAGGAGCTTGCCAATAGGGTGAAAAACATATAAACCTGGCAAATAAATCACGTATGTGTAAATGTCTATTATATATACGTTGGATCGGGTAAGGGATACAGCCACTATTGCTAAATAAGCATATATCAGGTAATGGATAGGTGTATATATTCATTTTTTTATTCTTTTATTATTATTTTTAATTTATAAATGTATTTATTATTTTATTAATTTTAACCACTTGCCTACTGGGCACTTAAAAGCCCCCCTCCTGCCCCGACCAATTTTCAGCTTTCAGCGCTGTCACACTTTGAATGACAATTACTCAGTCATGTAATACTGTACCCAAATGAATTTTTTGTCCTTTTTTTCATACAAATAGAGCTTTCTTTTGGTGGTATTTGATCACCTCTGGGTTATTTATTTTTTGCGCTATAAATGAAAAAAGACCGAAAATTTTGAAAAAAAATGCATTTTTCTTAGTTTCTGTGATAAAATTTTGCAAATTAGTCATTTTTCTTCATAAATTTTGGCCACAATTTATACTGCCACATATCTTTAGTAAAAATAACCCAAATTAGTGGATATTATTTGGTCTCTGTGAAAGTTAGAGAGTCTACAAGCTGTGGTGCAAATCATAAAAAAATTGATCACACCTGATGTACTGACGGCCTATCTCATTTCTTGCGACCCGAACAAGTCAGGAAAGTACAAATACCCCCCAAATGACCCCTTTTTTGAAAGTAGACATTCCAAGGTATTTAGTAAGATGCATGGTGAGATTTTTGATGTTGTCATTTTTTCCCACAATTCTTTGCAAAATGAAGATTTTTTATCCCCCCCCCCCCCCCACAAAATTGTCATTGTAATAGGTTATTTCACTCTAATGGCATGTGTATACCACAAATAACACCCCAAAATACATTCTGCTGCTCCTCCTGAGTATTATGATACCACATGTGTGTGACTTTTTCACAGCCTGGCCACATAGAGAGGCCCAACATACAGGGAGCACCATCACGTGTTCTAGGAGCATAAATTACACATCTAACTACCTATTATACTTTTGAAGGCCCTGGAGCACCAGGACAATGACACATGACACTGACGTGGCACTGATGACAGATGGCACTGATACGTGGCACTGATGACAGATGGCACTGATGTGGCACTGACACTGATGTGGCACTGATGACAGATGGCACTAATACGTGGCACTGATGACAGATGGCACTAATACGTGGCACTGATGACAGATGGCACTAATACGTGGCACTGACAGATGGCACTAATACGTGGCACTGATGACACATGACACTGATGACAGATGGCACTAATATGTGGCACTGACAGGTGGCACTGATGACAGGTGGCACTAATACGTGGCACTGATGACACGTGGCACTGATGACAGATGGCACTAATACGTGGCACTGATGACAGATGGCACTAATACGTGGCACTGATAGATGGCACTAATACGTGGCACAGATGGCACTGATGACAGATGGCACTGATACGTGGCACTGATGACAGATGGCACGTGACACTGACAGGTAGCACTGATGACAGGTGGCACTGATGACAGATGGCACTGATGACAGATGGCACTATGTGGCACTGATGACAGATGGCACTGATGACAGATGGCACTATGTGGCACTGATGACAGATGGCACTGATGACAGATGGCACTATGTGGCACTGATGACAGATGACAGTGACAGGGACAGATGGCACTGGGGATAGATGGAATGGACATGATAGTTGGGACAGATGGCAGTTTGACACTTTATTTTCTTCCGAGGGACACGGCCAGCACAGAACTTCCACGATGCGCGCCTGCGGGAGCGCGCAACGCGGAAGTAAACACCAGGACGTCCAGGGACGGCCGCCCGGCAGATAGCGTCCGTGCCGCAGCCGTCTTTCGGCTATAGCGCGGGCGCGAAGTGGTTAAAGTGGTTGTAAAGCCTTAAAGAGGAGCTCCGCCCACCCCTGAAAAAATTAAAAGCCAGCAGCTACACATACTGCAGCTTCTGACTTTTAATAATCAGACACTTACCTGTCCTGGAGTGTCGGCACCGCAGCTGATGTTTCCATCAGCTGTCGGCTGCTGCCGCCGCCATTGCCGGCTGGGGAACCCAGCAGTGAAGCATTACGGCTTCACGCCGGGTCCCTACTGCGCATGCGCGAGGCACCCGCTGTGCTTCCCTACTGGCCCAGCGGCAGGGGAAGGAGGAGGAGTAAGGAGGAGGGAGTCGAGCTGCTAACGTAATTCGCCACCGCCCGGTCTCCCAGAAGTGGGGACAGGGTACTTGTCACAGACAGGTATCCACTCCCCCCGAAATGTGGCACCGGAGGGGGGGGGGAGACACTTTTGGATGGTACTCTGCTTTAAGGTTTTTCACCTTAAAGCGGAGTTCCACTGATTTTTTTTTTTAAGTCAGCAGCTACAAATACTGCAGCTGCTGACTTTTAAAATAAGGAC
This sequence comes from Lithobates septentrionalis, assembly GCA_037952835.1. Lineage (NCBI taxonomy): Eukaryota > Metazoa > Chordata > Amphibia > Anura > Ranidae > Lithobates > Lithobates septentrionalis. The sequence goes on from JBBDGP010003623.1 coordinate 447,363, forward strand.
ACTTACCTGTCCAGGGCGCCCGCGAAAAACCTGCTGTGCTGCAGCTCCCTCCCAGACCCTCCCCCCCTCCTTTTTTTATTTTTTACCTGAGCCTGATCCGATCCGGCGATGTGCACAAGCGCAACGGCTCCAGCTGCTGTCGCTCTCCTCGTTGGACAGATTGATAGCAGCAGGAGGCATTGGCTTCCGCTGCTGTCAATCAAAAGCTGTGACACGGGAGAGGGGGGCGGGGCCGAGTCCCGCTGTCTGTGTCAATGAACGCAGCAGTGGAACTCGGGAGCAAGCCCACACGGGTGCCCCCCCAGGGAAAGTGGGTGGGATCGGGGCGCAGAGAGTGCTCCCCGATCCCACCCAATTGTGTGACCATAGCGAATTAATTTTCGCTATTTTCACACTACAGTTCCTCCCCGCCAATCAGGAGGCAGGTCGTGAGTCCCGTTTCCCAATTGGCCAAAGTGCCAGGCGATCCTATTGGATGCCTAGCACTTTGGAAGAGGAGAGATGCTGACGCCGGACCCACCGCTGCTGCCGCCCGGAGGACACAGGAGGAGAACAGCCCACCGCATAGTCAGTGCCCGACCTCCCACAGGGGGGGAGAGGTGCTGGCTGACACCGCAGCCGCCCCTGACCCTATCTGTAATGCTGGGCTATATACTTGTAGCAAGATCCCAGGCCTCTTTTAGTCTAATGATATCTTGGATATCTTGGTTGGCTAGTAGTGCTAGAGGTATCAGGGATGTAGAGAGGCCACAGTGTAGGGGGTATCAGAGATGTAGTAGGGCCACAATACAAGGGGTATCTTGTGGTATATGGTAACAGTGCTGGGGGGAATATCTAGGGTACAGAGGGGGATCAGGGTGCTGGGGGGATATCTAGGATGTAGAGGGGTCTACACACACATACACACCAGGTTTCCCCCTACCATTGTTATCCTGTTACCACCACCACACCCCCTGGATTCTCTACCACAAATTAATAACTCCCCAGCACTCCGATCCCTCTACACCCCAGATATCCCCCCAGCACTCCGATCCCTCTACACCCCAGATATCCCCCCAGCACTCTGATCCCTCTACACCCCAGATATCCTCCCAGCACTCTGATCCCTCTACACCCCAGATATCCCCCCAGCACTCTGATCCCTCTACACCCCAGATATCCTCCCAGCACTCTGATCCCTCTACACCCCAGATATCCCCCAGCACTCTGACCCCTCTACACCCCAGATATCCTCCCAGCACTCTGATCCCTCTACACCCCAGATATCCCCCCAGCACTCTGATCCCTCTACACCCCAGATATCCTCCCAGCACTCTGATCCCTCTACACCCCAGATATCCTCCCAGCACTCTGATCCCTCTACACCCCAGATATCCCCCCAGCACTCTGATCCCTCTACACCCCAGATATCCTCCCAGCACTCTGATCCCTCTACACCCCAGATATCCCCCCAGCACTCCGATCCCTCTACACCCCAGATATCCCCCCAGCACTCCAATCCCTCTACACCCCAGATATCCTCCCAGCACTCTGATCCCTCTACACCCCAGATATCCCCCAGCACTCTGATCCCTCTACACCCCAGATATCCCCCCAGCACTCCAATCCCTCTACACCCCAGATATCCCCCCAGCACTCTGATCCCTCTACACCCCAGATATCCTCCCAGCACTCTGATCCCTCTACACCCCAGATATCCCCCCAGCACTCTGACCCCTCTACAACCCAGATATCCCCCCAGCACTCTGACCCCTCTACAACCCAGATATCCCCCCAGCACTCTGATCCCTCTACACCCCAGATATCCCCCCAGCACTCTGACCCCTCTACACCCCAGATATCCTCCCAGCACTCTGATCCCTCTACATCCCAGATATCCCCCCAGCACTCTGACCCCTCTACACCCCAGATATCCCCCCCCCAGCACTCTGACCCCTCTACACCCCAGATATCCCCCAGCACTGTTACCATATACCACAAGATACCCCTTGTATTGTGACCCCACTACATCCCTGATATCCCCTACAATGTGGCCTCTCTACATCCCTGATACCTCTAGAACTAAAGCCACCCAAGATACTCCAAACATTGCTACCCCCTATACACCCCAGATCCCCCCTCAGCACTGTTTCCCCCCGCCCCATACACCCTTGATATCCCCCAGCACCATTATTCCATCCATGTACAGTGCCTTGCAAAAGTATTCACCCCCCTTGGCATTTTTTGTGTTTTGTTGCCTCACAACCTGGAATTAACATGGATTGTTTGAGGATTTACATCATTTAATTTACAGAACATGCTCACAAATTTGAAGATTTTTTTTTATTGTGAAGCCAACAACAAATAGGACAAAATAACAGAATAAGTCAATGTGCATAACTATTCACCCCCCTAAAGTCAATACTTTGTAGAGCCACCTTTTGCGGCTATCACAGCTCCAAGTCGCTTTGGATAAGTCTCTATGACCTTGCCACATTTTACCACTCGGATTTTTGCCCATTCCTCCTTGCAAAACTGCTCCAGCTCCTTCAAGTTGGATGGTTTGCGCTTGTGAACAGGAATCTTTAAGTCTGACCACAGATTTTCTATTGGATTGAGGTCTGGGCTTTGACTAGGCCATTCCAACACATTTACATGTTTCCCCTTAAACCACTCAAGTGTTGCTTTAGCAGTGTGTTTGGGGTCATTGTCCTGCTGGAAGGTGAACCTCCGTCCTAGCCTCAAATCACACACAGAGTGGTGCAGGTTTTGCTCAAGAATATCCCTGTATTTAGCACCATCCATCTTTCCCTCAACTCCGACCAGTTTCCCAGTCCCGAATGCTGAAAAACATCCCCACAGCATGATGCTGCCACCACCATGTTTCACAGTGGGGATGGTGTTCTTTGGGTGATGTGATCTGTTGGGTTTGCGCCAGACATAGCGTTTTTTTTGATGGCCAAAAAGTTCAATTTTAGTCTCATCAGACCAGAGCACCTTCCTCCATACATTTTGGGAGTCTCCCACATGCCTTTTCGCAAACTCAAAACGTGCCATTTTGTTTTTTGCTGAAAGTAATGGCTTTCTTCTGGCCACTCTGCCATAAAGCCCAACTCTATGGAGCGTACGGCTTATTGTCGTCCTATGTACAGATACTCCAGTCTCTGCTGTGGAACTCTGAAGCTCCTCCAGGGTTACCTTAGGTCTCTGTGCTCCTCTCTGATTAATACCCTCCTTGCCCGGTCCGTGAGTTTTGGTGTGCGACCGTCTCTTGGCAGGTTTGCTGTTGTGCCATGTTCTTTCCATTTGGTTATGATAGATTTGATGGTGCTCCTAGGGATCATTCCGAAAGACGACTACAGCGTAGGCTTTAATTGCCGGGAGGACGTCTATGGACGGCGAGTCAATGGGAGGAAGGGCAGTAAAAGTGCTAGTGGTGTCACCCCGTCGTTCTCAAGTATAGGGGCCCGGGGTCCCTGCCTGTAAAGGGCCATTGCTACAGACTTCTCTTAGGGTGACACCACTGTGGATCTGCAAGCAAGTTTTTGCAGGAGGCAGAACAGGAGTGTATATAGTTGTTACCGTGAAGTCAAGTGGGCATCCCAAAATCATCCCATCCCCATCCAAGTTTATCAACCCCTAAATGAAACACGAAAACAAAGTTGCTGGACTGTTTTCCTATCTCAAGTGTGCCTGTAAAAATTCAGGGTGAGGGAACCCTATTCACCAGCGACTCCTACGGGGGGGGGGGGGGGGGGGGGGGTTTGTGCACAACATTGGCTGATCCGGGATCTGGAAGTTTTTTAATTGGTAGATTCAGCTAGACATGTGCACAGCCAAAAAATGTGTTCATTTTCGTTTTCGTTTCATTCGTTTATTTTTTTTTTGTTTTGTTTTTCAGGTCATTCTTTATGATCACAATTCGTAAATACGTACATTCGTAAATTCGTAAATTCGTTCATTCGTACATTCGTAAATTCGTAAATTCGTACATTTGTAAATTTGAAGTTTGAAAATCCAAAAACACGAAAATCTGAAATAGTAACTAACTATTAAATTATAGGTATTGTAATTTCCTTTCAAATTTGGCTGTCAGTGAACGTAACAAATATGAATTTATCTGAAGTTACGAACTTTCTGAAATAACGAATGCCGCATCTTAACAAATGGAATGGAACAAATTAATAATAAATAATAATAATAAAAAGTTTTTATTATTATTATTGTTATTAATTATTATTAATTCATTACGTTCCATTCGTTTGGATGCGGCATTCGTTATTTCGGATCATTCGTAACCTTTGGATAAATTTGTATGTGTTACGTTCACTGACAGCCAAATTTGAAAGGAAATTACAATACCTATAATTTAATAGTTTAATAGTAGTTAAGTTATTATTAGTTAAATATTATTTCAGATTTCCGAATTTACAAATTTACAAATTTACAAGTTCACTAATTTACTAATGTACGAGTGTACGAATTTACGAATGTATGAATTTACAAATTTACGAATATTCTGAAAAATTCGTTAAACGGGTTTTTGTTAATTCGGATATTTCCGAATTAACGAATTTGTTGAAATTCGTTAAAAAATTGCACATGCCTAGATTCAACACCAAGAAAGTAAAAATTTCAAAACGCAACGTCAAAAAATATATTTTCTACCAAGTATTACCATAATAGCCCAACTCTGTATGTACTGAAAACACACCGTATTTTCCTATAAGTGATTTCTAAAATAGAAAAAAAAAAAAATACAACGGGCAATGGGAATGTGCCGGTAAAATCTCGGCATTGGCAGAATAAACAAATGTTACATCCTTTCTTTCAATGAGTGTAAATAAAGATATGGGAACACACAGCGCTTTATGAATGAAGTGTTTCAGCTCCCGGTGTCTGGGACTTCGGACATTCCATTTCTTGTCTTGGACAGACTCTCCATCATTGACATAGACAAGTACCTCCTGTGTCAACAGCCATAGAGTTCTATGAGTAATTCTGGTGTAACAAATTCCACTTCCTCACTGTATCCAGTACACCATCAGCAGATGTTTGTAGAAACTCCACCGACAACAACCGATCCCGGGACACAGCGCTAGCAGGCTTACCGACTGCGCTTACAGTTCTGCATGAAACCTAGGAGAGCTTTCTTAAATAGATACAATCCCTTTTTTTTTTTTTTTTTTTACATCGATTTTTGTCCCCCTCATTTCTGGGGAGGCAACCCCCAAATTTTCCATCTCCTGGCTCTGGACTGACTGAGGTATGTGCTGCGCATCTCCCTGAGGTCATCACAAAGTCTGTTTTTGTGCCAATATGTATTATCACTTATATATATTCTTTTTGCTTTCTATGCTAGAGCTGGATCTTTGTGGTGGTCCCATACTATCCCCTGAGGAAGCCATTACTGGCGAAACATGTTGGGATTCAACTTCCATCTGTGACCATCTTTTCTTTTCCTTGTGGGTCACCAGCAACCCAATATATATATATATCACGTATATGCTCTACTATTGCTTGTAACCATTTTTGGGATATTTCTATTTACCTCTTTGTACTAATAAAGAAATTATATCTTTTATCTAATTTGTCACAAACTTTTTATCAGTAGCACCGTTATAATCCCATTCCTCCATATTTACAATTTCACTAAGTGGGATGAGATGCACGATACTATAGCGACACTCAGATTATACTTTATAAGATACAATCCCTTACAGGGGCGGACTGACCATTGAGCCACTCGGGCACTGCCCAAGGGCCCTGGGCCACTAGGGGGCCCCATCAGGGTTGCCAACCTCAGTAAAACCAGGGACAGTATGTAAAAATCTCAGTTTTTTTTTTACATCTGTCTCTGAAATGTCCCTTACCGACATCCTTTTGGTCTAAAAATCCAGAGATTATAGCTGCCCCACCTCTCCAGTACCTTCTCAGCCAATAGAAACATGTCTGTGTATACTGTGTGATTGTATACTGTGTGTGTGTATACTGTGTGGTCCCATAATCTCCTATTGCCCGGGGGCCCCATGAGTTGTCAGTCCGCCCCTGATCCCTTATACCTTTTTTTTTAGGGGGGGGGGGGGGGTTTCAGGTATGTATGGGGTGTTCTGTTTCAAATACCTCTTCATGCATTGACCTACCTCCTTAAAAACCCGTTTCATGCCTAAGCTTATTTCTGACATTTGTTGCTTACAAGTTAAAATCTGTATTTTTTTGCTAGAAAATTACTTAGAACCCCCGAAAACTATATATATATATATATATATATATATATATATATATATATATATTTTTTTTTTTTATTTAGCAGAGACCCTAGAGAATAAAATGGCAATCGTTGCAATATTCTATGGTCACACGGTATTTGCGCAGCGGTCTTTCAAACGCAATTTTTTTGGGGGAAAAAGACACTTTCATGAATTAAAAAAAAAAACTAAACAGTAAAGTTAGCCCAATTTTTTGCATAATGTGAAAGATGATGTTACGCCGAGTAAGTAGATACCTAACATGTCATGCTTTGAAATTGCCCACATTCGTGGAATGGAGACAAACTATGAGTGCTTAACGCTTTTAAAAAATTTAACGGTTACCAGGTTACAGAGGAGGTCTTTTGCTAGAATTTTTGCTCTCACTCTAATGCGGCGATACCTCACATGTGATGTGTGATTTGAACGCCGTTTACATATGCGAGTGCGACTTACGTATGTGTTTTGTTTGAAGCACAGGCACGTGGGGACGCGGGGGGGGGGGGGGGTTTACATATTTTTTTTCATACTAATTTTCTTATTTTATTTTTTTTATATTGTCACTTAAAAAAAATAAAAATAAAATTCTGATCACTTTTATTGCTGTTACAAGGAAGGTAAGCATCCCTTGTGACAGTAATAGGTGGTGACAGGTGCTCTTTATGGAGGGATCAGGGAAAGACCCCAAATCCCTCTTTTGCACCTAGAAGTATTTACATACCTCCCAACTTTTTGAGATGGGAATGAGGGACACCTATCACCAAAAGTATGCAAGCATAGGACACACCCCCTTGCCACGCCCCCTTAAAGAAGAATTGTACAAAAAAAGAAGATTGGTTAAACCCACAAGTGCTTTTTTTTACCACTACTATTCCTTTATATTGGCTTTTGGAGTTCACAAATGCAGCAATTTAGAAATCGGATGAAAGGTTTTAGTGCTGGAAAACACTTTTTGATAGATAAAAAGTACATTTTATATACAACTATATAGATCAGACCAAAATGAGGGACAAATAAGGAGGAATGCAGGACAGAGGGACATTGCTCCAAATCAGGGACAGTCCCTCGAAATCAGGGACAGTTGGGAGCTATGTATTTAGATCGGCAAAATTGGTGATTCTGAATACTGTAATTTTCTTTTAAATCGGCACCATTGGCAGCCGAGTAAACCGGAAGTGAGGCTGTGACTTCTCTTCCCTGTTTTTACATACAAGACTGGAACAAATGCATTTCCGGCTTTGTTCCAGTCTCAGCCTAGCCGGCAGAAGTGCCGGTGGGACGGGAGGCCCGGGAAGAGCGGCGGAAGGTGGCGGGAGTGGGTGGGGGCGTCCCCTCCCGCTCCTTTAGGATAACAGCTGAGCGGCTTTTAACCACATCGGTTGTTTTTACAAAAGAGCCGACCGCCTGCTCTAAAAAAACGGCAGCTGCAGGCATCACCCCGGTATAACCCCTTCAATCCGAGGCCGAATATATGTGTGTACGGTCGGCGCTAAGGGGTTATACCCAGTCTGACAGGACAGTATGGTCACCTACTGATTTGGCACCATCCACAGGCAGCTTCACACTTCAGTAAGACCATGGGCATAGCAGCAGGGGTCGCAGGGGTCACAATTGCGACCACGTATTTAGCTCCAGAGGGCCCACTGCTCCCTGCTGTCATCTTACATGCTGCACTTTCCCCCCACAAAATCCTGGAGACAGAATAGAGGTCTGATCTGCCCTGTTTCTCCCAGGGCCCCAGCCAAGCTCTGTAATCCAGTCCCAAGCTTCCAGTTTGCCTTCTCCCCAGACCTCAGTCCACACCCCCCGCTCTCATTGGCTGGAGAGAAGCAATGTGTGCCTGATGGAGGCGGGACTAGAACCTTCAGGACCCCCGCTGCAAGATCTCATGGACTAACACTTTCCATCAGCCCTGGGGACTTTTGCAATGGTCCAGGGGCCCTTTTCATCAGGGCCCTTCCCTTTGAGTCCTGATCCCGGGGGGCCCTTTACTCCAGTCGCAGGGTTCCTTATAAGCCCCGGTTTACGGTTCACACTGATACAACTTGTCATGCCACTTGCGGCACATAAAGTTGCATGACAAATCAAAACACAGAAATTTCCATGGGCGCCGACCTAATCAATGCGACTCAAGTCGCAGCAACAACAAAAAAAAGGTTCCTGCGCTACTTTTCTGCAACTTTTGTGCGATTTGAGTGCCATAGACGGCAATGTTAAATCACAAAAGTCGCGAGAAAAGCGCAAGCAAGACGTACAACTTTGGGGTCGTAGCAGTGTGAACCAAGCTATACGGTCCCACAGCGGGACCCTTTCACGTGTTCTGCAGTGAGCCCCCTTCCTGCCGCCTTGGACCCCCCCCCCTACAGCGGCGGAACACCAGGGCTTGGTCGCAAGTATGACCTTTGTGACCCTGGTAGTTCCGCCCCTGCCTAAGCCCCTTGTCAATCCATAGCTGTGCTCAAGAGCAGCATCGTTGCTCTCTCCTCTCCTTATTGGCTCCTGCTGCTGTCAATCACAGCCAGCGAGGAGGGAGCAAGGAGCGGGCCTGACCCGCACTGTGTGTGTCAATGGACACACGGAGCGCAGCTCAGAAGCGAGCCTAAATGAGTGCCCCCATAGCAATCAGCTTGCTATGGGGACACTCAGCAGAAAGGAGGAGCCAGGCGCGCCGGTGGGGGACCCAAGAAGAGGAGGATCGGGGCTGCTCTGTGCAATTGTTTTACATGGTAAGTATAAAAATGTTTGTTATTTTAAAAAGATACCTTTTACAATTACTTTAAAGAGATATTAAACCAAAAAGCAAACGTTTAGCAGCTTATCAATTCTCAGATGCGGCGGCTGCATTCATTTTCTTTTTTTTTACACTTTCTTTCTTTTATTTTCACCTGGTCATCCAGCCATCAAGTCTGTTGTTTTTCATAGGAACAAGTTTTCTTCCAGACGTATCAGTTTACAGGGATGGGACAAACCATTTAACACTGGCAGGGGTGCTTACAATGATCAGCTTCATGTAAAAAAACTTTATCACAAAAGGAAAAAAATAAAAACTGCTGTAACTGATTATAAAGTATTAATTGGAGTTTGGCTTCAATTTGTTAGTGTATCTAAATCTGCTATCTAGCACTCCCCTCCATACAGACTGACAATGCTGCTGTTCAAAAGGTGTCCCCTGTGCTCCTTCATCCAGAGTGGGGGGCGCTCTAATATAGGAGGCGTGTTATTGGCCAGATCACCAGGTGAAAACAGAGGGGAAAAGAGCCTAAAAATTAACAGTGACATGTTGGGTATCGATTTACTCGGTGTTACATTATCTTTCACAATATAAAAAAAAAATCTGATTGACTTTACTGTTGTCTTATTTTTTAATTCAAAAAAAGTGTATTTTTTCCCAAAAGAGTGCGCTTGTAAGCAGGGCTGTGTTTTGGCCTAGGCCGACAAGGCCTAGGCCTAGGGCGGCACTTTGCGGGGGGCGGCAAAAAGGGCCACCCCCCCGCATGAGAGAAAGCCCCCCTACCCGTCTTGCCAATTCCCGACTCCCGCTGCCGCCTCCCGCACACCTGCAGCCCACGGTGGCCGGCTTTCTGTAGCAGCGCCACTGTGTATGGGCGTGCTTGGCTTTCTGCCAAGCACGCCCATACACCGCGGCGAGGCTACAGAAAGCCGGCCGCCGTGGGCTGCAGGTGTGCGGGAGGCGGCAGCGGGACCCGGGAATCGGCAAGACGGGTGGGGGGGCTTTTTCTCATGCGGGGGGGGGGGGGCGGCGTGTGTCACTCGCGCCCCCATAAGCAGCAGGTGACAGGTGGAGCCTTAAGCTCCGCCTACCCTCCCCTGCACTGCTTTCCTGCAGTGAATCTTCTCCTCGGCCCTGGGGCGGGATCTGGCTGTGACGTCAGGAGGAGAGAGAGTAGCACGAGGTAAACCCCCAGGACAGCAGGTACAATGATTAAATAAATTATATCAGTGTTATGGGCACTGGCAGTGGCAGCATTTGATGGGCACAGTGTTAGCATTTGATGGGCACAGTGGCTACGTTTGATGGGCACAGTGGCTGCGTTTGATGGGCACAGTGGCAGCATTTGATGGGCACAGTGGCTGCAAGTGATGGGCACAGTGGCTGCAATCGATGGGCACAGTGGCTGCAATCGATGGGCACAGTGGCTGCGTTTGATGGCACAGTGGATGCGTTTGATGAGGCACAGTGGCTGCGTTTGATGAGGCACAGTGGCTGCATTTGATGGGCACAGAGGCTGCGTTTGATGGCACAGTGGCTGCGTTTGATGGGCACAATGGCTGCGTTTGATGGGGCACAGTGGCTGCATTTGATGGGCACAGTGGATGCAATTGATGGGCACAGTGGCTGCAATTGAAGGGCACAGTGGCTGCGTTTGAGGGCACAGTGGCTGCGTCTGATAGCACAGTGGCAGCATTTGATGGGTACAGTGGCTGCTTTTGAGGGCACAGTGGCTGCAATTGATGAGCACAGTGACTGCGTTTGATGGGCACAGTGGCTGTGTTTGATGGGCACAGTGGCTGCGTTTGATGGGCACAGTGGCTGCGTTTGATGGGCACAGTGGCTGCATTTGATGGCACAGTGGCTGAGTTTGATAGGGCACAGTGAGGCTGCAATTGATAGCACAGTGGCTGCGTTTGATGGGGCACAGTGGCTGCATTTGATGGCACAGTGGCTGCATTTGATGGCACAGTGGCTGAGTTTGATGGGGCACAGTGAGGCTGCAATTGATGGGCACAGTGGCTGCGTTTGATGGCACAGTGGCTGCATTTGATGGCACAGTGGCTGCATTTGATGGGTACAGTGGCTGCGTTTGATGGGGCACAGTGGCTGCATTTGATGGCACAGTGGCTGCATTTGATGGCACAGTGGCTGAGTTTGATGGGGCACAGTGGCTGCATTTGATGGCACAGTGGCTGCATTTGATGGCACAGTGGCTGAGTTTGATGGGGCACAGTGAGGCTGCACTTGATGGGCACAGTGAGCCCCCCCCCCCCCCCCGTGATAGCATTAAAACTCAGCAGCTACAAATACTGTAGCTGCTTACGTTTAATATTAGGACACTTACCTGTCCAGGGATCCAGCGATGTCGACACCTCAGCCGATTTTCAGATTGGCTCTCGGGTTTTGCCACTATCATTCATGGTAAGGGAAACCGACCCTACTGCACATGTGCGAAGCGCGTTGCACTTTCTGAATGGCCCAGTGGAGGAAGGAGGAGGGGGGGGCAAACTTCAGAGGGGACAGCGCAGTCTCCCGGAAGTGGGGAAGGGTACCTGTCAGAAACAAGTACCCGTTCCCCCCTGAAAGGTGCCAAATAAGCCTAAAGAGGAAGGGGTGTGGTTTACAGATGATAGGGTGGGTCTTAAACAGGAAGGGGTGTGGCCTCTGCAGGATGGGGTGGGTCGTATTTAAATTAGGGGGTGCATGCGTTTAGTCAGGCCTAGGGCAGCACAAAACCTAAATACACCACTGCTTGTAAAACCGCTGCGCAAATACGGTGTGACAGAAAGTATTACAACGCCTGCCATTTTATTCTCTGGGGTGTTAGAAAAAAAATGTATAATGTTTGGGGGTTCTAAGTAATTTTCTAACAAAAGAAACTTGTTTTTAACTCGTAAACAACACATCTAAAAAAAGAGGATCGGTCCTTAAGTGGTTAATGCCGCTTTAGGATAATTGCATACAGGTGATGTTTTTCCAGTCTAAGAAGACAATGACTTTCCTAAGCCCTCCCTGTCTCTGCGAAGAACTAACACGGGCTGCAGAAACATGGAAGAAACAGGGAGGGTCCAACGAGGGGGGAGAGAGATACCAAATCACATAGGTTAAAAAGTTGTTGTGGCTATAAACCGCCACTAGATGTCAGCCTACTACAGAACAATAATATAGTATTAGTACTGATTGCTGTATTTAGTGTCAATGGAGATGTCAGTGGCAGTTACCCAATTCCCACAAAGTGTCAGTTAGTGTCAGATTGTCCACCGCCCCGCTATAAGTCGCTAATCGCCGCCATTACTAGTATAAAAAAAAAAAATCCAATATATATTCCATAGTTTGTGGACGCTATATTTTTTTACGCAATCCAAACAATATACACCAATTTGGATTTTTTTTTTAACAAAAGACATGTAGCAGAATACATTTTGACCTAAATGTATGAAGAAATTTGATCTCTATTTTTTTTTCTATTGGATTTGTTTTATAACAGAAAGTAAAAAATATTGTTTTTTTTTTTCTCAAAATGTATGCTATTTTTGTTAATAGCGCAAAAAAATAAAAAATGCACAGGTGTTAAAATAACACCAAAAGAAAGCTCTATTTGTGGGAAAAAAATGATGTAAATTTTGTTTGTGTACGGCGTCGCCTGGCAGTTAAAGTAGCGCAGTGCTAAATAGCAAAAAAAATGGCCTTGTCATGAAGGGGAGTAAATCTTCCGGAGCTAAAGTGGTTTATATGTGGGTTTCCTATGATTGGCAGCTCCATCTAGTGAACCTAATGTGGTATTTTTCCCTGATTGAGGTATTTCAGGAAAAAAAAACACATTATGGCCACTAGATGGAGCTGAAGCACCACACCAGAATTTGCATGTCCAGTTATTCCAAAATCAAAGGGAATGGTCACCAAGCCAACGCGCTTCAGGGGCCATAAGGCTCTCTTCATCAAGGCTTAAAATGGGTAAAGTTGTGTACTGGACTGGAAACTCATTTGCTGTGGATATAAGGTATAAGGCTTTTGTGTGGGCTCAAGGGGCAGCTGCTTTGGGCCCCACAACACCGGCTGGGCAAGGGGCAGCTGCCCCTTTTGCCCTGTGTTAAAGACGACCCTGACTATACCCCTACTACAGTGATCTCCACCAGCTGTCCTGCTGCTTTGTGAACACTGGAGGTCGGCCACTCGGTACGGGCGCCATTCAGAGATCACTATACATGTTCTCAATGATTGCGAAGTGTTCTCTGATTAGAAGAGGTGGAGATCATGAAGTCCCCGCCCCCGGCTCTGCATATTGTCCAATTAGGTAATGCTTTTCATTCATTGCTGCACTGTGATCACCCCCTCAGTTGGTACTTCAGTAGGACCATAGATGTGTGCACAAGGGCCCCCCCCCCCCCCCAAATCTGCCGGCTTCCAACCTCTCCTATTTCCCACCGGCTGCTGCAGACACACAGGGGGAATATTTCAGGATGGAGAATGGGGGAAGGGGCCTGTAAATATGTAATTTACCGGCAGCTTCCTTTCCAGCATGAACATAGTGAGTGATCAATACCGATCACTTACTGTGTTCATTCATATCTGAAGCACAGTAAGCTGTGCTTCTGATACTTCAGTTTGTGAATGAACAGGAAGTCGCTTAACACAGAGAACATCCCATTCATTTACTGTCCAGTGCCGCTGAGGCTGCAGAGAAAGACTGGGGAATCTCTGTCCTCAGTCAATTTCTCGGTCTCAAAAGTGAGACATCGGGGGTCTAGACTCCTGATAATTCACCAAAGATCCCCAATGGGACCCCTAAAGAAATTAAATTGTACAAAATAATGGAAAAAATAATAGTAAAAATAACAAAAATAATGACGCCCTCCTCTGCCCTACTGACACCGTCCTCTGCCCTACTGACACCATCCATTGCCCTACTGACTGACACCATCCACTCCTTTACTGATACTGCCCACTCCCCTACTGACACCGTCATCTGCTCTACTGACACCATCCACTGCCCTACTGACACCGTCCACTTCTCTACTGACACTGTCCTCTGCCCTACTGACACCATCCACTGCCCTACTGACACTATCCACTGCCCTACTGACACCGTCCACTTCTCTACTGACACCGTCCACTGCTCTACTGACTCCATCCTCTGCCCTACTGACACCATTCACTGCCCTACTGACACCATCCACTTCTCTACTGACACTGTCCTCTGCCCTACTGACACCATCCACTGCCCTACTGACACCGTCCACTTCTCTACTGACACTGTCCTCTGCCCTACTGACACCATCCACTGCTCTACTGACACCGTCCTCTGCTCTACTGACACCATCCACTGCTCTACTGACACTGTCCACTGCCCTACTGACACCATCCACTGCCCTAATGACACCATGTACTGCCCTACTGACACCATCCACTGCCCTACTGACACCATCCACTGCCCTAATGACACCATGTACTGCCCTACTGACACCATCCACTGCTTTACTGACACCGTCCTCTGCCCTACTGACACCATCCACTGCTCTACTGACACCGTCCTCTGCTCTACTGACACCATCCACTGCTCTGCTGACACCATCCACTGCTCTACTGACACCGTCCTCTGCTCTACTGACACCGTCCTCTGCTCTACTGACACCATCCACTGCTCTGCTGACACCATCCTCTGCCCTACTGACACCGTCCTCTGTCCTACTGACACCGTCCTCTGTCCTACTGACACCGTCCTCTGCCCTACTGACACCGTCATCTGCCCTACTGACGCCATCCACTGCCCTACTGACACCGTCCTCTGCCCTACTGACACCATCCACTGCCCTACTGACACCATCCACTGCCCTACTGACACTATCCACTGCCCTACTGACACCATCCAGTGCCCTACTGACACCATCCAGTGCCCTACTGACACCATCCACTGCTCTACTGACACCGTCCTCTGCCCTACTGACACCGTCCACTGCTCTACTGACACCGTCCACTGCTCTACTGACACCGTCCTCTGCTCTACTGACACCGTCCACTGCTCTACTGACACCGTCCTCTGCTCTACTGACACCGTCCTCTGCCCTACTGACAGCGTCCACTGCTCTGCTGACACCGTCCTCTGCCCTACTGACACCGTCCTCTGCCCTACTGACACCGTCATCTGCCCTACTGACACCGTCCACTGCTCTACTGACACCGTCATCTGCCCTACTGACACCATCCACTACTCTACTGACTCCGTCCTCTGCCCTACTGACACCATCCTCTACCTTACTGACTAACACAGTCTTCTGCCCTACTGACACCATCCAGTGCCCTACTGACACCATCCACTGCTCTACTGACACCGTCCACTGCTTTACTGACACCGTCCTCTGCTCTACTGACACCATCCTCTACTCTACTGACACCGTCCACTGCTCTACTGACACCGTCCTCTGCAATACTGACACCATCCTCTGCTCTACTGACACCATCCTCTGCTCTACTGACACCATCCTCTGCTCTACTGACACCATCCTCTGCTCTACTGACACGGGTCCACTGCTCTACTGACACCGTCCACTGCTCTACTGACACCGTCCACTGCCCTGCTGACACCGTCCACTGCTCTGCTGACACGTCCTCTGTCCTACTGACACCGTCCTCTGCCCTACTGACACCATCCTCTACCTTACTGACTAACACCGTCTTCTGCCCTACTGACACCATCCTCCAAGGCCGATCCTAGGGTCGCAGACACCTGGGTTCAGGATGGGCGTGGTCATCTTACTAACTCCTCCTTCGTTACCCTAGGATCCTCCCATGATCTCTTAACAATAATTAAAATACAGGAAGAGAAGCAGAATACTCTAATGGGACCTGGAGGGGAGTCTCTCTAATGGACACAGAGAGGGCCCCTGTTATAGAGTCTGTTAGAAAGAGCCTCCACCAGACCCCATTAGAGACTACAATGGGGTCTAATGGGGCCTGGAGGGGGCTCTCTCTAACAGAGGTCCTCTCTGTGTCTATTTGAGAGTCTATGTTAGAAAGAGCCCCCATCAGTGCCCATCAATGCAGCCTCATTAGTGCTCATTAGCTCAACCTCATCACCGCCCATCAATGCAGCCTGATCATTGCCCATCAATTCAGCCTCACCAGTGCCCATCAATGCAGCCTCATCAGTGCCCACCAATGCAGCCTCATCAGTGCCCACCAATGCAGCCTCACTAGTTCCCATCAATGCAGCCTCCCCAGTGCCCATCAATGTAGCCTGATCAGTGCCCATCAATGTAGCTCCACCAGTACCTATCAGTGCAGCCTGATCAGTGTCCATCAATGCAGGCCCACCAGTGCCCATAAATGCAGCTTGATCAGTGCCCATCAATGCAGCCTCATCAGTGCCCATCAGCCTAGCCTCACCAGTGTCCATCAATGCAGCCTGATCAGTGCCCATCAATGCAGCCTCACCAGTGCCCATCAGCTCAGCCTCATCACTGCCTATCAATGCGGCCTCACCAGCGCCCATCAATGCAGCTTCACCAGTGCCCATCAGCGCAGCCTCACCAGTGCCCATCAATGTAGCCTCATCAGTGCCCATCAATGCAGCCTGATCAGTGCATGGGGATTAGAGAGAGGAGAGCCGCTGGATCAAACAGAGCGGGGATCTCCCGCTGTGACACAGCATGGATTTGAATTAGTTACCTGGCGGCCGCTGTCATATGAAGGGGGGACTCTGATGTGAGGGGGAACTTTTCTTTGTTTTACTGCAGTTCTTTCTCTGTTCCTCTGAATCATATCTTGTTTATTCCAAAAAAAAGATCCCAGTAAATGGTTTTCATTCATTTGATATTTGTTGATTATTTTGGCGCAGTAATATGTGTAGAATATAGGATGTGGCCCTCGTGATGGACAGTTTGGGGCCCCGGGCTCCGGACTGTAAAGTCTATCCATCCAGTTCCGGTCTCGGTATATTACCGGTCATACGGCTCGGTGTCCCTCTCTTACCCGGTATGGGGTCCCAAACCTCTTTAGTCCTGTCCACCCCCCTTCCCCTTATCACCCGTGGCCCCCCACCCCCGTTCTCTCGCGGGGAGCTGGAGATGTGACAAAGACGATTTCAGAGTTAATTCCTGATTGGGGATTTGGCAGGCGGCCACGTCCTCCCGATCTGAGGCGGAGGAAAGGACCTGATGGGACCCACTGACCCTTCTCCAACCCCCACCACCGTGTCCCACATAAACAGCCTGAGCTGATTGAGGTGACCCCACAGCGAGAACACAAGGTGGGGACGTCTGGCTTGGGGCACGGCCGTAATTAAGGCGTAACACAATGGGAAAGCCGAGGACTGGCAGCACAGGGGGGCGAGGGCCGGGCCTTTGCGGCGAGTCACACTTGTCACCAGCACTTCAGACTGTGTCAGTCGCTAATGAGGAAAAGAAAGTGACCTCATGGAAGCCAGGGCAGCTGTGAATTCCTGCCGTGACCTGCCTGCACCCCCCTCCCCGCTGATCCCCAGCATCACATGAGGCCGGGGATGTGGAGGGAAATGCAAAGAGCCTTGGAACCGCTTGCCAGCCTGCGAGCCCCATGGGAAACACAGTGCCCGATGTATTCCGCAAAGTAGAACTGAGGGCAAAACTTTTTATATTTTTTTTTTTGTTTAGGTTTGGATGGAGTGGAACTTTTATCAGTCGCAGCGCCCCTTAAATCCCAAGGTACCGCGGTCTAAAATGGTAAAAATGAAAATGTTACTTACCATTAATGGGAAACCTGAGCCTGAGATGATGCACACAACTCGATGACATTAGCTTTACATTACAAGTCCCCCAATCACATCGGAGTCCCCCCCATCACATCAGAGGTCCTCAATCGCACAAGAAGTCCCTCTATCCCATCAGAGGTCCTCCATCATGTCAGAGGTCCACCTATCACATCAGATGTCCTCCCATCACATCAAAGGTCCCTCTATCACATCAGAGGTCTTCCCATCACTCCAGAGGTCCCCCAATAACATCAGAGGTCTTCTCATCACATCAGAGATCCCCTCATCACATTAGAGCTCCCCCTATCACATCAGAGGCCTCAATACATCAGAGGTTTTCCATCACATCAGAGGTTCCCTATCACATCAGAGGTACACCCACCACATCAGAGGTACCCCAATCATATCAGAGGTTTCCCATCACATCAGAGGTTCCCTATCACATCAGAGGTACACCCACAACATCAGAGGTACCCCAATCATATCAGAGGTTTCCCATCACATCAGAGGTTCCCAATCACATCAGAGGTCCTCCCATCACACCAGAGGTTCCTACCATCACATCAGAGTTTCCCCATCACATCAGAGGTCCTCCCATCACATCGGAGGGTATCCCTATCACATCAGAGGTCCTTCATGACATCAGAGGTCCTCTCAGCACACCAGAGGTCCCCCATCACATTAGCGGTCTTTCATCATACCAAAGGTCCCCCCTAGCATATCAGAGGTCTTTTCTCACTTTAGAGGTCCTCTCATTACATCTGAGGTCCTCCCATCACATCAGAGGTCCCCTATCACATGAAAGGTCCTTCATCACATCAGAGGTCCCCCCATCATATCAGAGGTCTTTCATCACATCAGAGGTCCCCCATCACATCAGAGGTCCTTCATCACACCACAGGAGCCCCCATCATATCAGAGGTCTTTCATCACATCAGAGGTCCTCTCATCACATCAGAGGTCCTCTCATCACATCAGAGGTCCTCCATCACATCAGAGGTCTTCCATCCAATCAGAGGTCCTCCCATCACATCAGAGTCCCCCATTTTTCATGAGAGTTCCCCACCACATCAGAGTTTCCTCATCACAGAATCCCAGATCACGTCAGAGTCCCTCCATTAAGTCAGAGCCCCACCATCACCTCAGAGATCCCTCATCACAGAATCCTCCTATTGCATCGGAAGCCCCAGTTTTCCCACCTATACACGGAGTCCCCTCATCACAGAGGCCCCTCATTAAATCGGAGTCCTCCCATGGGTGCAGTTTTCCCATCAGAGCCTTACCTTACTCCCGCAGCATGGCAGAGGCGGCAGGCAAACAGGTGTGGACAGAGGCACACTTCCATCTTCTCCTGAATGCTGGGGGAAGCTCTGCATGGCATCTGCCCTGGATCAGTGTCATGCGTTGCATTATGCAATCCATCAGTCATGGTGCCCTGGTTCAACTGGGTCAGTGTCTTTAATATGAAGCCAAGATCAAGAACACAGGTCACAGGGGGACACGGCCTCAAAGTAGCAGGAGGAAAAGTCAAAACTAACCTTGAAAAGTATTATTTTACTGAAAGAGTAGTGGATGCTTGGAATATACTTCCAGCAAAGGTAGTGAGTCAACAGTAAGGCCCTTTTTACACAGGCTTTCCGATCAGGTCCATCTGGCGGATCAAAGAAACATAGAAGAGTGACGGCAGCAATAAAAAAAAAAAGACCAAGTGGTCCATCAAGTTTGAACCATTTTTTTTATTTATGTACAGTTTGCTTTTGTTTGTTTTGTTTTTTTTGGAATTTTTTTTTTACCAACAAACAAAAGCAAACTGTACATAATTAAAAAAAATGGTTCAAACTTGATGGACCACTTGGTCTTTTTTCTTTTTTTTGCTGCCATCACTCTTCTATGTTTCTTTGAATTTAAATGTAGTATTCTCTATTTCACCCCTAGGTGGCCGACCAATGCAGGGAATGAGTTCTCTCTTGGTTTCGTCATCAGTCAATACTATCATGTTAGCCAGAATCAGTCCATTTAAAGTGACACTATGGCCAAAATAAAATAAAAAATGACAAAAAAAAAAAAAAAAAGAAAGAAAAAAAAAAAAGTACATGACAAAGTCTGTCACTAGCATTAACAGAGCAGCCTTTGTTTTTCCTCCTGTAACATATTTTTATTACTTGGTGATCTGACAAGTAAGTCTGTTGTTTTTCAGCTTCTTTTAACCACCTCAATACCGGTAACTCCATCCCCCTTCCTGCCCAGACCAGTTTTCAGCGCTGTCGCACTTTGAATGACAATTGCGCGGTCATGCTACACTGTACCCAAATGACATTTTTAATATTTTTTTTCACACAAATTGAGCTTTCTTTTGGTGGTATTTAATCACCACTGGTGTTTTTATTTTATTTTTTGCTAAATAAAACGGAAAAAGACTGAAAATTTTGAAAAAAAAACAAACAAGTTTTTGGTTTCTGTTATAAAATGTTGCAAATAAATAATCTTTCTTTATAAATGTAGGCCAAAATGTATTCTGCTACATTTTCTTTGGTGAAAATAACAAAAATCAGTATATTATTTAGTCTGTAGGAAAGTTATAGAGTCTACAAACTATGTGATATATATCTGAAAAGCAATCAATCCTGATGTACATTTAATGAGGCCTACAAATGCCAGGACAGTACAAATACCCCCAAATTACCTCTTTTTGGAATGTAGACAATCCAAGGTATTAAGTAAGAGGCATGGCGGGTTTTTTTAAGTTATTTTCTGTCACAATTTTTTGGAAAATTAGGAAAGTAAAAATAATTTTTTCACAATTTTACGTTTTTTATGTATATACAAAAAATTGTTCAAAATGTTTTTGTTTTTTTTAGAAGTAACAAAAATATTTTAAACATTGAATAAAAATAAATTTGGATGGCTGTCTGGGTGGACGTGTTGTATTGTCCTAGGCTAGGCCAGAAACCTAAAGCCTATCCCGGCGACATCTGGCTGCTAGGCTATCTGAGGGCCTATCCGGAAGTAGTGCAGGGTTGGGACTGCGGTCTTGTAGTCCAACCAGAAGTAACGGTTCCGCTGGCCGGGGAACCCGTAGTGATCGGAGGTAGATGGGAAGCTGTTGCCACTAATGCCCCGTACACACGATCGGACATTCCGATGACAAAATCTGTCAGATTTTTTCCGACGGATTTTGGCCCAAACTTGTCTTGCATACACACGGTCGCACAAAGTTGTCAGAAAATCCGATCGTTCAGAACGAGATGACGTACAACACGTACGTCGGGATTATAAATGGGCCAGTAGCCAATAGCTTTCGTCTTGTAACTTATTCTGAGCATGCGTGGCACTTTGTGCGTCGGATTTGTCTACACACGATCGGAATTTAAACGATCAGATTTTGTTGTCGGAAAATTTTATATCCAGCTCTCAAACTTTGTGTGTGGGAAATTCCGATGGAAAAAGTCCTCTGGAGCCCACACATGATCGGAATGTCTGACAACACAATCCGATCGTACATTTTCCGTCGGAAAGTCTGACCCTGTGTACAGGGCACAAGGGACCAACCACCTTGTTACCGGAGAACATTGTGAGTAAGCTGAGGCCAGTACCAGAGTAGTCTTCTCACCAACCGGGGACGGTGAAGAAGTGGGAAAGCATTAGCAAGTGCCAAACCAGGGACCCAGTGTGACCGCAGAGGTGACGCTTGTGGAGTGCCAAGCCAAGGACCTAACGTGTCAGCAGGGGTGAAGCTTGAGGAGTATCTGTGAGTGCCAAGCCAGGGACCTAACGTGTCAGCAAAGGTGAAGCTTGAGTATCTTTGAGTGCCAAGCCAGGGACCCAGCGTGACCGCAGAGGTGACGCTTGTGGAGTGCCAAGCCAGGGACCTAACGTGTCAGCAGGGGTGAAGCTTGAGGAGTATCTTTGAGTGCCAAGCCAGGGACCCAGCGGGACAACAGAGGTGACGCTTGTGGAGTGCCAAGCCAAGGACCTAATGTGTCAGCAGGGGTAAAGCTTGAGGAGTATTTGTGAGTGCCAAGCCAGGGACCCAGCAGGACAGCAGAGGTGACGCTTGTGGAGTGCCAAGCCAAGGACCTAATGCGTCAGCAGGGGTGAAGCTTGAGAAGTATCTGCGAGTGCCAAGCCAGGGACCCAGCAGGGAAGCAGGGGTGACGCTTAAGGAAGATACTGAGTGAGAAGATTGGAAGGGATCCAGTGGCAGTGGATCAGTAAGTCTAGTGAAAGACTGAGAGCTCAGCGGAGTGAAGTTCTACAAAAGGAGATTGTAGAGGAAGTGAAAGAGTTCATTGCAACCTTTGTTAGAAACTGTTACAAGACTGTTGCCATAGGAGACAGCGTTCCTACTCATGCAGATGTGGTGTCTGGCTAGATGCCTTTCCCTGCATGGCTGTCTGCCTATAGAAGTCTCGGAGTCTGCCAATTAACATTGCATCTATTTAAGGGTGTCCTGGCCCCAACCCTCTCTCCCACAGTTCCGTTTAAGAAAAAGTGTTGCATTCAAGAAGTGTGTGGCGCCCATCAATCCACCTCGCATTACACCCACCATGCCTCGTAACCCACTCTACACAGAAGGATGTTAGCTGTCCCCAACTCTGGAGGTCACCATTAGGCTTGGAGAGGCCCCGGGGACTTTGCTACAACTATAATCTGGGTTCAGTTTAAAATCTTGGTTTATGAACACTAATGTGCCCTCCGTGCCAAGGTGCCCTCTAAGTCCCGGTAATAGTCGTCTGCCATGTGGCATGCTTAAGATGCTTAAAGCCAAATGCTTTTTTTTTTTTGCGTGCGGCCTGTGCTTTGTGTCGTCGTTTTTTTTATTATGTGAACAGAGAAACATTGATCTTTAGGGAGTCAGGTTACTGTCTCAGTCCTGTAATTAAGCAGCTGTGCACCGAGACTCACCCACTTTCTATGGTGGAGCTCGGCTCAGCTAGAAGGGAGGAGGTTAACAATTTTGAGGTCTGACGCCTGAGTCATGTTTCCCAAAGAATTTCAGGCAGCTCTAGAATGGCGAGGCTGAAATTGTCCCTTACCCCCCCCCCCCACCACCACCCCCACCCCGCTTCACTTTATTCTTATGTCTCCCCTTTCTTCTTTATCTCTCCCATTCTCTCGCTCTTCGTTTCACCCCATTGCCCATAGAGGTCATCAAGCCGGCCTTACAGACGAAACCGGGAATTCATTACCTACCATACTTGCCCGGGTAAGCACTTTATTGTCAAAAGTATTGGGATGCCTGCCTTTACACACAAACTTTAATGGCATCCAAAGTCTCGTACACACAAACGGATTGCTGGCCAACAGAGCGTCAGACTTTCGTTCTGAAGGGCGTGTGCCGGGAACTTGTCTTGCATACTAACGGCACACAATTGACGGCCAAACACAAACGTAGTGACGGCCTACGTGGAATTTCAGCTCTTGAGCGCCACCCTTTGGGCACCTTCTGCTAATGTCGTGTTTGGTGAGCATTGATTCGGAGCATGCGTGTTTTGTGCTTTGGACTTTTGTGTGACGGACTTGTGCACACACGATACGAAAATCTGACAGCAGACCGTTGTCCGCCGAAAATTTACTAGCCTACCATCCAACATTTGTTGGCGGAAAGTTGGACAACAATTGTCTAATGGAGCAAAATTCCCTGCCAAAAATCTGATCGTGTGTATGAGGCTTTAGTCCGTAGGGTTCAATATTGAGTTGGCTCCGCCCTTTGCAGCTATAACAGCTTCAACTCTTCTGGGAAGGCCGTCCACAAGGTTTAGGAGTGTGTCTATGGGAATGTTTGACCATTCTTCCAGAAGAGCATTTGTGAGGTCAGGCACTGTTGTTGGATGAGAAGGTCTGGCTCGCAGTCTCCGCCCTAATTCATCCCAAAGGTGTTCTATAGCGTTGAGGTGAGGAGTCTGTGCAGCACCCCAAACTCACTCATCCATGTCTTTATGGACCTTGCTTTGTGCACTGGTGCGCAGTCATGTCAGAACAGGAAGGGGCCGTCCCCAAACTGTTCCCACAAAGTTGGGAGCCTGAAATTGTCCAAAATGTCTTGGTATGCCGACGCCTTAAGGCTGCTTTCACACTGAGGCGTTTTACAGGTGCTATAGCGCTAAGAATGGATAATAAAAAATGAATAATAATAATATAATAATAATATAATTAAAAATAATAAATAATAAAAAAATAGCACCTGTAAAGAGCCTCACCTCTCACTCCAGTGTAAAAGCCCGAGGGCTTTCACACTGGGGCGGTGCGCTGGCAGGACGCTAAAAAAGTCCTGCAAGCAGCATCTTTGAGGCGCTGCAGGAGCGTTGTATACACTGATCCTAAAGCGCCCCTGCCCATTGAAATCAATGGGCAGCGCCGCCGAAGTGCCGGACAAAGTGTCGCTTTTAACCCTTTTTCATGCCGTTGGCGGGGGTTAAAAGCAGCTGAAAGGGGCCGCAAAAACGACAGTAAAGCGCCGCTAAAAATAGCGGCGCATTACCGCCCCCAACGCCCCAGTGTGAAAGTAGCCTTAGAGTTCCCTTCACTGGAAATAAGGGGCCAAGCCCAACCCCGGAAAAACAACCCCCCCACATCATAATCCTCCCTCCACCAAATGATTTGGACTAGTGTACAAAGCAGTCTACTGCCCTTAAAGTCCCATAGGGGGGGTTCCTTCTTTTTTTGGTAAATAGTCATTCGGGATGTGGTAGTACAGTCAGTAGACTACAGTTCAAGACTTTATTCAGTTCTTTATTTAGTGTACAAAGCAAGGTCCATAAAGACATGGATGAGTGAGTTTGGGGTGGGGGAACTTGACTGGCCTGCACAGAGTCCTGACCTCAACCCGATAGAATATCTTTGGGGGGGGGGGGGTGATCCTTTTTCCAACGCAGTGATTCTGTTTTTTTATTTTTATTTTTTTCTGACATGTTGGTGTTCTATCTTTCACTTGGATGGTATAAGTTAAATAAATACAGCTGAGTAACACAAAAACTGTGTCTGTCTTCATTTCAGGCTGCAAAGCAACAAAATGTGATTTTTTTTAAAGTGATTCTTTTCATTACCCCGCTCTACAACTATCCACACCACACATTTTGCCAACCATGCCGGAGATCCAATGGCCAGTTGGGCTGGGTTCAGTATAAAGGGGAATATAAGTGGAAACCGTCAGCGCCCGGTATGGTGCCACAGTTATCGGAATATCATCCATAAATGTAAGAAGTAAGGATAAAAAACACAATGATAAGTAACTAATTGCTCTCTCTGTGGTTTCAATTGGGCGAGTCACTGATTGGAAGAAGGAGGCAGATCAGACAAGTCGGGGTGAAGTCAGAAATCCTGGACTGTAAGCTCGTTCCCCGTCAGATACCAGATGGCAGAGGGAAAAGGGGTGATGCATCAGTCTCCTGCAAAACGGCATCTCCCCCGAGTCCTAACAGTGCCCCTTTTAGGGCTGGGCTCAGCCCTTCCTTCTCTGAGTTGGCCGCTCAGCTGTCGGCTAATTGCCAGCTCCTATCTCTCTTCACAGTGACTCACCTGTTGATAATATCCTGCTCGTCAGTCCTGCCTACTTAAGCCGTCCAGCCCAGAGGATCTCTGCCTTCGCCTTGGTCAACATCACAGAGACATTCTCCTGCGATCCTGTTCAAGACTTGCTTTGCTGACATCCCTTCTGGCTCCAGATCCTGCTTGCTGTTCCACTACATTGATCCCTGACTTCTGGCTTGGCTGACTATCCGTTCGGGTTACTGATCTCTGGCTATGTTTTGACTATGTTTGTTCTTTTTACTTTTATTATTAAACAAGTGTGATTTCACTGTACTTCTGTCTCAACCTGATTTCATTGTTTCTGACAGCCCCCCCAGTCACTGTACTGCTGTTTTGTCTGAGCCAGTGTGAAAGAACACATCCCCAGGCACTGGATGGTGAAGGCTTTATATACAGTATTAAACCCAAAAGCAAACATCTATTATATTGCAGCTCACCAATTCTTAGATGTGATGGCTGCATTCGTTTATTTTTTTTTTTTTAGGTTTTCTTTCTTCTATTTTCATCTTGTGGGTAAATCTGTTGTTTTTCAGAAGCACAAGCTCTCAAGCAGAATGTAACACTTTACATGGAAGGGACAAACTTTCCAACACTGACAGGGGAAATTAAAATGATCAACTTACTGTATTTATTCATGTAAAAACCAGTGGCAGCAGGTGGTATATTCCTGGGGGGGTGGGGGGGGTGTGTGGGTTGTGGCGAACAGTGCACCCACAGCCAGCCACAACGCCCCTCCCCCCAGTCAGGTCACCCGTCCGGTAGGATCACCCACAACCAACTCCCTCCCCCCCCGCAACCAACCACCCTCCATCCGGTCGGGTCCCCCGCAACCAGCCACCCCCCCATCTGGTCGGGTCATCCGCAACCACTGCCCCCCCCCCTCTGTTCAGTTGGGTCACCTGCAACCACCCACAGCCCACCCCCCCCCCCCCCCTCCAGTCAGTCGGATGGTTCCCAGCCTGGCACTTACCTCATCTATGGTGCAGGTGACGGCTTCCCCTCCTCGGCATCATGGCGTCTACTCCCTACTCTGCCCCCCCCCCCACAGCCCACCCTTTTATAAAGCCTGTTAGAGCTTCTGGCTCTAATCACGTGCTTAAAAAACAAAAAAAATTGGAGTCCATGCGTCTGGCGCCCCACATGTAGATTAGGGGCCCGGACGCATGGATGGGGTGGTGGCGCCCCTGCGTTACAGGCTGCCACTGGTGTGTGCTGGAGTTTTGCTTTGATTTGTTAGTGTATTAAAATCTGCTAATACATTTAGTATTCCTCTCCCTTCAGACTGACCATGCTGCTGCTGTCTCTCCTGTGCTCATTCCTCCAGAGTTGTGTTTCACTAATACAGGAGGTGCGTTACTGACCAGATCACCAGGTGAAAACAGAGAGAGAAAAAAAAAAAAGAAAAGAGAACTAATGCAGCCATCATATCCAATGACTGGTAAGCTGCAATGTATGACATTTTTAGTTTTCGGTTTAATACCGCTTTTAGCTACGCCAACTGCCCATCATTTTCTTGGTTACATTCTATTAAACCAGGCGCCAGACAATCCCCCCACCCCCAGGACGCTTAAAAAGTGTTGCCTATGGAAAATATAGGGTACTGACATGTTTAAGGTTTGACATGTTTGGTATCTTTTTACTCGGCTCTATATTTTACCAAAAAATTTAGTCATTTATTGTGTTTTTGTGCTCCCTAAAATTAACTTTTAATGTGTGCGTTTTTTTGTTTTTCTTTCTGAAATGTTGCATTTCCTAGACCTATGCTGTATTATCGTGTGACATAAAAAAAAAAATTGAGACTACCGCTATTTTATTCTCTAAGCCGGTGTCCGCTTTTGGGGGTTTTATGTAATCTTCAGGCCTAAAATTATTATTTTTTAAATGTGTGCAAAAAAACGCAAACATGGCTCTGGCTGTGAAAAGGTTAAAGGATAAGTTCACCTTCAGCAACATGTTACACCCATAAGATTTGTTAACCACTTGAAGAAGATTTACCCCCCCCACCCCCTCATGACCAGGCCATTTTGTGCGATACGGCACTGCGTTAATTTAACTGACAATTGCGCAACCGTTGCGACGCTGTACACAAATAAAACTGATGTCCTTTTTTTCCCCCCCACAAATAGAGCTTTTCTTTTTGTGGTATTTGATCATCTCCGCGTTTTTTTTTGTTTTTTTTTGCGCTATTGTTAGAATATTATTCCAAATTCATTATTCGGCACTTATAGGTGTTATATTATATTCATGGCAAGCTTGCAAAACATATCTAGTTTTAGGATTAGTCATAATAAATATAGTATGTGTGAATGACCTTGATATAAACAAAACAAAAAAAAAAAAAAAGACAAAAAAACAAAAAATGACAATTTTGAAAGAAAAATAAAATAAATATTTTTTACTTTCTGCAATAAGAACACATCCATTAAAAAAAAAAAAAAAATATATATATATTTTTTTTAAAAAAAGAGTCTAAATTTCATCAAATTAGGCCAATATGTATTATGCTACACATTTTTGGTAAAAAAAAATCCCAATAAGAGTTTATTGATTGGTTTGTGCAAAAGGTTTAGTGTCTACAAAACTATGGGATATTTTTATTTATTTTACTAGTAAGGGTGGCGATTAGCGACTTATAGCGGGACTCCGATATTGCGGCAGACAAAAATCGGACACCCAACCGACACATTTTTGGGGACCAGTGACACCAATGCAGTGATCAGTGCTAAAAATATGCACTGTCACTGTACTAATGACACTGGCTGGGAAAGGGGTTAACATCAGGGGCAATCAAAGGGTTAACTGTGTGGGACCAGAGCATTACTAGTGGAAGAGACAGAACAGTGTTTCTTCTTTACAGAAACACAGGATCCGAGTCTTCTGTACTGACAGAACGGCAATCTACCTTGCTTACATTAGGCAGACTGGCATTCTGTCGGCGTACCGAACGATCTAAAAAGCACAGCAGGAGTGAGCCGCCGCTGGTGAGCACTCGTGCCCAAATCCCGGAAGTGCAGAATCACACGTGATGAATATCTTAAAATCCAATACAGATTTGGCTCCAAAATCACAGGGGTAGATAGAACTAGATATGTGATGAAACCACAGAGAACGCGTTTCGCGTCATTATACCTTCCTCTGTGGTTTCACCACATATCTAGTTCTATCTACCCCTGTGATTTTGGAGCCAAATCTGTATTGGATTTTAAGATATTCATCAGCATCAGTGATCATATATGCAGTACCTGATAAAAAGTCTCCTGATGAAGCCATCGTACGGCGAAACATGTCGAGAATTGGAACCTACTGCATTTTTCCATTTACCGCATGGATATTATAGGATGACATTATGCGGATTTTTAAATCTTTTCAATAAAATTTTTATATATTTTATCATTTGTCGTTTTTATATATTTTATCATTTATCATTTTTATATATTTTATCATTTGTTTTGGCACCGTTAAGCGCTTCTGGACCGGCTCACGCCGATATACGTCGGTACTTTGAAGGAGGATAATGTTGTTGTAGCAGCAGCTAGCTTCAGTGAGCGGTCCGGTTTCTGATAAGAGTGGTCTCAGTGGTGGATTCGCCGCAAGATCACTTTCATCGGCGGCGGGAGAGGGCCCGCCACGATCTGGTGCCCTCCGCCGCTTACCGGAGCCTTCGGCGGCGGAGGCGATCGCGTCTGTCCCCTGCCTGGGTATGGAGATGAGTGAGGGGAAGATGGCCCCCACCTGTCTCCATATCACTGCAGGGCGGAAGCGACGTCAAAACGTCACTTCCGCCCATAGCTCTTAAAAGAACCTTTTTTTTTTTTTTTTTCCATTTTTTTAAATGACAAATTTTTTTTTTATTATTGCATTTTAATGTAAATATGAGATGTGAGATCTTTTTGACCCCACATCTCATATTTAAGATGACCTGAAATGCTTTTATTCTATTACAAGAGATGTTTACATTCCTTGTAATAGGAAAAAAAGTGACGCAATTTTTTTTTATTTTTTTTACAGTGTTTAAAAAAAAAAAAAAAAAAAAAGTTAAAATAAAGAAGAAACTCGAGCTCATGCGCAGAAGTGAACGCATACATAAGTCGCGTCCGCATATGAAAACGGTGTTCAAACCACACATGTGAGGTATCGCCGCGATCGGAAGAGCGAGAGCAATAATTCTAGCCCTAGACCTCCTCTGTAACTCAAAACATGCAACCTGTAGAATTTTTTTTAAACGTCGCCTATGGAGATTTTTAAGGGTAAAAGTTTGTCGCCATTCCACGAGGCGGGCGCAATTTTGAAGCGTGACATGTTGGGTATCAATTTACTCGGCGTAACATTATCTTTCACAATATATAAAAAAAATTGGGCTAACTTTACTGTTTTCTTATTTTTTTAAATTTAAAAAAAGTGTATTTTTTTCCAAAAAAAAAGTGCGCTTATATGACCGCTGCACGAATACGGTGTGACAGAAAGTATTGCAACGACCGCCATTTTATTCTCTAGGGTGTTAGAGAAAAATGTATAATGTTTGGGGGTTCCAAGTAATTTTCTAGCAAAAATAACAAATCTCAGAAAGAGGCTCGGTCCTTGAGTGGTTAAAATCCCATACCTCTCTCCTTGTTACAATTTATGAAACAATTGAAACCTTTGCACAATGTTTCTTTTTTTTTTTTTTACTTTAGTTACTCTTCAAGATTTCCAAGCCCATTTTTTTTTTTTAAATAGAAAAAATGTTGAGTAATGGTGGGTGCCCTAATCATACACAGACAGAAGTATGGACCTTCCACTATACTGATTGAGATCATTTATTGATTCTGTGCGGGAAGAACTGTAAAAGCCAAAGTGCATTTTATTTGTATTGAAGGTCATATACACATTGCACCATACATAAATAATGACATTGTAAAAATGACTCCGTATTTACAAGTATAATATATATTTCAATATAATAATATAAACATTTTATATTAAATCTAGGGTGTGGTCTTTGAGTCCTTTTTGTGACGGGTGGGTGATCGGGATTTCTCAATAAAGATTTTATGTGTTGTGGGGGGAGGGGAGAATATGGGGTGGGCAGTGAATTGTGGTAACATGACTTTTTTCTATGGCGGGGACCTGGAGAACCTCGCAAAGTGGAATAAAATCAAAGCAAGGAGCCCAGTCCAGGCCCCTGCAGCAAAAAAAAAAAAGGAGGTTATCCAATATGGCACCTGTAACGTTTTTTTTGTCATGTGAAATTTATGGAAATCCATTTCGTGAGCATAGGTTTATTTAGTTTTTTATAACCCCGTGGAGTAGCTGCGCAGCACCGTAGGCTGGATTCTGGTGATCAGTTGTGGTATTAAAATATGCAAAAATATTAAAATCTCACTGCAGGATAAAATGGACAGCTACAGCCATGAGTATGGTGACACGAGGGTGACAGAGGAGGCAACGGCTCCCCCTAGTGTTCACACAGGTTTCACAGTATATACCTCTGGTCTCCAAATGGTGGCTCTTTATCCAGACACTTGGGGCACTATTCATCCCACTGACACCAATGATGGGGCACTATTCATCCCACTGACACCAATGATGGGGCACTATTCCTCCCACTGACACCAATGATGGCACACTATTCATCCCACTGACACCAATGATGGGGCACTATTCATCCCACTGACACCAATGATGGGGCACTATTATTATTTCTCTCCACTGATACCAATAAACAGGCATTATTCATCCCACTAATACCAGTGATGGGGCACCATTCCTCCCACCAATACCAATGATGGAGCACCATTCCTCTAATTGATTCCAATGACGGGGCACCATTCCTCTCATTGATTCCAATGATGGGGCACCATTCTTCTCGATTCCAATGATGGGGCACCATTCCTCTCATTGATACCAATGATGGGGCACCATTCCTCTCATTGATACCAATGATGGGGCACCATTCCTCTAATTGATACCAATGATGGGGCACCATTCCTCTAATTGATACCAATGATGGAGCACCATTCCTCTAATTGATACCAATGATGGAGCACCATTCCTCTAATTGATACCAATGATGGAGCACCATTCCTCTAATTGATACCAATGATGGAGCACCATTCCTCTAATTGATACCAATGATGGAGCACCATTCCTCTAATTGATACCAATGATGGAGCACCATTCCTCTAATTGATACCAATGATGGAGCACCATTCCTCTAATTGATACCAATGATGGAGCACCATTCCTCCCCATAGATACCAATGATAGGGCACTATTATTTCTCCCCACTGATACCAATAAAGGGGTATCATTCCTTCCACTGATACCAGTGATGGGGCATTATTCTTCCCAATGATACCAATGATGGGGCACCATTCCTCTCATTAAACCCAATGGTGGGACACCATTCCGCTCATTGATACCAATGATATGGCACCATTCCTTCCACTGATACCAATGACAGGGCACCATTCCTTCCACTGATACCAATGATGGTGCACTATTCCTTCCACGGACACCAAAAATGGGTCATTATTCCTCCCACTGATACCAGTGATGGGGCGCTATTCCTCCCACTGATACTAATGATGGGGCACTATTCCTCTAATTGATACCAATGATGGAGCACCATTCCTCTAATTGATACCAATGATGGAGCACCATTCCTCCCCATAGATACCAATGATAGGGCACTATTATTTCTCCCCACTGATACCAATAAAGGGGTATCATTCCTTCCACTGATACCAGTGATGGGGCATTATTCTTCCCAATGATACCAATGATGGGGCACCATTCCTCTCATTAAACCCAATGGTGGGACACCATTCCGCTCATTGATACCAATGATATGGCACCATTCCTTCCACTGATACCAATGACAGGGCACCATTCCTTCCACTGATACCAATGATGGTGCACTATTCCTTCCACGGACACCAAAGATGGGGCACTATTCCTCCCACTGATACCAGTGATGGGGCGCTATTCCTCCCACTGATACCAATGATGGGGCACTATTCCTCCCACTGACACCAATGATGGGTTACTACTTGACTCACTTATACCAATGATGGGACACTATTCCTCCTCCTATCGATCACAGCTGCTATGTAATCGATTTACTCCCACTGACCATTGATTACCCCCATTGATGCCAGGGTGTTTTCTACCCTCACTGACCACAATCCAGCCACCATAAAGTCTAAAAAGGA
Source organism: Lithobates septentrionalis (assembly GCA_037952835.1). Classification (NCBI taxonomy): domain Eukaryota; kingdom Metazoa; phylum Chordata; class Amphibia; order Anura; family Ranidae; genus Lithobates; species Lithobates septentrionalis. The sequence goes on from JBBDGP010003623.1 coordinate 479,772, forward strand.
GAGCAAACCAGCCCTTTGCTTAGAAAGTTTGGAGACCCATGGTATACACTGCTGCTGGAAACCCCTTCCTAGGGCACGGAGGTGGGCAATGCCAATCTGTGGCAACACATGCCTCTCTTGCAGAAAAAGGGGCTTCACCAAGGGACCTTACCACCCCATGTGTCTGCTCAGAGTGGTACACATCCTTCTATATTTATAGATCAGTTGACGGGGAACAGGGTTAGAAAGGCCGGCTGCTATCGTCCAAGTAAGACCTCCAGCCAGCAGGGGCAGGAAGTGATCATCTGTCTTGAGTAGCAAGGTCCCCAACCCTTGGCAAAACTGATGCGTATGCTGTGGGGATCATAAGGTCCATCTGTGTATTCCGGGTGGGCCGGGAGGTGCTGCAGGATGCACGACTTTTTAAAGTCAAAAACTTTCAGAGAGTAGCCGGGCATCACCTTTCGTACGACAAGCGAGCGGCAGGTGGGGCCGTCCAAGGTCGGGGAGTTCACGAAGATGGGATGGTCGCTGCGGTTGTAAGCCCACACCCCATCCGGCTCCTTGCTTAGCACAATGCCAAGTCCAATCTTGCTTCGTGTCCTGACCGCGGCCTCACTCCGGTTCTCCAGACTCAGCTGGCCCAGGCAGAAGCCACTCCCTTGAGGTAGGTCATAGAAAATGCTGACTGATGGCTGGCACACGGCGTAGAGGCGACCAACGCGGGTCCTGTGCTCCCAGTAGGCCACGCTGCACCAGTGGCCCTGCTTGCTTGAGTCCAAGGACAGGCTGGTGTCTGTTAAACACAAAAAGAAACAAAATTATTTCACATGAATATCTGGACATCAGAAAAACGGAAAAAAATAACCATCAAGAAATTAGTTATAAAAAGACAAAGTAAAATTTGTATATAAAAAAAAAAAAAGGAGCTGCTCATATACACTTTGGTGACTATAGGTCAATGTTTAGTCTACCAATTGAAACCCGAATTGGTCTTTACTCCTGTAATGTACTATGTTCCTCTAGAACAGGAGTCTCCAAACTGCTGCCTGAGGGCCGGATGTGGCCCTTTGCTAGACTTTATCTGGCCCTTAGAGCATTATTCCTATTAATGATATGGGGCACTATTCCTCCCACTGATACGAATGATGGGGCACTATTCCTCCCACTGATACGAATGATGGGGCACTATTCCTCCCACCGACACCAATGATGGGGCACTATTCCTCCCACTGATACCAATGAAGGGGTACAATTCCTCTCACTGGCACCAATGATGGGATATCATTCCTTCCACTGATAACAATGGGGCACTATTCCTCCCACTGACACCAATGATGGAGCGCTATTCCTCCCACTGATACGAATGATGGGGCACTATTCCTCCCACTGATACGAATGATGGGGCACTATTCCTCCCACCGACACCAATGATGGGGCACTATTCCTCCCACTGATACCAATGAAGGGGTACAATTCCTCTCACTGGCACCAATGATGGGATATCATTCCTTCCACTGATAACAATGGGGCACTATTCCTCCCACTGACACCAATGATGGAGCGCTATTCCTCCCACTGATACGAATGATGGGGCACTATTCCTCCCACTGATACGAATGATGGGGCACTATTCCTCCCACCGACACCAATGATGGGGCACTATTCCTCCCACTGATACCAATGAAGGGGTACAATTCCTCTCACTGGCACCAATGATGGGATATCATTCCTTCCACTGATAACAATGGGGCACTATTCCTCCCACTGACACCAATGATGGAGCGCTATTCCTCCCACTGATACCAATGAAGGGGTACAATTCCTCTCACTGGCACCAATGATGGAATATCATTCCTTCCACTGATAACAATGGGGCACTATTCCTCCCACTGACACCAATGATGGAACGCTATTCCTCCCACTGATACCAATGATGGGGCACTATTCCCCACTGATACCACTGATGAGGTACTATTCCACCCACTGACACCAATGATGGGGCACTATTCCTCTCACTGATACCAATGAATGGGGAACTATTCCTCTCACTGGCACCAATGATGGGATACCATTCCTCCCACTGACACCAATGATGGGGCACTATTCCTCCCACCGATACCAATGATGGGGCACAATTCCTTAGACTGACACCAATATTGGGGCACAATTTCTTCTACTGGTACCAATGACAGGGCCACTATGCCTCCCACTGGTACCAATGATGGGGCACTATTCCTCCCACTGACACTAAAAATGGGTCCTTTTTCCTCCCACTGACCCCAACAAGGGGGTACTATTCCAATAATACCAATGAAGGGGTACTATTCCTCTCACTACTACCAATGATGGGCACTACTCCTCCTGACCACCAACCCTGAGGCCAGGTTTATACTCACTGATGCTGGGCCCCAGACATTTACTACCCCCACTGGCCACCCTAAAGTCTGAAGGACAGGAAACTGGCCCTTTATAAAAAGTTTTGAGACCCCTGCTCTAGAACAGCCTCTCTCAACCGTGGAACTCTAGAGTTCCGTTACAGGTTGCTAGGGGTTCCTTGAGCCATGAGCACTTTGTGACTCACAGGTAAGTTACCACTGAACCAATGATCCTTTAGCTATTTGTATTTATGGGATTAATCCCAATGTCCACAAATATAAGGAGAACCCTTCCCAGTGACCATCACACTAAAGTCCCGCGAGGTGTAGATATAGTCATTATTGACAGGGGTTGGGGTCAGAACTCTGTGCAGGCCAGTCAAGTTCCTCCACCTCAAACTCGCTCATCCATGTCGTTATGGATCTTGCTTTCTGCACATTCACGTTGGAACAGGAAGGGGCCGTCCCCAAACTGTTCCCACAAAGTTGGGAGCATGACTTTGTCCAAAAAATGTCTTGGTATGTTGACGCCTTAAGAGTTCCCTTCACTGAAACTAAGGGGCCAAGAACAACCCCCCCACACCATAACCCCCCCTCCACCAAATGATTTGGACCAGTGCACAAAGCAAGGTCCATAAAGACATGGATGAGAGCAGGGACTGCTGCGAGCCAGGCCTTCTCGTCCAACATCAGTGCCTGACCTCACCAATGCGCTTCTGGAAGAATGGTCAAACATTCCCATAGACACACTCCTAAACCTTGTGGACGGCCTTCCCAGAAGAGTTGAAGCTGTTATAGCTGCAAAGGGCGGAGCCAACTCAATATTGAACCCTACGGACTAAGACTGGGATGCCATTAAAGTTCATGTGCGTGTAAAGGTGGGCGTTCCAATACTTTTGACAATATAATTATATTATATTATATTATATATATATATATATATATAGTCTTAAAGGGCACTATGTTCGAGTGTTTTCTTCATTTACGTAGGAGGGAATGGAATAAAAAAAAAAAAATTATATATAATTTTTTTTTTTTTTTATTCCATTCCCTCCTACGTAAATGAAGAAAACACTCGAACATAGTGCCCTTTAAGACTATCAAGCTGCACAGGCCTTTTATTCTACTTGCACCCTTTTCTCATGGGATTTAGTAAATGCCAATGGGTTAGAGACGCTTCCACCCCACACCAATGTCGTCTATGAATCTGCTCCCTCTGCACCACACCCCGGGGCCCTCAGGACGGGCCCATTTGAGCAGATGATGCCAGGCGTCAGACGTCATGCCAGGCTGTTTCTGCACTCAGTGGAAAGTCTGTGACAGCAGCTTGGAGAGGACATCAAAGGAATCTATGAGGATGGCTCCCGTAGAGTGAGCACATCCTAAATATTTCCGGTCTCGCTGACGATTTTATAAAAAAGGGGCCAGGCCAAACTTTTTTTTTTAATTTTTTTATACAGACTTAAGGGGGCCAGAGCCATACAGGGCTCCTCTCTATGAGTACATATTTAGGAGCTCATTAACCAGCATGCATTGTACTGACTGACATAGGGGCTTCAGATGCATTGAGCTTTTTTGACTTGTAGGACAACACAGATCAATATTTTAATCAAACAAGTTATACTTTAAAGCCAGGCTGTAGGCAAATTTGGTTTTTTGCAGTTTTAGATTGAATGGGGGAGGATAAACCCTCTGGCTGATTTCTATCGTTGACCTTACCCTTCCTGTCCTTGTGACCACAGGACAAGAAAACGAGGGGAGCAGTGGCCACCAGCGGGTTGAATGAAAAAAAACTGACCCGATTCTCCCCCCATCAAATCCTCCCCATTCGGTCTTTGTATTCTGACAGCGGGGAGACTTCTCTGCCATCAGAATACATTGATCAGTGCTGCCGGCTATAGCCGGCAGCGCCGATCGAAAGTAAATTTTCCAGCACGGCGGCTGTACAGAAGTCGGTCAGTAGATTCAGTGTTCCCATTCATGGATTGAAATTTGGCCTGTCCCTGCTGAACCCGGCTGAACGTCGATCCGTCTATGGCCAGCTTTCTCACTTGCGCATAAGAGTGTTTGGAAATGGAATTTCTCGCAGGAGGACTCAGCAAGGGTTCCCTGCGATTAGCTGCGGGCAGCAAGCCCCATTTAAAAGCCTTGCGTCTGTATCCACCCAAGGCCGACCATCTGCAGATAGAGGAGAACATGCGAATGGCTGTCGTTACGGTCAGGCTCCCATTGCCTTCTAATGCCGCGTACACACGATCGGACTTTCCGCCAACAAAACCGTGGAATTTTGTCCGAAGGTTGGTGGCTCAAACTTGTCTTGCATACACACGGTCACACAAATGTTGGCCAACAATTACGAACAGGATGTCTCCATTACGCTAGTTTTACAAGACCGAGCGCTTCCGGCTCGTCCTCGATTCCGAGCATGCGTGTTTGTACTTTGGACTTGTGTACACACGATCGGAAAGGCCAACAACAGACCTTTGTTGGTGGAAACTTTGAGAACATGCTAGCCAACATTTGCTGACGGAAAGTCCAACAACAATTGTCCGATGGAGCGTACACACGGTCGGATTTTCCGCCAACAGCCTGACATCCAACATTTCCCGTCGGAAAATCCGATCGTGTGTACGCGGCATAAGTCTCCTGCGGGCAATTGCAAATGTGAACGAATCCAATTGTTTTTTTTCTTCACTAGTTACAAACTTTGGGCGTGCTACACATGGCCAAAAAATGCTACACATGGCCAAAAAAAAAAAATCATTGTACACAGGATGCGTGCGCGTCTGGTCTCTCTGCCCTACTTATGGGACATCCCCTCCCCCGGAAGACAATTGTCGGCTGTGATTAATCACAGCCAACATTACTGTATACTCAGAGAAGAAGTTGGCAGCTCTAGCTGTCAAAAAAGCAGTCTGACAGGGTTTATAAACACTGCTCCAGACATAATACAAAGATACAATGTAACATGCTGGTACTTTTGTATCTTTCTGTTCATTCATCTGCAGATCAAAAGGGATGAACTTTGATCTGCAGATGATGTCTGTCAGTTAAAAGCAACCTGACAAGGAATTTTATTTTTTTAATACAATTTTTTTTACTCTAATCAGCCATAATTAGCTCCTCAGTCTCCTTCTCTTTTCAACTGTTATTTTGCTGCTGATTCTTTCTTTTGTTTCTATTTTATTAACCATCAATATAAATAATATATAAACTTTTTTGTCTCTCTTTGTTTATATTTTTACACATTTAACATATATTTACACAAAAAAAACCCAAAAAACTAGGATTTCGTTTGTAATAAACTTTGCAACGCTTTGGACCAGAATATGAATTTCACTTTAAATTAGGACAAATTACAGAATAAAATGTCCACTTTTTATCTGCAGCAACACTATTTTTATACTAATGCCCCGTACACACGGTCGGACATTGATCGGACATTCCGACAGCAAAATCCTAGGATTTTTTCTGACGGATGTTGGCTCAAACTTGTCTTGCATACACACGGTCACACAAAGTTGTTGGAAAATCTGATCGTTCTGAACGCGGTGACGTAAAACACGTACGTCAGGACTATAAACGGGGCAGTAGCCAATAGCTTTCATCTCTTAATTTATTCTGAGCATGCGTGGCACTTTGTGCGTCGGATTTGTGTACACACGATCGGAAATTCCGACAACGGATTTTGTTGTCAGAAAATTTTTTAGCCTGCTCTCAAACTTTGTGTGTCGGAAAATCCGATGGAAAAAGTCCGATGGAGCCCACACACGGTCGGAATTTCCGACAACACGTTTCGATCGGACATTTTCCGTCGCAAAACCCGACCGTGTGTACGGGGCATTAGTCTCCTTCTCTTTTCAACTGTTATTTTGCTGCTGATTTTTTCTTTTGTTTCTATTTTATTAACCATCAATATAAAAAATATTTAAACCTTTTTTGACTCTCTTTGTTTATATTTTTACACATTTAACATATATTTACACATTTCCCATTTTAAAAAAAGGATAAAATTTAACAAAAAAATAAATAATAATAAAAAAAAAAATTGATTTCATTTGTAATAAACTTTTCAATGCTTTCGACCAGAATAATAATTTCACTTTAAATTAGATTAGGACAAATTACAGAATAAAATGTCCACTTTATCTGCAGCAACACTATTTTTATACGAACACTGCTCAAAAAAAATAGAAAAAAAAAGTGCGTTTTATTTTATTGTCTAAGGACCTGTTTGTTCGGCAATAATTTGGTGTGAGAGGCGAAATGGTTAAAGGAAAAGCAATAAAAATCTGTGAGCACTTCAGATGCAAAACGATCACTACCGATATTCCCCTTTAAACTGTGTATGGGCCGGCATTAGGAATATACAGTATAAGACTTTTAATGTCATTTTAAATATACATAAAAGATGAGTGTAAAGTGAGTGACGTCACCTTCCTTCCATACAAGACTCTGCAATGATACACAAGCGGTTGTTCTGTAGTAAAATGTCGCGGTCGGCGGGTGGAACCGCAGTGGGGAGGAATAGTATTTGAACATTCAGGGCAATCCCAAAATGTATACATTGCTGTTTATATGTCCTAATGACACCGCAAAGCCAAGCTGAAATGATGACACTCCGGGATGCTTGTGGTGTACGGTATATACAAGCTACGATCCTCGCTGCTCCGGTATCTGTTTTGGTTGACCCTCCGGATACCGATGCGATAACGGAAATATGGGCGTTTATCTTTAGTGGGCTCATTGATACAAAGTCTGGGGTATGATTGGGCGTTTATAGGCAATAGTGCCTAATGACTAGTTCAAATGCACAAGTCAAAATGTAAAGTGGTTCTAAAGCCTAAATAATTTGTTTACCTTAATGCATTCTTTGCATTAAGGTAAAAAAAAAAAAATAATGGCCCCTCACCCCCCCCCCCCCTCCTTTTTTACGTACCTGAGCCCTTCATTCAATCCAGCGCTGTACACATCTGCAGCTCTTCTCTCCCCTCAATTCTGGTGCATTCATCTCTCCCTCCATCCTGACTGAAAGATGAACCTTCACCCCAGTCTGAGGTCCAGAGTGCTTTGGGACAGGTTTTCATCAAGGATGTCTCTGTACATTGCTGCATTCATCTTTCCCTCGATCCTGACTAGTCTCCCAGTTCCTGCCGCTGAAAAACATCCCCGTGGCATGATGCTGCCACCACCATGCTTCACTGTAGGGATGTTATTGGCCAGGTGATAAGTTGTGCCTGGTTTCCTCCAGACATGATGCTTGCCATTCAGGCCAAAGAGTTCAATCTTTGTTTCATCAGACCAGAGAATTTTGTTTCTCATGGTCTGAGAATCCTTCAGGTGTCTTTTGGCAATCTCCAGGTGGGCTGTCATGTGCCTTTTACTGAGGAGTGGCTTCCATCTGGCCGCTTTACCATATAGGCCTGATTGGTGGAGTGCTGCAGAGATGGTTGTTCTTCTGGAAGGTTCTCCTCTCTCCACAGAGAAACGCTGCAGCTCTGTCAGAGTGACCATCGGGTTCTTGGTCACCTCCCTGACTAAGGCCCTTCTCCCCCCCGATCACTCATTTTGGCCAGGCGGCCCGCTCTAGGAAGAGTCCTGGTGGCTCCAAACTCCCTCCATATACGGATGATGGAGGCCACTGTGCTCATTGGGACCTTCAATGCTGCAGAAATTTTCCTGTACCCTTCCCCGATCTGTGCCCCCATACAATCCTGTCTTGGAGGTCTACAGACAATTCCTTGGACTTCATGGCTTGGTTTGTGCTCTGACATGCACTGTTACCTGTGGGACCTTCTATAGACAGGTGTGTGCCTTTCCAAATCATGTCCAATCAACTGAATTGACCACAGGTGGACTCCAATCAAGGTGTAGAAACATCTCAATGATGATCAGTGGAAACAGGAGGCACCTGAGCTTAATGTTGAGTGTCAAGGCAAAGGCTGTAAATACTTATATACAGAATGAGGAAGGACATCTGGTTACAAAGGATGGGGAGATGGCAAAGGTATTGAATTTATTCTTCTCCTCAGTCTTCACAAGTGAATCGGGGGGCTTCAGTAACCAAAACTGCAGTGTTTATCCTCATGACACAACACAGGAAGCACCTACATGGTTAACAGAGGACGGAATTAAAATTAGACTTGAGAAACTTAACATTAATAAATCACCGGGACCAGATGGCTTGCATCCGAGGGTACTTAGGGAACTCAGTCAGGTGATTGCCAGACCGTTGTTCCTAATATTTACAGACAGTCTATTGACTGGAATGGTACCAGCTGATTGGAGAAAAGCCAATGTAGCACCAATATTTAAAAAGGGCCCAAAAAACATCCCTGGGAATTACAGACCAGTTAGCCTAACATCAATAGTATGTAAACTCTTGGAGGGGATGATAAGGGACTATATACAAGATTTTTAGTAATAAGAATGATTTCATTAGCAGTAATCAGCATGGATTCATGAAGAATCGTTCTTGCCAAACCAATCTATTAACCTTCTATGAGGAGGTGAGTTGCCATCTAGATAAAGGAAGGCCCGTAGACGTGGTGTATCTGGATTTTGCAAAAGCATTTGACACAGTTCCCCATAAACGTTTACTATACAAAATAAGGTGCGTTGGCATGGACCATAGGGTGAGTACATGGATTGAAAACTGGCTACAAGGGCGTGTTCAGAGGGTGGTGATAAATGGGGAGTACTCAGAATGGTCAGGGGTGGGTAGTGGGGTTCCCCAGGGTTCTGTGCTGGGACCAATCCTATTTAATTTGTTCATAAACGACCTGGAGGATGGAATAAACAGTTCAATCTCTGTATTTGCAGACGATACTAAGCTAAGCAGGGCAATAACTTCTCTGCAGGATGTGGAAATCTTGCAAAAAGACCTGAACAAATTAATGGGGTGGGCGACTACATGGCAAATGAGGTTCAATGTAGAAAAATGTAAAATAATGCATTTGGGTGGCAAAAATATGAATGCAATCTATAGACTGGGGGGAGAACCTCTGGGGGAATCTAGGATGGAAAAGGACCTGGGGGTCCTAGTGGATGATAGGCTCAGCAATGGCATGCAATGCCAAGCTGCTGCTAATAAAGCAAACAGAATATTGGCATGCATTAAAAGGGGGATCAACTGCAGAGATAAAACGATAATTCTCCCGCTCTACAAGACTCTGGTCCGGCCGCACCTGGAGTATGCTGTCCAGTTCTGGGCACCAGTCCTCAGGAGGGATGTACTGGAAATGGAGCGAGTACAAAGAAGGGCAACAAAGCTAATAAAGGGTCTGGAGGATCTTAGTTATGAGGAAAGGTTGCGAGCTCTGAACTTATTCTCTCTGGAGAAGAGACGCTTGAGAGGGGATATGATTTCAATTTACAAATACTGTACTGGTGACCCCACAATAGGGATAAAACTTTTTCGCAGAAGAGAGTTTAATAAGACTCGTGGCCACTCATTACAATTAGAAGAAAAGAGGTTTAACCTTAAACTACGTAGAGGGTTCTTTACTGTAAGAGTGGTAAGGATGTGGAATTCCCTTCCACAGGCGGTGGTCTCAGCGGGGAGCATTGATAGCTTCAAGAAACTATTAGATAATCACCTGAATGACCGCAATATACAGGGATATGTAATGTAATACTGACACATTATCACACACATAGGTTGGACTTGATGGACTTGTGTCTTTTTTCAACCTCACCTACTATGTAACTATGTAACTATGTAACATGGGATTTTTTTTATTTTTAATAAAATTGCATAGGATTTCAAACAAACGTCTTTCACGTTGTCATTATGGGGTATTATTTGTAGAATTTTGAGGAAAATAAAGAATTGAATTAATTTTGGACTAAGGCTGTAACATAACAAAATGTGGAAAAAGTGAAGCGCTGTGAATACTTTCCGGATGTACTGTATGTCTTTTACAATGTTGTTTTGGTCTTTTATGTTATTATATTTTATATGTTGTTTATGCATCATCCACACACACGAGCTACATGCAGGCAGCCCCGGCCATGCAGAAGCCCCAGCGGTGCTCTCTCCTCCCGGATCGGTCAGGATTTTGTGGTCTCCTCTGGGCAGAGGTTTGGGTTTAGAAGAAGAATAAAAGCAGGATGTTTGCCTGAGGTTACCCTGCCCTCAAATAAACATCCCGCAGCAGCCTCATCCTCAGCATAAGCCCAGCAGTGTGAGGGAACTGGCTACTCTCATATCCTGCGTGTGCCAAGCCGGGCCCTTCTTCTCCAGGAGTCGGGATAGACAGATCTGGGGGGGGGGGGGGGGGTGCGGAGGAATGTATAGGAGGGAGGAGTACATCAATGGAGTAAGGAAAAGCAAAACAGAGGAATTTAACTGAAGCCAAGAGGAGGAATTTGGGTGGGGGAGCGGCACAGAGCGGGGAATGGTGAGGGCCAGAAAAACCAAGAAAAATCAGAGATGTGTGATCACCGGGGTAAGGAAATACCATCAGCGGGGAAGGAGGTCAAAGTATATGCAGAAGGGGAGAACAGCAGCAGCTTCATGTAAAAGAGAAGTCCACCATTTAGACCAGGCTTCATGGTATACGAGGGCTGTACCAAAAGTAATGCAAAAGCGGGAATAACGTTTTCTATTAACTTCCAAAACTTGTTCAAATGTCACATGTTGGTAGATTAAATCTTCCTCTACAGCACGGGTGTCAAACTCATTCATCGGGGGGGCACTATACATTAACTCTAGGGGCGCGCTGCGTACAGAGCGCCGGGTTCAGGAGCCAGCTGCGTACAGAGGGCCGGGTTCAGGAGCCAGCTGCGTACAGAGGGCCGGGTTCAGGAGCCAGCTGCGTACAGAGGGCCGGGTTCAGGAGCCAGCTGCGTACAGAGGGCCGGGTTCAGGAGCCAGCTGCGTACAGAGGGCCGGGTTCAGGAGCCAGCTGCGTACAGAGGGCCGGGTTCAGGAGCGCGCTGCGTACAGAGGGCCGGGTTCAGGAGCCAGCTGCGTACAGAGGGCCGGGTTCAGGAGCGCGCTGCGTACAGAGGGCCGGGTTCAGGAGCGCGCTGCGTACAGAGGGCCGGGTTCAGGAGCGCGCTGCGTACAGAGGGCCGGGTTCAGGAGCGCGCTGCGTACAGAGGGCCGGGTTCAGGAGCGCGCTGCGTACAGAGGGCCGGGTTCAGGAGCGCGCTGCGTACAGAGGGCCGGGTTCAGGAGCGCGCTGCGTACAGAGGGCCGGGTTCAGGAGCGCGCTGCGTACAGAGGGCCGGGTTCAGGAGCGCGCTGCGTACAGAGGGCCGGGTTCAGGAGCCAGCTGCGTACAGAGGGCCGGGTTCAGGAGCCAGCTGCGTACAGAGGGCCGGGTTCAGGAGCCAGCTGCGTACAGAGGGCCGGGTTCAGGAGCCAGCTGCGTACAGAGGGCCGGGTTCAGGAGCCAGCTGCGTACAGAGGGCCGGGTTCAGGAGCCAGCTGCGTACAGAGGGCCGGGTTCAGGAGCCAGCTGCGTACAGAGGGCCGGGTTCAGGAGCCAGCTGCGTACAGAGGGCCGGGTTCAGGAGCCAGCTGCGTACAGAGGGCCGGGTTCAGGAGCCAGCTGCGTACAGAGGGCCGGGTTCAGGAGCCAGCTGCGTACAGAGGGCCGGGTTCAGGAGCCAGCTGCGTACAGAGGGCCGGGTTCAGGAGCCAGCTGCGTACAGAGGGCCGGGTTCAGGAGCCAGCTGCGTACAGAGGGCAGGGTTCAGGAGCCAGCTGCGTACAGAGGGCAGGGTTCAGGAGCCAGCTGCGTACAGAGGGCAGGGTTCAGGAGCGCGCTGCGTACAGAGGGCCGGGTTCAGGAGCGCGCTGCGTACAGAGGGCCGGGTTCAGGAGCGCGCTGCGTACAGAGGGCCGGGTTCAGGAGCGCGCTGCGTACAGAGGGCCGGGTTCAGGAGCGCGCTGCGTACAGAGGGCCGGGTTCAGGAGCGCGCTGCGTACAGAGGGCCGGGTTCAGGAGCGCGCTGCGTACAGAGGGCCGGGTTCAGGAGCGCGCTGCGTACAGAGGGCCGGGTTCAGGAGCGCGCTGCGTACAGAGGGCCGGGTTCAGGAGCGCGCTGCGTACAGAGGGCCGGGTTCAGGAGCGCGCTGCGTACAGAGTGCCGGGTTCAGGAGCGCGCTGCGTACAGAGTGCCGGGTTCAGGAGCGCGCTGCGTACAGAGGGCCGGGTTCAGGAGCCAGCTGCGTACAGAGGGCCGGGTTCAGGAGCCAGCTGCATACAGAGGGCCGGGTTCAGGAGCCAGCTGCATACAGAGGGCCGGGTTCAGGAGCCAGCTGCGTACAGAGGGCCGGGTTCAGGAGCCAGCTGCGTACAGAGGGCCGGGTTCAGGAGCCAGCTGCGTACAGAGGGCCGGGGTTCAGGAGCCAGCTGCGTACAGAGGGCCGGGTTCAGGAGCCAGCTGCGTACAGAGGGCCGGGTTCAGGAGCCAGCTGCGTACAGAGGGCAGGGTTCAGGAGCCAGCTGCGTACAGAGGGCAGGGTTCAGGAGCCAGCTGCGTACAGAGGGCAGGGTTCAGGAGCGCGCTGCGTACAGAGGGCAGGGTTCAGGAGCGCGCTGCGTACAGAGGGCAGGGTTCAGGAGCGCGCTGCGTACAGAGGGCAGGGTTCAGGAGCGCGCTGCGTACAGAGGGCAGGGTTCAGGAGCGCGCTGCGTACAGAGGGCCGGGTTCAGGAGCGCGCTGCGTACAGAGGGCCGGGTTCAGGAGCGCGCTGCGTACAGAGGGCCGGGTTCAGGAGCGCGCTGCGTACAGAGGGCCGGGTTCAGGAGCGCGCTGCGTACAGAGGGCCGGGTTCAGGAGCGCGCTGCGTACAGAGGGCCGGGTTCAGGAGCGCGCTGCGTACAGAGGGCCGGGTTCAGGAGCGCGCTGCGTACAGAGGGCAGGGTTCAGGAGCACGCTGCGTACAGAGGGCAGGGTTCAGGAGCACGCTGCGTACAGAGGGCAGGGTTCAGGAGCGCGCTGCGTACAGAGGGCAGGGTTCAGGAGCGCGCTGCGTACAGAGGGCAGGGTTCAGGAGCGCGCTGCGTACAGAGGGCAGGGTTCAGGAGCGCGCTGCGTACAGAGGGCAGGGTTCAGGAGCGCGCTGCGTACAGAGGGCAGGGTTCAGGAGCGCGCTGCATACAGAGGGCAGGGTTCAGGAGCGCGCTGCGTACAGAAGGCAAGGTTCAGGGGCGTGCTATGCACAGTGTGCAACATCTCATTTCCACCCCTTCTCCTGGGTTCTGACTTCTGCAACCAAATTCCTCCCATCCCACCACCTCTACACACATCTTCCTCCATAGACCTCAAAAAGTCCGTCCTCAAGATTCAGCCCGCTGAAAAAAACACACCAAAAGAAAAAAAAAACAAAAAAAAAAACACATAGCCGGCCAGCCCAGCATAGCCGTCAGTGGTGGAGTTTCCTGACAGCTATGCCGCGCATGCGCTCATCCTTACAAAAAGGCCAGTGCCGCTGAAGGGGCTGAAGAGGAGATCGAGCAACAGAGGTTTATATTTGTCTCCATAGAGACCGACTGGCCGCGCATGCGCTGACACAAGCCAGCACTGTTTGCGGGACTGAGAGGGAGGATGTTTACTCTTGGGAGACTTGGCAGGGAGAAAAACCAACAGGTGTCGGCCTGAGGCCGCTGTCCGGGCCACTTAGCAAAGCCTGGATTTGACCCGCGGGCCTTGTGTTCGACACCTGTGCTCTACAGCAACTCCTTCTCTTCATTCTTCTTCATTGCAGGTAAATAATGGATTCCAAGCGGAAGCAATGTGTTGTCATTGAGTTCTTGATGAAGGAAGGAGGGGAGCAGGCTGTCCTACATCCACAGAAGGCTGTTTATGGAGAGGACACCATTGAGAAGAGTCACCAATAAGAAGACATTCTGTAGCCTTCCGTAAAAGTCAGACAGCCTGCACCCCTCCTTCATCAAGAACTCAATGACAACACATTGCTTTACTTAGAATCTGAAGAAGAGGAAGTAGTAGAAGAGAAACGAGAAGCAAGAAAAAAAAAAAAAGGAAGAAAATCAAAAAGGTGGAAGGAAAAAGAAGGAAGTAAGGAGGAGGAATAAGAAGAGTTACTTCACCAACACATGAAATTGAAAAGACCTATGTAAGCTAATGACAAAGTTATGTCCACTTTGCATTACTTTCAGTACAGCCCTCATATTGAGGACGCAACATGGTTGGTGTTGATTGTCCCCCACTGCCAAGCCACCCCAAACTTCCAGGATTTTGGGGTTCTTTCTCACCCCAATAGCTCCTGTCAAAATTTCAAATAAGCATGTGCATGCGTCAGAGTTGTAAGAGTTGTGAAAACAAAAAAAAAAAAAAAAAGACCCCACAAGTCCCTCTGGCCAGCATGGGAAAGAGGCTGAATGGAGCACAAGCGTGATGACGTCACCAAACTCACAGTCCATTGATACTTCTTCCAGCCAGGTAGCTGAAAGTCAGAGTCTTCAGGAACAAGAGGACTGCACCTGTGATCCACTGATTACGGTCAAAATGCTTTGCAGGCTCAAATGGGGGAAAAAAAAAAAGGTTCTAGCATGGGTGTATTTGTTGTTGTTTTTTTTTTTTTTTTTTTAAGCAAAAAAGTAGAATAAGCCATTATAATGAAACAAATACCTAAATGCACCAGTAGGCTGGACCAGTATGTCTAAGCCTACCTACAAGTTTATTAGGACCTAGTGACATCACACACTAGCTTACTCCACCAAAGCACAGAGCATGATCTTTACAGGTTCAACCCACCTAAAAAAAAAAAAAAAAAATTCAGTTCTGGGTGAAAGTGTACCTTTAGTGGGTCTCTAGCAGTCACTCCTCTACACTTGAGTTCCCAACTCCACCCACCAGTTACAGCCTATATGAGGCGGTCTTACCTTTTCCCTTTTTAATAAAGCGGTTGTAAACTTCAGACATGAAATATGAACAAAGCATATCCCTCTATAGTGTGTACTTGTCTGAATCCAGAGCACTAAGTGCAAGTTCTGTCTGCTGCCTCCTTCCTCTGCTATCAGCATTAGTCACTTCTGACAAGTTTTCCTGACACCAAGAGAAAAACAAAAAAGGTGACAGGGAAGGGACCTACAGCACACAGCCCGTGATTGACAGCCTCCGCGCTGTGTGGAGGGAGGTGTGTCCCTTCCCTCCAATGGGCTCTCACTGAACTCTGCAGAGTGCAACTTCAGTCCCCTGTCCCCCTGCTTTCTGAAAGCTCAGAAAGCTTTATAAATTCTGCACTTTGAACAGCTGTAGAGAAAAGAAGACTGCAGAAAAACAGGTACAACGTATGTAGGAGACCAGTAACTTTACAGAGTATATGGAAGGGTATACAATCACTTTAAAAACTCTCCCTCAAAGAAAAATTAAAAAAAAAATATATATATATTTTAACAGGGTTTTTTTTTTTTTTTTTTTTTACCGATTTTGTGTACCTCGCGCTGCCCCACAGCCGCAATTCTCACCTAGGCAAGAATGATCCCTGCTTCTTTCGCCTTCTGGGATACCACATCACATGTCCCAGGAAGCCGCAGAAGTAGAGACTCACAGCGGCCAATGGCCAGCTTCCTAAACCCAGACGAGGCTGCCAGCTTTTAATGGCAGGAGGAGAACCAACATGGGAGCACGGGACTCGGGTCGCGGCACCCGATCGGCGCATTGCAGGATGACCAGGCTGGTTGGGCAGGAGAGTTTCTGAATCGAGGAGAACTCTGCATGACAGACAAGTGTCGATTTAAAAAAATATCTAAAATAATAATAATATTATATATAATTTATTTTAATGGCATGTTATAGATAAATATATGCATATATAGATGTTAAATGGTATGCGATTTGAACTAATTAGCCATATTGATTCCATATGTGAAGTACTTCACTTAACCTGTATTTAAATGAATGATTGGATTGAAACCCTCAGATGTGCTTCAATGGATCTTAGGAAGGGCGTAAGCTGACTAGCCCGAGACGTAATCCATCCATCCATCCATATCTGAATCTACCTGTGTTTGAAACTGTGTAGGCATTTCGTGCCTGTGTTTTTGGATTATACTTGCTTTGTAAATCCCTACTGAACAATTTGAGAAATAAAGCAAAGAAATTTTTAAGTGCAGCAACCTCTTGGACTCTTTTTCTATATACAAGGTCGGTGGGAAGACCTGATTGCTGGCACTAAATCGTAAGCAGAGTGCGGTTCTCCTCCACAAGTGTATATATATATATATATATATATATATATATATATATATATATATATATATATATATATATATATATATATATATATATATATATATATATATATATATATATATATATATATATATATATATATATATATATATATATATATACACGGTGCCTTGCGAAAGTATTCGGCCCCCTTGAACTTTTCAACCTTTTGCCACATTTCAGGCTTCAAACATAAAGATATAAAATTTTTATTTTTTGTGAAGAATCACCAACAAGTGGGACTGTTGAAACTTTTTTAACTAATAAAAAAATGAAAAGTGGGGCGTGCAAAATTATTCGGCCCCCTTGCGTTAATACTTTGTAGAGCCACCTTTTGCTGCGATTACAGCTGCAAGTCGCTTGGGGTATGTCTCTATCAGTTTTGCACATCGAGAGACTGAAATTCTTGCCCATTCTTCCTTGCAAAACAGCTCGAGCTCAGTGAGGTTGGATGGAGAGCGTTTGTGAACAGCAGTTTTCAGCTCTTTCCACAGATTCTCGATTGGATTCAGATCTGGACTTTGACTTGGCCATTCTAACACCTGGATACGTTTATTTGTGAACCATTCCTTTGTAGATTTTGCTGTATGTTTGGGATCATTGTCTTGTTGGAAGATAAATCTCCGTCCCAGTTTCAGGTCTTTTGCAGACGCCAACAGGTTTTCATCCAGAATGGTCCTGTATTTGGCTGCATCCATCTTCCCCTCAATTTTAACCATCTTCCCTGTCCCTGCTGAAGAAAAGCAGGCCCAAACCATGATGCTGCCACCACCATGTTTCACAGTGGGGATGGTGTGTTGAGTGTGATGAGCTGTGTTGCTTTTACGCCAAAACATATCGTTTTGCATTGTGGCCAAAAAGTTTGATTTTGGTTTCATCGGACCAGAGCACCTTCTTCCACATGTTTGGTGTGTCTCCCAGGTGGCTTGTGGCAAACTTTAGATGAGACTTTTTATGGATATCTTTGAGAAATGGCTTTCTTCTTGCCACTCTTCCATAAAGGGCAGATTTGTGCAGTGTACGACTGATTGTTGTCCTATGGACAGACTCTCCCACCTCAGCTGTAGTTCTCTGCAGTTCATCCAGAGTGATCATGGGCCTCTTGTCTGCATCTCTGATCAGTCTTCTCCTTGTCTGAGCTGAAAGTTTAGAGGGACAGCCAGGTCTTGGTAGATTTGCAGTGGTCTGATACTCCTTCCATTTCAAAATGATCGCTTGCACAGTGCTCCTTGGGATGTTTAAAGCTTGGGAAATCTTTTTGTATCGAAATCCGGCTTTAAACTTCTCCACAACAGTATTATGGACCTGCCTGGTGTGTTCCTTGGTCTTCATGATGCTCTCTGCGCTTTCAACAGAACCCTGAGACTATCACAGAGCAGGTGCATTTATACAGAGACTTGATTACACACAGGTGGATTCTATTTATCACCATCAGTCATTTAGGACAACATTGGATCATTCAGAGATCCTCGCTGAACTTCTGGAGTGAGTTTTCTGCACTGAAAGTAAAGGGGCCGAATAATTTTGCACGCACCACTTTTCAGTTTTTTATTTGCTAAAAAAGTTTAAAATATCCAATAGATTTCGTTCCACTTCACAATTGTGTCCCACTTGTTGGTGATTCTTCACAAAAAATTAAAATTTTATATCTTTATGTTTGAAGCCTGAAATGTGGCAAAAGGTTGAAAAGTTCAAGGGGGCCGAATACTTTTGCAAGGCACTGCATATATATATATATATATATATATATATATATATATATATATATATATATATAAAATAAAAATAATAATAATAATAATAATAATAATAATAATAATATATATATATATATATATATATATATATAAAATAATAAAATATATATATATAAAATAAAAATAATAATAATAATAATAAATATATATATATATATATATAACTAAAAAAATAAATAAATTATTAATTAAAAAAAAAAAAAAAACAGAGGGGGCGAGTGACATTCCCCTTTAAGGCCTGGCTAAACCGAACGCGATATATTTATAGTTGTCCCACTTGGAGATTTAATGCTACAGAAAAAGAGGCTATAAAAATTTGTTGCTACCGACTGGGGACCTTTCCTTCACTTAGCAGGACAATGGGCTTCCTGTTTCTCAGGCTTCGCAAATTCCGAAACAGATACCGAGCGCCTGTCTTTGGAAAGCAGCCTCGCTGCAAACTCTCTAACCTGCCCACCACTAGGGATGAGCCGAACACCCCCCCCCCCCCCCCCCCCGGGTTCGGTTCGCACCAGAACATGCGAACAGGCAAAAAATTCGTTTGAACACGCGAACACCGTTAAAGTCTATGGGACACGAACATGAATAATCAAAAGTGCTCATTTTAAAGGCTTATATGCAAGTTATTGTCATAAAAAGTGTTTGGGGACCTGGGTCCTGCCCCAGGGGACATGTATCACTGCAAAAAAAAAGTTTTAAAAACTGCAGTTTTTTCAGGAGCAGTGATTTTAATAATGCTTAAAGTCAAACAATAAAAGTGAAATATTCCTACAAATTTCGTACCTGGGGGGTGTCTATAGTATGCCTGTAAAGGGGCGCATGTTTCCCGTGTTTAGAACAGTCTGACAGCAAAATGACATTTCAAAAGGAAAAAAGTCATTTAAAACTACTCGCGGCTATTAATGAATTGCCGGTCCGACAATACACATAAAAGTTTTAATGTGCATTGATGCATGTCCCCTGGGGCAGGACCCGGGTCCCCAAACACTTTTTATTACAATAACTTGCATATAAGCCTTTAAAACTAGCACTTTTGATTTCTCCCATAGACTTTTAAAGGGTGCTCCGCGGCTTTCGAATTTGCCGCGAACACCCCAAATTGTTCGCTGTTCGGTGAACTGCCGAACAGCCGATGTTCGAGTTGAACATGAGTTTGACACAAACTCGAAGCTCATCCCTACCCACCACGTACCTATGATGATAGACCTAGGAGAAGCACCACCTAAAAGCGAACCATATGCAAAAAACAAAACAAAAAACAAAAAATAAAACAATAAAAGCAAAAAACGCAAAATCTAGAACAAATCGTTCACAAACACAACAGTACTCTGGACACTTTCCAATAGAGGAACGATGGAGGATCCTACGTTTGGTCAAACACCCCCAAAATGACCCCTATTTGGAATGTAGAGGCTTCGAAGCGACCTCATTTTTTTCCACCATTTTTTTGGAAACAGAGAAACACGCCGGTAACGAGAGGGTTAAAACATGGAGGCTTGGTAATGGTGCCCTAAATAGTGATCATCATAAACCACTTGTCTACCAAAAGGGACGTTTATAAAACAACACGGTGGACAAGTGAAAAATACACAGATAAGAACCGCACTCCAACCTGTATTCTTCCAGGTCATTACACGCAAAATGCAATCTGCCTTGGGGAAAAAAAAAAGTCTCCGACTCTTTCCAAAAAATGCAGTGTCGCAAAAGAAACGCACTGGAAAACGCACACAAAAAAAAAGAAACGCAAACAAAGGCCTCGTTCACACCATACATGCATTTAAAAAAACTGATAAGAACTGAAAGGAAAACCTTGCAGATTTCCCGTGCAGAAAACTGCATACACATTGCAGATTCCTGCGCAGAAAAAATCTGCACTGTGCGGTGTGAAGAGGGCACACAGAACAATGGTTTTGGTTGTGTCCTTGCAGTACGCGTGCAGAAAAACTGACGTCTCTGCACCGAGCGAGGAACGAGGCCTAATAGATCATCCACAATAGGTCACAGCCATACTGATTCCACTCAAATAGACCATCTCCTCAACGCGTTTCACCACACAGTGGCTAAGCCACTTAGGAAGATGGGACAAAGCACTACAGTGGGTAAAATAATTAATTTGATCCCCTGCAGATTTTGGAAGTTTGTCCACTTATAAATAAATGAAGGGTCCATACATTTTTATCATAGGTGTATTTTAAATGATAGAGACCAAAAATCCAGAAAAAAAAAACCCCCACAATGCAAATGTTATAAAATCGAGTTGCCGCTCAGCAAGTAATATAAGTATTTGGTCCCCAAGAAAAACACGACTTAGTACTTGGTGGATGAAACCCTTGTTGGCGAGCACAGGGATAAGTCATTGCTTGTAGTTGGTGACCAGGTTTGCACACATCTCAGGAGGGATTTTGGTCCACTCTTCTTTACAGATCTTCTCTAAATCCTTAAGGTTTCTTGGCTGCCGCTTGGCAACTTGAAGTTTCAGTTCCCTCCATAAATTATCTATAGGATTAAGGTCTGGAGACTGGCTAGGCCACTCCATGACCTTAATGTGCTTCTTCTTGAGCCACTACTTTGTTGTCTTGGTGGTATGTTTTGGGTCATTGTCATGCTGGAAGACCCATTCATGACCCATCTTCAGTGTTCTGGCTGAGGGAAGAAGGTTCTCATCCAAGATTTTACAATACATGGCCCCGTCCATTGGCTCCTCAATGTGGCAAAGTCGGCCTGTACCTTTAGCAGAGAAACAGTCCCAAAGTATAATGTTTCAACCTCCGTGTGTGACTGTAGGGATGGTGTTCTTAGGGTCATAGCCAGCATTTTTCTTCCTCCAAACACGGCGAGTCGAGTTAATGCCAAAGAGCTCGATTTTGGTCTCATCTGACCACAGCACTTTCTCCCAATCCTTCTCTGAATCATTTAGTTGTTCATTGGCAAACCTCAGACGGGCCTATACATGTACCTATACCTTCCTGAGGAGGGGGACCTTGCAGACGCTGCAGGATTTTAGTCCATATCGGCGTATTGTGTTACCAATGGTTTCTTTGGTGACTGTGGTCCCAACTGCCTTGAGATCATTCACAAGCTCCTCCCGTGTAGTTCTGGGCTGATCCCTCACTTTTCTCATGATCAGCCTCACCCCATGGGGCAAACCCTTGCATGGAGCTCCAGACCGAGGGCGATTGATGGTTATTTTGTATTTCTTCCATTTGCGAATAATCGCTTCAACAATGGTCTCCTTCTCACCAAGCTTCTTGATGATAGTCTTGTAGCCCATTCCAGCCTTGTGCAGGTCTACAATCTTCTCCCTGATGTCCTTTGACAGCTCTTTGGTCTTGCCCATGATGGTGAGGTTTAAATGGAAGAAAGATCCTGTGGACAGGTGTCTCTTATACACATAACAAGTTGTCGTTAGGAGCATCTTCTTACATTGACAGGACTAACCACATTTAGAACCGCTATGACTGGTCGCCATGCGTCGCTGTCCTGCACATTCCAACATTTAGGAAAGGAAGACAATGGTGCCATATGGAACAAAAACCATGTATAAGGAGAGGTCGGGGTTACGTCCGTCATTCATGGCCACCAAGCTATGAAGGATCAAGTCTCTTCTCTCGTCTTTCTTCAATAATTGCCAACAGCCCAAACCCGTCTCTATAAAGAATAGGGACAAGCCCAGGAATTTCTATCCAATTCTATCCGAAGATTTATTAAAACAACCCGAGAAACGAAGGGTGGAGGTTTGTTTTCTTTACTTCCATTAAGAAGTACATTAAGCATTAGAGTGTTCGGGTCAGTTTTCTTTATCGGGGAATAGCTGATGAGAATTGCCATTGTCAGGCTAGATCAACGCCTATCCATAAACAGGAGACAGAAATGTGGGAGAACCCCCCCCCCCCAATCTCAGTTATGTCATTATCAAAAATTCTTAAAGTAGAACTCCAGTCCTGGATACTTTTACATAGTTACATTGGTCCAGCTTGGACCTCAGAGATCCCTCTAGTCCAGGGGTCTCCAAATTTTTCTAAACAAAAGGGCCAGTTTACCGCCCTTCAGACTTCAGTGGGGCCTGATTGTGGCCATTGGGAGTAGAAAATGTCCCGGCATCAGGGGAAGTAAACAATGCCCCATCGTTGGGGTCAGTGGGAGGAAGAGTGCCCCCCCCCATCGTTGGGGGTCAGTGGGAGGAAGAGTGCCCCCCCCCATCGTTGGGGGTCAGTGGGAGGAAGAGTGCCCCCCCATCGTTGGGGGTCAGTGGGAGGAAGAGTGCCCCCCCATCGTTGGGGGTCAGTGGGAGGAAGAGTGCCCCCCCATCGTTGGGGGTCAGTGGGAGGAAGAGTGCCCCCCCATCGTTTGGGGTCAGTGGGAGGAAGAGTGCCCCCCCATCGTTTGGGGTCAGTGGGAGGAAGAGTGCCCCCCCATCGTTGGCATCGTTGGGGGTCAGTGGGAGGAAGAGTGCCCCCCCCATCGTTGGGGGTCAGTGGGAGGAAGAATGCCCCCTCCCATCGTTGGGGGTCAGTGGGAGGAAGAGTGCCCCCCCATCGTTGGCATCGTTGGGGGTCAGTGGGAGGAAGAGTGACCCCCCCCATCGATGGGGATCAGTGGGAGGAAGAGTGCCCCCCCCATCGATGGGGGTCAGTGGGAGGAAGAGTGCCCCCCCCATCGATGGGGGTCAGTGGGAGGAAGAGTGCCCCCCCCATCGTTGGGGGTCAGTGGGAGGAAGAGTGACCCCCCCATCGTTGGGGGTCAGAGTGACCCCCCCATCGTTGGGGTCAGTGGGAGGAAGAGTGACCCCCCCATCGTTGGGGTCAGTGGGAGGAAGAGTGACTCCCCCATCGTTGGGGTCAGTGGGAGGAAGAGTGACCCCCCCATCGTTGGGGTCAGTGGGAGGAAGAGTGACCCCCCCATCGTTGGGGTCAGTGGGAGGAAGAGTGACCCCCCCACCGTTGGGGTCAGTGGGAGGAAGAGTGACCCCCCCACCATTGGGGTCAGTGGGAGGAAGAGTGACCCCCTCATCGTTGGGGTCAGTGGGAGGAAGAGTGACCCCCCCATCGTTGGGGTCGTCTCTATAAAGAATAGGGACAAGCCCAGGAATTTCTATCCAATTCTATCCGAAGATTTATTAAAACAACCCGAGAAACGAAGGGTGGAGGTTTGTTTTCTTTACTTCCATTAAGAAGTACATTAAGCATTAGAGTGTTCGGGTCAGTTTTCTTTATCGGGGAATAGCTGATGAGAATTGCCATTGTCAGGCTAGATCAACGCCTATCCATAAACAGGAGACAGAAATGTGGGAGAACCCCCCCCCCCCCCAATCTCAGTTATGTCATTATCAAAAATTCTTAAAGTAGAACTCCAGTCCTGGATACTTTTACATAGTTACATTGGTCCAGCTTGGACCTCAGAGATCCCTCTAGTCCAGGGGTCTCCAAATTTTTCTAAACAAAAGGGCCAGTTTACCGCCCTTCAGACTTCAGTGGGGCCTGATTGTGGCCATTGGGAGTAGAAAATGTCCCGGCATCAGGGGAAGTAAACAATGCCCCATCGTTGGGGTCAGTGGGAGGAAGAGTGCCCCCCCCCATCGTTGGGGGTCAGTGGGAGGAAGAGTGCCCCCCCCATCGTTGGGGGTCAGTGGGAGGAAGAGTGCCCCCCCATCGTTGGGGGTCAGTGGGAGGAAGAGTGCCCCCCCATCGTTGGGGGTCAGTGGGAGGAAGAGTGCCCCCCCATCGTTTGGGGTCAGTGGGAGGAAGAGTGCCCCCCCATCGTTGGCATCGTTGGGGGTCAGTGGGAGGAAGAGTGCCCCCCCCCATCGTTGGGGGTCAGTGGGAGGAAGAGTGCCCCCCCCCATCGTTGGGGGTCAGTGGGAGGAAGAATGCCCCCTCCCATCGTTGGGGGTCAGTGGGAGGAAGAGTGCCCCCCCATCGTTGGCATCGTTGGGGGTCAGTGGGAGGAAGAGTGACCCCCCCCATGGGGATCAGTGGGAGGAAGAGTGCCCCCCCCCATCGATGGGGGTCAGTGGGAGGAAGAGTGCCCCCCCCATCGATGGGGGTCAGTGGGAGGAAGAGTGCCCCCCCCATCGATGGGGGTCAGTGGGCGGAAGAGTGCCCCCCCCATCGTTGGGGGTCAGTGGGAGGAAGAGTGACCCCCCCATCGTTGGGGGTCAGAGTGACCCCCCCATCGTTGGGGTCAGTGGGAGGAAGAGTGACCCCCCCATCGTTGGGGTCAGTGGGAGGAAGAGTGACTCTCCCATCGTTGGGGTCAGTGGGAGGAAGAGTGACCCCCCCATCGTTGGGGTCAGTGGGAGGAAGAGTGACCCCCCCATCGTTGGGGTCAGTGGGAGGAAGAGTGACCCCCCCACCGTTGGGGTCAGTGGGAGGAAGAGTGACCCCCCCCACCGTTGGGGTCAGTGGGAGGAAGAGTGACCCCCCCACCGTTGGGGTCAGTGGGAGGAAGAGTGACCCCCTCATCGTTGGGGTCAGTGGGAGGAAGAGTGACCCCCCCATCGTTGGGGTCAGTGGGAGGAAGAGTGACCCCCCCCATCGTTGGGGTCAGTGGGAGGAAGAGTGACCCCCCCAGCGTTGGGGTCAGTGGGAGGAAGAGTGACCCCCCATCGTTGGGGGTCAGTGGGAGGAAGAGTGCCCCCCCATCGTTGGGGTCAGTGGGAGGAAGAGTAAACCCCCATCGTTGGGGTCAGTGGGAGGAAGAGTAACCCCCCATCGTTGGGGTCAGTGGGAGGAAGAGTGACCCCCCCATCGTTGGGGTCAGTGGGAGGAAGAGTGACCCCCCCCATCGTTGGGGTCAGTGGGAGGAAGAGTGACCCCCCCATCGTTGGGGTCAGTGGGAGGAAGAGTAAACCCCCATCGTTGGGGTCAGTGGGAGGAAGAGTGACCCCCCATCGTTGGGGGTCAGTGGGAGGAAGAGTGCCCCCCCCATCGTTGGGGTCAGTGGGAGGAAGAGTAAACCCCCATCGTTGGGGTCAGTGGGAGGAAGAGTGACCCCCCCATCGTTGGGGTCAGTGGGAGGAAGAGTGACCCCCCCATCGTTGGGGTCAGTGGGAGGAAGAGTGACCCCCCCATCGTTGGGGTCAGTGGGAGGAAGAGTGACCCCCCCCATCGTTGGGGTCAGTGGGAGGAAGAGTGACCCCCCCATCGTTGGGGTCAGTGGGAGGAAGAGTGACCCCCTCATCTTTGGGGTCAGTGGGAGGAAGAGTTGCCCCCCCATCGTTGGGGGTCAGTGGGAGGAAGAGTTGCCCCCCCATCGTTGGGGTCAGTGGGAGGATTTGTGCCCCCCCATCGTTGGGGTCAGTGGGAGGATTTGTGCCCCCCCATCGTTGGGGTCAGTGGGAGGATTTGTGCCCCCCCATCGTTGGGGTCAGTGGGAGGATTTGTGCCCCCCCATCGTTGGGGTCAGTGGGAGGATTTGTGCCCCCCCATCGTTGGGGTCAGTGGGAGGAATAGTGTCCCATCTCATCTCGGTAACTGATACATTCTGCTGGAGAGCTTGTTCTGTAAAAAAAAAAAAAAAAAAAAAAAACAACAGACAGACTTACTGGCTGGATCACCAGATGAAAATAGTAGAAAGGAAGCCAAAAAAAAAAAAAAAGAATACAAATATTTTATTATATATTTTATATTTTATTATATTGCAGCTTATAAGAATGGATAAGCTGCAATATAATAAAATATTTGCTTTTAGGTTCAAGAACGCTTTAACAGCGAGGCAACGTCACCCGGCTCACAAGACTGCCTGAACAGAATTAGAAACCTTTTGGCAGGTAAAAGAGTGCTTGTAATCCATTTCCCCCCCGGAGTTCTGCTTTCAGGTCTCCAGACAGAAGGTCGATCGTCCCGGGACATGGACAATTATGCAAGAATCAAGAGGCAAATCGCATATCTATGGGCAGCTTGTGGTGTAAACAAACAGGCTTTGGCTGACCAACCTCCAGTTGGAATTTATCCCACCGATCTCCATTGTTGGATATAATTCAGCTCCATGGGGGGTCTGCGACATGCGTACACATTGGTGGCCGGTCAATATTTACCCACCAATTGTTTGTCATTCGTATCTTTCGACTTTCATCTAATGCCAAATAGTCCAAAGTAAACAATGCTACATTTATCTCTCCCCCCCATTCTTTCTACTTTTCCCTGCTGCCCTCCCCCCCCCCCCCCCGCTGCCTACTTCTATCTTTCTTCCTGCAACACTTTTGTAATTGGGGGCAGAATCCCACGATACCAGAATTGTAGCAAAACGCGGGACGCATTTGCAATGCCATTATTTCCTAAATGGCACCCCAAACATGGTGCGGTTTTGCAACGATTGTAGTGGGACAAAACGCGACACAAAAAAAAGCTTAAAAAAAATAATAATAAATAAATACATGCAGCGCAGCATGTGTTGCTGCATTACGCTCAGGTGCAAATGGAGCCTAAAGCCCCGTTCACACTGAATCCGACTTTGAAGCCGTCTATGTAAGTCGCACCTGAAATTGCAAAAAATAGTGCAGGAGCCATTTTTTTTCAAATCGGCGGGGCACCGCAAAGTCGATTGCGACCTGTCATGCGATTTGGACCTATCAAATCGCATGACAAGTCGCACCAGTGTGAATGGGGGGGGGGGGGAGCTTAGGGCTCATTCACACTAGCGGTTGAGGGGGTGGAAAAAACCCTGCAGCTGAGCTATGTTTTTACCACCCTCAACCACTCCTCCTTTAGCTGCAGAGCCAGCGGGCCAGAGGGGGAGCACACACGCCGTAATGCTTTGCTTTATGACCACGGTAGGATTTATACCCCTCAAGACCCACTCATGCGAATGGCGGCCATTCTGCAAACACATGCAATGCATGCAGTTGTGGCACACTAGTGCAGGGTTCAAGGGATTAGAGAAGGTAGTGAGGCGGAAATACAAGGCCTACAACATCGCATGTCAAATGCTCTCTGATGGGCAATCCAAATGCAAATTGTTCTTCGGAGTCCAAAGCAAGTGTGAATGAGTCCTTAAAGTGATAGTCAACCCCTCCTATCGTTTTCAGCCAAGGAAGCTGCCATCTTGGCCTCTGTTTGATCTGCAACTGCCATGATGCTGCACATGTGATCAGTTATGACACCAGCCAGGGGCGTTGCTAGGTCTACAAAAGATCTGGGGCTAGAGCCCATAGTAGCGTAGTAAAGAAAGTCAGACACTTGGGTGGGCATACACATGTATTTACAGTAATATACGTGTGTGTATATATCCCCAGAGAGCCCCCCACTTACATCAGAGTCCCTAGAGAGCCTCCCCCATGCATCAGGGTCCCCAGAGTGCCCCCCTTAAATCAGGGTCTCTAGAGAGCCCCCCTTAAATCAGGCTCCCCAGAGAGCCTCTCCCTTAAAATCAGGGTCCCCAGAGAGCCCCCCATTTACATCAGGGTCCCCAGAGAGCCCCCCACTTACATCAGGGTCCCCAGAGAGCCTCCCCTCCCCTTGGGGACCCCTGCAGAGACTCTGGGCTATGGGCCCCAGATTCGGGGCTATAGCCCCAAAAGCCACCCCCTAGCGACGCCACTGACACCAGCCATTGGGTGGTTTGACAGTTTGGTTGAGAGCACAACCAATGAGACAGTTACATACCCAGCATGTTTCGTCAATTGTTCAATTTCTGTGTTTTCTTCCACTTTGAGTCTCCATTCCCACCATGACGGGCAACACCTGGCACGTAGCAATGGCGAATGGGGGCAAAAAGGATCGGGCATAGTTGGTACTTTTGACGAGAGTCGCTCCTCGGTACAGTGGAGCCGTCCTAAAAGAGAAGTTCTTTTGGGTTCGGATGCAATTTAAATATCGTGCTGGAGGGTGCAGCACTGGATTGGAGGAAGGGTAGAAGGAGACGCGGCCACTGGAGATGCCAGTATAATACCTCTTCTGTTGCAGGGACCGGCCCCTGGGATTTTTTTTTTTTTTAAAGAACTGACAGGTTCTCTTTAAACTTATCCTTTTCACATATAAAATAATATTAAAAAAAAAAACACAAGTGTACGACTGTGATGTGAAGCCCCGTATGTGATAGAATTTGGCTGTGACAGGTTCTCTTTACTGCCCTCCGCTGAAAATAATGGAGCAAAAATTGCATCTATGTCACTTCCCCTTTCAACTGTCACTCTCCGACTGCCACGTCACTTCCTATTTCAACTGTCACTCCCCGACTGCCACAGGTCACTTTCTGTTTCAACTGTCACTTCCCATGACTGCCACAGGTCACTTTCTGTTTCAACTGTCACTCCCCCCGGCTGCCACAGGTCACTTCCTGTTTCAACTGTTACTCTCCGTGACTGCAACATGTCACTGTTTCAACCGTCACTCCCCCGACTGCCACGTCACTTCATGTTTCAAAGGTCACTATCCCTGGCTGCCACGTCACTTCCTGTTTCAATGGTCACTCTCCCTGGCTGCCACATCACTTCCTGTTTCAACTGTTACTCTCCCCGACTGCAACAGTTCACTTCCGGTTTCAACTGTCACTCCCCCCCCCCCCCCGACTGCCACCTCACTTTCTGTTTAATGGTCACTCTCCCTGGCTGCCACGTCACTTCCTGTTTGAAATGTCACTCTCCCTGGCTGCTGTGGCTGGGGAG
This sequence comes from Lithobates septentrionalis, assembly GCA_037952835.1. NCBI lineage: Eukaryota > Metazoa > Chordata > Amphibia > Anura > Ranidae > Lithobates > Lithobates septentrionalis. Next base: position 508,706 of record JBBDGP010003623.1, read on the forward strand.
AGGGAGAGCGGAAACAGGAAGTGATGTAATGCACGTTGCTTGCGGGTTCTTACTAGCTAGGGGACAGACATTTGTTGGTCTCCCTCCCCTTTACTCAAAAGCAATGCCATGCGGCCCACAGGTAGTACATTGGAAACAGGAAACACGGTGGTGGTGGGGGGGGGGGGTCCGAAACCCGTTCAGGGGGTTCATGAAAGCAATCAGATGGCTGCAGAGCCGCTAGATCGCTTCCATCTTACAGGCATCACCGGACAGAATTCCCGATCCTCAAACTTTTCCAGGTCAGGGATGCAAAAGAATTTTTGCCACCGGATCAGCTTTACAGCCAGGCAAATAGCATTTCAAAAGGGGTCAAAGACAGGTTTTCCTATAAATTCAGCAGTAACGAATGAGGAGGAAGGGATACAAAAGAGACCTTCCAAAACGCAAATATGATAATGCAGAGAAAAAAAAGAAAAAAGAAAAAACATCACAGCCATCATGTGTATTTCCTCTGGAAAGAGGGCACGCTTCTCTTCATTTTAGAGAGAGGAACTTAAAGGATGTACCCTTCCCATATACCCAGTGAAGTGACTGGCCTCAGATGACACACAGAGATGAAACAAATCTCCCTACAAAAGTTGTACCTGTTTATCTGCAGTATTCTCTCCTCTAAATCTGTTCAAATTGCTGAATTATAAAGCTTGTCTAAGAGTGCAGGAAAAAAAATAATAAAAAAAAAAATAAATAAAAAAGGGGGTGGAGAGCTGCCGTTACACTCTGCAGAGCTCAGTGATGAGAGCCGACAGCTGATTGGAGGGAAGAGACACACATCCCCCTTCACAGAGCACAAAAGGAACAGAGCTGAGGCTGCCAATCAGCCGGCGCTCCCTCCCCCGTCACCATTTCTTTTCTTGGTGTCAGGAAATCTTGTTATCAGAAGTGATTCATGCTGATAGCAGAGGAAGGAGGCAGCAGACAGAAATGACACTTAGAAGGGGATTTACTAAAACTGGAGCATCCAGAATCTGGTGCAGCTGTGCACGGCAGCCAATCAGCTTCTAACTTCAGCTTGTTCAATTAAGCTTTGGCAGTAAAACGTGGAAGCTGATTGGTTTGCACGCAGAGTTGCACAAGATTTTGCACTCTCCAGTTTCAGTAAATAACCCCCTTAGTGCTCTGGACTGGGACAAGTGCACACTATAGAGGGATATGCTTTGTTCATATTTCATGTCGGAGGTTTACAACCACTTTAAATTCAGCAGTAACCAATGATAAAAATAAAAAAAGGGATGCAACAGGGACCTGCCCAAATAGAACTATGACTATGCAGAATAATCGCAGCCTTCATGTGCATTTGCTCTGGAAAGCAGAAGACGCACTTCTCTTCATTTTAGAAGGAGGAACTTAAAGAGGAATTCTGCAAAAAAAAAAAAAAAAAAGTAAAAGTCAGCAGCTATAAATGCTGCAGCTACTGACTGCAGGGGGGGGGGGGGGGGGGCTTGGGAGGGGAAGAATCCGAAAAGCGGAAGTTCATGTTTTGGGTGGAACTCTGCTTTAAAGTAGATTTACACCAAACTGCTAAAATTTGATATAAGCGTTACCATGTTCATGTCCTTCCATAAAAAACCCCCAAAAACAAACAAAAAAAAAAAAAAAAACAACCCACTAACAGCAGGGCGATGAGGTCAATATCAAATAAAAAAACATTTATATTTATTAAATAAGCAGCACACTTACATTGAAGTTAGCATGAAACAGCATGGAGAGGGAGCACCTGAGACCAAGCAGCTGTGATCAGTGTGAGGCTGTAGGCTTCACTGAGCAGAGACCGAGGATGACGGGGTAGCCAACCAGCTCAAAGTATGGATATTAACCGCGGCGTTCTAGGCTGCACACCAGGATGACAGCGGTCAAAATACCTGGTGGATGTCAGGAGAGGGGGGTGTGCGTTTCCAGGGACTTTGCCCTCTTTTTCAAATACCCAAAATTCTAATTCAAAAAGGCATTTGAAAAAGAGGGTAAAGTCCCCGGAAACGCGTCATGCACAACCCCCTCTCCGGACCTCCATTGGGCGGCCACACATTGATCACAATCATGATGGCAACGACTGGCCAAATTGCGATCAGTTAATGAACAAACTTTCCCTGTCCCATATTCACCTTCAGATAGGACAGAATTGTACACCAACGACACCTACCTGACACATCAGCGGCAGAGATACAGAGTGAACTGGAGGCATCCATTTCAGTGTATGAATCGGAGAGATCTGCAAACAAAACAAATATCAATGAGGGCGATCCTTGTGAGCAGTGTTCATTTTGACATCAAATTTCATTTTTTTTTTTTGCTTTAGTCATAGTCTTTTGACAAAAATGCCATTATACACTCACCGGCCACTTTATTAGGTACACCTGTTCAATTGCTTGGTAACAAATTGCTAATCAGCCAATCACATGGCAGCAACTCAATGCATTTAGACATCTAGACATGGTGAAGACGACTTGCTGAAGTTCGAAACGAGTCTCAGAATGGGGAAGAATGGGGATTTAAGTGACTTTGAACGTGGCATGGTTGTTGGTGGCAGACAGGCTGGTTTGGAGTATTTATGGGATTTTCACACACAACCATCTCTCGGGTTTACAGAAAATGGTCCGAAAAAGAGAAAATATTTAGTGAGCGGCGGTTGTATGGAGGAAAATGCCTTGTTGATGTCAGAGGAGAATGGGCAGACTGGTTCCAGATGAAAGAAAGGCGACAGCAACTCAAATAACCACTCGTTACACCCAAGGTATGCATAATACCATCTCTGAATGCACAACCTTGAAGCAGATGGGCTACAGCAGCAGAAGACCACACTGGGTGTCACCCCAAGACAGCTAACAACAGAAAACTGGGGCTACAAGTCGCACAGGATCACCAAAGTTGGACAATAGAAGTTTGGAAAAAGTTGCCCGGTCTGATGAGTCTGGATTTCAGCTGCGACATTCAGATGGTGGGGTCAGAATTTGGCGCCTGGATCCATCCTGCCTTGTATCACCGGTTCAGGCTGGTGGTGGGGGGTGTAATGGTGTGGGGGATGGGGTATCACCGGTTCAGGCTGGTGGTGGGGGTGTAATGGTGTGGGGGATGGGGTATCACCGGTTCAGGCTGGTGGTGGGGGTGTAATGGTGTGGGGGATGGGGTATCACCGGTTCAGGCTGGTGGTGGGGGTGTAATGGTGTGGGGGATGGGGTATCACCGGTTCAGGCTGGTGGTGGGGGTGTAATGGTGTGGGGGATGGGGCATCACCGGTTCAGGCTGGTGGTGGGGGTGTAATGGTGTGGGGGATGGGGTATCACCGGTTCAGGCTGGTGGTGGAGGTGTAATGGTGTGGGGGATGGGGTATCACCGGTTCAGGCTGGTGGTGGAGGTGTAATGGTGTGGGGGATGGGGTATCACCGGTTCAGGCTGGTGGTGGAGGTGTAATAGTGTGGGGGGTGGGGTATCACCGGTTCAGGCTAGCGGTGGGGGTGTAATGGTGTGGGGGATGGGATATCACCGGTTCAGGCTGGTGGTGGGGGTGTAATGGTGTGGGGGATGGGGTATCACCGGTTCAGGCTGGTGGTGGGGGTGTAATGGTGTGGGGGATGGGGTATCACCGGTTCAGGCTGGTGGTGGAGGTGTAATAGTGTGGGGGGTGGGGTATCACCGGTTCAGGCTAGCGGTGGGGGTGTAATGGTGTGGGGGATGGGATATCACCGGTTCAGGCTGGTGGTGGGGGTGTAATGGTGTGGGGTATGGGGTATCACCGGTTCAGGCTGGTGGTGGAGGTGTAATGGTGTGGGGGATGGGGTATCACCGGTTTAGGCTGGTGGTGGAGGTGTAATAGTGTGGGGGATGGGGTATCACCGGTTCAGGCTAGCGGTGGGGGTGTAATGGTGTGGGGGATGGGATATCACCGGTTCAGGCTGGTGGTGGGGGTGTAATGGTGTGGGGGATGGGGTATCACCGGTTCAGGCTGGTGGTGGGGGTGTAATGGTGTGGGGGATGGGGTATCACCGGTTCAGGCTGGTGGTGGGGGTGTAATGGTGTGGGGGATGGGGTATCACCGGTTCAGGCTGGTGGTGGGGGTGTAATGGTGTGGGGGATGGGGTATCACCGGTTCAGGCTGGTGGTGGGGGTGTAATGGTGTGGGGGATGGGGTATCACCGGTTCAGGCTGGTGGTGGGGGTGTAATGGTGGGGGGGATGGGGTATCACCGGTTCAGGCTGGTGGTGGGGGTGTAATGGTGTGGGGGATGGGGTGTCACCGGTTCAGGCTGGTGGTGGGGGTGTAATGGTGGGGGGGGGATATTTTCTTGGCACGCTTTGGGCCCCTTAGTACCGATTGAGCATGGTTTACACACCACGACCTACCTGAGTATTGTTGCTGACCATGTCCATCCCTTTATGACTACAGTGTCCCCATCTTCTGATGGCTCCTTCCAGCAGGATAATGCTCCATGTCACAAAGCTCCAATCATCTCACCACTGGACAATGAGGTCCCTGTCCTCCAATGGTCTCCACACTCACCACATCTCATCCAATAGAGCACCTTTGGGATGTGGTGGAACGGGAGATCGGCATCATGGATGTGCAGCCGACAAATCTCCAGCAACTGTGTGATGTTATTATGTCACTATGGAGCAAAATCTCTGAGGAACGTTTTCAACACCTTGCTGTATCTATGCCACCAAGAATGAAGGCAAAAAGGGGTCCAACCCGCTACTGGCAAGGTGTACCTAATAAAGTGGCCGCTGAGTGTATATATATTTATACCAGCCAAAGATTACTAAGCTGCAATATATATTCGATTTTTTTATTTTTCGTTTGGTTTTAGATGCAGTATAACCACTCGCGCTTCGGAAGTTTTTACCCCCTTCATAACCAGGCCATTTTTTTTAATGGTTTAACCATTATTTTAACTGACTATTGCACATGCAACGCCGTACCCAAATTAAATTTATATATTTTTTTTTCCCCACAAATAGAGCTTTTTTTTGGTGGTATTTGAGCACCTCTTATTTTTTAATTTTTTTGCGATATAAAATGAAAAAAAATAAATAAAAATAAAATGTCTTCATAAGTTTTGGCCAATATGTATTCTGCTGTATGTCTTTGGTAAAATAAAATCCTAATAAGTGTATATTGATTGGTTTGCGTGAAAGTTATGTCGTCTACAAACTATTGTATATATACTGGGATTTTTTTTTTTTAATAGTAGAAATGGCGGTGATCAGCAACTTAAAGCAGGACTGCGATAGTGCGGCGGTCAATCTGACGCTACCTGAAACTTTGTGGGAACTAACTGCCACTGAAATCACCAGTGACAACAATACAGTGATAATAATATGCACTGTCACTGTACTAATGACACTGACTGGGAAGGGGTTAACATCTAGGGACGATACAAAGCACTAAATGTGTGCCTAACAAATGTGTAAAGTGTTTACTGTGTGCTGCTTATACTAAAGGGATGTGGCGGTTTTTATTCCCCCGCTTTATTCACCACGGTCAGAAGAGAGCTGTGTGTTGTGTTATCTACACAGAGCTCTCGTCACTGGCTCCGCCGATCAGCGGGTCCCAGCCATAAATTATTAGCCAGGAACGGGAGCCAGTGACAGCACAGCTGGGTGGGCGGGCGGGTGGGTGGGCGCGCGACCCCTACCTGGAAATGCAAAAATCACGTAAATATATACACGTGGAGAAAAAAAAAAAAAACAAAAAAAAAAAAAAAAACACCTCACTGCCAGTGTGTCCAGGAGAAGCAATGGAAAAAAAAAACAAAACTTGCTGCGTATAAATGTGCGTTAATGATAACACTCAATCACTTGACGTGCCTAATTAATTTCAATGACCAGAATAAAATTATTATTCTGGCCAATTAGCCACTTGCTTACGGGACACTTCCTGCCCGGGCCAGTTTTCAGCGCTGTCACACTTTGAATGACAATTGCGCGGTCATGCAACGCTGTACCCAAATGGCATTTGACGTCACAGGGGTATCGTGACGTCGCGCATGCGCACGGTAGTCGCGCATGAGCCGAGTGACGTTGCGCGTGCACGCGGAAGCTGGGTGACATCGTGCATGCATGCGGGAGCCACTGGTCAAGGCACGGGTCCTAGAGAAAACGACACGATCGTGCCCTTTCTTCAGTGCGCATGTGCCCATGACGTTTGGCAGAAATGTATATGGTAAATATCTCCTAAACCGTGCAGGTTTAGGAGATATTTCCAGTACCTACAGGCAAGTCACAATAGGTGTAAAAAAAAAAAAAAAAAGGAAAAAAATAAATCCTATTTAAGGCTGAAGCTGCTACTACATATGCCGCCAATGGCAAGCAAATTCAATTTAAAAACAGACAAAAACATTGGTCAAGGCAGCGCTACATAAAACACATTCCCGCTATTACGGGTGTGCCATTATAAAGGTGCATGTAAGGTTAAAGTCCAAATAATCGCTGCAACAATGTAATCACTTCACACTAAAAGTTTAGTAGAGTCCAACAAAGAGAGAGTGCTTGATTTACATCCTAGATATAACCATTTCACCATCACCTCCACACGTGTAGAGTTGGGGGGTAAAAAATCCCCCTATAGATCAGACTCTTACTGGACTGCGCTGGGTGACAGGCACAGAACACCAGATCTTGATTTCAATCCTCTCTCTGGATAATTAATCACAGATCCTGTTGCAACCGGGAGGACGGGTCACCAACTAATCAGCTCATTCACATGGGGAGAAAGGAAACTCCACAGCGTAATCCCATTTCAAATAGATTTTATTAGATAAAAATCCCCCCTTTTATAGGACATACACTTACAAGATTGCAAATTCAAACCGGCATATGACATAAGCGATAGCGCCAACGGGGAGCGTGGCGTTGTCTCCTACTGACTACAGCGCGGCTTTCCAATGTTAGTGGTATCCCTGAATGGCGTGTTCACGTCACTGTTAGTCATCGCATAGCCCCACACTGACGCGTTTCGTCATCTGCGTCATCATCTGAGGGTGTGGCTAGACGACACGACGTACCATTATATAGACTCCCCACTTTGCGATCTGTTAACCCCTTCTGTCCTACCACTTCTATACTTAAACTTACAAGGTGGCTGTTAATTACTAGCTACATACACCAGATAAATGGTCTGGTGAGCTTCATACTACCCGCATCAGACATATGTCCGTATCAAGCAGACAACCCGCAACCTCACAGACACTCCGATGCACGCTGATCGATCCAGTATTCAATTTATTGAACGCTATAAATATAGCATGATAAGGGCACAGATTGCAAAAATGTTATAAAAGAAAAAAAAATAAAAAATCACAATGTAAAAAAAATAAAACAATGCAGTAAATAATTTGACTACAAAACCATTAACTAAATAAAATCTCAGCAATAATAAACTCAAAAATCATGATATAAAATATGAAAAGTGTCAACGGTCCTCACATTAACTCTTTTAAACAGTTAATCACAAAAACGGACTATTCTCATTTAACTATATAATCTATAGATCAATAAAATATTCACTTCAGTGGCTGACTCTATTGGACACAGTCACTCCAACATAAATGTACTGTATCCTTTATAGCTTCTAAATACAATATAAAAAAATATATATATAAAATATATATATATTATTTTGTAGAGGAGAACCGCACACAGCTTTCAATCTAGTGCCAGCAAAAAGGTCCTCCCACCGACCTTATATATATATATACACACACAAGAATAAAGTTCCAAAGGTTGCTGCACTTAAAAATTTGTTGCTTTATTCCATCAAATCTTTGGAAAAAGATTACAAAAAGTAAGTAGAATCATTCCAGACAAAATTGTTACAATCATCTGTTCAGACAAAGATTACTACATTTCGGGATGATTTGTTCGCGCCTTCCTTAGGTCAGAACACATCTGAAGGTAATATATATATATATTTTTTTTTTTTTTTTTTTTTTTTTTTTTTTTTTTTTTAAATTCCCAACAGAAATTAATAATAAAATAATATACTCTTATAGTGGAATTATGATTACATACGTCAATAATCACTTATGAAACAGTTGACATCAAGTTCAATATTAATGCCGCAAGGCATCAAGGCATTCATAAGATAAATCCACTTCGTTTCTCGTTTGGATATTTCGTGTACCAAATTGGACCCCCTCCAATTGGGAAGAACTCTGTCAACACCCCAAAATTTAAGGCCGGACGGATCTTATGGTACTTTTTAAAATGCAAAGACACACTATGGTATTTAAAACTATTATATTCATAATCTAATTTTATATTATTATTGTTCGAATTGAGTTCAGATAGGAATTCATCAGAATTCCCTACATGAATTCCTATCTGAACTCAATTCTTATAATAATATAAAATTAGATTATGAATATAATAGAGAACAGATTCTTTACCTTGATGTGAAGGTGTTGATAACGGGGGACTCGCTGTCTACTACAGTATATTTTAAACCTACAGATAGGAACACTTACCTACCCTGTCAGCAGTGGTCATCACCCCCCCACTGAATAAGAAATACCCCAAAGGGACAGATAATGTGGGCGAGAAGAAACTGCACTTTGGACACGGATACGAGGACCACTGACACTTTTTATATTTTAGATCATGATTTTTGAGTTTATTATTGCTGAGATTTTATTTAGTTATTGGTTTTGTAGTCAAGTCATTTACTGCATGGTTTTATTTTTTTACATTGTGATTTTTTTAAATAAAATTTTGCAAATCTGTGCCCTTATGCTATATTTATAGCATTCAATAAGCTGAATACTGGATCAATCTGTGCCGACGACCAATCAGCGTGCATCGGAGTGTCTGCGAGGTTGCGGGTTGTCTGCTTGATACGGACATATGTCTGATGCGGGTAATATGAAGCTCTGGTGTATGTAGATAGTAAATAACAGCCGCCTTTTAAGTTTAAAGCGGTTGTATACCCGCTGTCTTTTTTTTTTTTCTACACCTGCAAGGGAAAAAGCATAATGAGCTAGTATGCACCGCATACTAGCTCATTATGAGATACTTACCTTAGAACGAGGCGCCGGCATCTCACCTGGTCCACGCCGAGGGAGCTGACATCTCCCCTCGGCGTGTCTTCCGGGTAACGCGGCTCCGGCGCTGTGAGTGGCCGGAGCCGCGATGTCGTCACTCCCGCGCTTGCGCGCGGGAGACTTCTGCCCGGCAAGCTCCGGAGTTTGCCGGGCTGTCAGCCGAGAATCCCCTGTGCGCATGCGCCGCTGCAGTCAGCGGCTCATTGCGAGGGGAATATCTCCTAAACCTTACAGGTTTAGGAGATATTTTTGTTACCTACAGGTAAGCCTTATTATAGGCTTACCTGTAGGTAAAAGTTAAAAATAAAAGGTATACAACCGCTTTAAGTATAGAAGTGGTATGACGGAAGGGGTTAACAGATCGCAAAGTGGGGAGTCTATATAATGGCAAGTCGTGTAGCCACACCCTCAGATGTCGCAGATGACAAAACACGTCAGGGCGGAGCTATACAACAGCCAACAGTGATGTGAACATGCCATTCGGGGATACCACTAACATTGGAAAGCCGCGCTGCAGTCAGTAGGAGACACCGCCACGCTCCCCGTTGGTGCCATCGCTTATGTCATATGCCTGTTTGAATTTGCAATCTTGTAAATGTATGTCCTATAAAAAGGGGGGGATTTTATCTAATAAATCAGTCTGAAGGGGGATTACGCTGTGGAGTTTCCTTTCTCCCCAGGTGAATGAGCCGATTAGTTGGTGACCCCGTCCTCCCGCCTGCAACAGGATCTGTGATTAATTATCCAGAGAGAGGATTGAAATCAAGATCTGGTGTTCTGTGCCTGTCACCCAGCACAGTCCGGTAAGAGTCTGATCTATAGGGGGATTTTTTAACCCCCAACTCTACACGTGTGGAGGTGATGGTGAAATGGTCATATCTAGGATGTAAATCAAGCACTTTCTCTTTGTTGGAATCTACTAAAATTTTAGCCCTCATGCACACAGGCTGTTAAAATAACGTTATGAAAACGCCAGTATCTTTGCAGTGATTTTTTTTTTACTTTTTTCAGCGTTTTTGCAATAGCGTTATTTAGCGTTTTTCCGCGTTAGCGTTTTTCAGCGTTTTTCAGCGTTAGAGCGTTTTTACAGCTGAAAAACGTCTCTCAGAACCCACTGGTCCTGGGGTTTTTTTACAGCTTAAAAACGCCTATGCCACTTGCAGCTCAAAAACGCCTAGGTGGGCATGAAGCCATAGACTAACATAGACGGGCCTTTTTAAGCTGAAAAAAAAAGCTCAAAAAAGCAGCTGTAAAAACGTCCATGTGCATGAGGACTTAATGTGAAGTGATTACATTGTTACAGCGATTATTTGGACTTTAACCTTACATGCACCTTTATAATGGCACACCCGTAATAGCGGGAATGTGTTTGTGTAACGCTGCCTTGATCAATGTTTTTGTCTGTTTTAAAGTCTTATTATAGATTTACCTGTAGAGAAAAGTAGTGTGTAAGGGTTTCCAACCACTTTAATCACCACTGGGAGTTTTTATTTTTTGCTAAACAAAAAAAGACCGAAAAATTTGAAATAAAAAACCCCCCAAAAGTATAGTTTGTTATAAGATTTGGCAAACAGGTCATTTTTTACTTCACTGATGGGCACTAATGAGGCTGCACTGATAGGCACTGATAGGTAGCACTAATGAGGCTGCACTGATAGGTGGCACTAATAGGTGGCACTAATGGGCACTGATAGGTGGCACTAATGGACACTGATAGGTGGCACTGATGAGGCTGCACTGATGGGCACTGATAGGTAGCACTAATGAGGCTGCACTGATAGGTGGCACTAATGGGCACTGATAGGTGGCACTAATGGACACTGATAGGTGGCACTAATGAGGCTGCACTGATGGGCACTGATAGGTGGCACTAATAGGTGGCACTAATGGGCACTGATAGGTGGAACTAATGGGCACTGATAGGTGGCACTAATGGGCACTGATAGGTGGCACTAATGAGGCTGCACTGATGGGCACTGATAGGTGGCACTGATGAGGCTGCACTGATGGGCACTGATAGGTGGCACTGATGAGGCTGCACTGATGGGCACTGATAGGTGGCACTGATGAGGCTACACTGATGGGCACTGATAGGTGACACTGATCAGGAAGAAATTATGAGGGTGCACTGATAGGTGGCACTGATGAGGCTGCACTGATGGGCACTGATAGGTGGCACTGATGAGGCTGCACTGATGGGCACCGATAGGTGGCACTGATGAGGCTGCACTGATGGGCACCGATAGGTGGCACTGATGAGGCTGCACTGATGGGCACCGATAGGTGGCACTGATGAGGCTGCACTGATGGGCACCGATAGGTGGCACTGATCAGGAAGAAATTATGAGGGTGCACCGATAGGTGGCACTAATGAGGCTGCACTGATGGGCACCGATAGGTGGCACTAATGACTCTGCGCTGATGGGTGGCACTGATGAGGCTGCACTGATGGGCACGGTTTAGGAGGCAATGATGAGGCTGCACTATAAGGTGGCACTAATGAGGCTGCACTGGTAGGAGGCACTAATGAGGCTGCACTGATGGGCACTGATGAGGCTGCACTGATGGGCACTGATAGGTGGCACTGATGAGGCTACACTGATGGGCACTGATAGGTGACACTGATGAGGCTGCACTGATGGGCACTGATAGGTGGCACTGATCAGGAAGAAATTATGAGGGTGCACTGATAGGTGGCACTAATGAGGCTGCACTGATGGGCACTGATAGGTGGCACTGATCAGGAAGAAATTATGAGGGTGCACTGATAGGTGGCACTGATGAGGCTGCACTGATGGGCACTGATAGGTGGCACTGATCAGGAAGAAATTATGAGGGTGCACTGATAGGTGGCACTAATGAGGCTGCACTGATGGGCACTGATAGGTGGCACTTATGACTCTGCGCTGATGGGTGGCACTGATGAGGCTGCACTATTAGGTGGCACTAATGAGGCTGCAATCTAAAGGCGGTGCTGCAGTCGTCTTTCAGATATAGCGCGGGCATCAAGTGGTTAAATTATTTAAACACCTAAATGTGCCTAGATGCGTTTACAAGCGTCAGGGGTTATTTTTTCTGCCAAACGCTGCCAGGAGGAAAGGCGTTTAGGAGAGCCAAGCGAACGCCCTGCGGGTATGGGGCCTAAACCTCATTCGTCCGACTGTTCGATCCGTCTGGGGGGGTCAGCTTGTAAACTAGACATCACCGGGGATCTGGTTACATTGTACCTCTCTGTGTCACCTCCACACACAGCAACAGGACCTGAGAACTTACAGGAAATGTCTAATGACAGGAGGACAGCTACAGAAACATCAGCGCTGACATTCACAAATTGCAGGTCGGGCTTTTTAAATCAGCAGTTTTTGCTAGAAAATCACTTATAAACCCCAAACATTATTATAATTTCATTTTTGTTTTTTAGCAGCAAAATATAATATAGCAGCACATATAATATATATATATATATATATGTGTGTGTGTGTCTCTGGTATTGAAGTGGTTAGGGAGGTCCTGGACCTCCGTTAGTCTGCACCTGATCATGAAACTCAATGTGTGTGCATATATGCCACATCTACATATACATTATATTACCAAAAGTATTGGGACACCTGCCTTTACACACACACACACACATGAACTTTAATGGCATCCCAGTCTTAGTCCGTAGGGTTCAATATTGAGTTGGCTCCGCCCTTTGCAGCTATAACAGCTTCAACGCTTCTGGGAAGGCCGTCCACACGCCTTAAGTGTTCCCTTCACTGGAACTAAGGGGCCAAGCCCAACCCCCCACCATAATCCCCCCTCCACCAAATGATTTGGACCAGTGCACAAAGCAAGGTCCATAAAGACATGGATGAGCGAGTTTGGGGTGGAGGAACTTGACCGGCCTGCACAGAGTCCTGACCAAAGTTGGGAGCATGAAATTGTCCAAAATGTCTTGGTTTGCTGATGCCTTAAGAGTTCCCTTCACTGGAACTAAGGGGCCAAGCCCAACCCCTGAAAAACAACCCCACACCATAATCCCCCCTCCACCAAATGATTTGGACCAGTGCACAAAGCAAGATCCATAAATACATGGATGAGCGAGTTTGGGTTGGAGGAACTTGTCTGGCCTGCACAGAGTCCTGACCTCAACCCAATAGAACACCTTTGGGATGAATTAGAGTGGAAACTGCGAGCCGGGCCTTCTCGTCCAACATCAGTGTCTGACCTCACAAATGCTCTTCTGGAAGAATGATCAAACATCCCCATAGACACCCTCCTAAACCTTGTGGACGGCCTTCCCAGAAGAGTTGAAGCTGTTATAGCTGCAAAGGGCGGAGCCAACTCAATATTGAACCCTACGGACTAAGACTGGGAGGCCATTAAATTTCATGTGCGTGTAAAGGCAGGCGTCCCAATACTTTTGGTAATAGTGTGCCTTAGATCAGTGGTTCTCATCCCTGTCCTCAAGTACCCCCAACAGGCCATGTTTTGGGAATTTCTCTTGGATAAAATAGCTGTCCAAAATACCAAGCCATTGACTCGGATTTAAAGCACCTGTGCAAGATAAAAAGGTAAACCTGAAAACATGGCCTGTTGGGGGTACTCGAGGACAGCATTGAGAACCACTGCCCTAAGCCTCATACACACTATTAGATTTTCTGCAGATTTTTGTTTTCAGATTTACCAAAACCATATAATATGAGGTCAAACCTTAAGAGTTTCAATTTGTATGCAATCAGGCCGGCCCCCTGCACTACATGGTTTTGGTAAATCTGAAGACAAAAATCTGCAGAAAATCTAATAGTGTGTATGGGGGTCTTATGCTGGTCATACGCTATACGAAAAATCGGCTGAAATTCAGGTCATTTAGACAGTTCGTTCGTTTTTCATGCCAGTTAATGGGCACAAAAATCGGTAAATCGGTTGGGACGTTTTTTTGAGCCGAAAAAAACAAAACAAAAAAAAAGAAAGGACAAGTTTGGAAATTTTCTGCTGAACGAACGATAAATTGAAAGGTTAAAGTGATTGTAAAGGATCTTTTTTTTTTTTTTTTTTTTTTAAATAAAAAAAAAAAAAAAAAAAAAAAAAAAAAACATACTTCCCTCCACTGTGCAGCTCGTTTTGCACAGAGTGGCCCCGAACCTCCTCTTCTGGGGTCCCCCAGCGGCTCTCGTGGCTCCTCCCCACATTAGATAACCCCCTAGGAGAAGCCCTCTCCCGAGGGGATTACCTTGCGGGCGCGCTCCTGAATGCCGGACTCGGCCCCGCCCCGATTTTGATTGACAGCAGCAGGAGCCAATGACTGCGCTGCTATCAATCTATCCAATCAAGAGCCGGGACCCCGTGGAGATAGGGAGAGCGCGTTCCCGCCGAAGAGATGAAGGGCCCCAGGTAAGTAAAACGGGTGGGGGGCGGTCACTGCCAGGTGTTTTTTCACCTTCATGCATAGGATGTATGAAGGTGAAAAAACACAAAGGTTTACAACCCCTTTAACCCCTTCAATACCGGGCACTTACACCCCCTTCCTGCCCAGGCCATTTTTCAGCTTTCAGCGCTGTCACACTTTGAATGAAAATTGCGCCGTCATACAACACTGTACTAATGTGACATTTTTATCATTTTATTCACACAAATAGAGCTTGCTTTTGGTGGCATTTAATCACTCCTAGGTATTTTATTTTTTCCTAAAAAAAAAATAAAGAAGACCAAAAATTTAAAAAAAAAAAAAAAAGTTTTACTTAGTTTCTTTCTGTCAGTAAATTTTGTAAATAAGTAATTTTTCTCCTTCACTGATAGCCTGCACTGATGAGGTGGCACTTATGGGCACTGATGAGGAGGCACGAATATGCTGCACTTATGGGCACTGATAGGTTGCACTGGGCACAGATAAAAGGCACTGGTGGGTACAGATAAGCGGCATGGATAGGCGGCACTAATAGGTTGCATTGATGGGCAGCAGTGATCAGCATCAGTGATGGGCATTGATGGGCAGCAGTGATGAGCATCACTGATGGGCACTGATGGGCAGCACTAACAGCCAGCACTGACTGGCATCACGGATGGCCACTGATTGCTGGCACTTGTGGGCACTGATTTCTGGCACAGATTGGTGACAATTGTGGGCACTGGTTGGCACTGATTGCTGGCAGTGGTGGGCACACATTTTTGGCACTGGTGGCACTTAATCCCTAGACGTCGCTGATCGGCTCTCCTCCCCTCCCACTCCGTCAATGTGAGGCGAGGAGAGCCGATAACCGGCATCTCCACGTTTACATGTGACCGGCTGTGATTGGACACAGCCGATCACACGGTTAAAAGAGCCGCGGCTCTTTACACAGATCGGGGGTCGCGCTGTGTCCTAGCAAACACTGGCGCGGCCGCGATCGGCACGCGAGAGCGGTCGTTCTGGAGGGCCATCATATGACGTCCACCCAGAACGAGAGCCACGCCCGCCCAGCCGTCATTTGACGGCCAGGAAGTAGTTAATAGGCGTTTCCCGTCCGAACTGTCTGCACTAGGAATAGGTAAAAACTAACAAAAAATTGATTCATTTATGTCCACTGAACGATTTATCGATCATTACATGATGGCACCATCGTTTGCTCTCACGGCTGAATGTTCCTTTTTCGAAAAATGGGTTTCGGCCGATTCTTCGTATTAGTGTATGGCCGGCATTAGACCTTCAAAGACGGCAGTGACAGTTGAGGTGTAAATCATCCAGATGCAGCCGCTGTTCGGGTATTGTGCCAGCCGCGGTCAGAATACGATGGGCAGCGTATGGGGGGAGATTCCTCCATCCAGGCCATTTAGAATGGATGGGGAACCAATAGGAATTCAGATGCAGCCGCCGTTTGTGTATTCTGCGGCACAGCGTGGAGTCATACTGTACCATTCGTACGGTATAGAGTCAATGGAATCATTTAATTTTTTTTTTTCGTGTCCTGCAGGCTGAATGAATAATATCTCAGAGTCTATGGCCAGTTTTAGATCACCGTTGGAAGATCTCAGTTGCTCGAGTCGCGCTCCCTCGCAGGGTCTTCATGCCCTCCTCCTGTTACACCCCTCCCCTCCCCCCCCTCCTCCTTTTTGTCTGTAGCATGTAAAATTTCAACTGCCCTGACCACAAAGCAGGCCGGGACACGGCGCTGGAGGGATAAGGTTACACAAAGCCTTTAAATGCTTCATAGTTACCGTACTTAATTACCCACATTAACATTCTTCAAGCTGTTTATTCCTGCAGGTTTCCTTCCTTCCTCCATCTGCTACTGAAGCACAAGAAACTTTGTTTTAACAAGTAACCCGCATTGTTCTCCCTCCATTACCCACACAAAAGACGCTCTTCACCCTCCGCCGCCAGACGAGCGGCACGCCGAGCCGATCAGGAGACGCAAAAGGGCAACGAGGGAAATACGAAGAAGAATTTATGGCGAAATTCACAAGAAAAAACTTTCAATATTTACAAAGTATCAAAATTGTATCTAAACCCGAAAATCCAGGGAAAAAAAAAAAAAAAAAAAAAGGAAGAAGAAAAACAAAAAACTTTTGAGCCCCGTTCACATATCGCGCAATTTCAAAGCTGCGAATGTGCGTGACGCATAGAGCCCAGCCCGTTTACGTTCTCTACGCGCGACAAAACTTCACGCAAATTATTTATTTTTTTTTTTTTTTAGAGGTGCGGTTTTCCAGGATTACCGTGTGATCCAGTTATTGGGGCGATCTCGCAAGAAATCGCTTCACGCATTTTTGACAGCGATTTGCACGCGATTTGGAATTGTGGGCAGAATCACAAATTCCGACTTGTGAAGTTTAAATGGGGCCCTTAGACTTGGGTCGCGCCTGTGCGTTCAGTGCGGCCCCGCCCCTCGCGTTTGTGCTGGCACAGCAGTCTATAAGCTTGAGTGGGCTGCTGGGGGACCTGCGGGAAACGCAGGAAAATGGTCTCTGCGCCTTTTTAAAACCGCAACTGTAGGGAAATCGCATGGTGCTTTATGCAGTTTCCCGCACCCGCACACGCACTGTTTAGATGGGTTGGGGGGGGGGGGGTGCTATTAAGAATGAATGGCAGCCCTATGCATTTTGGCTGCAGGTGGTTGCGAGTGAGGGAACAGGTGTGACCACCAATGTAAGGAACATTCTTCTCACTGATCACTAATGTAAGGAACATTCTTCTCACTGATCACTAATGTAAGGAACATTCTTCTCACTGATCACCAATGTAAGGAACATTCTTCTCACTGATCACCAATGTAAGGAGCATTCTTCTCACTGATCACCAATGTAAGGAACATTCTTCTCACTGATCACCAATGTAAGGAACATTCTTCTCACTGATCACCAATGTAAGGAGCATTCTTCTCACTGATCACCAATGTAAGGAGCATTCTTCTCACTGATCACCAATGTAAGGGACATTCTTTCCACTGATCACCAATGTAAGGGACATTCTTCTCACTGATCACCAATGTAAGGGACATTCTTCTCACTGATCACCAATGTAAGGGACATTCTTTCCACTGATCACCAATGTAAGGAGCATTCTTCTCACTGATCACCAATGTAAGGAACATTCTTCTCACTGATCACCAATGTAAGGGACATTCTTTCCACTGATCACCAATGTAAGGAGCATTCTTCTCACTGATCACCAATGTAAGGGACATTCTTTCCACTGATCACCAATGTAAGGAACATTCTTCCCACTGATCACCAATGTAAGGAACATTCTTCTCACTGATCACCAATGTAAGGGACATTCTTTCCACTGATCACCAATGTAAGGAACATTCTTCTCACTGATCACCAATGTAAGGAACATTCTTCTCACTGATCACCAATGTAAGGAACATTCTTCTCACTGATCACCAATGTAAGGAACATTCTTCTCACTGATCACCAATGTAAGGAACATTCTTCTCACTGATCACCAATGTAAGGAGCATTCTTCCCACTGATCACCAATGTAAGGAGCATTCTTCTCACTGATCACCAATGTAAGGAACATTCTTCTCACTGATCACCAATGTAAGGAACATTCTTCTCACTGATCACCAATGTAAGGGACATTCTTCTCACTGATCACCAATGTAAGGATCATTCTTCTCACTGATCACCAATGTAAGGAACATTCTTCTCACTGATCACCAATGTAAGGAACATTCTTCTCACTGATCACCAATGTAAGGAACATTCTTCTCACTGATCACCAATGTAAGGAACATTCTTCTCACTGATCACCAATGTAAGGAACATTCTTCTCACTGATCACCAATGTAAGGAACATTCTTCCCACTGATCACCAATGTAAGGAACATTCTTCTCACTGATCACCAATGTAAGGAACATTCTTCTCACTGATCACCAATGTAAGGAACATTCTTCCCACTGATCACCAATGTAAGGAACATTCTTCCCACTGATCACCAATGTAAGGGACATTCTTTCCACTGATCACCAATGTAAGGGACATTCTTCTCACTGATCACCAATGTAAGGAACATTCTTCTCACTGATCACCAATATAAGGGACATTCTTTCCACTGATCACCAATGTAAGGGACATTCTTTCCACTGATCACCAATGTAAGGGACATTCTTCTCACTGATCACCAATGTAAGGAACATTCTTCTCACTGATCACCAATGTAAGGATCATTCTTCTCACTGATCACCAATGTAAGGAGCATTCTTCTCACTGATCACCAATGTAAGGAACATTCTTCTCACTGATCACCAATGTAAGGAACATTCTTCTCACTGATCACCAATGTAAGGGACATTCTTCTCACTGATCACCAATGTAAGGGACATCAGTTCTGTGAACTCTATATTAAAGAACAACACTTACAAGCTTTAAAATAAAGCCGTCATATCTATATATCTGTATTAGGACTCTTCAATAAAACCATATTGAAATGTGAAGAACATCCCTTCATTAGTTTACGCAAACAGGACGCACAGCGCCATTAGCCGCTACAACAAGGGCTGGGAGAAAACTCTCTCTGTAGATAAATTACAAGTTTATTAATCATGGGGACTCACCCAGAGGTTTTTGCTCAAACTGTGGAGAAAGACGAGTATATGGAGGAGGGGGAGATTCTGTAAAAGAGAAAAGATCAAAATGTCAATTTCTGCTCATTAAAGACAGAGCCATACCCACAATAATAATTCTACAGGACATGAGATCGATTTATCTATATAATTTAAAAGTACAAATATAAAAAATGTATATAAATGTGTATATATGAGATTATATATATATATATATATATATATATATATATATATATATATATATATATATATATATATTTACAGTGCCTTGAAAAAGTATTCATACCCCTTGAAATTTTCCCCATTTTGTCATGTTACACCCAAAAACGTAAAATGTATTTTATTGGGATTTTATGTGATAGACCAACACAAAGTGGCACATAATTGTGAAGTAGAAGGAAAATGATAAATGGTTTTCAATTCAACTAAATATGTGAAAAGTGTGGGGGGGGGGGGGCATTTCTATTCAGCCCCCTTTACTCTGATACCCCCAACTAAAATCTAGTGTAACCAATTGCCTTCAGAAGTCACCTAATTAGTAAATAGAGTCCACCTGTGTGTCATTTAATCTCAGTATAAATACAGCTGTTCTGTGAAGCCTGCAGAGGTTTGTTAGAGAACCTTAGTGAACAAACAGCATCATGAAGGCCAAGGAACACACCAGACAGGTCAGGGATAAAGTTGTGGAGAAGTGTAAAGCAGGGTCAGGTTATAAAATAATCTCCCAAGCTTTGAACATCTCACTGAGCTCTGTTCAATCCATCATCAGAAAATGGAAAGAGTATGGCACAACTGCAAACCTACCAAGACATGGCCGTCCACCTAAACTGACCGGCCGGGCAAGGAGAGCATTCATCAGAGAAGAGCCAAGAGGCCCATGGTAACTCTGGAGGAGCTGCAGAGATCCACAGCTCAGGTGGGAGAATCTGTCCACAGGACAACTATTAGTCGTGTTCTCCACAAATCTGCCCTTTATGGAAGAGTGACAAGAAGAAAGACATTGGTGAAAGAAAGTCATAAGAAGTCCTGTTTGCAGTTTGTGAGAAGCCATGTGGGGGACACAGCAAACATGTGGAAGAAGGTGCTCTGGTCAGATGAGACCAAAATTCAACTTTTTGGCCTAAAGGAAAAACTATGTGTGGAGGAAAACTAACACTGCACATCACCCTGAACACACCATCCCCACTGTGAAACATGGTGGTGGCAGCATCATGTGGTGGGGATGCTTTTCTTCAGCAGGGACAGGGAAGCTGGTCAGAGTTGATGGGAAGATGGATGGAGCCAAATACAGGGCAATCTTAGAAGAAAACCTGTTATTCCGCGTGCACACGAGCGGACTTTACGGCAGACTAGGTCCGGCGGACTTTGACAGACTTTCCGAATGAACGGACTTGTCTACACACGACCAAACAAAGTCTGACGGATTTGTACGTGATGACGTACGACCGGACTAAAACAGGGAAGTTGATAGCCAGTAGCCAATAGCTGCCCTAGCGTCGGTTTTTGTCCATCGGACTAACATACAGACGAGCGGACTTTTCGACCGGACTCGAGTGCGTCGGAAAGATTTGAAACATGTTTCATTTCTAGGTCCGTCAAACTTTTGGGGAAAAAAAAAGTCCGCTGGAGCCCACACACGATCGAATTGTCCGACGGCCGTAAAGTCAGCTCGTGTGTATGCGCCATTAGAGTCTACAAAAGACTTGAGACTGGGGCGGAGGTTCACCTTCCAGCAGGACAACGACCCGAAACATCCAGCCAGAGCTACAATGGAATGGTTTAGATCAAAGCATATTCATGTGTTAGAATGGCCCAGTCACAGTCCAGACTTAAATCCAACTGAGAATCTGTGGCAAGACTTGAAAATTGCTGTTCACAGACGCTCTCCATCCAATCTGACAGAGCTTGAGATATTCTACAAAGAAGAAGAATGGACAAAAATGTCCCTCTCTAGATGTGCAAAGCTGGTAGAAACATCCCCAAAAAGACTTGCAGCTGTAATTGCAGATAAAGGGGGTTCTACAAAGTATTGACTCCGTGGGGGCGCCATACAAAATGTACCCCCCACACTTTTCACATATTTATTTCTAAAAAAAATTTAAAATCATTTATCATTTTCCTTCCACTTCACAATTTGTGTTGGTCTATCACATAAAATACGTTTACGTCTTTGGTTGTAACATGACAAAATGTGGAAAATTTCAAGGGGTATGAATACTTTTTCAAACACACTGTAGCGAAAAAACAAACAAACAAAAAAAAAATAAACACACACAACGCAGAGATGATCAAATACCACCAAAAGAAAGTTGTATTTGTGGGGGAAAAAAAAAAAAAAAAAAATCACAAACCTTATATATTTAGGTACCGCGTTGCATGACCGCGCAAGTAACGTAGTACCGTATTGCAAAAAATGGCCTGGTCACCAAAATGTGTGTGTGTGTGTGTGTGTGGGTGGGGGGGATCTTTCGGACATTTTTCCATTGACCACCAATGAAATAAGTTTAAGTTTTCAAAGGTTCCTCTGCAGTAAAAGGCTTCATGTACACGGGACGTTTTAAAACCTCCCCTGATCGATTTAACGTTTAAATCGTTAACATCAGTTTGGCCAGGTTTACATGCCGCGTTTAGCCGCGTTTGCATTTAGGGGCATTTTGAGAAAAAAAAAAAAAAAAAAAAAGTATCTCCATTAAAAACACCTGTAAACGAAACCGGGCTAACCACGAGTTACCGCGTTTACAAGCGGTTACAGGCATTTGGCGTTTCAAATGCTTCTGAACGTCCGACCTGAATGCATTTTTTTGCGTTCCAAAAAAAAGCTTCTAAAACTAGAAACTATTATAAACGACCCTGTGTACATGTACTGATAAGATAAACGGAGGAGAGTTCAGGGGGCAGCTGAAAAATAAATAAATAAATAAATAAACACCCAATTGATCCTAAACGTCTGTTTACCAGCAGCAGAATACATGAGGCCTAAAGGTTGAGAAAGGCTGATATGGGCAGTAGTAACACTTATGACCACTAGATGGAGCAGAGGAGCACAGAAAATACATCTTTGTAATAAGAGATATAATGTAACAATTCTAGAAAAGGTTAAAATGTAAACATTGGTTACATTTGTTTGCCAATTCCCTCTAGCATTCTCTAGAACTGTTGCATTTTATCTCTTGTTACAAAATACATGTGCATTTCCTGTGCTCCTTAGCGCCATCTCTTGGCCATAATGCAGTATTTTACCACTGGCCATAAATCGAAGAATATTTGTTAAGAAGTAAAAAACTAGTAAAGCACATTTATTTTAGCCCATTTTTTACAGATTCAATGTACAGGCAGGTTCATGGGAGCAAATAGCTATGAAATATATTTTATATATATATATATATATATATATATATATATATATATATATATATATATATATATATATATATATATATATATATATATAAATATAAAAAAAGAGCCTTGAGCTGTAAGGCTTTTTACATGTCCCCACACAAAGCTGACACAGTAAAATCAGAGCAGGTACAACATTTACGGCTCTTCATCATATTAAAAAACATGGCTCCATGGGCCGACTATCATGGCACTATGACATCACAAGACTCCAGACATTCATTGGTTTTATCCACTCCTCAGCCCTAGTCACTAGTTATCTGCTCAGCACATCCTGCAGACCGCAGCCCTCCTGTGGTCCAGCACTGGTCCCCTTGCAGGATAAAAAGCCCATAGCGTTATGGACCCACCCAATAGGGCTATGACATCATGGCACCCTACACAGACAACGATCGGTGACAACAATATTTCAGAACTGCTGTCTGCATCATTGAACCCCCCCCTCCGATCACTGGACAAGAAGCCAGAAGGAAGACCACCAAGTTGGTCTCAGTCCAGATGAAAGGTTGGCTTCTGATCATGCGACCACTGTGACAATGGTAACACGACCGCTGGTCTTTCCCGCCTCTCAGGCGTTCAGAACTGAGAAAACCACTTGAACCTCTAGGCCTTTTCTTGCACTTTTTGTTCACATGTAACAATCAATATTGTTTGGCTAGAAAATTACTTAGAACCCCCAAACATATATTTATTTGAAAGCAGAGGGCCTAGAGAATAAATTAGTGGGTTTTGCAATTAGTTTACATCACGTGGTATTTGCACAGCAATTTTTAAAATGCATTTTTTTTTTTTTTTAAAGACACTTTTTAATTTTAATGCAAAAAATAAAAAACAACAATGCATCACCCAATTTGTTGGTAAAATATAAAAGATGATGTTACGCTGAGTAAATAGATACCAAACATGTCACGCTTTAAAACTGCGCATGCTCGTGCAATGGCGACAAACAACGTACATTTTACTATCCATAGGCGATGCTTTAAAAGCCTTTACAGGTTACCACTTTAGATGTACAGGGGAGGTCTGGTGCTAGAATTACTGTCCATGATCGCACGTTCGCGGTGATACCTCACGTGTGGGAGGAGTGTTTGCATGTGAGCACTGTTGCTTTAAGAAATAAATTAATTCCTAGCAGCTTAGACTCCAACCCACCCCTCGACACGCCACAATCCCTCCACACACTTCAACGGGCACCCCTGTCGGATCACCGATGGATCTTTCGTCCTTCTCTTAACCAAGAATCCTACCACTCGTCTTATAGTCCCCAGAGGACTCAGGATCGGGACCCCTGAGGCTCGAAGAGCACCTGAGCTTATCCTGCGTGAGGACTGGGGTTATCTCCTCCTGCAATCATGGTGGGTTGCGTGCTTCACCCCACGAGGTGACCCCAACCTCACCAGGTGGAAGTTATTTTGTTTTTCCTTTTCTACCCAACATCTATTATTTTTAGTTTTGATTCAACGGCAATACCAACTACAACCAGGGTTACTCAACCAGGTTCTATGGAAGTCTAGGGTTACTCCAGAGGTTGCTAGGCATTCCTTAAACAATGAGCAAAGTCTGCCTCTCAGATAAGTTCCCACAGACCACCAATGTAAGGGGCATTCTTCTCACTGATCACCAATGTAAGGAACATTCTTCTCACTGATCACCAATGTAAGGAGCATTCTTCCCACTGACCACCAATGTAAGGAACATTCTTCTCACTGATCACCAATGTAAGGAACATTCTTCCCACTGATCACCAATGTAAGGAGCATTCTTCCCACTGATCACCAATGTAAGGAACATTCTTCCCACTGATCACCAATGTAAGGAGCATTCTTCTCACTGATCACCAATGTAAGGAACATTCTTCCCACTGATCACCAATGTAAGGAGCATTCTTCCCACTGATCACCAATGTAAGGAACATTCTTCTCACTGATCACCAATGTAAGGAACATTCTTCCCACTGATCACCAATGTAAGGAACATTCTTCCCACTGACCACCAATGTAAGGATCATTCTTCTCACTGATCACCAATGTAAGGAACATTCTTCCCACTGATCACCAATGTAAGGAACATTCTTCTCACTGATCACCAATGTAAGGAGCATTCTTCCCACTGATCACCAATGTAAGGAACATTCTTCCCACTGACCACCAATGTAAGGAACATTCTTCTCACTGATCACCAATGTAAGGGACATTCTTCTCACTGATCACCAATGTAAGGAACATTCTTCTCACTGATCACCAATGTAAGGAACATTCTTCTCACTGATCACCAATGTAAGGGACATTCTTCTCACTGATCACCAATGTAAGGAGCATTCTTCCCACTGATCACCAATGTAAGGAACATTCTTCCCACTGACCACCAATGTAAGGAACATTCTTCTCACTGATCACCAATGTAAGGAACATTCTTCTCACTGATCACCAATGTAAGGAACATTCTTCCCACTGATCACCAATGTAAGGAACATTCTTCCCACTGATCACCAATTTAAGGAACATTCTTCTCACTGATCACCAATGTAAGGAACATTCTTCTCACTGATCACCAATGTAAGGAACATTCTTCTCACTGATCACCAATGTAAGGAACATTCTTCTCACTGATCACCAATGTAAGGAACATTCTTCCCACTGATCACCAATGTAAGGAACATTCTTCTCACTGATCACCAATGTAAGGAACATTCTTCTCACTGATCACCAATGTAAGGAACATTCTTCTCACTGATCACCAATGTAAGGAACATTCTTCCCACTGATCACCAATGTAAGGGACATTCTTCCCACTGATCACCAATGTAAGGAACATTCTTCCCACTGATCACCAATGTAAGGGACATTCTTCTCACTGATCACCAATGTAAGGAACATTCTTCCCAATTTTTCTTTATTAAAAGTCTTGCAATCAATAAGCATAAAATCACTATAATATACATAAATATATACATATTTACATAAATGAAAATAAATATAGCAAATCTGCTCTCAAACAAAAAATGACTTTACAGCAAAAACAGAACTCATCATGAACATGTCATTATTGGGGATAATCTCACTATAACTCACACCAATACACCAGACATCTAAACTATGAGGTCAAGAAACAAACCCGCACCCATTATGCATGCAGCCCTTCTTCAAAAAGAAGCTACTAACCAACAAAAGCTAAGGGAGTGAAAGAAACAGAAAAAGAAAAGAGCTCCTCACCCAGAGATGGGCAGTTCACCAAAGGCAGGTCTGATATTCCTCCATGCCCTTTTCCAGACTGCCCGAGGCTCCCTGCCTTTCTCAAGACCCCGAATTTTCCCAACCTCACCCAGAATATCGTGCACCACCACCTCAACAGAGAGGACTTTTTTCCGCAGGGTAATCTGGCACCGTGCATTCCATGTGAAGTAACGGACAACAATACTAACTAAAAACAGTGTATCCAAATCAAAATCCCAGCGAGTCGGGAATGCCCCGTACACCCACTCCGCATAACTCATGCGATAGAAAAAGGGGATGCCTAGAGCCCTCCCCACCCTTTTATACACCTCTATGTTAAAGGGACACTGCAGCAAAAAGTGGTCCATAGACTCCACTTTACCAACACACTCCGCTCTAGGACAATCCCGATCATCCACAGGGCGATGCTTCAAGTTCCCTCTGACATAGAGCCTTCCATGGAAAGCGAGCCAGGCTTGATCCCTAAACTTCAAGGGGATTCTTTCTAAATTGATTAAACGCAACCCCTCCCTCATTACAGAGCCTGGGCAATCCCTTAAGGCCAGTGACACACTGAAAGCAGAGCTCAAAATCCTCTTCTCCAGAAGCTTCCTGGGGAGGGACTTGATATCCTCCACTGTCACCTGCCACTGCCGAAGTATTTTCAGACATGGGGCAACATAAGCCGGGAGCTTGCCATGTCGGACTCTCAGACTTTTCACTGGCCCGCCATCTTCCCAGCATCGCAGAAAAGGCCTAAAACAAGATTGAAAAATGCCCACCCATCCCGGCGGGTTCTCTGCTAGCATGTTACCAAGATTGTACTTTAAAAAGAGCAGAGAAAAGAAAACTATTGGGTTGACCATTCCTAGGCCACCCTCCCGCATAGACAGGTAAGTTACATTGCGTTTGATCAGGTTCAGCCTACTTCCCCATAACAGTTGGAAAAAACAGCTGTACACCCTTGCATAGAGAGATGCTGGCAAGATACAGACGAAGCTGACATATAAAAAGATTGGGACCAGGTACGTTTTGATCAAGTCAACCCTCTCCCTCAAGGAAAGCTTCCATTTCTTCCAGCTTGCTACTTTGGCATTGGCACACACCAACCTGCTTTCCCAATTTCGATGACCATAGTCACCAGGACCAAATTGGATGCCCAACACTTTAATTTCCTGCTGGGGCTCTGGGAAGGCATCCGGAAGTTCGAAGCTTTCACCCTCCTCACCCATCCAGAAAACTTCACTCTTTTCATGGTTGACTTTAGAACCAGAAGCCTCCGTGTACTGCTCTATCATAGAGACCACCTCCTGCGCCTCCTCTGTCCCAGAGACAATAACAGACACATCATCGGCATAGGCCACGACCTTCAGAGGCGGCACACCAGCAATGCCCAAAGGCACCCCGCACAAAGATCCACTCTCTAGCCTTCTTATGAAGGGGTCGATTGCGAATACATATAACAGGGGGCTCAGAGGACATCCCTGGCGCACACCAGAGCCAACCTCAAAAGGCCGTCCAACCCAACCATTAACCAGTGGGAAGCTCTCAGCCCCTCTATATAATGTCTTCAGCCAATCTATAAACCTCCCCTGCAGGCCGTATCTACCAAGTAGCAAATACAGGTACTCGTGATTGACTCTATCAAAAGCCTTCGCCTGATCCAATGCCAGCAAGTACTTTCTCCATCCAGCAGCCCTGCATCGTTCCAAAGCCTCCCGGACAGCTAAAACCGCTGAAAAGGTACTTCTACCTTGGACCGAGCAGTGCTGATGACTGGACAACAAATCGCCTGCTACTGACGACAAGCGCCAAAAAAGAATCTTCGCCAGGATCTTTCTATCAACATTGAGAAGACTGATGGGGCGCCAGTTCTCAATCATTGAGGGGTCCTTACCTTTGACAGAAGAATCACAGCGGATTGCCTCATGGAGGGAGGGAGCGAACCCTCTTCTAGACAGCTGTTATAAACCTCTGCTAAAAAGGGAGCCAGAATGGACTTAAAACACTTGTAGAATTCAGCTGTCAACCCATCTGGCCCAGGCGATTTTTTGGTAGCCAGCTTCTCTATAGCATGAACTACCTCATCCACTGAAATTGGTTCTGTCAAATCCATCAAAGGCAATGTACCATTTCCCAATCCTGGAGTAGAATCCAGAAAGCTTTCCATCCTGTCCCGACAAAGGTCCTTTCTTCCCAGAAGGTCTGCGTAATATGATCTGAAGATCTCCAGGATCCCTGATCTGGACTTCACCAGGGAACCCGTACTATCCCTCAGGCCTATGACCGTCTTAACTGCTATGCCTTGCTTACAGTTCTGGTAAGGATCAGGCGAGTGATATTTTCCATAATCCCTCTCCAGAACCAAGGAGGCATGCCGGTCGTATTGACACTTCCTAAGAAGAAACCACCTCAGAGATCTCCCCTGGATCTCCTCTATACGAGACAAGACGATCAAGCTTCCTCCGCAAATGCTGGTAGGCAATGTACATACCAAGCTGCTTCTTCTTACTTACGGCCTTGAAAAGTCCAATTGCCCTTTGTTTCACAAGCTCCCACCACTCTGACTTACTGCTGCAAAAGTCCAGAATAGAAACCTGTGCCTGAAAAAAATCCTCAAAGGATTGTCTTACCTCTACATCTTCCAGGAGAGTCGAATTCAGTTTCCAGGTACCCCTTCCCCTGGGTGGAGTGTCCGAGGCATTCAGAGTCACAGACAGCATACAGTGGTCAGAGAACTCCACCGCCCTCAACTCAGGAGCCGAGAAAGCAGAGTTCTCCTTTAAAAAAAACCTATCTATCCTACTCTGACTATTCCCTCTCTGAAATGTGAATCCTGTGCTGCCAGGGCAGTGCTTAATATGCACATCTACCAGGCCTGCTTGTCTCACCATATCTCTAAGAAAAACGCTATCGTAACCCAGCCTGTCTATGGAGCCTCTCCTGTCTTCAGGCCTAATTATGGTGTTAAAATCACCTCCAAAGACAACCTGCTGGGACGTAAAAAGGAAGGGCTTGATCTCTGTGAGGAGGCATTTCCTGCCCCATTTTGACTGCGGTCCATAGATATTGATCAGGCGCAGGTCCTGCCCCCTAACAGAGACGTCTAAGACCATGCATCTCCCCATTTCTACCTCAATTACCCGCCGGCACGTTACCATATCGGTTTTAAAAAGGACCGCAACTCCGCTGCAGGGCTCAGCCGCAAGAGACCAAAAGGAGGGACCGCATCTCCACTCCCGTTTTGCTAGATGGACATCGGCCAAAGTATTGAGCCAGGTCTCTTGCAAAAATAAAATCTCGGCATCAAACTCGCTGAGCAAAAATAAGGCAATATCACGAGCTCTTGCAGATTTAATGCTGGCGACATTAATGGTCGCCACCTTTATCGGAGTGGGAACTGCCATCAGGATGATTGGGGTAGTTGTTTCTTAACCTTTGCCACACTCTCATCACCAGAAACAGCTCTCTTCAGACTACGTGACTCCCCCTCATCCATGGATGATAAAGAGAAAGATAGATCAGACATCTCATCACCCGACAAAACTGAAAAAGTATTACCAAGAGGAACCCCTCCTGGGTCCGACCCTGAGGAAGAAATTAGCACTTTACTTGTCTTCCTCTTCTTCTTTTTCTTCCTCCTAAACTTCTCCCACCCCTCATCATCCGAATCCCCCTCAACAGAGGGTGAGACATGGGATATGGACACCTTTCCCTCAACCCCTCCCCCATCCAACACCCTCACAGGCCCCTGACCACGTTTACGCTGCCGAGGGACAGGGACTGGAGGCCGAGAGGGAAGATCCGCCAAACCTGCCCCCCCAGCAGCTTCTGCCAGTCTGGAGGATCTACGTACAGTAGGATTAGGGACCACCACATGGGGGACAGACTCAGGGACCACATTACTGGGGGAAACAGAATCCGAAACAACAGATGTAACAGACACAGGAGGGACAGACTCAGGGACCACATCACTAGGGGAAACAGAATCTGGAACAGATGTAACAGAAACAGGAGGGACAATAACAGTTTTAGCGGCCTCATCCTCTTTATCAAGCCTCTGCAACTCAGCCTCCAATCCTGGCAAGTTATGTAATGCCTCCGGGCACTGACTATAAGGATGACCGAGCTTCTGGCACAAATTACACCGAATTTCAGTACAATCCTTAGCCAAATGGCCCAAATCTTGGCATAGTGAGCATTTCTTACGGGTACAGGTAGATGCAAAATGGCCTTTGTCTCCACATTTATTACAGACTTTAGGCTGACCCTGGTAAAAAATAGTCAGCCTATCCCTCCCCAGAAAGGCTGAACAGGGAAGGTGTTGAACTACATTTCCAAGCACCCCCAATTTTAGTGACACTGTCCAGGCCCCTGTCCATATCCCATGTTCATCCAGGACCTTCCGCAGTGGAGCGAGGACCTCACCATATCGGCGTAGCCATACTATCAAATCAGCCTCTGGTATGGATTCGTTACGCACCAGGATCGTCACCGACTTTATCAGAGGCTGCCTGGAAATCACCTTTGGCACCAAACCACTCCACTGCGGAAGGCCCTTGCACCTCCTATATCGCTCCCAAAATAAATCCAGACCCTCAGGCTTTACAAAGGACAAATCAAATTCATAACTCCCCACTGGGCAAATCAAAGCAAATATATCCAAGGCTTTAAACCCCATTTCTAAAACCAACTCAGCCACCCTCCCCCTTACTGGTGGGGTCCCCTCCCCCTCCCACTTCAATTGAACCACATTCCTCCTTCTGTACCCACCAACCATCCCACCACCAAGCCCCCCCAAATTGTGACCACTAATATTTACAAAATTCCCTCCACCCTCCTTGGTGCGACTCCCCAGAACAGACGCATAACTGCCCACATTTCTCCCAGCAGAAGAAACATTTGTGTGTTTTGAACCGTCTGACACATTTCTAGCAGATATCGATTGTACAGATTTGGTCTGCACAATCGATGAGTCTTTCCTCTGCTGAGCAGGGAGAGCAATGTCATTTTTATTTTTCCCAGCAGTATTAACCCCTTCACCACCACCCACCACATTCATTGTTTTATCATTACTGTCATTCTTAATACTTGCTGGTATATTCACAGTTCCTGTAGTCTTCCCAACAGTGTCAGTTCCCACTGCTGTGCTGGTGGAATCTTCAGCTGGTCTGTTTTCTTCCATCAGGACAGGACTTTCAGCAGGCTGGTCTGACACATCCATGGCTTCCACTACACATGGTGCAATGTGCTGATCCCCTCCCCCATCAGCATCAATCAGCTCTGCTGGAACACAGAGAGGCTCAGGTGAGGCAATCTCTTTGCTGGTGTCAGCCATACTGTGTGAAACACATGGAGAAAACTTGGTAGAGGAACTACTGGTCTCAGCAAATGCAGGAGTAGAAACATCCATGTTCAGGGTGTTTGGTGCAGGTCCATCTTCATTCCCTGGTTTATTTTTCCTCTCATCCTCAGGGATTTCTGATGGATCATCAGATATGGAAACCTTGTCTGCTCTCACGGGTGACTCCATCTGCTGGATGAAGGTCAGGGTGCCATGCTCACTCTCAACCCCCTGGCTGGTTGCCGCTGGCGATTCCAAGGCCTTACATGGGGGGAGAGGTGCAGAGGCAGATGGACCCGGGTCATCCATAACCTGAGGCTGCTGATCCATGCAACTTACTGACGACTGGCTGGCAAATCTCTTTTCATTGTCAAATTTTTCTTTAAAAGCTCCACTTCTGGCTTTTAATTTCTCCAACAATAAAGTTTGCTGCTTTACCTTTTCCTCCAAATCCTGTAACTCAGGCTTCATGGCTGTGCGATTTCTACTCCAGGCCTGGAAGTATTTGGCTTTAAAGTTTTTATATTCAGCTTTCAAAACTTGAAGTTTCTCTTCAGCCCTTCCAATTTGCCTAAAGCGATCAACAATCTTCTGACTGAAGATACTCGCATCCATACCAGGGCCTGGACCCACAGTCAGATCCTCCACCTCCTCCTCACTAGGCCCCATGTCATCAGGGGGATCCCTCCCTGGGCCTCCCCCAGGATCAGGCATTGTTCCTGGGCCAAAACTAGCAGGCAAGGCCCAGGCTTGAAAAAAGGCTGGTTCTCAGAGAGCTCCTTGGGTGTGTCCTCCTCCTCCTTCCCACTGACCACCAATGTAAGGAACATTCTTCCCACTGACCACCAATGTAAGGAACATTCTTCTCACTGATCACCAATGTAAGGAACATTCTTCTCACTGATCACCAATGTAAGGAACATTCTTCCCACTGATCACCAATGTAAGGAACATTCTTCTCACTGATCACCAATGTAAGGAACATTCTTCTCACTGATCACCAATGTAAGGAACATTCTTCTCACTGATCACCAATGTAAGGGACATTCTTCTCACTGACCACCAATGTAAGGAACATTCTTCTCACTGACCACCAATGTAAGGAACATTCTTCCCACTGATCACCAATGTAAGGAACATTTTTCTCACTGACCACCAATGTAAGGAACATTCTTCCCACTGATCACCAATGTAAGGAACATTCTTCTCACTGATCACCAATGTAAGGAACATTCTTCCCACTGATCACCAATGTAAGGAACATTCTTCTCACTGATCACCAATGTAAGGGACATTCTTCCCACTGATCACCAATGTAAGGAACATTCTTCTCACTGATCACCAATGTAAGGAACATTCTTCTCACTGATCACCAATGTAAGGGACATTCTTCCCACTGATCACCAATGTAAGGAACATTCTTCTCACTGATCACCAATGTAAGGGACATTCTTCCCACTGATCACCAATGTAAGGGACATTCTTCCCACTGATCACCAATGTAAGGAACATTCTTCTCACTGATCACCAATGTAAGGAACATTCTTCTCACTGATCACCAATGTAAGGAACATTCTTCTCACTGACCACCAATGTAAGGAACATTCTTCCCACTGATCACCAATGTAAGGAACATTCTTCCCACTGATCACCAATGTAAGGAACATTCTTCTCACTGACCACCAATGTAAGGAACATTCTTCTCACTGATCACCAATGTAAGGGACATTCTTCCCACTGACCACCAATGTAAGGGACATTCTTCCCACTGATCACCAATGTAAGGAACATTCTTCCCACTGATCACCAATGTAAGGAACATTCTTCCCACTGATCACCAATGTAAGGAGCATTCTTCTCACTGATCACCAATGTAAGGAACATTCTTCTCACTGACCACCAATGTAAGGAACATTCTTCTCACTGATCACCAATGTAAGGGACATTCTTCCCACTGACCACCAATGTAAGGGACATTCTTCCCACTGATCACCAATGTAAGGAACATTCTTCTCACTGATCACCAATGTAAGGAACATTCTTCTCACTGATCACCAATGTAAGGGACATTCTTCCCACTGATCACCAATGTAAGGAGCATTCTTCTCACTGATCACCAATGTAAGGAGCGTTCTTCCTGCTGACCATCACACTAATGTATGGTGAGCTGCAGATAGAGTAATTATCAGGGGTTCCCTAAAGCAAACAAATCATTTCAAGGGTCCCCCCCATGTTAAAAAGTTTGAGAAGGGCTGCACTACACTATAAGGGGTTTCCTGCCTCCCCAATCCATCCGATGGGTCTCTAAATTGCTTAATTTGGCTTGACCCGTCAGACCTCTGAAGACCACCCCTCACCCTAACACAATGTCTGCTCAGTGGAATTGCTTTCCCCTTTAAATAAAAATGCAATGCTATGCTGGGCTACAAGAAAAGTGAAGTAATGAGGAACAACCCAGAAAAAAAAAAAAAATAAATAAAAAAGGAAATGGAGAGAAAGGAAAACAAAAAAAACTGAGATATTCTAGGGAGGTAGGGGGGGGGGGTGGCCGGCTCTCTTTCAGCTCTTTATAGAGGGGGAGTTTTCTTTCTAGGAGAATAGATGGCATTTCTGAGGACAGAATGGGAGCAGGAGGAGAGAACAGGGGTCGTGGTGACTGCAGCTTTAAGAAAGCGCCTGTAATTGGCGAGATCTCCAGATAAACAGTCGTTCTGGCGCCAGCAAAAAAGCAAACTCTGTATTATCACCACTCCTACTCCTCGACGGCGCAGGGACCTCCTCAGGAAAGCAGAACCGACACTGATCTGATTTCAAAGAGAGAGAGCGCCTGCCAGACAAAATAACTCCAACCTCCCCAAGTCCTGTGCGCCTCCATTAGAGGCCGAAAACCATTACCGGGAAGAACGGACGCACGCAGCCCCCCCGCCCCGCTCCCTCCAACGCCAATGGAACGTCTCCAGGACTGGTGGACGTTTTTTTGGCCAGAGGACGGTTACCCACTAAACATCTTCATGGTTTAGGGTGGAGCTGAGATTTCACTCCTATAGTGAACAAGTTCAAATTTAAAATCAGACCTCCAGGTATGATGTGTATTAAATAGTTATATTGGTCCAGCTTGGCATGATGCAAGTATGTATATCTCATACCTGAGGGGCCACTGAGGGGAAGCCGAGAGTCGGTGCTACTACAGCGATGGCCACGATCTTCCAGCATAGCGGGCCTACATAAACAACAGGATGAAATCACGGCCTGACCATCACTGACCAACCGCCGCCCATCACTGACCAGACCAACCGCCGCCCGTCACTGACCAACCGCCGCCCGTCACTGACCAACCGCCGCCCATCACTGACCAGACCAACCGCCGCCCGTCACTGACCAACCGCCGCCCGTCACTGACCAACCGTCGCCCGTCACTGACCAACCGTCGCCCGTCACTGACCAACCGTCGCCCGTCACTGACCAACCGTCGCCCGTCACTGACCATCCGCCGCCCGTCACTGACCAACCGCCGCCCGTCACTGACCAACCGTCGCCCGTCACTGACCGACCGTCGCCCGTCACTGACCGACCGTCGCCCGCCACTGACCGACCGCCGCCCGTCACTGACCGACCGCCGCCCGTCACTGACCGACCGCCGCCCGTCACTGACCGCCCGCCGCCCGTCACAGACCGACCGCCGCCCGTCACAGACCATCCGCCGCCCGTCACAGACCATCCACCGCCCGTCACAGACCATCCACCACAGACCATCCACCAGCCACCCCTGACCGCACATTGACCACTCCTAACCATCGACTGATAATTCAAGATCCTGTGCCGAGCAGCTTCCCTTCTACACACTGACCACAGTGGGGACGCTCACTAGGCACTTCCGCCATTCACAGTATGCCTTGTATTTTTTCAATGAACACAAGGAGTTCTGTGATTGGAGGAGGTGGAGATCACAACATCATCACCTCTCCTCTGCTCAATCAAAGAATTCATTGCAGCCCATCATTAGATGTCCCGCAATATCAGTACATAACAGTTAACACCCAAGTTCCTATGTTTTCCCTGCATCGTTGGTTCGATTACCCTTGTGTCCATGTCCTACGTATGAAAACATAGGAACTAGGGTGCAGAAAAATGCCAGCAGGTGCTCTGGACCGACGAGCCAAATTGTGAAATGTT
This sequence comes from Lithobates septentrionalis, assembly GCA_037952835.1. NCBI lineage: Eukaryota > Metazoa > Chordata > Amphibia > Anura > Ranidae > Lithobates > Lithobates septentrionalis. Next base: position 543,939 of record JBBDGP010003623.1, read on the forward strand.
TGGCTGTAGCAGGAGGCAGTTGGTTAGCAAAGGGCTGGAAAACGGTACAATAATGAGTGTCTGCAGCCAAACTGTGAAGCATGGTGGAGGTTCCTTGCAAGCTTGGGGCTGCATTTCCGCAAATGGAGCTGAAGAGTCGGTCAGGATCAATGGATTAAATTATTATTATTCTGGAAAGATCACATGACAAAATAGTATAGTGCAACGTTTCGGAGCCACGTCGGACCCTTTAGTCATGCCTGACGAAGGGGTCCCGCGTGGCTCCAAAAACGTTGCACCATACTATTTTGTCAAGTGATCTTTCTTCCTTGGTGTGCTGGCGAATATCTGCTTATTGAGGCCTAAAGCCGTCCCACATCATAGCAATTTGAATTTGTGGCAAGTGTCATAAATAGCAAGAAAACGTTCATGCAAGTAAACGATCGAGCAGCTATAATGAACGTGACCTCGAAATTTTCATGCTGACCAGAATGCCAAAAAAGGTTTGGAAATGCCTTATTGAATCGTCCCCAATGTGTGTAAATAAACTAAAGCCTTTGCTTAAAAAAGGTAAGGAACAGCTTGTAAGCGATATTAAACCCAAAAATTATATATTTCTTTTCTCGGACATCACGGGACACAGAGCCACAGTAATTACTGATGGGTTATAGGGTATCACTAGGTATTGGACACTGGTCACACCCTAATCAGGAAGTTCAACCCCCTATATAACCCCTCCCCTTCCAGGGATACCTCAGTTTTTACACCAGTGTCTTAGGTGTTGGACGTGCAAAGATGTCCTGTGCTGAAGCTCCAAAAGGAATATCCCAAAGATCCTATACTGGGGCAAGCCAGGCGACCGGATCCATTCAAAGTGTCTTTTCATGGCCGAATTGAATGGTACCCGGGCCTCGTGTCCGAAGAAACGAGGTTTTACCCGTAATGCTTCTCTTTTTAGAGAGCTGGACCCGCGGATCAGAAAATGGCTTTAAACTTCCTAATTTCTGGCGAGGTGCTTTACAGGCCCAGAACTGAAGGATCCCCCTACTGATGGGGGCCCCAGTCTCTGACGGTTTTTCACAAACGGAGCCCACCGTGAGAGGCGAAGGCTGGGTCTGTGTAAACTGAACCCTGCGGCCTGGATAAGGTAAGAGGAGATTCCACAGAATTTTAAATTCTAGTGGCTCTTCTCCTTTAAAGTGTATGCATGCTGTGCCTATTGTGACCACCGGGGGCGGCCAAGAGCACAAACCTTCTCATGCTTGATCTGTCTCAGCGTCCGCTGCATAGGCTCTTCCTCCAGCTCCAAAAGGTAGATGGTGGGGGGTTTTCTCTGCTGGGATGGTCCCCCCAGGCTAGGGAAAGGCTCAGGTAGGCTGTAAGGCGGGTGAGACTGCACTGTCACAGCCGCTACCGCGCCGCCACCGAAGCCGCATTGCGATGCAGGGCCCATCACTGCCGGCCTCCTCCTTATTCCCCCAACCCCAGCCTCCCTTCAGGCTTGTCAGAAAGGGTCGGCTCGCGCGGGAAGCGCTCATTTTTCAAAAACGAGGGGGGGGGGGAGGGGGGCGGGGCGTCAGCACAGCGTCAGCGTGCCCAGACGCCCACATTGCCTGAAAGCAGGGCTGTTTAAAGCACACTGTATAGGTGCTCTGAGCATTGGAGAGACACAGAGCTGACAGTCACATGTAAGGTGGGACACAGGCATTCCCCTAGGCTGCATTCACTAAAGAACACCGGATTGGGCATTTGGTAGCAAGGCTTTTAGCCAGACTACATCGCTCAGCAGTCAGTGTTCGTTTTTGATACCTCACACCTTGTTGCTTTGCACTATGGGTAGAAGAGGTTCAAGCACCCCTAGAACCAGAGGCACTAGGGGGTCTCGTTCAGGTTCTGAGGACCCCCCGTCTGCTACACCATCCCCTCCTGAGGGACCAGGGGCAGCTGGACAGGGAGAGCCATTGGGGTTAGGGGCTACATCTGCTGCCGGCACTTCAGCCCCTGTGTACATTACACAAGAAGTTTTTTCCTCAACCATTTCTGGATTAGAGAAAAAACGAATGGCCGCGATTACAACTTCACTGAGTGGAAGAAAACGCACAAGGCCTTCCTCTGCTCCCCAAGACCCTCAGTCAGAGGAGCTCTGGGATAAAGGAGATGAATCCCTTTCAGAGGATCGGGATGGGACAGATGATTCCTCTTCGGAGGATTCAGGTGTAGAGGGACCCTCTGCGACTTCCCAAGAGGAGAAAGTCTTAGTGCAGATCCTCACTGGATTGGTCCGCTCCACATTTAAGTTGCCCCTACTTGAAACTACTACAGAATCCTCTTCTGCTTTGGGGTCACTGAAACCTTTCCAAGCAGCACATGCTTTTCCTGTTCATACTTTACTTGAAAAGCTGCTTTACTCTGAGTGGGATCACCCAGATAAGCGATTTCTTCCGCCGAAAACGTTTTCTACACTTTATCCTATGGAAGAAAAGTTTATTAAGAGGTGGGGAATACCGGCCATTGATGTGGCCATTTCCTCTGTAAATAGTAATCTGACTTGTCCTGTAGACAACGCTCAGATGCTCAAAGATCCTGTGGATAAAAAGATGGACTTCTTATTGAAAGATGTGTTCTCTTTAGCAGGATCAGTGGCCCAACCTGCAGTAGCAGCGATTGGAGTCTGTCAATACTTAAGAGACCATGTTAAGCAGGTCATCAAAGTATTGCCTGAACAGCAGGCCCAGGGGTTTGCTAACCTTCCTGCGGCTTTATGTTATGCTGTTGACGCCATTAGAGATTCTATCATGCAAACCTCTCGCCTCTCGCTTGGGTTGGTGCATATACGTAGAATCTTATGGTTGAAAAACTGGTCAGCCGAAGCACCATGTAAGAAGCTTCTGGCTGGGTTTCCCTTCCGTGGTGAAAGGTTGTTTGGAGAGGACTTGGATAATTATATCAAGACGATCTCCTGTGGGAAAAGCACTCTCTTACCTGATAAGAAGAGTAAGCGCCCCTCTTTTAAACGGACTCTTTCCCCAGCGCCAGGGGCATCAGCCTCCAGGCAGTCACGACGGTCTCCTCCGTCTGGGGCAAGAAACAAGAGTCAACCCCAGGGACACAAGAAATCCTGGGGGAAAAGGTCTTCTAAGCAAGACACTAAGACCTCTTCATGAAGGGGCGCCCCACTCGCTCGAGTGGGGGGAAAGACTGCTGCAGCTCTCAGGGCCCTGGCAGAAGGACTTCCAGGACAGATGGGTAATCTCCATGGTAACCTTAGGGTACAGACTGGAGTTCCAAGAATGTCCCTCTCCTCGTTTCCTCAGATCAGGTGTTCCCGGAAAACCAGAAGAGAAGCAGTCGCTCCTTCTAGCGATAAAGCGACTTTGGTCGCAAGAGGTCATTGTTGGGGTTCCCACAAAGGATCAAGGATTGAGACTCCGTTCCAATCTTTCTATGGTCCGAAAACCAAATGGGGACGACAGACCCACTTTGGATTTGAGAGATCTGAAACGATTCCCAAGGATGCAGTCCTTTTGTTTGGAATCAATTCAGACAGTAATCTCCGTCCTGCAGGGAGGAGAATTTCTGATATCAATAGGCATCAGAGATACAGGCCTATATGTGCCCAGTTTTCCTGCTTAACTGAAGTGTCTGCAGGCAAAGATCACTGCTCTAAGGGAGCTGATTCTGACAGTCAGGGCCAAGAAGGGTCTTTTCTGTCCGCCTTTGTATGAGGCTGCAGGGGAAGATGGTGGCTTCATTCAAAGCAGTTCCAAGCAGAACTGTTGCAACACAGTATTCTGTTGACCTGGAACAGGAAGGTGCAGGCATTAAACTTTCCAATGCACCTATCGCATGCGATGCGTCAGAGCCTCAGCTGATGGCTCATACCTGAAAACCTACAGAAGGGGAAATCCTTCCTACCGGTTGCCTGGGATCCTCTTGCAGGCAGGACGGATGCGTTGGTGATTCCGTGGCATCGGCTCTCACCGATTTATGCATTCCCTCCCATTCTGCTACTGCCACGGCTCCTTCGCAGACTCAGGCAAGAAGGGAAGTCGGCACTTCTGGTGGCCCCCGTTTGGCCCAGAAGAACCTGATAAGCAGAAATAGCAGGGATGATGGTGGGTTCCCGGTGGACCCTACCGATACACCCAGACCTGTTAGCTCAAGGTCCGGTGTTCCAGCCTGCCTTACAAACGCTAGATTTGACGGGTGGGCTATTGAATCCCACGTTCTGGAAAATCGTGGGCTTTCAGGTCCTGTCATATCTACCTTGATCAATGCAAGGAAGCCAGCTTCCAGAATGATTTATCATAGAGTCTGGAAAGCTTATGTATCCTGGTGTGAATCCAGAGGTTGGCATCCCAGGAAATATGTCATAAGTAGAATTCTGGATTTTCTACAATTAGGATTAGAGATGAAGCTGACCTTGAGTAGCATCAAGGGCCAGGTGTCGGCCTTATCAGTGTTGTTTCAACGGCCGCTTGCTTCGCATTCTCTGATCCGAAACTTTATACAGGGGGTGATGCATCTTAATCCTCCGGTTAAGGCGCCCCTAAACCCCTGGGACTTGAACTTGGTTCTATCGGTGTTACAAAAACAACCTTTTGAACCAATACGTCAGATTCCTTTGGTCTTACGGACGAGGAAACTAATTTTCCTGGTAGCTATCTCTTCTGCTAGAAGAGTATCAGAATTAGCAGCTCTTTCCTGTAAGGAGCCTTATTTGATTATACACAAGGATAGAGTGGTACTACGCCCTCATCCTAGTTTTTTACCGAAGGTGGTTTCAGATTTTCATCTAAACCAAGACATTGTGCTACCTTCCTTTTTTCCAGAACCTTGTTCTTCGGAAGAAAGGTCATTACATTCTTTGGATGTAGTAAGAGCAGTCAAGACCTATCTGGAGGCAACTGCTCAGATTCGCAAGACGGATGTTTTGTTTGTGCTGCCAGAGGGTCCCAATAGAGGACAGGCAGCGTCAAAAGCGACCATTTTTAAATGGATTCGACAGTTGATCATTCAAGCTTACGGTTTGAAACAGAAGATTCCTCCGTTTCAGATCAAGGCACATTCCACAAGGGCTATTGGTGCTTCTTGGGCAGTGCATCACCGGGCCTCTATGGCTCAAATCTGCAAGGCCGCAACCTGGTCTTCAGTTCATACATTCACCAGATTCTATCAGGTGGATGTGAGAAGGCATGAGGATATCGCCTTTGGGCGTAGTGTGCTGCAGGCAGCGGTACAGGGTCCTCAGGTCTGATAGCACCCTACTTGGTTGTGATTCCCCCCCCTCAGTTGGCATTGCTTTGGGACATCCCATCAGTAATTACTGTGGCTCTGTGTCCCGTGATGTCCGAGAAAAGAAAATAGGATTTTTTATTACAGCTTACCTGTAAAATCCTTTTCTTTCGACGGACATCACGGGACACAGAGGTCCCGCCCCTCTTCTAATACACTATATTGCTTTGCTACAAAACTGAGGTGTCCCTGGAAGGGGAGGGGTTATATAGGGGGTTGAACTTCCTGATTAGGGTGTGACCAGTGTCCAATACCTAGTGATACCCTATAACCCATCAGTAATTACTGTGGCTCTGTGTCCCGTGATGTCCGTCGAAAGAAAAGGATTTTACAGGTAAGCTGTAATAAAAAATCCTATTATTGCAGCTTACCAATCATTAGATGTGGTGGCTGCATTTGTTTTTATGGCTTTTTCCTCTCTGCTTTCACCTAGTGATCTGACCAGTAACAAGCCTCCTGTATTAGACATAACTCTGGAGGAATGAGAACAGGAGGCACAGCAGGCAACAAAATGGCAACAAAATGGTCAGTCTGGAAGGGGGGGGGGGGGGGTGGAGGAGAGTGTTAAATGTATTAACAGATTTAAATACACGAACGAATTTAAGCCAAACTCCAATCTCACACTTTATAAAAATCGGTTACAAAATGATTGAATCTGCAAACAAATTGAATACCCGTAACTAACCTTTCCTATCAATTTAATTTGGATTCAACTAAACTGGAGTCGATCAGACAGGGTGGAAAATTATCAATCGTCACTGAGCTGCTACAGTCTTGAATCCGACTGTTTTCTGACCGATCAGATGATGGGATTGCATGGTGGACAACAGAGACAGATCAATAACTTACAATATGATCCTCCAACTAGCCATCAAGAAGACACTTCCCTGTGTGTGGCACATCAATTGGGTTGTTGGCTATAGATCGAATATTCCTATTGTGAGAGATCAAATCGGAAGGGTTGCCGCATGTCACTGGCTGCAAGGCCGCTCTAAGTTTGTATAGGTTGGACTTGATGGACTTGTGTCTTTTTTCAACCTAACCTACTATGTAACTATGTCAGGGGCGGACTGACCATTGAGCCACTCGGGCACTGCCCGAGGGCCCTGGGCCACTAGGGGGCCCCATCAGGGTTGCCAACCTCAGTAAAACCAGGGACAGTATGTATAAATCTGTGTTTTTTTTACATCTGTGTATACTGTGTGTACATGTATGTGTATACTGTGTGATTATATACTGTGTGTGTGTGTATACTGTGTGGCCCCATAATCTCTGATTGCCTGGGGGCCCCATAATCTCCTATTGCCCGGGGGCCCCATGAGTTGTCAGTCTGCCCCTGAACTATGTATATATTGTCGGGAAGGCCATCGGTCTATGTGATAATGGCCGGATAAATGTCTGTACTGACAGCTCTGATTGCGGCAGTGTTATTAAAACAGCGATACGGGCGGCGTGCCTCATCCAACTTCCCGCAGATTGCAGCCTCCGCCTTCACATCTGATCCCCACACGCATCGCTGGCTGCCTGCTATTCCACAAATGCGGCTCTCAGGACCCACAACGATCCCCCCCAGAAAAAAAGAGACAAATATTCCGTGCGCTCTGATTCTCCATAACACTGAACACACTCTTACCCTCCCCCAACCCTCAATACCATCGAAAGGCGACCCTCCCCTCCTGGCGTACATTGCCTTGGGAATGCCTCATGCTGGACGAACATCACCGATTTCCGGTACACACCGCGCAGTGTTTGTGGAGAGTGAGCCCTTTTCGTCACCATCTCATAGCACTGTGTATGAATGAAGCATAGCGGGCCTACAAAAACAGGATGAAATCACAGCCTGACCATCATCGACCATCCGCCCGCCATCACCTAACCATCCACCGACCAACTGACCACACACTGGCCATTCCTGACCATCCACCAACCATCACTGACCATTCACCCGCCATCACCGATCATTCCCTAACCATCCACCCACCAACCCTGACCGCACACTAGCCATTCCTGGCAATCCACCAACCATCACTGACCATGCGCCCGCCATCATGACCATCCATCAGCCATTCCCTGACCATCCACTGACCAACCCTGACCGCACACTGGCCATCCACCAACAATCACTGACCACACACTGACCTTGCCTTTTGTACGGTTGACCACCCCCTCCTCCTCAAGATCCATGGCACAACCATCAGCCCATCCCGCATGCCAAAGTTCTATGTGTAATCCTGGACCCTGATCCATCCTTTAGGCCCCATGTTCAATCACTGTCCAAATCTTGCCCCTTCAACATCTCCAAAATATACCCCTTTCTAACCAATGACACCACAAAAAGTGTTAATTTTGGCAGCAAATTTCAATTTAGTTTTAGTCTAAATTGAACCAATTGTCCAAATATCACCCAAATCGACCTCTCCGCTCTTCTCAAGACCTCCTGCTTTCAAGCTTTCATTTCCTCCTCACACGCTCGTCTGCAGGATTTCTCCAGAGCCTCTCCCATCCTCTGGAACTCGCTACCTCCATCTATCCGGCTATTCCCTACTCTTGCTACCTTCAGGCGATCCCTGAAAACTCATCTCTTCAGGGAAGCCTATCACGTCTCCAACTAATCTCCTACCACTTCCATCAGCTCATTCCCCACAGTTACAACTTTTTGTACCACCTGTCCCACCCTATTAGATTGTAAGCTCTTCTGAGCAGGGCCCTCCTAATCCTCTTGTATTTTATTGTATTATAACTGTATTGTCTCCCTTTTTATATTGTAAAGCGCTACGTAAACTGTTGGCGCTATATAAATCCTGTAGAATAATAATAATAATAATAATAATAGTCTTAGGACTAAAATGACATTTTAGTTTTAGTCCCATTTTAGTCTTCTGCAATGGTTTTAGTTGCATTTAGTAGACTAAATCTCCAGTACATTTTAGTCGACTAAAACTCAATTTTAGACTAAAATCTAATGGATATATAGTTAAATTGTAATGCGTTATTTAAGCGTTTTTCTACAATTTCCAAACTCATTATATACTGCTGGAGTGAAAAATCTATTATGTTATTATTTATGGTATTGAGGTATGAACATGCACTACAGACCAGTGTTCATTTTGACATCAGATTTCCATTTCGTTTTGGTCTTAGTCTTTTGAATAAAATTACATTTTAGTTGTATTTTAGTCATCTCAATTGTTTTAGTCGTATTTTAGTCAACTAAAATGGTATTAAGTTAGTCTACTAAAATCTTTTAGTCGGTTTTAGTCAACGAAATTAACACTGGTTCACACCTTGGCCATCTCTCGCCTTGACTACTGCAACTTCCTCCTCACGGGATTACCTTTACACAGGCTATCCCCCTTAGTCCATCATGAATGGTGCTGCCAGACTCATCCAACCTTACCAACCGCTCTGTGTCCTTCACTCCTCTCTGCCAATTCCTCCACTGGCTTTTGCTCACCCAACAAATTCAATTCAAAATACTAACAATAACTTACAAAGCCATCCACATCACCAACCTAGTCTCAAAATAACCTAATCATTCCTCCCAAGACCTCCTGCTCCCTAGCTCCCTCGTCACCTCCTCCCATACTCGCCTCCAGGACTTCTCCCGAGCCTCTCACATCCTCTGGAACTCCCTACCCCAATCTGTCTGACTATTTCCAACTTTGTTTGCTTTTAGATGATCCCTGAAACCCCTCCTCTTCAGGAGAAACCTATCCTGCTCCCACCTAACAACTGTACTTTTATTTTCGCCATCAGCTCATCACTTTTGTATCACTTGACCCTCCCTCCTAGATTTTAAGCTCTATTGAGCAGAGCCCTCTGAATTCTCCTGTATAGAATTGTATTGTAACTGTACTGTCTGCCCCCATGTAAAACGCTGAGCAAACTGTTGGTGTGATATAAATCCTGTATAATAATAATAATAATAATAATAATAATAATTCCTGACCATCACGGACTGCACTTTGACCATCCACTGCAAAACTCTGCTGGCTTTACAAATATTAGGCCTCATCGGAATATTTCCTGGAATCCATCTGCCCTTAGCTCGGGCAGGCAGGAGGGTGTGCTTAGCTGAAAAAGCACCTCCTCCCCTCCTGAAGACTCCAGGATATACGACATCATTTTGGCCTAGCCCAGAAACCAGGAAGACACTAAAGAAGACTGAAGAAAAGTTTAAAAACAAGTAAATATAATATACCTTCTTATCTATTTAGTAAGGCTAGCAGCATAAAGATTAGAAAAAGTTCATGTTGATTAAGAGAGTTTAGTTCCACTTTAAAAAGAGTAGTTGATGCTTGGAATAGACTCCCAGTAAAGGTAGTGAGTCAGTCAACAGTAAGAGGATTCAAAACATGCTTGGGACAAAACATAGGTCTATACTCAAAAATATAAAAAAACCACAAAGAAAACATAAAAAAAATAAAATAAAATGGGGCAGACTTGATGGACCACTGGATCTTTTTTTGCCATCACTATGTGCCATAAAAGCTTCTGCTTTATCTGCTAGCAACTTTCTTCTGGTCATACATGAGCCACGCATGCGCACCTCTCCACATACCTTGGGTGCTGGGACACAGGTGGCTCTTGTACATCAGTAGAATTAGTTTGTCCTGTACATTTATAAACTTTAGCCCAGACGTGTACATGCGTGCAACGTAAAGTATGGTCCATACACAGAACCTCAGATACAGATTTGTCTTTTTTTTAATGGATCTGACTGCAAACCCTACTGATCTCCATACCGCTGTGGGCACGAGTCCATACAAAACAATACACTTGCGTTCAGATCCGTAAAAAAGTATACAAAAAGTATTGTTTTAGGTTACATGGTCAGGTTAAAAAGACACTAGTCTGTCTAGTTCAGGTGTCTCCAAACTTCCCAAGCAAAGGGCCAGTTTACTGTCCTTCGGGCTTTAGGGGGAACCAGACTGTGGCCAGTGTGAGTGGAAAATGCCCCGGCACCAGTGCCCCATTGTTGATATCAATGAGAAGAATAGTGCCCCGTCAATGGTGTCAGTAGGGGGGAACGGCGCCCCGTCAATGGTGTCAGTAGGGGGGAACGGCGCCCCGTCAATGGTGTCAGTAGGGGGGGGGATTGGCGCCCCGTCAATGGTGTCAGTAGGGGGGGGGGGGGGAACGGCGCCCCGTCAATGGTGTCAGTAGGGGGGGGGGGACGGCGCCCCGTCAATGGTGCCAGTAGGGGGGGGGGGGGAACAGTGCCCCGTCAATGGTGTCAGTAGGGGGGGGAACAGCGCCCCATCAATGGTGTCAGTAGGGGGGGGGAACGGCGCCCCGTCAATGGTGTCAGTAGGGGGGAATGGTGCCCCGTCAATGGTGTCAGTAGGGGGGAACGGTGCCCTGTCAATGGTGTCAGTAGGGGGGAATGGTGCCCTGTCAATGGTGTCAGTAGGGGGGAATGGTGCCCCATCAATGGTGTGAGTTGGTGAAATAGTGCCCCATTGATGGTGTCAGTAGGGGGAATGGTGCCCCATCATTGGTGTCAATTAGTGGAATAGTACCCCATTGATGGTGTCAGTAGGGGGAACGGTGCCCCGTCAATGGTGTCAGTAGGGGGAACGGTGCCCCGTCAATGGTGTCAGTAGGGGGAACGGTGCCCCATTGATGGTGTCAGCAGGGGGAATAGTTCCCCATCATTGGTGTCAGTTGGTGAAATAATACCCCATTGATGGTGTGAGTAGAGGAATGGTGCCCCATCATTGGTGTCAGTTGGTGGTGTATTCCCCCCAATGGCCAGATAAAGGCAAGCAAAGGGCCGCATACGGCCCTGGGGCCCCAGTTTGGACACCTTTGGTCTAGTTCAACCAAAGGGGGGGGGGGGGGGAAGAGAACCTGCATATTCTATACCCATAGTTGATCCAGAGGAAGGCAAAAAAAAAAAAAAAAAACAATAAAGCATGGTCCAATTCACTCCAGTGGGGGGAAAAAATCCCAGCGATTAAAAAAAGGATTACTGTGGAAAATGAGGCAAAATTCTGTTGTGCGAAATTTAGGATGAGATGTGAAAATGGTTTGCCTCCAAAACAGAAGAGGTTACTAAGTGGCAGATTCCTTATCTCTTCAAGGAGAGCTTTTCTATTCCCTGCCTGGGGCCACTTGTGTAATTACACAGAGAAAACAGGTCTTTAGTGGGAAACATTGCAGGCCTGTCATGACTAAACAGCATGATAACCCCTTTTAGGCTTGACACTTTCCAGGCATGAGGGGACCCATACTTCTCATTCTTCTCTCTGCTAGGATTACTGCCGCACTAGGAGACTTAAAACAGGAGCTACACATGTATTGCCTTGTGGATTTAAAAAGATATAAAAAAGACATATAGGTAGCAACAAAGATATCTGCAGTGGAATGTTTTTGTATCATACTCATCATAAAAACGTATCTTCTACGGCCCAGGAATGTCCATCACTAGTCCATGTTCTTCGTTAGATCTCTACCAATGGAGGGCCATTTTATTACCTTTCCACATGACACTTGGAATTATCCCACCAACTATCCCCCTAGGTGGGAAGTAGTATTTATTATAAAGCTTTCCACTTTAAATGAATATAGATTCCCTGTTGTTTAGACTTTTCTGTACACAGAGAAGTCCACCCACCCTTGGTAAGCCACAGGACTACCCTGTCATTTCAGTTCTGCTTTCTGCCCACGTTTAACGAGAAGCATCCTATTGTTAGCTTACTAAGGTGAAGGTTGAACTAGCTTTAAAAAAACAATATGTTTGTGAGCCACCCAGAATAGAGAACTCATTTTTATATAGACAAGCCATTCTCATCCAGGTTCCGTGGAAGCCTAGGGTTCCTCCAAAGGTTGCTAGAGGTTCCTTGAGCTGTTGCCGATTGACCTCCCGTCTGATGGTGCTTGCATAATGCTAGCTTCACTGGCCCTCGGCAGAGCCAGCTGCATGACATGACCCTTTTAGTTGTCTGTAAGGGACATTCTGCCCATCAACCACCAATGTAAGGGACATTCTGCCCATCAACCACCAATGTAAGGGACATTCTGCCCATCAACCACCAATGTAAGGGACATTCTGCCCATCAACCACCAATGTAAGGGACATTCTGCCCATCAACCACCAATGTAAGGGACATTCTGCCCATCAACCACCAATGTAAGGGACATTCTGCCCATCAACCACCAATGTAAGGGACATGCTGCCCACTGACCACCAATGTAAGGGGCATTCTGCCCACTGACCACCAATGTAAGGGGCATTCTGCTCACTGACCACCAATGTAAGGGACATTCTGCCCACTGACCAGCAATGCAAGGGGCATTCTGCCCACTGACCAGCAATGCAAGGGGCATTCTGCCCACTGACCAGCAATGCAAGGGACATTCTTCCCACTGATCACCAATGTAAGGGACATTCTTCCCACTGACCACCAATGTAAGGAGCATTCTTCCCACTGATCACCAATGTAAGGGACATTCTTCTCACTGATCACCAATGTAAGGAACATTCTTCCCACTGACCACCAATGTAAGGAGCATTCTTCCCACTGATCACCAATGTAAGGGACATTCTTCCCACTGACCACCAATGTAAGGGGCATTCTGCCCACTGACCAGCAATGTAAGGGACCTTCCTCCCTCTGACCCCCAATGAATTTTAGTAGTGGTTTCCTGAGACCTCAAAATTATTTTACGAGTTTGTCTTGGGTAAACAGTTGAGAAAGTCTGATCTAGATCTTTCAGATATACATTTCCAATACCAAAGAGAATGATACCAAATTATCATGGCGGTTGATGCAGAATATGTTGGGAAAATCTCTACTTTTGTAACAGGAAAGGGTCTTTCATCTTAGACGTCCATGTTAAACTGATGTTTGATTTCTGTAGGGGGTAGCATGCTGTGGATTACAATAAAGAAACTCAAGAACACGTCAGACATTGCCCCTTGACATCCGTCAAATTACATGTGCGAAGAATCATGGGAAGTGTTGTTCAACATTAGCTACAGTGCTGCTGGCTACAGCCCAGGAATTCAAGCCAGGACAACGATTTCACATCACAGCGATATCTACCGGTCTGAGAGAAATGTGAGTTTTCTGAGAAAGTTCTGCAACAATAAATGTTATCTCACCAAAAGGTAAACTAATAAATAGGAAGCATAGAGGAGTCAGCAAAACTAAGCGTCAGTGGCCATTTCTATAAGTCTATCAATAAATTACCAACATAAAAGAGTAACTAATAGAAAAAGCCTAAAATGTTGTTTCACCACGTTAGCTACTTTGGAATAGTCCATTCGAAGACCCACAGTAAACTAATTAAAACACACAGTTACAGAGTATCTAAAGCTGGCCATACACTAGTAGAATTTTGCTTGACCAAAAGCAAAAAATAGTTTTGACCAAAAACCACTCTACCGTCACCATCTACTAACCCGAGAGAAGGACATCAGACCACTCTCCCGTCACCATCTACTAATTAGAGAGAAGGACATCAGACCACTCTCCCGTCTCCATCTACTAATCCAAGAGATGGACATCAGACCACTCTCCCGTCACCATCTACTAACTAGAGAGAAGGACATCAGACCACTCTACCGTCACCATCTACTAACTAGAGAGAAGGACATCAGACCACTCTACCGTCACCATCTACTAACTAGAGAGAAGGACATCAGACCACTCTACCGTCACCATCTACTAACTAGAGAGAAGGACATCAGACCTTTCTACCGTCACCATCTACTAACTAGAGAGAAGGACATCAGACCACTCTACGGTCACCATCTACTAACTAGAGAGAAGGACATCAGACCACTATCCCGTCACCATCTACTAACTAGAGAGAAGGACATCAGACCACTCTACCGTCACCATCTACTAACTAGAGAGAAGGACATCAGACCACTCTACGGTCACCATCTACTAACTAGAGAGAAGGACATCAGACCACTCTACCGTCACCATCTACTAATTAGAGAGAAGGACATCAGACCACTCTCCCGTCACCATCTACTAATCCAAGAGATGGACATCAGACCACTCTACCGTCACCATCTACTAACTAGAGAGAAGGACATCAGACCACTCTACCGTCACCATCTACTAACTAGAGAGAAGGACATCAGACCACTCTACCGTCACCATCTACTAACTAGAGAGAAGGACATCAGACCACTCTACCGTCACCATCTACTAACTAGAGAGAAGGACATCAGACCACTCTACGGTCACCATCTACTAACTAGAGAGAAGGACATCAGACCACTATCCCGTCACCATCTACTAACTAGAGAGAAGGACATCAGACCACTCTACCGTCACCATCTACTAACTAGAGAGAAGGACATCAGACCACTCTACGGTCACCATCTACTAACTAGAGAGAAGGACATCAGACCACTCTACCGTCACCATCTACTAACTAGAGAGAAGGACATCAGACCACTCTCCCGTCACCATCTACTAATCCAAGAGATGGACATCAGACCACTCTACCGTCACCATCTACTAACTAGAGAGAAGGACATCAGACCACTCTACCGTCACCATCTACTAACTAGAGAGAAGGACATCAGACCACTCTACCGTCACCATCTACTAACTAGAGAGAAGGACATCAGACCACTCTACCGTCACCATCTACTAACTAGAGAGAAGGACATCAGACCACTCTACGGTCACCATCTACTAACTAGAGAGAAGGACATCAGACCACTCTACCGTCACCATCTACTAACTAGAGAGAAGGACATCAGACCACTCTACCGTCACCATCTACTAATTAGAGAGAAGGACATCAGACCACTCTCCCGTCACCATCTACTAATCCAAGAGATGGACATCAGACCACTCTACCGTCACCATCTACTAACTAGAGAGAAGGACATCAGACCACTCTACGGTCACCATCTACTAACTAGAGAGAAGGACATCAGACCACTCTACCGTCACCATCTACTAGAGAGAAGGACATCAGACCACTATCCTGTCACCATCTACTAACTAGAGAGAAGGACATCAGACCACTCTACGGTCACCATCTACTAACTAGAGAGAAGGACATCAGACCACTCTACCGTCACCATCTACTAACTAGAGAGAAGGACATCAGACCACTCTACCGTCACCATCTACTAATTAGAGAGAAGGATATCAGACCACTCTCCCGTCACCATCTACTAATCCAAGAGATGGACATCAGACCACTCTACCGTCACCATCTACTAACTAGAGAGAAGGACATCAGACCACTCTACCGTCACCATCTACTAACTAGAGAGAAGGACATCAGACCACTCTACCGTCACCATCTACTAGAGAGAAGGACATCAGACCACTATCCTGTCACCATCTACTAACTAGAGAGAAGGACATCAGACCACTCTACGGTCACCATCTACTAACTAGAGAGAAGGACATCAGACCACTCTACGGTCACCATCTACTAACTAGAGAGAAGGACATCAGACCACTCTACCGTCACCATCTACTAGAGAGAAGGACATCAGACCACTATCCCGTCACCATCTACTAACTAGAGAGAAGGACATCAGACCACTCTACCGTCACCATCTACTAACTAGAGAGAAGGACATCAGACCACTCTACGGTCACCATCTACTAACTAGAGAGAAGGACATCAGACCACTCTCCCGTCACCATCTACTAATTGAAGAGATGGACATCAGACCACTCTACCGTCACCATCTACTAACTAGAGAGAAGGACATCAGACCACTCTACGGTCACCATCTACTAGAGAGAAGGACATCAGACCACTCTACCGTCACCATCTACTAGAGAGAAGGACATCAGACCACTCTACCGTCACCATCTACTAACTAGAGAGAAGGACATCAGACCACTATCCCGTCACCATCTACTAACTAGAGAGAAGGACCAAACCAATCTATGCTCACTACAGGAGAAACCAAAAAACAAAAAATATATATTTTTATATATAAAATTGTATTATATTTTGACTTTTTAATTACGGTAATATCAATATCATGAATTTAAACGAATATGAATTTATTGTCAGCACCTTAGTGCAAGAAAAGCTCAAGAAAAAAAAAAAAAAAATGCATCCCTGGAAATTATATGTATGTCTTTTCACTGATCCGTTGTGCTTCCCTTGCCATGGTGTTAAAAATCCTGCTTGCTGCATGTTTGGTCAGAAAAAAAAAAAGCACACCAAAAATCGCACCTCTACGTTGAAATGCATTGAAAAACGCAGCAAGAATGCATCAATAACGCACCCGTGTTATGTTTTTGATGCAGTTTTTGAGTCACATGACCTATGAAAAAAAACACACCATAAGCACAATAAAATCGTGGTAAAAATCGCGTGCGTTTCGGCACCTTTTTCTCATAATTGGCAAAATGCTGAAAACACCTTTCCCGCTGATATGTTTTGGCCGCAATGCAGTACAGTGCACATAAAAGCCCAAAGAAGAAAGACGGAAGTGACCTCAAAGGAAATGCAAGCTTAGGAAAAATTCACCACAAATGCGTGTAAAAATGTGCATCAAATGCATGTCATGGTGAATGCAAAAAAACGCTCGGTAAACGTGCAGTTTCTGATGTGAAGGGGCCCAAAGTCTCGGCTCACGTTGCTGCAACTCCAAAGTCATGCGACTTCCAGTGCAACTTTGCATTGCGACTTGCTTGCGACTTCCACAAATCATAACAATACAGAGTGCGACACATTACTGAACTCACAAAACCCTCTGAAATCGCAGCCAAAAGTTGCAAAGACAAAGAAACAAAAACTTCTTTGCGACTTTTGTAAACTTTAACATTGCAGTCTGTGGCAATCATGTTGCAAGGAAGACGCAGAAAAGTAGTGCAGGAACCATTTCTTTTGTCGCAGGAATTAAAGCCTGCTACACACTATTTTTTTCATTCAACCCTTTGAGTTAAACCAAAAAAAAAAAAAAAAAAAAACACCACAAAAAACGGAAGCGCTCAGGGAGGAGCCACTGTACTAACTATGATGTTAGTACAGCGTTCACCCCCCGCTGAGCCATTGTGTTCTGACTGGGGTATGGGGACGTGGACAACCGTTTTTTTTTTTTTTTCTTGCTGTGTGAACGGGAACACACAACGTATAGTGCGTTTTCGCAGATTTGACTGCAAAAGTTGACATACCCTTTAAGTTTTGGCAAATCACAAATCACTGCAAGAAAATCTCACCACTCGGGTCTCACATACAAGAATTGCCACAGTGCCGGGGATGGTGCGCCCCCCCGCTGGCGCCAGACAAACTTCAAGAACGCTCATCTCCTTGATTGGCCGGTGATTCGCATTATACTCGATTAGTAACGGGTCATCCATACAGGAGGAAGCAATCTTTACTTATCAATCCCAATTAGACATGCGCACTGTCGAAAAATTTGTCCGTTTTCGTTTCATTCGTGTTTTTTTTTTTTCCTGGTCATTCGAAACTGGTGAATTCGAAAATTTGGAAATTCAAAGATCCGAAAATTCAAAAATAAAATGAAAATAAGAACAAAAATTTGAAAATCTGATTAAAATTCAATTATTGGTATTGGAATTTTCCTTTCAAATTTGGCTGTTAGTGAATGAAACGAATACAAATTTATCCGAAGTTACGAATTATCCGAAACAACGAACGTTGCATCTAAACAAATGGAACAGAGCGAATAATAATAGTTATTATTATTATTAATTCATTACGTTCCATTTGTTTAGATACGGCATTCATATTTTCAGATAATTCATAACTTCGGATAAATTCATATTCGTTACATTCACCAACAGCCAAATTTGAAAGGAAAATTCCAATACCAATAATTTAATAGTTATTTCAGATTTTCGAATTTTCATTCTTATTCCAGATTTTCTGGATTTTCAGATTTTCGAATTCCGAAAATCCAAGAATTCGGATATTACCAAATATTCGTTAAACGAGTTTTCGTTATACAAGTCTTTCGTTATTTCGGATATTTACGAATTTGTCGAAATTCGTTAAAAAAAAAAAAAAAAAAAAAAAAAAAAAAACACGAATTCAGAACGAAACAAATTGCACATGTCTAATCCCAATACTGATTTCTCTGATGATTGATCTTCCGAAGTAACAGTATTGACCAGCATAGAACTCTATAGCTCTCAGTGCGGTCACATTGATCGGCATGTGATCACTGGGTGATAATTGCCAGAGCAGGGCTTCTCCGATATCCTACAGCCACTTACTTCCAAGGAAAAGGGAAGGTGGGGGCCAGGCTGGCATCTGCCTTTGTTGAGCCGGAAATTCACACACTTCACCTCCAGGCCTTGTTCCGACACTTTTGTTTACATGTAACAATCAGCATTTTTTGCTAAAAATTTGTTAGAACCCCCAAAGATTAAATGTTTCCCAAATATTACATTCTATTGCTGGAAGGCTTTTTTTTTTTTTTTTTCCTGACCTGCAATGTAAAGGCATAATGTGCTAGCATGCATCGCATACTAGCACATTATGTGAAACTTACCTGAAAACGAAGCCTTCCAGCAATGCAGTCGCTGGAGGCCGCTTCAGTCTTCACCCGTCTTGCTTCCGGGGTTCACCGACTCCAGGCTCTGACTGACCGGAGCCGCGATGATGCCACTCCCGCGCAGGTGGCCGTTCCTTCAGAGCGCATGCGCCGGTGATGTCACTGGCTGCATGTACAGAAATATATCTCCTAAATGGCGCACGTTTAGGAGATATTTACACTACCTATTAGATAAGCCTTATTATAGGGTTACCTGTAGGTACAAGTCAGAGATGGAATTTACTTCCTCTTAAAAGCGGTTGTATACCTTTTTTTTTTTTAACTTTTACCTACCTATAATAAGGCTTACCTGTAGGTAAAAAAAAAAAATATCTCCTAAACCTGTACGGTTTAGGAGATATTCCCCTCGCAATGAGCCGCTGACTACAGCGGCGCATGCGCACAGGGGATTCTCGGCTGACAGCCCAGCAAACGCCAGAGCTTGCCGGACAGAAGTCGACACGGAAGACACGCCGAGGGGAAATGTCAGCTCCCTCAGCGTGGACAGGGCGAGATACCGGCGCCTCGTTCTAAGGCAAGTATCTCATAATGAGCTAGTATGCGGTGCATACTAGCTCATTATGCCTTTTCCCTTGCAGGTGTAGGGAAAAAAAATAAATAAATAAAAGCCAGCGGGTATACAACCGCTTTAAAAGCAGAGGCCCTAGAGAATAAAATGGTGGGTTTTGCAATTTTTATGTCACACGGTATTTGAGCAGCGGTTTTTCAAATGCAATTTTTATTTTTTATTTTTTTTCACAGTACACTTTTTAAATTTTAATGCGAAAAAAAAAAAAAATAAAATAAAAAATAAAAAAAACACACAAGCAAACAACACACATACATCACCCAGAGATGCACTGAAATTTCAGCAGCCAAAACATAATCGACCGAAAATAGAGAAAAAGGTGCCGAAAACGCACGTGATTTTACTGTGCTTATGGTGCGTTTTTCATAGGTCATGCGATTTAAAAACCGCATCAAAAACGTAACACGGGTGTGTTATTGATGCGTTGTTTTTAATGCATTTCGACGGTGAGGTGTGTTTTTTTCAACTGACCAAAAATGCAGCAAGCAGGGATTTTTAACACCACAATGGAAGCGCAATGGACCCGTGTGAAGACATGCATAGAATTTAAAGAGATGCATTTTTTCCTTGAGCTTTTCATGCGCTAAAGGTGCCGACAATTAATTCATACTCATTTAAAATTCATGATATTAATTAAAAAGTTGAATACAATACTAATATTTTATAATAATACAATACTAAATTATATCTATCTAGAGAGATAGAATAAATATATATATATATATATATATAGATAGATAGATAGATAGATAGATAGATAGATAGATAGAGGATAGATAGATAGATAGAGAGAGAGAGGATAGATAGATAGTGAGAGGATAGATAGATAGATAGTGAGAGGATAGATAGATAGATAGATAGATAGATAGATAGATAGATAGATAGATAGATAGATAGAGAGAGAGAGGATAGATAGATAGATAGTGAGAGGATAGATAGATAGAGAGAGGATAGATAGATAGATAGAGAGATAGAGAGATAGATATTCATAAAATGTAATAATATTAATATTAATAATATTTATTTTCATTTTGGTTCACCGCTAACATAACCAAATTTTTTGCTAAAATTCAAAAGATGATGTTACGCCTGGTAAATAGATACCAAACATGTCATGCTTTAAAATGGTCACCCTTGCACTGGCATGTGCAAACAACGTCAATTTTACTATCCTTAGGCGACGCTTTAAAAAGGCCTTTACAGGTTACCACTTTAGATTTACACAGGAAGTCTTGTGCTAGAATTACTGCCCATGATCTGACGTTCGTGGTGCTACCTCACGTGTGTGGGACTAACGCTGTTTGGGACTGACGCATGCGTTCGCGGGAAACGGGGTGGAGCCAAGGCAGTGACGTCACTGCGCAAGGCCGTAGTTCAGATCGGCGTGCGATCTGTGACTGTGCTTGGACTCGATTTTTTTTTTTTTTTTTTTACTGTTGGAATCCAGTAAGTGCGCAATTTGGGCATTAATAAAAACACATGAGTTAGCTTGTGCCCACTGCGATTATGGTTACCATGTGATGACCCTGGATGGCAAAGGAATTTTCGAGCCTGGTGTTTGAGACTAGTGGTGGGACTTTTTATCCATTTGGAGCCTGTTTGAGTGGGGTGTTGATGCCGTTTACAGGTACCAAGACAAGGTCAATTATTATCTGCGAAGGTTCTCATCAATCCAGGTCAGTCATGGTAGATCTAGTAGTAATCACATTGAACTCGACGTGTTGTGTAATGTTGAAGCTGAGAAAAATGCCTCTAACACTGATGGTCAGTAAGAACAGGGCAGCTCTTACAGTGTTGGTTACCATTATAGACCCCTAAAAAGATCACCGGTGTCATGCTGCTGGCTCTACCAAGTGGCGATACCACAGCCCAAAGAACTTCTAGCAACCTCCTGGAGAAACCATAATGCCGCGTACACACGAGCGGACATTACGGCGGACTTTGCCCCGGCGGACTTTTCGACGTACTTTCCGACGGACTTTCCTACACACAATCCACCAAAGTCCGTCGAATTCGTACGTGATGACGTACGACCGGACTAAAACAAGGAAGTTCATAGCCAGTAGCCAATAGCTGCCCTAGCGTGGCTTTTTGTCCGTCGAACTAGCATACAGACGGCGGACTTTTCGCCTGGACTCGATTTCAACGGATAAATTTAAAACAAGTTTTAAATCTAATTCCGTCCAACTTTTGAGAAAACAAAGTCCGCTGGAGCCCACACACATCGAATTGTCCGACGAAATCCAGTCCGCCGGGCAAAGTCCGCCGTAATGTCCGCTCGTGTGTACGCGGCATTAGTGTTCCACAGAATCCTGGTTTGGAAATGGCTGGTCTAAGGACAGGATAGGAGGTATGAAATTGTGGAACCACCATGTTCTAGTTACATAATCCCTTCCATGGGGTCAGGAAGGCTTCACAGATGTTAATCCTTCGATTCACATGGCACCTTCAGCCATGTCATTTGAAGGATTATCGCCTATGAAGCCTTCCGGACACCACCGATTGGATTAGGTAACTAGAACAGGTTGGTTTCTGCAAATTTCACGCCTCCTGTCCCTTTCCTGGACATTAACATTTGCATTTGGCGATTGGATCAAGGATGTTGGTGCATCCTGTGTGAATTTAAATGCTAGTGCATTTTGCCAAACGCTCATTAGAACAGAAGAAGTGGCTTAGATAAACTACAACAGGTCATCAACATTACAGAAGAACTTCAGTGAAATGTGACCTACTACAATTTAATGAGCCTGTTCAAGGCCAGCAATGAGCTTGGGGGTCTTTGGACCAAGATCCTAACCCACCAGGAAGCTTTCCCCATCCCGTTTTTGGACAATAAAAATTTGTCTCTCCATAGTCATTGGGTCACGGTCTTGGTGCAACCTGCATGAATTGAAATGCTAGGGGATTGTCCCGACACTCATTAGAACTGAAGAAGTGTCTTGGACAAGCTACAAAAAGGTCATCAGCATTACAGAAAAAAGTCCAGTTGAATGTAACCTACTACAATTAGATGAGCCGGTTCAAGACCAGATGGGGGGGGGGGGGGTGTTTGGACCAGGATCCCAACCCACCAGAAAGCTTTCCTCATCCCGTTCTTGGACAAGAACATTTGCCTTTCCATGTTCGTTGGATTAGGGTCTTGCCTGCATGAATTTAATCAGCTTGGACCAGGATCTGAACCCACCAGGAAGCTGTCCCCTTCCTGTTCTTGGACAATAACATTTGCCTTTCCATGGTCATTGGATCACGGCCTTGGTGCAATCTGCATGAATTTAAACTCTAGGGTATTTTTCCCGACACTCATTAGAACGGACAAAGTGTCTTGGACAAAAAAAAAGGGGTCATCAACATTACAGAAGAAGTCCAGTTGAATGCGACTTACTACAATCAGATGAGCCTGTTCCAGACCAGCAATGAGCTTGGAGTGTTTGGACCAGAATCTCAACCAACCGGGAAGCGGTCACCTGTACAGACCTCATGTACGTCCCGGCCACAGATGATTGGCCTGTATGGGTGACAGCCCTTCGGCAGGCTCACACACCTAGGTTTGAATCCTAGTCTGAAGATGCCCGAGTTCAGATCTTCTCTGCCAATGATTGGTACATAAACAACTGGTAAGGCCAACAGATGTCTGGATTATCAGATGGCCAGAGAAGAAGTTGTAGTCATAAAAAGGTCACATTGGCCAAGCAAGTTCTACTGGACACCACCTAAATACGTAATAGCCAGAACTGTCCACAACAATGGCTAGCCAACTCGGTCTTCCAGCAGGGAATATTTGGTATAGGTTTATATGGTTAGAAGGAGACACCAACAGCCAAATCTTCCTCAGGGGGAACAGGCAATGGAGTAGACTTGATTTATTTTCATTCAAAGCTCATGTTGGGTCGGTTTTGGTTGCTCTTCTCCACTTTGAAAATGCTTGGGTGATATGTGCAAGCACGTTCATGGGAGGATAAATCAGTTAATAACTTTAATTATAGCAGCTGTTCACACTCTGCGCTAAACAACTGCTCCGAGGATAGAGCCGACCGTTGATCTGTGCCACTTCTAAATCAAAAAATAGAAACGGAATTGAAAATTCTCCTCAGCTTATGCTGTGTATAAGGAAATTGTATCCTTTCAGGTGGACTTTTATTCTTTTGCTGCACAATTACAGTTTTACTTCCATCCACCATGCCCCAGATCGGCCATGCGTACGTCTCAGATGGTGAATAAACAATCGGTTGGACGATTTTCTGGAGCACTCTTGAAGCCCCAAGAATCCTGGTTTGCCCCATTGTGCAACTTCAGCTAAGAAATTGGTGCTTGGTCCTACCCTCTGAGCCCCACAATTGGTTAAATAGGCTGTCCATCACCGCCCTGAGCCGAATAATAGTGGGCAAACTAAAGCGCTGACTTCCTAGAGGACTTTACCATCTACAGTTCTGTGCAAAAGTCTTAGGCAGGTGTGAAAAATGCTGCAAATGAAGAATTCTTTCATAAATAGAAGTGTTTTTTTTTTTTTAATCAATTAACAAAATGGGAAGTAAATGAACAGAATATTGCCCTTTGCCTTCAAACCAGCATCAATTCTTCTGGGTAGACTCGCACACAGTTTTTGAAGGAACTCAGCAGGTAGGTTGTTCCAAACATCTTGGAGAGCTAAGCACAGATCTTCTGTGGAGGTCGGCTGCCTCAAATCTTTCTGTCTCTTCATATCATCCCAGACGGACAGACTCCATGATGGTGAGATCAGGGCACTGTGGGGGGCAAAGCATAACTTCCAGGACTCCTTGTTCTTTACACTGAAGATAATACTTATGACACTGGCTGTATGTTTGAGGTGGTTGTCCTACTGCAGAACAATTTGGGGACAATTACACGCCTCCCTGATGGTATGGCATGATGGAGAAGTATCTGCCTGTATTTCTCAGCATTAAGAACACCATTAAACCTGACCAAATCTCCAATTCCGTTTGCAGAAATGCAGCCTCAAACTTGCCAAGAACCTCCACCATGCTTCACAGTTGGCTGCAAACACTCATTATTGTACCCCTCTCCGGCCCTTCAACCAACAAACTGCCTCCTACTACAGCCAAGTAGTTAACATTTTTACATATCAGTCCAAAGCACCTGCTGCCATATTTCTGCACCTCAGTTTCCATTTTCCTGCACAGGACATGGAAACAAGGCTAAGCGACTCAACTATGCAGGAAAACATAGGAACTGGGGTGCAGAACAATAGCAACAGGTGCTCTGGACTGATGAGTCAAAATGTGAACTATTTGGCTATAGCAGGAGGCAGTCTGTTGGTTGAAGGGCTGGAGAGCAGTACAATAATGAAGGTCTGCAGCCAACTGTGAAGCATGGTGGAGGTTCCTTGCAAGTTTGCAGCTGCATTTCTGCAAATGGATTTGGATATTTGATCAGAATCAATGGTGTCCTCAATGCTGAGAATTACAGGCAGATACTTATCCATCATGCCATACCATCAGGGAGGCGTGTGATTGGCCCCAAATTTATTCTGCAGCAGAACAACCACCCCGAACATACATCCAATGTCATTAAGAACTATCTTCAATGTAAAGAAGAACAAGGAGTCTTGGAAGTGATGGTTTGGCCCCACAGAGCCCTGATCTCACCCATCATGGAGTCCGTCTGGGATTACATGAAGAGACAGAAGGATTTGAGGCAGCCTACATCTACAAGATCTGTGCTTTGTTCTCATAGTTAGACTGAAAAAAGACAAATCCAATCCAAAAAAAAAAAAAAAAAAAATGTACCATGCAATCCCATATACACAATCCTTCAGCCACAGCTGATCCAGAGGAGGGCGAAAAACCCCAGCAAAGAATTAACAAATTTTCTACAGCAGGGGAAAAAAATCCCTTCCTGATCCCCCGAGAGGCAAATCGGATTTTCCCTGGATCAACTTTCCCCATAAATGTCAGTATCCAGTTCAATTTATGGTTGTTAGGCCACTCCAACCTGTATACACCATCAGCACTGCCTCCTATTGTAGTGTCCCCCTCTGTGTGTGATTTATAGAAATAAATGCAGCAAATACCTAAGTTTACTGCAGAGATTGCGATCACATGACTGGCCAGCTTACTCCTTTCCTTCTCTGAGAGATGCAGGGGGCGGGGCTGAGATTCCCCTGCTGATATCAGTCGGGGGGGGGGGAGAGGAGGAGAGAGCTGGCTGATCATGTGATCACAATCTCGGCTCTTAAAGCGGTTGTATACCCAAATTTGACATTTATACCTAAAATAATATCTCCTAAACCTGTACAGTTTAGGAGATATTCCCTTTGCATGCAACCGCTGACGTCAGCGGCGCATGCGATCTGAATGCCCGGCTGAAGGTCCGACAGACGCTGCCGGACCTTGCCGGAAAGAAAACTCCCTCGCGCATGCGCCGGAGCCGCGAACCCGGAAGACACGCCGAGGGCAAGATGTCAGCTCCCTCTGCGTGGACCGGGCTCCGATACGGGTTTTTCGGTCTGCGGTAAGTATTTCATAATCAGCTAGTATGAGCTGAAAACAGGTAAGTTTACCTCTACATAAAAAATGAAAAGATGAACTACTACTAACTAATGTGGCTAAACCTCCGGATCCCGCGGCACATAGCAGCTGCGATACCCAGTGGTGCGGGTGTAGCGGTCCACACATTGTAATACACAGCCCCGGAATGAGCATTCACCATAATACTTGCAATGGCAAGTGTTCATTGGTGACCAATAGGAGGCGCATCCGAGATCTTCTTACAGTAAGATGCCCCTAAAAAAAGGTACTGCTTCTCATTGGTCGGCACGGTTAGTTGGGCGCTTGCCAGTGCAAGCTCAAAGATCAATAGGCGCTCCCCATTGCGAGCATTATAACGGATTGGGATATATTGGGGTGTATGGACCGCTACTCCAGGGATATCATGGATGGCAAATTCTAGGATATCCAGAGAGAGCTAATCTTCTTCATGAAAAGGTGAACTTACCCTTTAACCACTTGAAGACCAGGCCTTTTCTGCCACTATTTATTTACAAGTAAAAAAATCTGTATTTTTTGCTAGAAAATTTACTTAGAACCCCCAAATAAAATATATATATATATATATATATATATGAGAAATTAAATTTTTTATTTTTTTTTATGTTTGGCTTTTTTTAATCCATTGAATTGTATATCTTTTTTTTTTTTTTTAAATTGTGTTTGAAAGACCGCTGCGCAGATACCGTGTGACATAAAATATTCCAATGACTGCCATTTTATTCTCTAGGGTCTCTGCTAAAAAAATAAAAATTATTATTATATATTTTTTTATTTAAATTTTTTTTAGCAGAGACCCTAGAGAATAAAATGGCAGTCATTGGAATATTTTATGTCACACGGTATCTGCGCAGCGGTCTTTCAAACGCAATTTAAAAAAATAAATCAATAAAATTCAATGAAAAAAAATAAAAATAAAATAAAATAAAAATAAAACAGTAAAGTTAGCCCAATTTTTTTGTTTAATGTGAAAGATAATGTTACGTCAATTAAATAGATACAACATGTCACGCTTTAAAACTGCGCACACTTGTGGAATGGCGATGAACTACGCTACGTAAAAATCTCCACAGGCGAAGCTTTAAAAGATTTGAACGATTACCAGTTTAGAGTTACAGAGGAGGTCCAGCGCTAGAATTACTGCTCTCAATCTAATGATCACGGCGATACCTCACACTGTTTACATTTGCGGGCGCGACTTACGTAATGCGTTTTCTTTTGGAACGCAAGCATCCTTTGTGACAGTAATAGTCAGTGACAGGTACTCTTTATGGAGGGACCCCAAACCCTTCCCCACTGCACTCAAAGGGGTTGTAAACCCTCAAAGTTTTTCAATTTAACGCATTCTATGTAGTGCAGCCGCCGCCCCCTCAGAGCCCCCCCCCCCCCTTTTGCTTACCTGACCTCAATTGTTCCAGCGATGGGGGACAAGGCCAGCAGCTCCAGCCGCTGTCTCGGGTCCTCATTGGATAGATTGATAGCAGTAGGCCATTGGCTCTCGCTGCTGTCAATCAAATCCAGTGACACGGGAGCCGGGGCCCGAGTCCTGCTGTCTGTGTCAATGGACGCAGCAGCACGACTCGGCAGCGCGCCCGCACGAGTGCCCCCCATGGAAAGCGAGTCTCCGTGGGGGCACCCGAGAAGAGGAGAAGCCAGGAGCGCCGCAAAAAAAAAAAAAAGAAGAAGGATCGAGGGCCCCTCTGTGCATTACCCTTGCACAGAGGAGGTAAGTAGAACATGTTTGTTATTAAAAGACCCGGGCGGAGCGGCGGGATGGTATGTCCCCTCCCACTGCTTGTAATAATAGCTGATCGGCTGATTAGCCACATCCATTGTTATTACCAGAAAGCCGTCAGTTGGCTCGACAAAAAAAAAAAAAAAAAAAAAAAAAAAAAAAAAAAAAAAAACACGGTGCCGGGGTGAAGCGCCTGCGCCTGCATATCGTACCGCTACAACCACTTAAGCAGAATGACGTACAGATACGCAATTTTGCAGGAAGAGGTTGAAGTGGAATTGGTGGAAAAAGTGGGAACCCGTATAACTGATGGTGAACCTTGGCACCCCAGATGTTTTGAAACTACATTTCCCATGATGCTCATGCACTCTGCAGAGTAGCTGAGCATCATGGGAAACGTAGTTCAAAAAAACCTGGGGGTGCCAAGGTTCACCATTACTGCTGTGTAAGATGTATACACTTACCTATTTCAACCCGCTCCCATCCGGTCACATGTCAGTCAATAGTGGCTGCAGGGGAGAGGAGGGAGCAATGGCTTGTAATGCCTGGCGTGGTGACGTCACTCATAGGCTCCTATGGCCCATCTGCTGTTGGCGCTCCCTCCTCTCCCCTGCAGCTGGATGACACAGGGGAGCCGAATTATATGACCAGAGAGGACTGATAATAGGTAAGTGTATAGATCTTTCTTACACAGGTTAGTCAGGATAGGTGTTAGGAGAGGAGGGGGGGGGGGGGGGGGGGGGGGAAGGGGACAATTTGAAGACTAGTTAGGTTTAAGCCCAGTAAATCCTATGAAAAACACCGCTTTCAAAGCGATCCTGCGATAATCCAATCGAGAGACGACTGCGACAGTTCATGCAAAATAATCCGCAGGGACAAAAACAAAAACATAACATGTTTCTCATACGATTCCAAATCGTATGATTTTCGTTTTAATCGGTAAAGTACTTGTCCAAATAAATAAAGATAAAATAATAATAATTTGGAAGAGCAAGACCACGCATGCTCCGGAACGAAAGAATACATGACATCACTTCTGAAGTTGTATTCTGTCGTAGGAGAATTTTCTAAACTTTAGTAACCTCCTCATTTGATATTTGAGACTAGCATGTAAGAAAAAAAATGAAAAAAAAAAAAAAAAAGGGGGGGGGGGCAATCATTCGTCCGATATTCCCATCACGTGTATCGGGTTTAGGGGGCAGTTCAGACCACATGCAGTCCAGTGCTTTTTTTTTCTGCATCAAAAACGCATGGAAAGTAGGTTATATGGTTTCCAATGGGATAGTTCACACCAGTGCAGTCCATTCCAGTGTAATCCAGTTCCAGGAAAAAAAAAAAAAAAAAAAAAAGAAAAAAGGAGAACATGCTGCATTTTTCCTGCACTTGACTGGAACTCAGTAAAATGCATCAAAAACGCACTGGACCCCAGTACAGTGGGGAAAAAAAAAAAAAAAAAAAGGGAGGGAGGAAAAAAAAAAAAAAAAACCCAACATACCTGCAATGTATCCGGAAACGCATCAAAAACACACCAGGACACGTCAAAAGCGCACATGCAAAAAAGCATCTGGAACAAATTTTGAGTACGTTTTTGTGGTGTGAACCGGACCCTAAGGGCTGGTTCACACCACAAAAAAAAAAAAAAATAAATAAAAACGCACTCCAGATTTCATCCGGATGCGTTCCAAATGTTTTCCTGCATGTGCGTTTTTAAACTGTTTTTGTGAGTTTTTGGTGCATTCCAGTGCTTCCCCCCCCCCCCCCTTTTTTTTTTTTTTTTTCTTTTCTTAACCTTAAAAAAGAACATGTGCATTTTTGATGTGTTTTACAGCGTTCCAGTGCAGGAAAAATGCAGCATATTCTACTTTTTTTTTTCTGGAACTGCAAGCACTGGTGTGAACAATGCCATTGAAAGCCATATAACCTACTTTCTACGCGTTTTTAATGCAGAAAAAAAAAAACCGCGCTGGACTGCATGTGGTGCGAACCGGCCCTTATGGTGGAATTGTACTTTCCAGAACCGCGGCAAAACACATGTCTTAAATGGCACCCCAAATGCAGTGTGCGATTTTGCCGCGATTGTCAACTCAAGCAACATAACGCACTAAAAGCGCGGCGAAAAATAAATAAAATCGTACCAAACACTCCTGGCTCTGTGCCAAGATTTGATACATGAGCTGCTTTGTAGCAGAGAAGGGGCCCATTCAAAATGAGTGATTCCGCTCCAAAAAAAAAGAAAAAAAAAAAAAGCTAGAAATAAATAAATAAAATAAAGCGTTGCAGCAGCTGTCGCTGCGCTCAGGTGTGAATAGAGCCTTATGATAGAAAAAAAATAAAAAAATTAAAAAAAATCTGCATAGCCATTCATCCAATGAACCTTTCATGTACATTCGTTCTGTGCAAAAACGAATACTGTACATTTCGACCCACCGAAATTTGCAGGGGTTACGTTCCTAGAGCACCTGCGAATTGCGAAAAAAAAAAACTTGAATTTTGGATGTGGTCAAAAAAAATGTTTTATTTAAATGGCTATTTTTATAGTTTCGCTGAATTTACGTTAATATTTATGTTACAAAGCTAGTAAATATTATTCCTAATAATTTAGCATAAAAAAAAAAAAAAAAAAAATACACACACCACACACAAAAAATGCAGAGGATATTTGCGTTATCCGCAAACATTAGTTTGTTTCTAAGGAACAAAAACCCACTGAGGCCGCGAACTCTGAATCGCGACTTTGCGGCGTTGGACTGTATTCTTTATGCTAGGTTCTCTTGGGCAGTAGTAAATATTGCATTATGGCCACTAGATGGCGCTGAGGAGCACAGCAAATATGTGTCTTTGTAATAAGAGATACAATGTAACAATTCTAGAGAACACTAGAGGGAATCAACAAATGGTTACATTTATCTGTTACTTCCCGCTATCATCTCTAGCATTAAACAGGGGTGTGTGGCGGCCCTCCAGCTGTTGCGGAACTACAACTCCCATCATGGCCTCCATTCGGGAGTCATGCTTGTAACTGTCAGCCTTGCAATGCCTCATGGGACTTGTAGTTCCACAACAGCTGGAGGGCTGCCAGAAAGCCAAAAACCATTGCTCCTGTGACCTATTTTGCACAGTGCCTGAGCCCCAGTGACGCCCATCCCCTGCACTCACCTGGGCCGCACAGCCGGCTGTAGTGGTACGGGTTGCAGCACATGCTGTTGCTGTCGGCTCCTCCGGCTCCCTGACACCCGCTCAGGGCTTTCAGTTGCCCGGGATGCTGCAGCTCCGGCCAGCGGAAGAGTCTACAGAGCAGAAGGTGAGGAGGGGGCCCGCCGCCGCCGATGCGGGTCACCAGCACGCAGCCCCCCGGTGCCGCCCCCCTGGACTCCACTGCCTCCAGCAGGGCGCACAGAGCTTGCTCCTTCAGACGTTTCAGCATGCCCGACGCAGCAGACCGCAGTTCGGGGGACCCGGCGGGGGGCGGCTCCGACAGACCGCAGCAAGACACTCCCCCATCCCCGCCCGCCCGGCTCCGCCACAGGCGCCGAACCAGCCCGGTGCGTCTGGACTTGAACATGCGGCGCCCCCGGGGGGATGCGCCCGGGTCACCGTAGCCTCAGTGCCCGGGGCCAGCTGGGGGTGTCGGCATGCGGCTGCGTGGGGGCGGCGCGGCCTGGGAGGAGCCGTGGGGCCACGGTGGGGCTTCTAGGTGCCAGGCGCACTGCGATCTCAGGGGGTAGGGGGGGGGGGTCTTCCACTGTGCCAGGGGCACAGCGCTACATCATAAATGCCCTCCTGTGCCAGGTGCATACAGTTCTGAGTGATCCTCCCCTGTGCCCGCTTCTAGCTTATCCCCTGCATGCCAGGCATACGGCAGATCCTTCGCCAGGTGGCAGAGTCAGTTCCAGGCACACAGCAGATCCTCCTCCAGGTGGCAGAGTCGGTGCCAGGCACACAGCAGATCCTCCCCCAGGTGGGGGTATTTTTTTCACTCCCCCAGGTGACGGTTCCAGGCACGCAGTTATAGGTCCTCAGCCAGGTACACAGCAGTTCCTCTTTCAGGTCATGGACTGGATGCCAGGTACACAGCAGATCCTATTCCAGGTGGCAGAGTCAGTGCCAGGCACACGGCAGATCCTTCGCCAGGTGGACTCCGTGCCAGGCACACAGGAAAACCTTCTGCAGGTGGCACCGGGTGCCAGGCACACAGCAGATCCTATGTCAGGTGATGGACTTGGTGCCAGGCACACAGCAAATCCTATGTCAGGTGATGGACTTGGTGCCAGGCACACAGGTTTCGGTTCTTCAGCCAGGTACACAACAGGTAAATGGACGCGGTGCCAGGCACGCCGCAGTTCCTCTGGGTACTAGGTGCCAGGCACGCGGCAAACCCTATTCTAGGTGATGGACTAGCTCTATGTCCTCTGCCAGGCACACAGCAGTTCCTCCTCTAGATAATGGACTGGATGCCAGGTGCACTGCAGACCTTATTCCAGGTGCCAGGCACAGGGCAGTTCCTCCAGGTACTTGGTGCCAGGCACACAGCAGATCTTGCAGTAGGTAATGGACTGGATGCCAGGTGCCCAGCAGTCCCTCCTGGATGCCAGGTGCCCAGCCCTCAGTGCCAGGCACACAGCAGATGATGGACTCAATGCCAGGTGCCCAGCAGATGATGGACTCAATGCCAGGTGCCCAGCAGATGATGGACTCAATGCCAGGTGCCCAGCAGATGATGGACTCAATGCCAGGTGCCCAGCAGATGATGGACTCAATGCCAGGTGCCCAGGTAATCCTCGGTGCCAGGCGCACAGCAGCTCCTATTGCAGGTGATGATTTGGGTGCAGCTCCCCCTGCAGGTGATGGTCTCCTCGGTGCCAGGCGCACAGCAGTTCCTCGGGTCCCCGGTGGTCACCCCCCGGAGGTGTCACATGTCGGTGCCCTCCGATGGCCGGCATCCCGGGGACCACAGCCAGGCGCACGGATGGATGGAGGAGGAGGATGCGGCAGCGGCGGCTCCGCACTCACATGGCACAGCGGCGGTCGGGGCCTTTGCACACAGTCCTCCTCGGTCCCGGTCACCCCGCTCGGTGCTCTCCGCTCTTTGTGCTCACGCTCTTGTCTCGCTCACACTCGGGCCCAGCTCGGCCCCCCATTGGCCGCCCCGGGTCACGTGACAGTCTAGACACTTTGGCGGCTCCGCAGCTCTGACTGTTGCGCAAACAAATCTCAAGTTTCTGAACTCTTAAAGGAGCCGCACGGGGGGGATGGGAGGGGAGGGGGGGGGGGGTGATGGTCCTACCCTGTGCCTGGCTGAGGAGGAGGGCAGCCAGGGACATCTCCTCCATTGTATTGTCCATTTACTATCCCAGAAAAGTACCATTGGAGCAATCCTTCCATGAACCCCATCCCTCCATGAACCCCATCCTTCTATGAACTCCATCCCTCCATGAACCCCATCCCTCCATGAACCCCATCTTTCTATGAACCCCATCCTTCCATGAACCCCATCCCTCCATGAACCTCATCCTTCTATGAACCCCATCCCTCCATGAACCCCATCCCTCCATGAACCCCATCCTTCTATGAACTCCATCCCTCCATGAACCCCATCCTTCTATGAACTCCATCCCTCCATGAACCCCATCCTTCTATGAACTCCATCCCTCCATGAACCCCATCCTTCTATGAACTCCATCCCTCCATGAACCCCATCCTTCTATGAACTCCATCCTTCCATGAACCCCATCCTTCTATGAACTCCATCCCTCCATGAACTGCATCCTTCCATGAACCTCATACTTCCATGAACCCCATCCTTCCATGAACCCCATCCTTCCATGAACCTCATCTCTCCATGAACCTCATCCCTCCATGAACCCCATCCTTCCTTGAACCCCAACCTTCCATGAACCCCATCCTTTGATGGGGGGGGGGTGATGGTCCTACCCTGTGCCTGGCTGAGGAGGAGGGCAGCCAGGGACATCTCCTCCATTGTATTGTCCATTTACTATCCCAGAAAAGTACCATTGGAACCCCATCCCTCCATGAACCCCATCCTTCCATGAACCCCATCCCTCCATGAACCTCATCCTTCTATGAACCTCATCCCTCCATGAACCTCATCCCTCCATGAACCTCATCCCTCCATGAACCCCATCCTTCTATGAACCTCATCCATCCATGAACCCCATCCTTCCATGAACCCCATCCTTCTATGAACCCCATCCCTCCATGAACCCCATCCTTCTATGAACCTCATCCATCCATGAACCCCATCCTTCCATGAACCCCATCCTTCTATGAACCTCATCCCTCCATGAACCTCATCCCTCCATGAACCTCATCCCTCCATGAACCCCATCCTTCTATGAACCTCATCCATCCATGAACCCCATCCTTCCATGAACCCCATCCTTCTATGAACCCCATCCCTCCATGAACCCCATCCTTTCATGAACCCCATCCTTTCATGAACCTCATCCTTCCATGAACCCCATCCTTCCATGAACCTCATCCTTCTATGAACCCCATCCCTCCATGAACCCCATCCCTCCATGAACCCCATCCCTCCATGAACCTCATCCATCCATGAACCCCATCATTCCATGAACCCCATCCTTCGATGAACCCCATCCTTTCATGAACTCCATCCTTCCATGAACCCCATCCTTCCATGAACCCCATCCTTCCATGAACCCCATCCCTCCATGAACTGCATCCTTCCATGAACCCCATCCTTCCATGAACCTCATCTCTCCATGAACCTCATCCCTCCATGAACCCCATCCTTCCTTGAACCCCAACCTTCCATGAACCCCAACCTTCCATGAACCCCATCCTTTGATGGGAGGGGGGGTGATGGTCCTACCCTGTGCCTGGCTGAGGAGGAGGGCAGCCAGGGACATCTCCTCCATTGTATTGTCCATTTACTATCCCAGAAAAGTACCATTGGATCAATCCTTCCATGAACCCCATCCCTCCATGAACCTCATCCATCCATGAACCCCATCCTTCCATGAACCTCATCCATCCATGAACCTCATCCCTCCATGAACCCCATCCCTCCATGAACCCCATCCCTCCATGAACCTCATCCTTCCATGAACCTCATCCTTCCATGAACCTCATCCTTCCATGAACCCCATCCTTCCATGAACCTCATCCTTCCATGAACCTCATCCTTCCATAAACCCCATCCCTCCATGAACCTCATCCCTCCATGAACCCCATCCTTCCATGAACCTCATCCCTCCATGAACCCCGTCCTTCCGTGAACCCCATCCCTCTGTGAACCCCATCCTTCCGTGAACCCCAACCTTCCACGAACTCATCCTTCCATGAACCCCATCCTTCCATGAACCTCATCCTTCCATGAACTTCATCCCTCCATGAACCCCATCCTTCCATGAACCCAATCCCTCCACGAACCCAATCCTTCCATGAACCCCATCCCTCCATGAACCCCATCCTTCCATGAACCTGTTCCCTCCATGAACCCAATCCTTCCATAAACCCGCTCCCTCCATAAATCTGATCCTTCTGTAAACCTAATCCCTCCATGAACCCCCTCCCACCATGAACCCATCCCTCCATAAACCCCATCCCTCCATGAACCCCATCCAACCATGAACCCCATCCAATCATGAACCCCATCCCTCCATGAACCCAATGCTCCCATGAACCCAATTCCTCCATTAACCCTATCCCTTCATGAACCCAAACCCTTCATGAACTCAATCCCTCCATGAACCCCATCCCTCTGTGAACCCCATCCCTCCGTGAACCTCATCTTTCCATGAACCTGATCCTTCTGTGAACCCAATCCCTCCATGAACTCATTTTTTCCATGAACCCAATTCTTCCATGAACCTAATTACTCCATGAATTCGATCCTTCCATGAACCCCATCCTTCCAAAAAAACCTCCCTCCATAAATCTGATCCTTCTGTGAACCTAATCCCTCCATGAACTTGATCCTTCAATGAACCCCCTCCCCCAATGAACCCAATCCCTCCATGAACGCCATCCCTCTGTGAACTCAATTCCACCATGTGCCCCTCCCTCCATTAGCCCGATCCTTCTGAGAACCCAATCCCTCCATGAACCCCCTCCCTCCATGAACCCAATCCTTCCATAAACCCAATCCCTGCATGAACCCCATCCTTCTGTGAACCTAATCCCTTCATGAATCTGATTCTTCCATTAAATCTATCCCTCAATGAAACTGATTCTTCTGTGAACCCCATCCCTCCATAAACCCAATCCCTCCATGAACCCCATCCTTCCGTGAATCCCATCCCTCCATGAACCTAATCCTTCCATGAACCCCATCTCTCCATAACCCCCTCCCTCCATGAACATGATCCCTCTGTGAACCTAATGCCTCCATGAACCCGATCCTTTCATGAACCTAATTCCTCCATGAACCTGATCATTCTGTGAACCCAA
Organism: Lithobates septentrionalis; assembly: GCA_037952835.1. Taxonomy (NCBI): domain Eukaryota; kingdom Metazoa; phylum Chordata; class Amphibia; order Anura; family Ranidae; genus Lithobates; species Lithobates septentrionalis. Next base: position 580,007 of record JBBDGP010003623.1, read on the forward strand.
TCCCTGCACGAATTCCAAGCCTCCATGAACCCAATCCTTTCGTGAATCCCATTCCTCCATGAACCCCATGCTTTCATGTACCCGATCCTTCCTGGAACCCCATCTCTTCATGAACCCCATCCCTCTATGAACCCAATCCCTCAATGACTCTTATCCCTTCATGAACCCCATACTTTTTGTGAACCCCATTCCTCCATAAACCACATCCCTCCAGGAACCTCATCCTTCCATGAACCCCATCCCTCCATGAACCCAATCCCTTCATGAACCCGATCCTTCCATTTAACCGCCCCTCAATGAAACCTCATTCTTCCGTAAACCCCACCCTCCATGTACCCCATCCCTCCACGAACCTCATTCTTCCATATACCCCAATTCTCCACAAAATTCCCGCGAGCCCTATTTCTCCATGAACCCCATCCTTCCATGAACCCCATCCTTTTGTGAACCCCAATTTACCATGAACCTCATCCTTCTGTAAACCTCATCCCTCCATGAGCCTCATCCTTTGGTGAACCCCAATTATCCATGAACCTCATCCTTCCATGAACCCCATCCCTCCATGAACCCCATTTTTTCATGAACCCCATCCTTCCATGAACCCCCAATTTTCTATGAACGTCATCCTTTCATGAACCCCATCCTTTCGTGAACCCAATCCCCCCAAGAACCCATCACTTCATAAACCCCCTCCCTCCATGAACCCGATCTTTCTGTGAACCCAATCCCTCCATGGACTTGATTCTTCCGTGAACCCCCTCCCTCCTTGAACCCAATCCTTCTATGATCCCTATCCCTGCATGAACCCCATTCTTCCTTGATTCCCATTCCTCCTCATTCTTCCATGAACCCCATCTCTCTGTGAACTCAATCTCTCTATGAACCCCATCCCTCCATGAACCCGATCCTTCAGTAAACCCCATCCGTCCATGAACCCAATTCCTCCATGAACCTGATCATTCTGTGAACCCAATGCCTCCATGAACCCATCACTCCATAAACCCCCTCCCTCCATGAACCCGATCTTTCTGTGAACCCCATCCCTCCATGAACCCAATCATTCAGTAAACCCCATCCGTCCATGAACCCAATTCCTCCATGAACCTGATTATTCTGTGAACCCAATACCTGCACGAATTCCATACCTCCATGAACCCAATCCCTCCGTGAATCCCATTCCTCAATGAACCCCATCCTTTCATGTACCCGATCCTTTCGTGAACCCTTTCTCTCCATGAACCCCATCCCTCTATGAACATAATCCATCAATGACCCCTATCCCTTCATGAACCTCATCCTTTTCGTGAACCCAATTTCTCCATGAGCCCCATCCCTCCATGAACCTCATCCTTCCATGAACCCTATTCCTCCATGAACCTCATCCTTCTGTGAACCCAATCCCTCCATGAACCCCATCCTTCCATGAACCCTGCCCCTCAATGAAACCTCATTTTTCCATAAACCCCACCCTCCATGTACCCCATCTCTCCATGAACCTCATTCTTCCATATACCCCAATTCTCCATGAAACTCATCCTCCTGTGAACCCTATTCCTCCATGTACACCATCCTTTTGTGAACCCCAATTCTCCATGAACTTCATCCTTCTGCAAACCCAATCCCTCCATGAACCTCATGCTTCTATGAACCCCATCCTTTAGTGAACCCCAATTCTCCATGAACCTCATCCTTCCATGAACCCCATCCCTCCATGAACCCTATCTTTTCATGAACCCCAAATTCTCTTTGAACCTCATCCTTTCATGTACCCCATCCCTCCATGAACCTCATCCTTCCATGAACCCCCTCCCCCTGTGAACCCCATCCTTCAATGAACCCTATTCCTCCATTAACCTCATCCTTCCGTGAACTCAATCCCTCCATGAACCCCATCCCTCCATGAACCCCATCCTTCCATGAACCCCGCTCCTCAATGAAACCTCATTCCTCCGTAAACCCCACTCTCCATGTACCCCATCCCTCCACGAACCTCATTCTTCCATATACCCCAATTCTCCATGAAACTCATGCTTCCGTGAACCCCATTCCTCCATGAACCCCATCCTTTTGTGAACCCCAATTTCCCATGAATCTCATCCTTCCGTAAACCCCATCCCTCCATGAACCTCATGCTTCCATGAACCCCATTCTTTCGTGAACCTCAATTCTCCATGAGCCTCAGCCTTCCATGAACCCCATCCCTCCATGAACCCCATGTTTTCGTGAACCCCCAATTCTCTATGAACCTGATCCTTTCATGAACCCCATACCTTCATGAACGTCATCCTTCCATGAACCCCATCCCCCTGTGAACCCCATCCTTTTATGAACCCCATTCCTCTATGAACTCCATCTTTTCGTGAACCCCATCCCTCCATAAACCTGATTCTTACGTGAACCCCCTCCCTCCTTGAACCCAATCCTTCTATAATCCCTATCCCTGCATGAACCCCATTCTTCCTTGATCCCCATTCCTCTATTAATCTCATCCTTCCATGAACCCCATCTCTCTGTAAACTCAAGCTCTCCATAAACCCCATCCCTCCATGAACCTGATCCTTCAGTAAACCGCATCCGTCTATGAACCCAAGCCCTCCATGAACCCGATGCTTCTATGAACCCCACCCTTCTGTGAACCCCATCCCTCCGTAAACTCCATGCTTCCATTAACCCCATCCTTTCATGAACACCCCATCCTTCCATGAACTCAACCCTCCTGTTAAACTCATCCCTCCATGAACCCGATGTTCCCACGAACCCAATCTCTCCATGAACCCAATCCCTCGTGGACCCAATCCCTCCATGAACCCAATCCTTCTGCGAACCCAATCCTCCATGAACCCGAGTTTTCCATGAGCCCAATCCCTTCATGAACCTGATCCTTCCATGAACCTAATTCCTCCATGAACCTGATCCTTCCATGAACCCCATCCTTCCATGAACCCCATCCCTCCTTAAACTTGATCCTTCTGTGAACCTAGAAACCAAGAAACCCATCCGTTCGTAAACCCGAACCCAATCCCACCATGGATCCATCCTTCCATGAATCCAATCCTTCTGTGAACCCAATCCCTCCATGAACCTGATTCTTCCGTGATACCTTCTCTCCATGAACCTAATTCCTCCATGAACCCTATTCCTGCATGAACCCCATCCTTCAGTGATCCTAATCCCTTCATGAGCCCGATCCTTTCGTGAAACTCATACCTCCATGAACCTGATCCTTCTGTGAACCCCATCCCTCCATGAACCCCATCCCTCCATTAACCCCATCCCTCCATGAACCCAATCCTTCCATGAACCCCATCCCTCCGTAAACCCAATCCCTCCAGGAAACCCCACCCTTCCATGAACCCCATCCCTCCATGAATATCATCCTTCTATGAACCCCATCACTCCCTGAACACCCACCCTCCATGAATCGATCATTTTGTGAACCCAATCCCTGCATGAACTCCATCCTTCCGTGAACCCAATCCTTAAAGGGACAGTGTAAAAAAATTCAATAAAAAAATAATAAAATAATAACGTAAAGGCATATTTACATTTTTAGCCATAGGTATAAAAATGATAACAAAAATGAAAGAGACAGTGTAAAAAAAATAAAAAACAAAATAAATAATAATGTAATTTTTTTTTTAAAGCGCCCCTGTCCCCTCTTGCTCGTGCGCTGAAGCGAACGCATAAAACTCATAAAAGCTGTGTTGGCACCATGCATGTTAGGGATCACTGTGAACATTATAGCGAGAGCAATAATTCTAGCACTAGACCTCCATCCTATAGCTCTAAACGAACCTGTAAAAAAATTTTAAGCGTCACCTATGGAGATTTTGAGGTACTGTAGTGTGGCGCCATTCCACGGGCCTGCGCAATTTTAAAGCATGACATCTTAGGTATCTATTTACTCAGCATAACATAATCTTTTATATTTTACCCCAAAAAAACGTAGTTATATATTGTGTTTTTTTGCATTAAAGTCTTTTTTTTTTATTATTGCGTTTGAAATATCACTGCGCGAATACTGCGTGACATAAAAATATTGCAACACCCACCATTTTATTCTCTAGGGCCTCTGTTTAAAAAATATATAATGTTTGGGGGGCTCTGAGTAATTTTTTAGCAAAAAGATGATTTTTACATGTAGGTGAGAAATGTCAGAATTGGCCCGGTAGGGAAGTGGTTAAACCAATGAAAAACATTCGACCAGCACAGGAAATAGCCCCATTCCACAGAACGAATGTACATTCACTTTCACTGGACGAACTGCTATGCAAATTATTTTTTTTTTTGTTATAAATTAGATCCCGGGAACTTTGGGAATATTGGAAGAACGATTGCGTTGTGTTTGACAGGCGTTTTCTCTGGCTGCTCAGCAGTTGTGTGTATCAGGATGAATTGTTCCTCCACCCAGATTTATAGAGGGGTTGCTTTTTGGCAGAGTAATTCTAGAATTACTGTTCAAGTTACTTATTCTGGCCACTAATTCATTTATTGTTCGTTAATAGATAATGGCCCTGCATTGTACTTGATGATGCAATTGTGCAACTGCTGCATAGAACATATTAAAGCGGAGTTCCACCCAACTTTACAAGAAGGTCTTAAATTAAAGACCACCCCTCGTTCTTGGATATATATTTTATAGAAAAGGAGAGATAATTGGGACTTTGAGAGAAGCCCGCCATATCCAATAATAAGGACAGAATGGGTACATGAGTATAAATACAAATACATGATTTATTGTTACAATCTAGAAATCATACCAGGTTCTTAAGGAAAACATTGTATCAAATAAATAGGTAGTCACATGACTTACACTGAGATATGCTGCTCATAGCATGCAATACAATTAATGGGTAGACATGATAAACATACATGATGAATTAAACCAATAAAAAAATGTACATAATGAAACCAGGTGTATCTTGGCATCTAGTAGCACCTGACGCGTTTCATGGCTTTTCAGCCATTCATCAGGAGTGTAATAATACAGTATACTGGAAAGATAAATAATTATCGGTTGTTAGCCACTTCAGCCCCGGAAGATTTTACCCCCTTCCTGACCAGAGCACTTTTTGCGATTCAGCACTGCATCGATTTAACTGGCAATTGCCCGGTCGTTGCGGCATTGCACCCAAACAAAATTGACGTCCTTTTTTTCTCGCAATTAGAGCATTCTTTTGGTGGTATTTGATCACCTCTGCGGTTTTTATTTTTTGCGCTATAAACAAAAGAAGAGCGTCAAGTTTGAAAAAAAATCAATAGTTTTTACTTTTGGTATAATAAATATCCCCCCAAAAATATATATATATAAAAAAAAACACATTTTTTCCTCAGTTTAGGCCGATATGTATTCTTCTACATATTTTTGGTAAAAAAAAAAAAAAATCGCAATAAGCGTATATTGATTGGTTTGCGCAAAAATTATAGCGTCTACAATATAGGGGATAGTTTTATGGCATTTTTATTATTAATTTTTTTATTAGTAATGGCGGCGATCTGCAATTTTTGTCGGGACTGCGACATTATGGCGGACACATCGGACACTTTTGACACTATTTTGGGATCATTGTCATTTATACAGCGATCAGTGCTATAAAAATGCACTGATTACTGTGTAAATGACACTGGCAGGGAAGGGGTTAAACACCAGGGGGCGATCAAGGGGTTAGGTGTGTCCTAGGGAGTGATTCTAACTGTGGGGGAGGGATGGGCTACCACTGATATGACAGCGATCACCGCTCCCGATGACAGAGCGCACGGCAGAAGGGTCCTGTGTGTCTTTGGCTCCCTTTCAGGTCCGAATTCAGGCAAAAATTTGGACCTGATTTGCCCCTAAAACGGAGAACAGGGAAGCACCGAACCTCCTGCTGTGACCCGCGCCGCATATAGTGTGAACCCGGCCTCAAACATTATTTTATTTTTCTAGCATAGAATAAAATGGCATTGTTGCAATTTTTTACATCATGACATCACAATATATAACCCAATTTTTCAGTAGGATATAAAAGATGATGTTACGCAGAGTAAATAGATACATAACATGTCACGCTTTAAAATTGCGCATGCCCGTGGAATGGCGACAAACTACTATACTTAAAAATCTCCATAGGTGATGCTTTAAAAATTTTTACTGGGGGGGGGGGGGGATAACTTACGCTGCTTGGGAAAGCCATCCAGCGGCTAATTAGCCACGCAGGCCTCTTTCATGAGAAAGCCAGTCGCCGGCTGAAAAAAAAATACCGGGGTTATGGCTGACAGCTTCAGCCATAACCCCGGTAAACCACTTGCAAGCCGCAACTTATACAGTATATACACTATATTACCAAAAGTATTGGGACACCTGCCTTTACACACATAAACTGTAATGGCATCCCAGTCTTAGTCCATAGGGTTCAATATTGAGTTGGCCCACCCTTTGGGGCGCTATTCCTCCTACTGACACCAATGATGGGGCACTATTCCTCCCACTGACACCAACGATAGGGCACCATTCCTTCCATTACACCAATGATGGGGAATAATTTCTCCCATTGATACCAATGATGTGGCGCTATTCCTGCGACTGACGCCAATAATAGGGAACTATTCATCCCATTAATACCAATGATGGCGTCACTATTCCTCCTACTAACACCAGTGATGGGGAACTATTCCCCCCCTGATATAAATGATGGGGCACTCTTTTTCCACTGACACCAATGATGGGGCACTCTTCCTCCCACTGACACCAATGATGGGGCACTATTCCTCAAACGGGGCACAATTTCTCCCATTAATATCAATAATGGGGCATTATTCCTCCTATTGACACCAATGATGAGGCACTATTCCTCCCATTGATACCAATGATGGGGCTTTATTCCTTCCCACTGATACCAATGATGGGGCACTATTCCTACCGCTGATATCAATGATGGGGCATTATTTCTCCTATTGCCACCAATGATGGGGCCCTATTCCTCCCACTGATACCAATGATGGGCACTACTCCTCCCACTGACACCAGTGACGAGGCACTATTCCTCCCCACTGATACCAATGATGGGGCACTATTACTCCCCACTGAAACCAATGATGGGGCACTATTCCTACCGCTGCTACCAATGATGGGGCACTATTCCTCCCACTGATACCAATGATGGGGCACTATACCTACTGCTGATATCAATAATGGGGCACTATTCCTCCCACTGATACCAATGATGGGCATTATTCCTCCCACTGATACCAATGATGGGGCACTATTCCTCCCATTGATACCAATGATGGAGCACTATTCCTCCCACTGATACCAATGATGGGGCACTATTCCTCCCATTGATACCAATGATGGAGCACTATTCCTCCCACTGATACCAATGATGGGGCACTATTTCTCGCATTGATACCAATGATGGGGCACTATTCCTCCCACTGATACCAATGATGGGGCACTCTTTCTCCTACTGACACCAATGATGGGGCACTATTCCTCCCACTGACATCAGTGATGGGGCACTATTCCTCCCACTGACACCAATGATGGGGCACTATTCCTCCCACTGACACCAATGATGGGGCACTATTCCTCCCACTGACACCAATGACGGAGCACTATTCCTCCCACTGACACCAATGATGGGGCATTTTTAGAGATGGCAGGACATTTTCTACTCCAACCGGCCACAGTCTGCCCAATCTAAGGTCTGAAGAATAATAAGCTGGCTCTTTGTTTAGAAAGTTTGGAGACCCCTGTCCTAGACTGATCTTTGAGCCAGAGGAAGAATGGTGTAAATGCTGTGTGCCTGGCTGTGTGTGCTGTGAGGGAAATAGGCCCAAATTACCAGCGGCTCCTGCGGGGGTAGCACTACGTTATTTCAGCTGTAAATTCTGAATCATTGTGCCGTGTGGTTTTACTGAAGGTAATTTCTGCCGTGCATTTTTTTTATTTTTTATCTTGAGTTCAGTTTGCATTGCCCGGGTTCATAATAAGTTTAATAGTAAAGAGTTGTGATGGCGACAAGGATGGTTAATGAGTACACATCATTTTCAGGGACAGTCGGAGTTCTGAATTATTGCCTCTGGAAACTTTTGGCCTTGACAACGTCCATGGCAATCACCAGGAATTATGAGTATTAATCCACTAGGACAGCGGAGGTCTTTTATGTTGTACAGATGAACTAACTGAAGAGTTCAGGGACCGTTATTCGTCCCTGGTAGTCATTTTCCATTTGTTACACAACAGTTTAAGAAGGATAAAGTGTTATTACTGTTATTTCAAGGGGTACTAGTTGACAGGTAGGGTGGGGGGCCCTCAATAGGAAGGGGGAGGTAGAGTCTCTGCCCTGCACTGGTAAGGTGGGGGGACTCCATAGGAAGAGAGAGGTAGAGTATCTACCATGCATTGGTGGGGTGGGGGATTTACTCTATAGTAAGAGGGAGGTAGAATCTCTTCCATGCACTGGTAAGGGGGGCACTCCATAGGAAGAGAGAGGTAGAGTCTCTACAATGCACTGGTGGGGTGGCGGCACTCCATAGGAAGAGAGAGGTAGAGTATCTACCATGCACTGGTGGGGTGGGGTGGGGGATTTACTCTATAGTAAGAGGGAGGTAGAGTCTCTTCCATGCACTGGTAAGGGGGGCACTCCATAGGAAGAGAGAGGTAGAGTCTCTACAATGCACTGGTAAGGTGGGGGGGGGGGCACCTTATAGGAAGAGGAAGGTAGATTCTCTGCCATGCACTGGTAAAGTGGGGGCACTCTCAGGGGCGGACTGACCATTGAGCCACTCGGGCACTGCCCGAGGGCCCTGGGCCACTAGGGGGCCGCATCAGGGTTGCCAGCCTCAGTAAAACCAGGGACAGTATGGACCAGGGACAGCCAATAGACAGTATGGACCAGGGACAGCCAATAGAAACATGTCTGTGTATACTGTGTGTACATGTATGTGTATACTGTGTGTGTGTATACTATGTGGCCCCATAATCTCTGATTGCCTGGGGGCCCCATAATATCTTATTGCCCGGGGGCCCCATGAGTTGTCAGTCCGCCCCTGGGCACTCTATAGGAAGGGGTAGGTATAGTCGCAGCCATGCACTGGTGAGATCGGGGGCACTCCATAGCAAGAGGCAGGTATAGTCTCTGCCATGCACTGGTAAGGTGGGGGCACTCTATAGGAAGAGGGAGGTAGAATCTCTGCCATGCACTGGTGAGGCAGCAGCAGGGGGGGGGGCACTCTATAGGAGGAGGGAGGTAGAGTCTCCTCCATGCGCTGGCAAGGATTGGGGGGGGGGGCACTTCATTGGAATAGGGAGCAGCCATGCACTGGCGGGATCGGAGGCACTCCATAGCAAGGGGCATTTATAGTCTCTGCCATGCACTGGTAAGGTGGGGGCTCTCTATAGGAAAAGGAGGTAGAGTCTCTTCCATGCACTGGTAAGGAAGGGGGGGGCACTCCGTAGGAATAGGGAGGTAGAGTTTCTACAATGCACTGGTGATGTGGGGGCACTCTATAGGAAGGGGGAGTTAGAGTCTCTTCCATGCACTGGTAAGGAGGGGGGGGGGGGCACTCCGTAGGAATAGGGAGGTAGAGTTTCTACAATGCACTGGTGATGTGGGGGCACTCTATAGGAAGGGGGAGTTAGAGTCTCTACAATGCACTTGTGAGGTGGGGGAGGGGGTACTCTATAGGAAGAGGGATGCAGAGTCTCTTCCATGCAATGGTAAGGGGGGGGGGGGCGTGAATAGGGAGGTAGAGTCTCTGCAATGCACTGGTGAGGTGGGGGGCACTCCATAGGAAGAGGGAGGTGGAGTATCTGCAATGCACTGGTGAGGTAAGGAGGGGGCACTCTATAGGAAGAGGGAGGTAGAGTCTCCTCCATGCACTGACGAGGATTGGGGGGGGGCACTCCATAGGAGTAGGGGGGTAGAGTCTCTACCATGAACTGGTGAGGCGGGGGTCACTCCATAGGATGAGGCAGGTAGATTCTCTACCATGCACTGGTGAGGTGGGGGGCACTTTATAGGAAGGGGGAGGTATAGTCGCAGCCATGCACTGATGAGATCAGGGGCACTCCATAGCAAGGGGCAGGTATAGTCTCTGACATGCACTGGTAAGGTGGGGGCTCTCTATAGGAAGAGGGGAAGTAGAGTCTCGGCCATGCATTGGTGAGGTAGCTGGGGGGGGGGGGGGCACTCTATAGGAAGAGGGAAGTAGAGTCTCTTCCATGCACTGGCAAGGGGGGGGGCACTCCGTAGCAATAGGGAGGTAGAGTCTCTACCATGCATTGGTGAGGTGGGGGGCACTCCATAGGAAGAGGGAGGTAGAGTCTCTCCAATGCACTGATGAGGTGGGGGGGGGGGGCTCTATAGGAAGAGAGAGGTAGAGTCTCTGCCATGCACTGGCAAGGTGGGGGCACTCTATAGGAAGAGGCAGGTAGAGTCTCTGCCATGCACTGGTGATTTGGGGGGCACTCTATAGGAAGAGGGAGGTAGAGCCTCTGTCATGCACTGGTGAGGTGGGGGCACTCCATAGGAAGAGGCAGGTAGAGTCTCTACCATGCAATGGTGAGGTGGGGGGCACTTATAGGAAGAGGGAGGTAGAGTCTCTACCATGCACTGTTGAGGTGGGGGCTGGGGGCACTGTATATGAAGAGGGAGGTACAGTCTCTACCATGCACTTGTGAGGTGGGGGGCACTCCATAGGAAGAGGGAGGTAGAGTTTTGTCAACAGGATGCAATGCAGAATGTTACCGAAACGTCTTGGTGGGCTAGAGGGCCTTTTCCTTAAAGTGGGGACCCCTGAGCCCATCAGAACCATTTTGAAGCATATATGGGTGGTTGGAATTCAGGTTGGGGCTGCAAGAAGTCTGGCATGTAAGTGATCTGGTGCACTGGGGGCAGCAGATGTGGCACCAAATGGGTTGCCAAACATTTGGGAGAGACCTGTGCTTGCTCTTGTCCATAAACGTCAGAAAAAGAAAGAGGGTGGGGTGTTGGAATGTAGCGTGGTTAGTTGGCTCTGTTGGGTGGGGGTATCTACTAGCCATCATCAAAGTATATTTCTGCCTCTGACAGAAAGGCAACAAGGCAGGAAGGAGTGCTCATAAATAAAAACACTGGTTATACTGGCAGTTTTATTGCAGCTCCTACTGAGCTCCAATGCTGGGAGTTTATCTCAACTCCCATCTGAACACCAATATTAGAGATTTATTATTGCTCCAACAGAACACCGATGCTCTTTCATTTCAACACCAGTGCTGGGGTTTATTGCTGCTCCCCCATCTGAACACCAATGCTGTTTTTTTTTTTTGCTGCTCCCATCTGAACACCAATGCTGGGGTTTGTTGCTGCTCCCCCATCTGAACACCAGTGCTAAGGTTTATTGCTGCTCCTCCATCTGAACACCAACACAGGGGTTTATTGCTGCTCCCCTATCTGAACACCAATTCTGGGGATTATTGCTGCACTGACTGAACACCAATGCTGGGGTTTATTGCTGCTCCTCCATCTAAACACAAGTGCTGGGGTTTATTGCTGCTCCACTATTTGAACACCAATGTTGGGGATTATTGGTGCACCCACTTAACACTAATGTTGGGGGTTTATTGCTGTACCTAATAACACCCAGGCTTGAGGTTTATTGCTGCACCACTGACAAAAAAGCTAGGGATTATTGCTGCACCCATCCGAACACCAATGCTGGGTTTTTTTTTGCTGCTCCCATCTGAACACTAATGCTGGGGTTTATTGCTGCTCCCCATCTGAACACCAATGCTGGGTTTTATTGCTGCTCCCTCATCTGAACACCAGTGCTGGGGTTTATTTCTGCTCCCATCTGAACACCAATGCTGGGGTTTATTGCTGCTCCCCCATCTGAACACCAATGCTGAGGTTTATTGCTGCTCCCCCATCTGAACACCAATGCTGGGGTTTATTGCTGCTCCCTCATCTGAACACCAGTGCTGGGGTTTATTGCTGCTCCCATCTGAACACCAATGCTGGGGTTTATTGCTGCTCCCCCATCTGAACACCAATGCTGAGGTTTATTGCTGCTCCCCCATCTGAACACCAATGCTGGGGTTTATTGCTGCTCCCCCATCTGAACACCAATGCTGGAGTTTATTGCTGCTCCCTCATATGAACACCAGTGCTGGGGTTTATTGCTGCTCCCATCTGAACACCAATGCTGGGGTTTATTGCTGCTCCCATCTGAACACCAATGCTGGCTTTTATTGTTGCTCCCTCATCTGAACACCAGTGCTGGGGTTTATTGCTGCTCCCCACCTGAACACCAATGCTGGGTTTTATTGCTGCTCCCCCATCTGAACACCAATGCTGGGTTTTATTGCTGCTCCCCCATCTGAACACCAATGCTGGGGTTTATTGCTACTCCCCATCTGAACACCAATGCTGGGTTTTATTGCTGCTCCCTCATCTGAACACCAATGCTGGGGTTTATTGCTACTCCCCCATTTGAATAGCAATGCTGAGGTTTATTGCTGCTCCCCCATCTGAACACCAATGCTGAGGTTTATTGCTGCTCCCCCATCTGAACACCAATGCTGGGGTTTATTGCTGCCCCCTCATCTGAACATCAGTGCTGGGGTTTATTGCTGCTCCTATCTAAACACCAATGCTGGGGTTTATTGCTGCTCCCCCATCTGAACACCAATGCTGAGGTTTATTGCTGCTCCCCCATCTGAACACCAATGCTGGGGTTTATTGCTGCTCCCCCATCTGAACACCAATGCTGAGGTTTATTGCTGCTCCCCCATCTGAACACCAATGCTGGGGTTTATTGCTGCTCCCCCATCTGAACACCAATGCTGAGGTTTATTGCTGCTCCCCCATCTGAACACCAATGCTGGGGTTTATTGCTGCTCCCATCTGAACACCAATGCTGGGGTTTATTGCTGCTCCCATCTGAACACCAATGCTGGGGTTTATTGCTGCTCCCTCATCTGAAAACCAATGCTAGGATTTATTGCTGCTCCCCCATTTGAACACCAATGCTGAGGTTTATTGCTGCTCCCCCATCTGAACACCAATGCTGGATAATGTTCCACGACATACAAAGACTTTAATTTACTTTATATTTCTAGCTGCCGAGATCGCTATAGCAACAGCGTGGAAAAGCCCCGTCATAGATATTGCAATAGTTAAACGAAAACTCACATGGATCATGTTAAATGAAAAAATTGCGAGTGTCCTACGTGATAAACAATCCATCTTTGCTAAAATATGGTCCCCTTGGCTGGCTTACCTGCAGGCCCCCGGATGAATGAATCTGGCTGTTTGAACAAGCTGATGTAGGATCCTCGGACGGACCCCCTTTCCTTTCCTTCTTATCTTTTCCCTTTCTTATTTCTCCCATAGATTTCTTGATTCCAGCCAGCTTTGGCTTCCTGCTCTCTTAACCCAAATTCGACCCCCCACCACCTTTTATTTTTCTCAATTTATTTATTTTTCTTTCTTATTCAAGATAGTGACGTCTACATTTGGGGACTTGATGCCCCTCTTGTGGGATTGTAATAATGCTTGGTGATGAGAGATCCTTAGTGGACTGTGGTCTCTGGCGGTCTTGACCTCGAATTTAACGGGTTTATTGACCTACATTAAGACTCAGGGGGTGATGGTGTGGAGACCACCCCACAGTGTCTATAAGGTTCTGGTCGTTTCTACATCCATGTTATAGCAGAAAACATTTTATTCCTGCTTTTATTAGTTGGTGACTAGGTGCTCACCTGTGAGTTTTAAAGAAGACATCACTCAATTGCCGAGAGATTGTTTTTCCCCTACCTATGTACCATCTCTTCCTGTTTATACAGAGGACGCAAGGATTGTTTGCTGCTCTGCGCAATGTTCATATTACTTTTATTCTTTGAAAATTTTCAATAAAAAACGATTGAAACAGAAAAAAATTATCCAGCAGGGAAATGTAATTTCCCCCAATTGGTTGCAGTAACTACTAATAATTGTACAGGTCCTTTAATGTTGATTGGACCCTGGGCAAAAAATTTTCTTGGGCCCCCCCATGCAATTTTACTCTCCACCTGCTCTGAGACATACAATAAATAGCAGCTAGACTTAAAATCAGTTTACTGTATCAGATCAGGCAGCGATTGCGATATTTGCCAGCGGTTACAGCATATCATTACTGCCAAATGACTGGTTGCTAGAGGTTACAGCACACATTACGACCCACTGATTAGTTGCTAGAGGTTACAGCAAATGATTTCTGCTTGTTAATTGGCTGCTAGAGATTACTGTACAGTAATACTGTTTACTGATTGGTTGCTAGAGGTTACAGCACATCATCTCCTCACTGCAGGGGAGCATGATATACATATGAATGCCACCTTTATTTACATATCAATGCCACTGACACGGCTATTTACTTAGTAATACCACCATTTACATATTAATGCCATTTTTTTACATGTAAACACAGGGTCTGCAGGTGAGTCATCTGTACACAACAATAGGGCAGAGCTGGGCAGCATTAGTAGCAGCACTTCACACTGAGATATCGGGACACAGCACAGGACTAAAACTTCAAGGGACAAGGGAATTTAAACTGGGATAGTAGGCAAGTATGAGGCAGCTGCTTTGGGCCCCCACAACAATGACAGGGCCCAGGGCAGCTGCCCCTTTTGCCCTACATTAAAGACGGTCCTGTCCGTCCCTGCACAAGCTCCCCAGGCATGTTCTTTAACCCCGTTACGACTGCCAAACACATATGTGCAGCGGCAAAAGGGTGGGATTTAACTCTCTCATACCGCACATATGCCTTCCCGCTTACCCGCTCGTATGTGACTTTGATGGGCTGTCCCTCGGTGGCACTTATATGGGCATCCTTCCGGGGGGATCCGACACTTGGGACACTCCACTGATTGGATCACATGCACTCTCCTGGCAATTGTCCTCTCCATTTAGCACCAGGTAACTCTGCACTCCATGATTAACATTCATTTATTTAATCTATCACTTAATTTCTGGAATTAGTAATCAGGCGGGTACTTTTTCACCTTTCCTCACGGTTTCCTTCACTATCATTTTTTCCATTTATTAGTTTATGATTTTTGGTTCCCTCACTTCTGCACATTTCACTCCTCACCCCCATACATTCACTACCCACCATTATTTAGAATTTCATTCATCACTTTTTCCTCCAGCAAACCCCATTTTGGCGGTTTACCCATCACCTACCTCTCCAGAGTGCCCTACTGCCTCGGGCCCACCCCGGATGATGCCTGTGTGGGCTGCCCGCCTCAGCTCCCGGTCACAATGTTCTCGGATGGCCCACGGCTCTTGGCTCTTTCACCATCAGCATACGGATCCCAGTGAGTAACAATGTATTTCGGGGGGTTATCTCTACCTCATCTGTTTTCATGTTGATATATGTTTAGGCTATCTTTATACCTTTAAATTACAGATACACCGCACACCTGCTCCTGATGAGTGGCACTGAGCCACGAAACACGTCGAGCTACCAGATGCTGTGCTTTATTCCAATCTTAATTTTATACCACCCATATATGGTTTATATTCTATTAATCACACAGGAATACCGAGGCCATAGGTCATGCAGACATTACCTTGCAGCAACCGTATATTTTTATATGTTATTGGTGGACTTTGTAATTTTATCATGTATGTCAGATGTTACCAGTGTCATTACCATTTTCAACTGCTCTTTAAACTGACATTAGCAATATGTATGTTACCTATTGTGTATGATTCAATAAACAATTTATCTATCCACCAATCTATCGAATTGCAAACCAGGTGCTTCACTTAAAGTCCCACCCCCAAGCTGGCTAGCTTGCCTTTTTCTTTGTCACATATGCATCGCTGAATGACCGATGTCTGTGTGCTCGGAGCGCACTCACTGTGCGCTCCCAGCACAAACACTGAGCTGTCAAAGATAGCTCTCGGTAAGGACTACAGATCAGTAGCCGTCAGAACTGTCCTCTGATCAGAACTGTTTAAAGGGACGCTGGGGGCAGGTGGGAAGGGGTTAAATAAATTTTGCAGTTTTAATGTTCCGCTTGTAAGCTTTGTTATAGATGCTGCTACTCCATGAATGGTAACTTTTGCATTGGTACCTTTCCCCCAGGGTAGTGCTTGGCCACCCACAGGGCCAGTGCTACCACTAGGCAAACTAGGCAGGCGCCTGGGGCGCACTGCTGCCTAGGGCGCCTAGACACTGGTGTTCCTACTGTCTACTCTCTGCAGCAAGCAACTAAGTCTCAGCATCAGCAGGCAGCCGCCGCTCCGTTTGCAGAGGCGCAGCAGCAGTGGAGGATTGTGCCTGTGTCCCGACTCCCGAATGAATAGAAGCAATAGGGTGGGTTTGGAGCACAGAGCATTGCATCCAGAGCCCACCTAGGTGTGTTGCAACAGTGAATGAATATTCACTGTTGCAACACTGATCCTTCTTCCTGGCCAATCGGGAAGCGGGTCTGATACCTGTCACCCGATTGGCTGAAAGGACAGGCGATCCTATCCTATTGGACGCCTAGGAGAAGAAGGGAGGAGCTGCACAGAAGATACAGGAGCCCGCCCGCCATCCATTGAAGCCCGCTACCGCCAGAGCGTACAACCCGCTGGAGCCTGCCACTGCCTGCCTGAGCCCGCAAACCTCTGCAGCCCTCAACCCACCGCTGCTGCCGGAGTCGCAACCCACCGAAGCCTGAAACCTGCTGCTGTCCGTCAGAGCCCGCTGCCTGCCGAAGGCCGCTGCTGCCCGCCGAAGCCCGCAACCTGACGCTGCCTGCCGGAGCCCGCAACCTGCCTGCCGGAGCCTGCTGGGGTAAGTGCAGGGGGTGCTGAGATGCCACCGACCAACAGGGGGGGCTGTTTGCCACCCCCCCAATAAAAAAAAAAACACCGGCCGCCACTGGCCTGCCCCTAAGTTATTTAAGAACTGTCACACGGCGGAGCAGGTAGACAACGGAAGCCTTTTTGCGCGGACAGAGATTTTTTTTTTATCTTTTTCCGGGTCTGGCAGTGGTGGCGAGCATTATAATTGACGATTTCGTGCGGCTATCGAATTTTAGTGGTCGGAAATGTTGGAAATTTTTTGAATAACGAACGCTTTTCTAATCAATGATGGGAGAATCGTGTGAGAAATATAATTGAAAAAGGAATGCACATGAGTGCATAAAAAGAAAATTCCCAGAAAGAAAAGATGATTCCCAGACACGAAAATTCTTTTCTGTAGCAACAGAAAATCAATGGTGGCGCCATCGGATCACAAAACGTACAAAATTTCTGATTTTGAAAAGAAAATTTGTTCAGAATTCGACCATGTATGGCCTGCCTTACACCAGGAGGATTATATCTTGTGCGGTCGTAGAAGCGTCCTAGAGAAGACAGTTGCCAAAGTTCTATCAGGCTTGGTGTAGATTGGTTGGAACGTGCTGTGACTTGGCTCTACATGTTACGCACATGAGGACGATGGATCTACATCAGGGGGGACTTTTTTATTTTTAATAGAGGAATTGTCAAAAACGGTGTCTGTGTTTTTATTTTTTTTTGACACTTTTTTTGGTGAATGAGTAGGGGTAAAATGTACCCTATACTCATTCACATGGGGGGGAGCCAGGATCTGGGGGCCCCCTTGTTAAAGGGGGCTTCCAGAGTCGGTTAAGCCCCCTGCCCGGAGACCCCCACAACCACTGCCCAGGGTTGTAGAGAAGAGGCCCTTGTCCGCATCAACATTGGACAAGGTGCTTAGGGGTGGGGGAGGGGCCCAAATGACCCAATGTTGAGGGCATGTGACCTGGTATGGTTCAGGAGGTGGGGGGGCGGCGCTCGCAAGTCCCCCCCCTTTTCTGGCCTGCCAGGCTGCATGCTCGGATAAGGGTCTGGTATGGATTTTGGGGGGACCCCACACCATTTTTTTTTTTACATTTTTGGCGTGGGGGTTGCCCTCAAAACCTATATTATATCTAAGGGTCTGGTATTGATTTTGGTGGGATCCCATGCCCTTTTATTTATTTTTTTACATTTTTGGCATGGGGGTTTCACTCAAAACCCATACCAGACCCTTAGGTCTGATATGGATTTTGGGGGGACCCCACACTATTTTTTTTTTTTTTTCATTTTTGGTGTGGGGGTTGCCCTCAAAACCCATATCATATCTAAGGGTCTGGTATGGATTTTGGGGGGGACCCCACACCATTTTTGTTTTTACATTTTTGGCGTGGGGGTTTCCCTCAAAACCCATATCATACCTAAAGGTCTGGTATGGATTTTGAGGGGGACCCCACGTAATTTTTTTACATTTTTGGCATGGAGGTTGCCCTGAAAACCCATATCATATCTAAGGGGTCTGGTATGGATTTGGGGGACCCCACGCTGTTTTTAAAAAAAAGAAATGGGAGTGGGGTTCCCCTTAAAATCAGTACCAGACCCGAAAGTGCATGGTATAAATTGGGGGGGGGATCCCCATGCTGTTTTTTTTTTTCATATCGAATTGATATTCAAAACTGATGACATGTGCGATTTAGATGCGTTCCCATAGAACGAAAACATTGTCCAGAGCCACACGCGACGGCATCGTTCGGTAGAAAGCGGACGGCTCAGTAGCAGTCCATGACATGAATGTCACTCGCTGACAGGCCGCTTCTAATTACAACGTCTCAGTTACATGAAGTCATTTTGATTCCTTTCGAATTGCGTTGCTCGCGGTCTCTCCGAATGGTAGGCGTCAGTGAGTAGAGGTGGAAGTCAGCCGGCAGCGAAGGAGTTAAACTCCTGGAGTCAGAGAGACTGGCCACACCCCCCCACAATGTGTTTACTTGTCCATGGTGGCAAAAGTTCAAGCTTCCAGCCCCGCCATTGGACGGATAGGCTGCCCAGCCACGCCCCCCTCTCCTCTCCTGTAAATGAAAGAAAAGCAGAGCTGTCAATCACAGAGCGGCATGTGTTCATATGTGTCAGAATGATCTTACAAATGCCATAGAAATCTGCAACATTACCCTGACGAGAAACATAATCATGGAATCCAATAGCGTGCAGCGAGGGAGACGGGAGGAAGCGCAATTTAACAGCCATGAATAAATGATGGGGTAAACAAAAGCACAACACTTGCTGCTGATATCGGGGTTACAGACAACGAAAAAAAAAAAAGACTGTTTAACATTCGCAATGATATCTGTAAACAGACATGTCTGGCGCGCATCGATTGTTCTGCATTTCATTATCGATCCTCACACTTTGGAGTCTACTTATAAAAAAAAAAAAGTCTTTGTCCATCCAGTCTGCAAGTACATTTGTTCTGTGCAAATCAAGCAAAACGAATGTTCTTTAGGCTATTGTCTCTTCTGTTCTCTTATTGTAGACAGTAGTATAGCACGTTATAGGCATTAGATGGCGCTGGAGAGCATAGGAAATGTCTTTGTAACAAGAGATACCAGCCAGGAGCATGCTGGAAGGTGACATCACACGGGGCCACCCATTGACATCACCGGGTGACTCCACCCCTTAGTTCTATAAGAACTGTCAGGAGGAGGAGCAGACAGTGGGCGGGAGCCTTCGTCAGGGCCGGAGGACTTTTTCCTCTTCTTCTTTTTCGGGTCTGGCGGTGGCGGCGGATGGCGTGATTGACAATGGATCTACTTCGCCTGACTTTTTTTTTTTGATAAAGGAATTGTGTCAAAAACTGTGTGTGTGTTTTTATTTCTTTTTGACACTTTTTTTGGTGAATGAGTAGGAGTACAATAAACCCCTACTCAATCACATGGGGGGGGGCGGGATCCGGGGGCCCCCTTTTTAAACAGGGCTTCCAGATTCTGATAAGCCCCCTCCTCCGCAGACCCCCCACAACCACAGCTCAGGGTTTTGGGGCTCTCATCAGTGCCCATCAGTGCCACCTCATCAGTGCTCATCAGTGAAGGAGAAAACTACATTTTATAACAGAAACAAATGTCGGTCTTTTTTAGTTTGTTTAGCAAAAAATAAAAACCCTAGTGGTGATCAAATACCATCAAAAGAAAATTTGTGGGA